>CM074451.1:26427401-27027401 GCA_037101425.1 Elopichthys bambusa | reverse complement strand
GTTTAAGAAAAATCTGACAGCTCAGTTTTGCAAAATCTACCTACCATCTCAGAAAAATCTGTTCAAACAGCAATGCCGTAATGTCATAATGCAGAACAACCTTCAAATAAACAAATACAATAACACAGGTGCTCATGTGCAAAAAAAACATATCAACCTCAGATACATTTGTAGCCCTAAGCCCATGAGTCCTCAAATGGTGGCATACAGAAGAAAGTGATGACGTCACCGGTGCAATCAGTCTCTGAGAGCGGCGTACAGGCAGAGAGGAGGAGCACGAAGAAAGAAAGGAAAGCAGGTTTTCTTCAGGGCCCCTAGTTAGCATGCACATCATACACGGCCCCTCTCAAATTAATTGGAGCATTCATATTAATGTTGTTTACCTCCAATCCATCAATCTGTCCTGACCGAAATTTGGCTGATGCAATGGAGTGGCGTGCAGTCCAGCACGGAAACGTCCTTGTCCTAAGAATGAGACTGGCCATGGTTTAAAGCTAAAACCATTCAAATTGACTGGGGGGGATGTTGCCCAAATTTCTGAAAGGCATCCTATGAAGCAACGGGAGTTAAATTGAAAGGCGGCCAAGCATGTAGGGTTCTCAGTGAGAGTGTAAAACCTCAAACCAGAGAGGCCTTTTATTGCTTGGTTGTGATAAAAACGCAGTTCGGTGAAAGTGCGAACAAACATCTCTAGCCAAAGGAACATCACACCAATTTGGGGAAAGACCATCCCTAAAAAATCCTGTCAAACAGCCTTTGTTGTGTTACAACATCTGCCTTTATCCATACCGTAGATAAATACATTAACGGAAGAAGGACTGTGGACATTTACTATTGGAGAATTCCGCAGGGAAAAAGTGAGAATCCACAGATGCAGACATCATCCTTTAAGAACGTGCCATCTCGCATCACTGAGCAGTTCAAGGGCATGCAGATAACTGCATATTGAATTAGACATAGATTCTCTTTCAATGACACGCCATAAATTCCTAATGAAATGAGACTCTCTGTGGGACTCACAAACAGATAAGGACACAAATAATTTAAAAGTGAGAATTTTGTCATATAATTTAGCCATATAACAAATTACAGGCATCTGGCCTGTCAGCAAATTATTTTGGTGCCCGCATCATGCTAAATACGAACATGCATTTATTGCAATTTGCGCTCAAAAGAAGCGTTAATATTAGGCAGTGTGATTTTAATTTTGCGGCACCTTTTGCCACTCCTGACACTTTGCAGTGTGTACGTGGCTGCTGGTCCTAAAAGAAAAATGTTATTCCAAAATCGTGAATGGGTTACATACAGAAAGCGACCAAAGAGCACTCCTTTTATAATCACTGAAGCTGTCAATCACTTCAGTTTAGCGTGACTGAGCATTTCTTGCTAAAATTCCGTTATTCCAGATTTTCTGCAAAACTTTCAGCAACTACAAAGACTCATCCAGACCCTTAAAGTGCCCCTATTATGCTATTTTAAAGATTCTTAGTTTTGTTTCGGATGTCTCCTACATGTTTACATGCATCAAAGGTCAAAACAACACTTTAATTTTCTCATAATTTACATTACACATCACTACATTTTTCAAGGATTCTCAAACGACTCGTCCGATGATTCAGTCTCTCTAAACCCCTCATTTCCACGAGCCTCCTCTGCTTTGATTGGCCAGGTTGCACATTCTGTTGTGATTGGTCTGCCGCTTACAGCGCCTGTTGAAAGCGAAACTCCCTTTAACACAACAGGAACTTCAGTTGTTCCGGTCCGGAGGCTTCCGGAGCTCAGCGATTGTTCACACTGTAAACACTGTTTACCACATCAATCCGACCGCAAGTCCAATGATGGAATATTGGGAGAACTAGTTATCCGACCCAAAGTGATACGCTACTCAGTTTGACATACAATATGAGATGTTGTAACTATAATTCCTCACCATCAGCATTAACAAGTGTATGTCCATCAAGAAACTGATTTAATTTATTGCAGTGCACATGTGGCAACTATTATTTAACTGTGCTAATATTAGCCGAGCACTAACGTGAATGACTGATGTAACATTAAAGTTTGTAAAACAAGTCTTCCTCCATCCTTTATCATTACTTAGAGTTGTACGAACGACAGACAGTCTGTATTAATGGACTGGAGTTAGCCAGTTAGCCGGAGATCTAATATAAAACACAAAACCACGTATTTTGAACACCTGGTAGAAAATATATACATCAATAATTAATCGTACTTACAGGCTGTGATTCTGAGGAGCAAGTTGGTCCAAATAAAGTCCATCTTTAATGGATAAGCGTTTAGTAAATCCCATTTAGACCTCGTGAAAATGTTATTCTGCTGTGGTAATTTTAACCACTGACTCTTCACATCCTCATCCTTTGGAAGTAAAGAGAATTTGCTTTTGCAGAGCAGAAAACAGCATCTTCTCGACATCACGAAACAACACGCAATCAGATACAGCGTTTGAGGGCGGGTCAAGACGGAGTTGTTCGCGGGCAGCCAATGAAGACCATAGGTGGGCATTAGGCAAATATGTTACCCAGTGACGTGTGGCCGTCACGGAAGTGGGATTCGAATTCCTAACAATTCGTTTAGGCTGTTCAGAGTCGGTTCTTTCCTTTGAGAGACAATAACTTTGTTTATCATGCACTTTCGGAATCATGAACTTTACACATTGCATGAAAGGTAATATTCGAAAAAGCATAATTGGGGCACTTTGAAGGGGTATATCACCCAAAAATCAAAATTCTGTCATTAATTACTCACCCTTGTGTCATTCCACACCTGTAAGAGCTTCATTCATCTTTGGAATACAAATATTTTTGATGAAATCTGAGAACCGTCTGTCCCTCCATTAGGAGCAACACAACTTTCACATTCAAGGTCCAGAAAGGTAGTAAAGACATCATTTCTCATCAAGTACTCAATGTGACTCCAGCAGTTTAACCTCAATGCTTTGTTTGCGCAAAAAAAAAACATAATTCACCACTTTATTTACAAAATAATATTATCCAAAGCATGTTCACAGAAAAACGCCCGGTCTTGAGTAAACACAACACGTATGCATTGTGGTGCTCTCCCTACTGGATTGCAGGTCAATATTTTCCTACATAAAGTGGTAAATTATGTTTTTTTTTTGTGCAAATACAGCGCTCGCATCGCTTCATAAAATTGAGGTTAAACCACTATAGTCACATGGAGTACTTTAATGATGTCTATACTACTGTTCTGGACCTTGTGTAGAATGTCAATAGAGGGACAGAAAGCTCTAAGATTTCATTTAGAAATATCTTAATTTGTGTTCAGAAGATGAAACGAAAGTCTTATGGGTTTGGAATGACACAAGGGTGAGTAATTAACGACAGAATTTACATTTTTGGGTGAACTAACTCTTTAACATAAACACCTCTGATTGGATATTGCGGCCATGATTTCAACAGACATGTCTGTGATTGGCTACATTGCTCAACGCTGAAAAAAACATCTTATAGTTATTAACCTTTGACGTTCCTCGGAGCGCAAGTGCAGATATGAATAGAAGCTAACTCGCTAACCTACTACCAAATTAAAAAATATATTATAATAACCTGGCCCTTTTGGCTTCTGAAGTTGTGTATCTCTGGGCTGCAGGTTGATGCATTTTACTTATACCAACAGCGCTGCTGAATGCTGTTGAGCCAGTTATTCCTTACGCATTGTCGTCATTCCTATGTAGTCGCATCATGCTACAGCAACCACAATGTGTTTACTACCTTCACAACTGTCACTGTCACAAAGCTCCTTTAAAACATTCACAGTGACACAATAACAGACTCTCAGTCTGACACACTGATTGAGGCCTGTTTTATGAACCCATCTCTAAAGACAGGAAAATGACAGCAAAAAGCTATGCAATGTTGAGGTAAAGAGATTTTCTGCAAAGAAGTTCTGTTGCCATGGTGACACAAACACGAACCGTCTATGGAGAAACTCACCATTTAATTTAAAAATAAAATGAATTTAGCCAGTGGGTATCTCTTGACAACTGACATTAAAGGTTATTCAGTTGGGTGGGTTTCTTTTTTAATTCTCACAATGGAGTAAACCAAGCTTCAACTATTAGAATTGCTTGTGACTTGATGAGCTCATCAAGGGAATCATATAAGCAATGTGAACGTAAGTACCTAAACAACTGTGCAGCACTGCAGCTTTTTACCACAGAAGATGGTAAATTCTTATGCCAAGGAACTTAAAATAGCCACAGAGGGATGAATTTCAAAGCACTTACAACAGCTAACTCTGAAAATCTACATATAAGCCTATGATTTTGAAAGTATGAAGGGTTTGAAGTAAATAAGCTGCATCTGAGGGCGTCTGCTTCTTAGACCGAGTGTACAACGAAAGCTCATAGATTAGTCCTTGTCAGTCCCAGCAAGGCGCAATGGCAGAAAGCCTGGAGTAACGAAATGCTCATTTGCTGATTAAACTAATTTCTTAAAATGGCAGTCAAAGTAGCCAACTCAATTCACGAATGATTGAGCCTTTCTTTTGGCCAGCCTTATTCACTTATCAATACATCCTTTCCACTTCCCTCACCGACTCAACGGTCTCAGCAATGGCTGAGATGTATTGCTAGACCGTGAGATCAAATGGACTTTGTAATGAGAGTATAGGCAGACAGACTCATTAGGGTTATGCAGATGAGTTTTTTGGCTTTCAAACAAACACACCTGTCCACGCTAACACATTGAGAGACAGATTTTCCATCTCTGTCTGAATAAGTCACATAAAAAAAGTGTCTTGATCAGTTTGATTCTTTAACCACGACAATATTACACTAAAACGCTTTAGTTCAAATTTGATAAATCTCCTAATTTTTCCTGAACAAAATGTGAGGTGCTTGCAAATCTCACAGTCAGGCCATTGATATGCGGATGCTAATGTGTTCGGTGTGCTTCCTGACTGAAGTCAAAAGAGCCCACCATCGAGCAGTGTTATTTTAATAATATTTATATATTATTATGGTAAAACTTTACAATAAGGACACATTTGTTAACATTAGGAAATGCATTAGCTATTACTGTGCTAGACTGGGACTTACATATTGTTGCCCTATTGTTGGTTTGATTGCGTCTATTGTTCTCCTCATTTGTAAGTCACTTTGGATAAAAGCGTTTGCTAAATGATTAAATGTAAACTAGCAACGTGCAATATGTTTTTTAAAGCATTTATGAATTCTTGTTAATGTTAGTTAGTAAAAATATAGTTGTTCATTGTTTGTTCGTGTTACCGGTAACACTTTACGTGAAGCCTTTATGTATAATGCATTATAAAGGCATAATGCATTATATCTTTACATAATTGTAACCAAGATTAAAATGCATTATAATATTTGCAGATTCCTTGTTACATCTCAAATTGTGTTTTTAATGCATTATACTTTCTAAAGGTGTAACATAAGTATTATATAACTGTGGTTACTATTATTCATGAGATCATACAATGCATCATAAGGTGCATTACAATGCATAATTAATGCATTAAAAATACTTTTATAATGCATTATATATAAAGGTTTTAAGTAAAGTGTTACACAATTAACATGAACTAAGAATAATAAATGCTCTACAAGTATTGTTTATTGTCAGTTTGTTAACTAATGTTAATTAATGAAAGCGTAACCATTATTATAGCATTTATATAGTATTTATTCATATTTTTAATTAGCTTTTATTTTTATACTTTGTTTTCATTTTCATTTTAGTTTAAGTATTAGTCATTTTGTATTGTGCTTTTGTCATTTTTATGTTTTTTTTTTTATTTCAGTTATAGTAATTTTGGTACTTCAACTTATTTTATTTCACTTAGTTGCCAAAGCAGTATTTCTAATTCTGTCATCTAATATTTATATTTTAATTTATTTTAGCTCTATTTCAATTTTAAAATTTTAACAGTTTTAGTTAACAATAACAACACTGCCACCAAGTCTCTATGATACTCGATATGGTTCGGGTTTTCTTGAAGTCCTTTTGTGTCTAATACCTAAAAGTAATTGTTTAAATTAACCCTTTCCCACCAGTTTTTACTAAAAAAAAAGCCATTTTTATTCCAGCTTCATTCATTCTTTTTTAATCAACACTTTTTTCAGAAGATCCGTAACAGCGTCCCCTACCATATAATAGTGAAAACACTGGAAAACTTGTCATTGGCGGAGAAGCAACGTGTCATAAATGATGGAAAATCTTGTCAATGGCGGGGAAAGAGTTAAGAAATAAAGTCACACTATGGCATACACAGTCACAAATACAAAAAATAAAGTCGCAATTGCACACCTTGCTTAAACCGCATGATTTGAGTATCATGTCTGTAGCACAAACGTGTAAGTTATACCCCAAAGTTTAATACTTGCGGGTATAGGGGTATATAATTCTTGCGGATATATATAGGGGCAAAGCTTAGAACAAAGTAGCAATAATAACAGTGATCGCCTTAACAAGTATTACTACTTATAGTTGGAGAAGAGGAGCGTAGCGATACAACAGAAGCAGTGATGTTGAAAGGTCTGTGACTCCAGATTCTAGGGCTGGGACAACAAATCGATTCATCTCGATTCGTGGATTGATTCCGAGATTTTCCGAATGCATCTCGATTCTCTCTTGAATCGATTCTGAGCTTAGTTTTTAACAGCAGATGGCGCTCTAGGCTAGTTTTTAACCGCACGCTCAAATGCTCACGAAGAAGAGAGCTCGTGCATTCGGTTATGTACGTGCACCTCAGAATGCTTTTATGACGCGAGATTAATGTAAACAGCTCACTGCAAACACCCTTGTAATTCGCTTCAACCTTTTCGAATTATGAATTGTTTATATTGTAGAAGGTTTAAGTGGTGTGTGTATCGAGTTCGAGTAAACTAAGCTCGGAATCGATTCGAGAGAGAATCGTGATGCATTCGGAAAATCTCCGAATCGATCCAGAATCATTTCTCGATTCGCGATTCAAGAGCCCTGCTAGATTCCCATAGTAAAACATCATGGAAAGTATATAAGGGTCTCCAAGGCAAGACACAAAGGCAAAGCCAGATTCAATATTGAGAGATGTAAAACTGCTTTTAACTCCAAGGTATTAGTGCCTCCTGGAAGATATCCACATCTACCCCTTCATTTTCTGCCTGGTGTCCATTTAGAAGATGTCAGTGAATCCAATGAATGTGAAAGGGTGTCTGATGAAGCGGCAAGAGAAAATTGCGCTGACTCACGGCAATCAGGCCGAGTCATGCTGTCACCCACAAGACCACAAAGCTTAACTGCCTTGTGAATAATTTACATTCTTCTGTACGATCAAGGCAGAACTTCATACACACAACTGACTCATAAACAGACAAATAAGCTCCCGTGGGAGGCTGCCCTCCTTCTGTGAACATCAAAACCTTCCCAACCCTGACACAAAGGCACAGGAACTCTCTTCTTGGATACACACGGCAAATGGGACGCTGTTAAACATGAATGAAGAGTGATCTGCACTCTCTGAGCCCTGCAAAGGGGGTGGAGAGGTAGAGAGGGGGTCAATTTTTCTGTTTGTCAGCCCTGGAGGCCATAAGAGCACACAGAGCAGAGAGGATGGATCTTCCCGGTTACAGGGAGGAAAAAAAGCCACAAAAAGAGGCTTATATTAAAGATGAAGACGTTATGTCATAGTGCAACATCCTGTTTATTCAGATGCTTCCGTCTGGTTGATTTTTGATGGCAGCATAGCTGGATCCCCACAATGTGCAGTCAGGGTTATTATAGTTAACTGAAACTAAAATCATACAAATATTTTCATTACTTAAAATAAACATTAAAGGGTTAGTAGTTCACTCAAAAATGAAATGTCTGTCATTAATTACTCACCCTCATGTCGTTCCAAACCCGTAAAACCTTTGTTCATCTTCAGAACACAAATTAAGATGTTTTTGATGAAATCTAAGAGCTCTCTGACTCGAAACATGTCGAATCATGATTCGGATCGCGTGTCAAACTGCTGAAATCACGTGACTTTGGCACTCCGAACCGCTGATTCGACACGCTGATTCATAACACTCCGAAGCTTCATGAGGCAGTTTTTTTTAAATCGGCCATCACTATATAAGTCGTTATTTTTGCCGCACCAAAAAATATTCTTGTCGCTTTATAATATTAATATTGAACCACTATACTCACATGAACTGATTTAAATATGTTTTTAGTACATTAATGGATCTTGAGAGAGGAAATGTCATTGCTGGCAATGCAGGCCTCACTGAGCCATCGGATTTCAGCAAAAATATCTTAATCTGTGTTCAGAAGATGAACGAAGGTCTTACGGGTGTGGAACGGCATGAGGGTGAGTAATTAATGACATTATTTTCATTTTTGGGTGAACTAACCCTTTAAGGTTGAACCACTGCAGTCACGTGGACTATTTTAATGATGACTTTACTACCTTTCAGGGCATTGACAGTGGTCATTAAATTACTGTCTATGGACGAGTCATATACCTCCTGGATTTCATCAAAAATATCTTGATTTGTGTTCTGAAGATGAATGAAGGTCTTACAGGTGTGGAACAACATGAGGGTGAGTAATTAATGGGGTGAACTAACCCATGTATATTTCTGTATATAACTGTATATTTCTGCTAGTTGCCAAAGCAACATTTTTAGTTTAATTTTGTGTATCTACTAAAACAACTAAAACTAAAATAAAAAAGACAAATTTTTTAAAAAAATTTATAAAAATGACAAAAAAAAACTTACTAAAACTTTTTTTTTTAATTATAAGTCGTTTTTTTTTTTTTTTTTTATGATTCTTATGATTAAAATTCTAAGCACTGTAGTGAGTACTGCAGATATTCACTTGGTGAAAAGCTAAAGCACACTTGAATTTGATCTAGATCATCAGATTATATGTTATGTAACATTTTTTCAAGTCATAGGCCCTGTCAGAAATGTGAACTTATGGTCTTGCAATGGACCGTCTGTAAAGTCTACGAGACAGTAGGGTGTCCCGTTCGTCATTTTATGATTCTGAATGGTTTTCACAAGCGGCTTGATGCATCTCTTTGCCAGGTCCGAGCTGATGCGGACTCCACGGCGCACTGACATTCCCGACAGTTTATGCAGTATTACGTCACTAAAATTAGGTGGCTAAATGGACCGCAAGGACTTAGGGATGCATTTGGGACAGGCCCATTGACTGTCTCTGCTCAAAGCCGACAAAGCAGCTATTGTACCTTTAGTTTCAGACTCAGTCTATGGGGCCATTTACATCATTTTCAACTAATGACTGAAAACTTTTTATGTGTTTTGGCTGTTCATTTACACGACAATGGCATTTTAAGTGCAAGTTTTTGAAAACTATACCATTATTATCTCTGTGTAAACTACAAAAACGTGAATTTGTGAAAACGGTGACTTCAAGCGTACTTCGTGTTCAGTCTATAGGCACGTAGTGTTTCTTTACAAAGTGATATCGCCAACTACTGGCCTGGCAGCAGAATACAGCGTTTTTAATCTTTTTCACAGATCCATGTGAACAGGGATCGTTTTGACAACGTTGTCGTCTGTAGGCGAAAAATGTTTTTGTAGTAGTCTACATCGTTGTCATGTAAACGTGCCCTAAATGTTCAGTTAATTGAGAGCACACATTTGGCCGGTTACCTCCAGACTACCTTTGCAACACATTCACCTTTGGTTGTACTCGTGGGAAAAAAGGTTGTTAAAAAAGGCTCTTAGTTGCATTCCTACCTAATATTTTGACAATGCAGCACAGCGCAATACATGTCAGCATACTGTCATCAGGGGAACTCATGGGACGTTATATAGGAACGCTGAAAGCATGTTGGAGGCGTGTGTAGGACGGGACGGTTGCAGTTTGCCATTAATAGCACGCTGAGCTCAATTAGTCCAAACAACGTGATACAGGAATAGCTTGCAGAATTTTTGCCACTTTGTATTTGTTACAGCCTTGACATGAATTAAACATCTGTTTTTTGTTGTTGTTGTTGTTGTTGTTTTTAGCTAAATAAATAGTGGTGCCTGCTGTTTACTATTGCTCATACTTAGAGTTTTCTTTTCATTTTTTTTTAAGGAACTGAACAAACTTCTAAAGTATTACACTTTACACATTACATATCCAGCACAGTTTCGGCTAAAGAATAACACATCAAATCATGCGGCTTGTTGAGGAGAGGTGTGCAATTACCAATTTTACCCTTTCACACATTCAAAATATTCTAGCTGAGCCCCCGGTGTGAGGTTGTTTTTTTTTAATATAGCCATTATTTTTGAATGTATCACCTTATTATTTCTAATCCAATGCTTCAAGCATGTCTTAGAATAGATCTGTATGAATGATGTATCTTTTTATTAAATTCTTTCCTTTTTATTCAAAATATTCACAAACATGTTAACTATATTATCCTCAAATGTATTTTTTCTATAAACACCTTTGTAATGATTATGTTAGTTGATCTGTATTAAGTCATAACAGGCGGTGGACGTTATGATGTTAGTTTGCGCAGCAACAGAGAGAATGTTGGAATCAGTGTTGTAATGCATTACAATATTGTGTTACTCCCTAAAAAGTAACTAATTGTGTTACTTATTTACTTTTTATGGAAAGTAATGTGTTATGTTACTTTTGCGTTACTTTTTTTTTTACATCCGCCTGGGCTGGGCTTGCTTGTTTGTTTTTTAATAACAAATGTATTTTTTGCAAATGTAAAGGCCCTTTCACACCAAAAGTGAAATGAATAAGCCTCAGGCTGAAGGAAATGCATATTTACTCCTGTACAGTAGAGGGCGCAGCTCAAACAAACCTTTCAGCTGTGCTGCTATTCTGGATTAAAGAAGAATAGGATACAGGAGAAGGAAGTTCAACACTCTTATTTCTAAATCTGCTTATAAGTATGGTTGAATTAGCTCATTGAAGGTCAGCAGCAAAGACATTGGTTAATAAAGTGAGATTAAATACATAAAGTATATTTGTGTAATTTAATATAGTTAATTATTACATGTTTGCATAAAATTATGAGATTGCATTTCACTGTTTTTATTCATTTTGAAGAATACCGAATGTTTTTGTTTTGATGAGTAAATGTTCACATTGAGTCTAGAACTACAATAACCATCATGTTCACACAGCGCAATTCACGCATTTAGCTCAACATGGGGACAGGAGAGCTGTCAGTCAATAAATGTGGAAAAGTAACTTGCGTTACTTATTTGAAAAAGTAACTTAGATATTAAATTGAAAAAGTAATGCGTTACTTTACTAGTTACTTGAAAAATAATCGGATTACGTAACTCAAGTTACTTGTAATGCATTACCCCCAACACTGGTTGGAATTACAACACATAAATTCATCCACTTTTCCTGAAAGAAATTAAAGTAAGTGGCCGGGAGAAGAATAAACTTGATGGCTACCAACACAATGTCCAACAAATTGCTTAAAAGGTGTATTATGGGTGCTTCCATAGACACCAAACTATAGGCCTAAATGTTTTGTTTTTTTATCAAGTACTTATGTGTATATAAATGTCTGAAACGTGAAATAAACATTGTGTGGATGAAAACATTGAATAGTTGTGATATATGACAAGAGCTGAGTCATTCAAATGAGAAATCACTAAGTAGGTTTTACTTTCCCCACAACCTATGAATTGTTAAATATAACTAGAAAATGTGTGCAATTATAGTAATTTTCTTGACTTCCCAGTAAGAACATCTGCTAAACATCTAATTATTGTGTACATCTAATAGCATCTTTTTAAAAAAAAAAAAATAATAATAATAATAATAATTCTGCTTACTAAATTACAAACATATTTAATACATCTGAATGTCTTTTTAACGTCTGGAGCTGTAATGCAGATGAGCAAACTCTCTAAAAACACATTTCTAGATAAAAAAGCAAACATCTGCGTGAGGTAAAGTTTTTATATCACTTTTCCAATTTACAATTCTCTAATATTTCCAAGCTTGAAAAGCAACTAGATCCAATTGATGAAGGCCTTTGTATACTCATCTGAGCAAAACATAGCAAAACAATCTGGCTTGAACCACAAGGATGCTGTGTATAAACAACAAGACACACAATAATACGCCAAAAAAAAAAAAATACATAAGTCCAGTTGTTTTCTGAAATGCGTTGGCAAATGTTCATTTTTCTCTCGGCGTGCTCCTTCAGCTCTATTACAGCAAACTAACACGGTGAGCACTGGAGCGTATGTGTACTCGCGCGCTCTCCATAAGTCTCAACAGCTTTCAGTTAATTGGCTTCTCGAGCTACACGAAGCGCGCGCGACTGCCCCCGGTGCCACACCCTCTTTTCATTAAACAGCCTTGACACCTCAGTTACATTTGAGTCACCAATAAGCAACATTTTAAATTAAAGTGAAGCTGCCATACCACCGCATTCAGACCGCGAAGATAAATGTTATTTGGCGCGCGATACAATAAAATATAGGGGCTGGCCAGTCATTTTAATACCTCAGGCCAACGAGGAAGAAACACAGCCTAATATTTCCTTTATTAAGCTTTACGTACGTAATACATAAGGGTCAGCACTATCCTCCTCCATAAGGTGCACTGACAGGCACGCGCCGCTCATTTACACGTATTGTTCAGCATAACAACGGCATCCTTTCAGTGTCTTCTCTAATAAACCCATTTTTAACGTTGATAAAATGACCACATGACTGAGCAGTAGCAAGCCCTTGTTAAGTCACCGGCCTGCTGCACAAAATGTTAATAAGATTAAAAAAAAAATGTAAGCCTCGTCACAAGGACATATGGACTGAGCCCTCGCTGCAAGCGCTGTTTCAACCTGTTTATAGTGCACACTTTACGGATAGTGAGCATACACCGGATGACATCGCAACAAAGAGCCCTACCTGTCTCTCCAGGTTTGACGCGCGGATTTCCGTCCAAATGCCGACCATTTAGGGCTTGCGAATGCCACCGCCCTGCTTCTTCTGTTCTCCGTCAAAGGATGGAGACTGTCCGAGAGGATGAATGAGCGGAGCAGCGGACAGAGGGGGAAGAGCAGCTCTCGGGTGGATGGATGAGAAGAGAGGAGAAGAGGAGGAGGAGAGGAGCGTAGGGGGCGTATGCGCGCTGGAATACACCAAACTCCTTCCTCACAGCTGAGGGAGCTGCGCTGAACTGAACGCGCACCGATTTCATCATCACGGATGCGCTCTGAGCCTCTATTCCGTTTTATGTACGTCCGCATTCCTGTAATTCAGTGAACCGCTTAAGAAATAGATTAATGGGAGAATAAATTGTATAATTGTAGCCTATATTGTGAGTCATAACATGAGTCATCTCAATGGCAAAAAGTGTCCCAATCACCCTGAATTCACCCTATATACACTTAGAGGTCTTATAGGACATCATTACTAACTTTAACAAATTTAGAAAAATAATAATTGGGGGCGTCATTTTTTTTTGGTATGTTGCCATACAGACATCGCTGTGCGACAATGGAAAATTTAAAGGGGCTATATGTAAGAATTTTCATGTATTAATTGCTTTTTTTATAGCCCATGTGTGAACAGCTTGTAATGAAACTTAAAAAACGAGAACTTCCCGCACCTCCTAGGTTGCACATTAAGCCTGCAGACTGATTTTTATGTGAAGGGGGCTCGGGACGTTTTTGCCGGGAAAATAGCGTCACTGTGAAGTGTGTACACGACTCAGGAGTTCGAGAACAAGCAATAAGTTGCTGGCTGCAGTTCACTTAACGGCCACCGGTGTCACTAATAACAAGGGTTTCTAAAATCTACATAGTGTCATTTTAAAGGACTACAAAGGTCATGCATGACGTAGGCGGAAGTACCGATCCAGTGTCTACAAAGAGAACATGCAAAGACT
Organism: Elopichthys bambusa; assembly: GCA_037101425.1. Classification (NCBI taxonomy): domain Eukaryota; kingdom Metazoa; phylum Chordata; class Actinopteri; order Cypriniformes; family Xenocyprididae; genus Elopichthys; species Elopichthys bambusa. The sequence continues at coordinate 27,013,527 of CM074451.1, read as the reverse complement.
AAGCCAAACGCCCTTTTACAAAAAAAAAGACAATATAAATTTCGAATTCCGAAAACAATATCGGAAAATGTTGAAATTGAAGGAGAAAATTAGATTAAGTTTTCGCCCTACCGTGGAGAAAAAAAAAAAAAAAAATGAAAAGAAGCATGTGTAATGAATATTAAAAAATAAACTTCTGTGTAACATAAAAATATATTTTGAGAAAAAAAAAGTGTTTTGTTTTGTTTTTGTCCATACAATCGAAGTCAATGGTTGGTAACCCAACATTTTCGACATTTTAACATTATTAAAAATATCTTTTATGTTCCACAGAATAAAGAAAGTCATAGGTTTTGGAAGACATGAGGATGAGCAAATGATGACAAAATTTTAATTTCCGGATGAACTATATCTTTAAGATACCACATGCATTACCGGTTTATGAAGACAAGCACATCTTTTGTAGTTTGTCTCAAACTAATATTGCAATAAACCTGGGAACTCAGAAACATGAAAATGCAAATGTACAACAAAAAAATACACTACATACACAATTCATAAACCATAATGTATGTTAAACAAAAATTATAAGAGGACAATTTTAAACTTAATTCAGCTCAGTTCATGCTCAATCCACATCGTCCTCCATAAATCCAAATATCTAATGGTATAGAAAGAATCCTGACCCCACACAAACAGATTAAAACCCCCTGTGTGCACAACCGGTTTACTGAAAGCCCTTCTACTGAAAGACTAATAGAAATCCTTTACTTCTGAATTAAAGCAACCATCTTAAATGCACTGCTGATGAAACTGAAAGCAATCATGTTATGTGAAGGCCTGCTGCCTGAATTCTTTTTTATTATTATTCTTTTTAATAAAAGTTTTGAAATGTAATCTCATACAAATACATCTTAAAAAATATTTTCTATCTGTACAAATAATTGCACTAATTTCTGGAGTATTATTGCATATACAGCCCTATTAAACAGTGAGGTACAATAGCCTGATAGGAAATGTGTTCTGTAGTGGGAGTTCATGTAATTACAGCACAGGAAATGAGTGTGCATGCTGAGAAAATTACAGTGGAGTGTACAAATGACAGTCCTTATATACACAAGTGTGTGTACAAAGCAAGCCGAATTCCTATATATACACTGCTTAACAAATTTATTAGACCACCGCTCAATGTAAGGTTTGTGCCACAGCTGCCCTAAACTAACAGTATTGGTGATAACCAAAATCATTTTTTAAAGGGTTAGTTCACCCAAAAATGAAAATTCTGTCATTAATTACTCACCCTCATGTCGTTTCACACCTGTAAGACCTTCGTTCATCTTCAGAACACAAATTAAGATATTTTTCATAAAATCCAATGGCTCCATTGCCAGCAAAATCATTAACACTTTCAAACGCCCAGAAAGCTACTAAAGACATATTTAAAACAGTTCATGTGACTACAGTGATTCAACCTTAATGTTAAAATGATCAAACTGAAGTCACGTGATTTCAGTAAATGAGGCTTTATGTCATGTCATAAATGTTTCAAAATTTCAATGGTTCACCACTGGGGGGCGTGACTTTGGCAGTTTGATACACGCTCTGAACCACTGATTCGAAACAAAAGATTCGTAAAGCTTCATGAAGCAGTGTTTTGAAATCGCCCATCACTAGATATTGTTGAATAAAGACGTTATTTTGTTTTTTTGGGCAACAAAAAGTATTCTCGTCGCTTCTTAACATTAAGGTTGAACCACTGTAGTCACATGATCTGTTTTAAATATTTTTTTAGTATCTTTCTGGGCCCTACTGAGCCATCGGATTTTATCAAAAATATCTTGATTTGTGTTCTGAAGATGAATGAAGGTCTTACGGGTGTGAAACGACATGAGGGTGAGTAATTAATGACATTTTTCATTTTTGGGCTGAATGCGTCTGTGAAGTTTCAGCTCAAAATACCCCACAGATCATTTATTATAGCTTGTCAAATTTGCCCCTATTTGGTTGTATGCAAAAACACGCCGTTTTTGTGTGTGTCCCTTTAAATGCAAATAAGCTGCTGCTCCCAGCCCCCTTTCCAGAAGAGGGCGGAGCTTTAACAGCTCACGCTTCGGATGCTCAACAACAACAAAGCTGGAGAATCTCACGCAGCCAAAATGAGGATTGTCAGTAACGCTGTTCAGCCTTATATTGTTCAAACCGACACTGATGGAGAGACTCAGGAAGAAGTTACAACTTTTAGAATGAAACTGGACTTTTCTGAATGGTTAGTGGATAAATTTATGTAGATTTGATGTGGAGTTGATTCAACTCATCCACTAGCGTGTGCCGTCATATTAATCTTTTGTGCAAAACCCGTATGGACGCCCACTATACATAGCGTACCTGTTTGCCAAACAGAGCCATACACACCAGGCTAATGTGTATGATTGCTATCAAATGCTGTGAATGGTCTATATTTTTTCCAGAATATCGCTCGGACAGAAACGCTCCTTTTTTAGCACTCGAGCTAAATAGTGTTCTGTGCTCATCTGTGCAGCCAACGATAGACCAGTTAGCATGCTTTGCTCTAACTTTTGCCATGGCCTTAGAACTGCTTGTGAAAACAAAATGACGGCGCCATAGTTGGAAACATGCAGATAAAGGGGTGGTAATATTATAATAAGATCCACTTCCTACATCATAAGGGAAGCGAAATCTGAACGGCTCATTTTTTCACATGCTTGCCAAAACAAAGTTACTGGGTTGTCGTCTTTCACGTTTTCTGGGTTAGTAGATGCACCGGGAACCAGATTATAGAAAAAGTCGGAAAAAGTCAGATTTTCATATGTCCCCTTTAATGGATTTAAAAATAGACTGCACAAAAGTTTCATCAAAAGCAAGTCTGGAACAACTAGAAACTATTTGGAAGTCAATAACAACAGAGACTGTGGAAAAGTATATAAAAACAATGCCAGCAAGAATGCAAGCTGTTATCGAGGCTAATAAAGAAGGTCATAAAATAATTTATACATTTGTTAAGCACTATATATATATATATATATATATATATATATATACACATTTAAGTCTGAAATACATACTAAACAATCACTGGTGTGAAATGATAAACAATAAATGCCTACATAATACATCTGCTTGCTACAGCTGGAACTGTTGCTATGAATATTTCAACCAGAGGATGGCAGCATTATTTTTTTCTGACCATGTAATGGTTCGTCCACAGGCCTTTGTGCTTTGTACACTGATGTGAAATACGCTACTCCCATTTGCACAGAATATGTGGGAAAAGCATTGTTGGGGACAAGAGCGATCTTTCGAGTAATTACCATCATTATGTATATTTTACTGGGAAACAACACCCTTGTTTTCAGTCCTTTGTGGTTGGGAGAGAATGTCAAGAAAAGTTCATTTGTCATGTTAGAGATAAAATCAGGGAATAGAGATCGGGACCGTGAAATGTTTGTCATAATATGTCCCACAACCCACCTAAACTAGGTCGCAACCCAAATATGAGCCACAGGTTTTTTCTGACAGGGTTGCACACAGCAGGGAAAAATAATGCTAAATGCAAGTGATCAAATTTAACTAACCATATAATTGTGATAAATATGTTTAGCAGCCTTTAAAGGGGAGGATAAAACATAACTTTTGCTGCTGATGTCAAATGCGTGCGTGCAAATCTTTTTTTGATACAAATTCATCTGGCATTTTGTAGAAGCCTAGCCAAATGAGGCAAATGCCAACATGGAAAGGTTGCATGACGTGCCCTCATACTCTCAAGCTATGAACAAAAGTATGCAAAGTAAAACAAAAAATACAACCCAGACTTCATTTAATATGGGTTCACTTACAGGAGAAATGGTTTGTTTTAAAGAACGAGAACATGAAATTTATCAAAACAATTCAAGACATTTAAAGCGTTAGTTCACCCAAAAATGAAAATTCATTAATTACTGACCCTCATGTCGTTCCACACCCGTAAGACCTTCGTTCATCTTCAGAACACAAATTAAGATATTTTTGATGAAATCCGAAAGGTATATGAGTAATATTATCAACACTTTCAAGGTCCAGAAAGGTGACATTGTTAAAAAGGTCGACGTGACTGCAGTGGTTCAACCTTAATGTTATGAAGCGACGAGAATACTTTTTGTGCGCAAAAACAAAACAAAAATAACGACTTTATTCAACAATATTTTCTCTTCTGTGTCATTCTCATATGCTGCTCCTGCGTCAGCATCACAAGCATGCGTTGCACTGGTCACGTGAACAGTGTCGACCAATACTGAGCCGGCGTTCGGGTGTAAACATGGAAGCTCTGCAATGCGTTCATTGCGCCAACTGCATAACACACTGGCAGGGAAGAGGAAAAATTGTTGCATAAAGTCGTTATTTTTGTTTTGTTTTTGCGCACAAAAAGTATTCTCGTCACTTCATAACATTAAGTTTTCATAACTTTTCAGCCAGTGTCTGGTTAATAATTTTGCATATTGTTGGGCCTATGGAGTTGATGATATTAATACATTAAAGTGTTTAAATTTAAGGAAATTCTGATTACTTTTGCATGATGTATTGGGCTGCCGCTTGATGCCCAATATAAAATCTAGGCCTTGATGGAAAAATCGATTCAACAACTTGCCTGATATAACAAAGCTTGTTATCTATGATCAAGTGGTGGTTAAAGCATTGGATTGGGGGAGGGAGGGCTGTCTCAAATAAAGATAAAACACCTCTTCAGTTCATCTTACTCATAAGAAAATGGGTGAATTTGAACTTTAAAGGGAGGACAAATATAACAACCGGTCAAATATTGAACAGATGTGTCATTGAGTTGTTTTAATGAGATTAATAAGTTTAACTTTTTCCACCTACACATTTATCTGAGGGAGAGGGTGCATTATTATTGCTGTGTTAAAATGATATTGCAAATTTTCTCTTGAGAATAACGTGCTTGATAAGAGTGTTAAAAAAGAAGGCAATGTTTTTCAGTCAGTTAATTATTGCAAGAAAACATCTATTTATATTAAGTAACAAAGAAGACTTTGTATCTATGCGAATTGTTTACTTCACCTGCATGGTTTTAAAATTGTAATACTGTTCTTTGTCTCATGTTTTCTACACAAAATGTGCATGTCATGGTGAGCAAAGTTCTTGTTATCATAATCTGCTGACATCATATAAATATTCGTATTTATCCCATTACTCAAGAGACAAAAATATGAAATACAGACCTAAAAACTTGTCAATACAAATTACAAATGTGATTTCAAAATCAAAAAACAATAAAACAAAAGTAACAATCAAACAATACAACTTAATTATTAATGCGCATGCTGACAAGAGTGTGAAAAGGACTAAAAAACTGTATTAAAAAAAAAAACTCACCTACAACTACACTTGAAAAATCACGTTAGGCCTATCGGAATATGAAAGCTGTTAATAAACCTTAGAACTTTAGAATTGTAAGTATAAAATCAAATCACGAAATATTTAAATATTTATCGTGATGCTACGGAGCCCCTAAAGTGACACTTGGTATAAAGAAAAAACACGAGGAAACGTTCGCACGCGTTCTTACGAACATTCGTGTACACGAGAAACGTTTTTTCGCGTGCACGCAGTGAATTGGATGAGCGTATGAACACGCAAATGTTTTCTTACATACACACTGTAAGGCCTCAACTGGAACCAGGAACACTTTCCGTAACATCCAATGTACTTGCTACATCGTAAGAGGAATGGCATCTGTGCTTCGTTTATGCTGCGTTCACATGCTATCGGAAAATCCCTACTTTCCACTTCTAAAGCCGTGATTACGAGCTAATCGCATTCTAATGCTTTGTTGTCGGAAAAAAAAATGGGAATCAATGAGGACACCATGTTTATTCGAGCCTATTTATTGGGGAAAATCCTATTCAAGCTAAAATGATATTTGGCGTCCCATTCATTGACCATCATTCACCACACTTTCTAGTCAGCTTGCTGTCAATTCTGTAATTTCACTCAAATAAAGGCTAATTTTGCTGTGTATAAAACATTCAATAATGCTTTAAATGATTACTCATATATGTAAATATGCATTACTTTAATGACAAGACAAGGTGATGTAGCTATTGTGGAAAAAGCTAATAAAGAATAGCAGTCACATCAGCAATCCCCTCCACCATGTTTAAAGTTTATGGCACACCTAACTTGGGAAATTGGGTATCAAAATGATCCCCGAGCTTCCCAGTGGTAAATACGACTTGAGAGGGCATTCATGTCAAATTTTTTACTAGGAAACTTAACGATAATTCCAATAGCACATGCAGGCTAACGTGTTCTTGTGGACTTCTGAAACGTCATCAGTCACTGCCTAAACTGTTCCAATTCAAAGCTCACATCTAGTCGATACAGTTAAAATCTCTGGATGTGTTCTTGATCCGCCCCTTTTATCGAGGATGTATCGAGAGGTGACTTGTGCGGACTTGAGACAGCCAGGAATCCCAGAATGCATCGCACACTGACCAGCAAGCGCTAATGGTAAAGGAGAAAACCCGCGTAATTTAAACATACTACGGTTATTATGTCATGATATGTAGTTTTAGGAGTTTTTCAGGTGAGAATGTACTGGTTTAAAGTTCAAATTGTGGTTTATTGATAAAGATAGCGCCTATTTGAAAATGTTGACGTTGGAAGATCCAGGCGCTCAGTGCTCATGTACCCAGCTAAGAGCAGCCTTACCTCGGCTAATCCTTCTGACGTTTGCCGCTGGTTCTGATGCATCTGTAGTGCTTAAAAATCTTTTGTACGTCTAACGGCTGATCTTTAGTCTCATGAATATTTGTTCCCTGGCAAATCATTTTGGCTGAGGGCAAAGTGAACTTATATTTAGGCTATTTAACTTCACCGTTGTAGTCTACTAGAGCGCTGACTTTGTATGTTTGACTGAATTGTTTGCTTTATTCCTTATTGTATAGCTTCTTATACCTTTTACTTATTCTTTTATAATGGCTATTATTGTTCATTAAAACTGACATTTAACAAAAAGAGACAGCAGTATGCACATATTGCCTGAAACACATATTACTATGTTTAATATTTTTAAAATGTAAACGAAAAGAGGCATGGTGTGTTTTATATTTCGTTTTGTTATAAATACTATACATGCAGTGAAGATAATCAATGAACGCTTTGCCTGAACCACATTTGTGAGGCTATTAATATGTTTAAGATCTTTCAATCCTCAGGAGTCCGTTCTCCTGAGTCGAACATGCCAAGTTGCGTACTTGGTATTGAGAAACGGCTTCTGTCTCATTCTTATCCCGAGGTCAGCCGGTCAACCATGTGGTGGAACTGCACATAGAGATGACCACAACAGCCCTGAATGTCAGCCGAAACCATGACTAGACAAGCCCTAGAGACAGACCACCTGTCAATACCTCGTTGACTCGACATCTACTGGCACAGATCCTCAACGAAGAACCAGACAAGTCCTCTGCACAGACCCATATGGCCAGAATCAACTCCTTCCACCAAATGCTGCTGTAATGTATCCCAATCTCAATAAAATAGTGGACTTCACTAGTGTACAATAGATCCAAACTGCAGTTTCAGTGCCGCTTCAAAGGGCTCTACACGATCCCAGGCGAGGAATAAGTGTCTTATCTAGCGAAATGATTGGTCATTTTCTGAAAAAAATAAAGATTTATATACTTTTTAACCACAAATGCTCATCCTGCACCGCTCTGTGATGCTCCACGTATTACGTAATCACGTTGGAAAGGCCACATGTGGTAGGCAGAAGTACGGTGAAAAACATAGTTGTTTTACCTTTTTTTTTTAAGGGCTTTTAACTTACTCTTTGTAAACACTGGATCAATACTTCCGCCTACGTCACGCGTGACCTTTCCAACGTGATTACGTAATGCGCAAAGTCGTGGACGCATATTGTGCAAGATGAGCATTTGTGGTTAAAAAGTATATACATTTTTTTTTTTTTTTTTTTTTTTTTGAAAATGACCGATCGTTTCGCTAGATAAGACACTTATTCCTCTTCTGGGATCGTGTAGAGCCCTTTGAATCTGCAATGAAACTAACTTTTGGACCTTCAACCCGTTCCTCGCTACTGAAGTCCACTATATGGAAAAAAAATCTTGGAATGTTTTCCTCAAAAACCTTTATGTCTTTCTTTCTTCAGTCAAAAAGAAATTAATATCTTGGACGACATGGGGGATGAGTAAAGTGAACTAATCCTTTAATATTCTGCACTATTATTGACTTGAATGCACTGACATCATTGGATGAGAACTGAACTGAGCTGGACGATGACATCACTGTATTCTCCAGAGCTGATTTATAAAATGAACTCATTCCATTATTGATGAACTCTACAGAGTTATTGAACTGAACTGATTTCAACTGAATAATGACTCTTTACCATTGTCTTTTTAGAGCTGCATTACATGCATTACACTACAGAGTTGAAGTCTGTTTGCATCATTAAATCATTATTTTCCTGTTTATCACTGTAAAGCTGCTTTGAAACAATTTGTATTATATAAAGCACTAAGTAAACAAAGGTCACTTGAATTTAACACAGTGTGGTCATTTAATTCATTCAAAATGGGCAGTTAATTTGGAAAATCCCTCAGGTATGTGTTTTATTAACCTGGACTTGGAATGGATTACATGAGTCAGTTTTGGAGTCTCGTGGAATGTATGATCGGTCAGAGTCACCATGCAAGATCTGCGGCAGATAGGTTTGATGTATTCTAGTTGAAGGCCCAAGTATCTTCTCTCTATGTGTGTACTGGCAGAGGCGATCCTGTAACTGAGCTTGTGTAGTGCATCAGAGCAATTCAGTTTAAATTCTATTTTAAGGTATTATGATCTTACACAGGAGTATTCAAGTATCAGATCAGTGCATAGTGTGTTTAAGAGTGTTTGATGAATTGTATTATTCTGTGTAATGGATGTTTTCAAAGATGAAATGAAAATGCAATGACACTTACACCTTAAAATAATTTCATAATGGATTATAAACCAAAAGCAAATTTAGTATGTCCACAAGACATAGTCTGTGAGCCATCTGGGAATGAAAGATTTCAACATAATGAACTAATCAGGTCGCAATAATGTCTGCCAATTTCTTGAATCTCACCATGCCTGAGTGCTCTCCAATGTCTTTGATGCAATTTGAAGTCTACATTGAAGTATTTCTTTTTACTGAAATAAAGCAGAACTTGGTGAGTGTCCCCAGATGCCTGCTTGATTCAGTCTCAAAATGGTGATTTTTCCAAAAACTAAGCCTGAATGCTCACAGTTTCTTGGCTGTAGCATAACACAAAGGGCATCTAGTTCTTCAAATGGCCACCAACAACTCAATGTCATTCAGACGTCTCACCGAAAAATGAATATATTCGTTTTACAGCTTCTTAAATACAGTAAGCCACTCTGTGGGAACTTTTTTTGTAATGGTACTGTAAAAAATTCTGTTCGGTGTGTATAACCTCAGGTCACAGGGGATTTTCATGTGGTCATCTCTCGGTATAAGTGGTTTGTGGTTTGATTTCAATCACATATTTTGATGGAATCATCTTAAATCAGTCAGCTGAAATCCCTAGAGTACAATGTATTCAGTAATAAAAAACAACATGATTGTACACAAAACTCCTTTCCACTCCTATTTTTTTTACTCATAGTATATTTTCTTGTTCAAAGGAAACACAGTGCTTGTTATGTTGACCTTTAAAATGCTCCATGAGTTGATATACTGTGTGATTCAGCACACATCTGTAGTACATAAATCTCACAATTTTTAAGGAACTGTATGAGAAAGCCAAGAACACTTTGCAAACATTAATATTTTTCCAATTACACTAAACTGTACCATAGCAATCATGTAACTAACACCAAAACGTATGAGCAATACTAAAGGATTCATTTATAACAAAAATAAAGGAAAAAAGGAGTTGGTGGCCATGGAAAAATTTTGGGGGGGGTTTTAAATAGCATTTCCATTGGTTTGTTTGCCAACAAGAAGACCTACCAATATGGTCTCAAAAAATATTTTTATTTTATCAATTTCCCCAATATTTTCCATGAAGAAGCGTAAAGATATATTTAAGCATATCGAATATGCATTAATCATTGCTATTGAATTGAATTTACTTCAGTTTTAGTGCCTTTGAAAACACATAATGTTCCAAAGCAGATGTATAAAAGTAGCACCTTTTAAAACCCACAGCCAGACCAATAAAGAGATTTATATAGTCTAACCAGTTTAATGATGATGATATTGGCTTGAAATTTCATTTTCTGGACCTGTTAAGAACTCATTTTAAAATAATCTGGAGCTTATTTATGGAGACACTCAGCATTTTGAATACGTTCCTGTTCTAAAGAATGTAGACAGTTACTATATATATATATAGTCACAGTCATGTCTATCTCTACATTTCCCATCATTCCTCCTTCTACTCACCTGCACTCCATCTGCAATCACTAATCACCACCAGCTGTCACTCATCATCTGCACCTCTCAAAAGGCCCTCGCACACTTCACTCAGTGTTTGGTCTTGTCTATGGAGAGCACAACGTCAATGGCAAGCACTACGTCTTACGTACCTGGACTCCTTACTTGTTACTCACCTGAGATTCCCGTATCCTCTTCCATCCATCTTCCATCATCTACTCTCCGTTCCCAGTGGATCCTTCACCCTTCAAAGACATTCTTCTATTAATTCATCAGTGACTGTTCCAAAGTGCTTGTTCATTGATTCACCTGCATTCTCCGTTTGCCTCCTGTTGATCACTTACCCGTCTGTGTGCCTGACACATATCACACTATATTGCCAAAAGTATTGGCACACCCCTCCAAATCACTGAATTCAGGTGTTCCAATCACTTCCATGGCCACAGCTGTATAAAATCAAGCACCTAGGCATGCAGGCTGCTTCTTCAAACATTTGTGAAAGAATGGGTCGCTCTCAAGAGCTCAGAGCGGGTTCAGCGCATGCTGAGGCGCACAGTGCGCAGAAGTCGCCAACTTTCTGCAGAGTCAATGGCTACAGACCTCCAAACTTTGTGTCGCCTTCAGATTAGCTCAAGAATCCAAATAGTTGTATGTATATACTGTATTTGTACCACCTGACATGGAAAGGGTACCAACCATACTTGAAATTAGTAGTTTTTACCAGTATTTAAAAGAGATCTACAAACCTTTTTACTCTGACACGAGGATCAGTTGGGGTCCTCTGGATGATACATTATTATGTTTACTGTTACCTTGTCAATTCATAATAAAACAGCATTAAAACTACTGATATTTATAAAATTTGGTTTATATGAAAGGTTTCAAACCTAAAATGATGCCTTAGTATTTAGTTTTTAATTTTAAGTTTATTATTAAGACACCATTTTAAATAGTTGTTCGGACAGTTGCACCACCTGACATTTTGGGGGTTTAAGATAACAAAACATGAAATAATATGTATTATTTAAATGTGCGTAGAGAGCTTCGTGGAATGGGTTTCCATGGCCGAGCAGCTGCATCCAAGCCTAACATCACCAAGTGCAATGCAAAGCGTCGGATGCAGTGGTGTAAAGCACGCCGCCACTGGACTCTAGAGCAGTGGAGACGTGTTCTCTGGAGTGACGAATCACGCTTCTCTGTCTGGCAATCCGATGGATGAGTCTGGGTTTGGCGGTTGCCAGGAGAATGGTACTTGCCTGACTGCATTGTGCCAAGTGTAAAGTTTGGTGGAGGGGGGATTATGGTGTGAAGTTGTTTCTCAGGGGTTGGGCTTGGACCCTTAGTTCCAGTGAAAGGAACTCTTAATGCTTCAACATACCAAGACATTTTGGACAATTTCATGCTTCCCAACTTTGTGGCAACAGTTTGGGGATGGCCCCTTCCTGTTCCAACATGACTGCGCACTAGTGCACAAAGCAAGGTCCATAAAGACATGGATGAGTGAGTTTGATGTGGAGGAACTAGACTGGCCTGTCCTGACCTCAACCCGATAGAACACCTTTGGGATGAATTAGAGCGGAGACTGCGAGCCAGGCCTTCTCGCCAACATCACTGCCTGACCTCACAAATGCACTTCTAGAAGAATGGTCAAAAATTCCCATAAACACACTCCTAAACCTTGGAAAGCCTTCCCAGAAGAGTTGAAGCTGTTATAGCTGCAAAGGGTGGGCCAACTCCATATTAAACCCTACGGATTAAGAATGGGATGTCATTAAAGTTCACATGCACATAAAGGCAGGTGTCCCAAAACTTTTGGCAATACAGTGTATATATATATATATGCAATATCACATGAGTAGCCGTGCGATATGGCTGTATATCAGCCTGGCTGTGATTCGGCAATCAGAGAATCACAGTGTGCTGATATACAGCCATGTCGCACGGCTACTCGTGTGATATTGCGTTTATACAACAGTTCGACGGCATGAGTGTGTAAATAAATAAGAACAACAATGGAATGTCTTTAAAAACCCTCTTTTGTGAGGAACTACTTCCTTCCGCCAAGGATTCAAATCTCAAGTTGACAGTTTAACAGTTGAGCCCAAGCCTCCGTTACTCATTCTAAAACATCACTTTATAACTAGCAATGAAGGAATGTTGAATCGCTTCATTGAAACTCATTGTAATATGTAGAGTATTATGAGAGAGAGATCGCCTGAGGGAGTGTATTACCTGCATCTAGCTGATATCACAAAATCAGTCTGGATGTCCACTGAGGAAAGTGATTTTGTCTTTGTCCTTTTAACATTTAAGACATTCCCATGACAGCACTAGTCAATGCATTTGTCAGTTGCGTCTCGTAAGATGTTGTTTAAAGTAAAAACAACGTCCTTGTTTCCTTGTTTCAGTCCATTTCAATATAAAAGTATTTGTGACTGACTGACTCACTCATTAATAAAGACAGTCTTTGCCGCCATCTAATGGCGTATTAATGTAACTTTTACTGAAGTCAAAATCACTAACGGACTCTCAATACCAAAAAACATAGCATGTTGTTTATATAAAATATTATTTAATAAACATTAATATTTAATCTAACAACAATAGCCATTATAACAGTATAAGAAGTAAAATAGGAAATAAACACAAGCAAACAGTTCAGTCAAACGGACAAAATGAATTATATCTCTTGTTTAAACATTATCTACATAAGAGCCAGCAGCAAATTCCCGAAGGATTGGCTGAGATGAAGCTGTTCTCTGTGGGTACATGAAGGCTGAACGGCCTGGAGCTCACATCTCTAAACATTTTCAAATAGGCGCTATGTTTACATATAAATCGCATATCTGAGGTCTAAACAACTACATTCTCGCCTAACAAACTCTTAAAACAACATTCCAGTAGTATCAGTTCCTGTGGCGATACTGGTAGAATATCGCATAGCTGGAAAGACCTCTCAGCCAATCAGATTCAAGAACCAGCACGCACTATTATTGTATATATACATATTATTGTATATATTTTATATACATAGATAGATAGATTTTTTTGGCCTAGTGGAATTATAGTTTGCAGAAGGGGTTCTTTTACTAGCCTGTATTTATTTCAAGTCCTGCCATGGTTAGGTCATGAAAGTGATTAAACTAGAGATTTTCTGTACGGTTTCACAGCTGGGTCTGGGCAAAGCTTCAAATGTGTGTTGTTTTACTTGGCTGTACAATCAAACTGTGTTTGCTTTGTGCATATATGTTTGAATACTGATGTTACATATATGTTTTTGTTTCATGTACTTAGTGGCTTTTGAGGTAGAGCTTCTTAAATACTCAAACCCCCAGACATTGCATTCATTAATGCCTTCAGGAGTTTGGCTCCCAAAATGTTTTTCATCAAAATAACTGAAAGTGCTTATGAAAACCTTGTTTGTTGTTATATAAGCACATTTGGAAATAATATCCACAGAGAATATAGCAATTTATAAAATATATTTGGTATATCTAAATTAATGCACAGTCAGCCTAGGGCCGATTCAAAGTATTTCTGAATTACAGCAACTGATATGAAAAGTCCTTATTTCCCTCTGTCCACAAAAACGAGATTCTTGCGAGTGAATTGTTTCTTTTCTCTTTTTTTTTCCCCCCCTATATAATTGGTGTGGAATTCCTCTTTCTCCACTGCAGCTAACCAGGGTGTTGGATGGGAAAACTTCCTGATGTTTGTGGGTTTGATTCAGGGTTAGCAATAGGCAGGTCCCATGCCCAAACATGGCTTCTGCCAAGACCCTTATGAAATTCAGATAAGTAAATATGTCATTTTGCATTAAAATATTAATTTATGAATGGAACATTAGATACAAGATTGTAAAATTGTATAACTCTGGGTACTGTAAGGGTTATGTTCAGTTTAGTTGTCGTTCTGTTGCTGTGTTTCTGTTTTCTTGTATTCCCTTTCAGTTTAGTCATTGATTACTCCCTAGTTAGTTACTAATTAGTTTCACCTGTGCCTCATCTAGTTTCCTTTGTTTGCCCTGTGTAATGAAACCGGGTCCCAGAGTGGATAAATCTGAAAACAACGCCCTTGCACTTTCGTGTGTACAGCCAATCCGTATATTTTGTGAAACGATGATGTCATCACCCCATGTGTCGACCCTAGTCAGACACTGCTAAGTCACGTAACAGCAGCAACAACAACAATAGCGAACTACTTGCTTGTGTTCGTGCTGCATCTACCGAGCATAATAGCTTTACTAAAATAAAGCTTTATTTCTAAGCTTTACTAAAGTTTGTATATGGTGCGCAAGGTTTATGCTCCAAGTCTTATTCTCCATTTTTAGTGTATCCCATTGGCAGAATTACAGCACCACATACTGGTCTGGCATGTATACTACATTGTTTTGAGTCGGTTCCAGTGGTAGTGCTGCAGTTTCTCTACATAAACATCATAGAAGAATGACAGGGGAGAGAAGAAAATTTTGAATAAAGTCGTTATTTTTGTTTTGTTTTTGCACACAAAAACTATATTTATGTCACTTCATAACATTAAGATTGAACCACTGTAGTCACATGGACTATTTTAATGATGTCTTTACTACCTTTCCGGGCCTTGAAAAGTGCAATGACGTTGCCGCGTACAGTATGTGTGGTTCAGATACCTCTCAGATTTCATCAAAAATATCTTAATTTGTGTTCCGAAGATGAACGAAGGTCTTACGGGTTTGGAACGACATGAGGGTGAGTAATTAAAGGGATAGTTCACCCAAAAAATTAAAATTCTGTCATCATTTACTGGGGGTAACTTAAGGTAACTTATCGTTACCTTAAGATTATTATACTGTACAAGTATTTGTTCATGTTAACTAATGTAGTTAACTCATGTTAGCAAATGAAACCTTACTGAAATTGTTACCGTTTATTGCAATGTAATATTGTCAGATACATCAGCATACTGTAAAGAAAATTAAATTCTTGGATTTTCTGTTTATTAAAACGTTCCAAATCCCTTTGAAATGCCTGACATTATAACTAATATAACTAAAAGGTGAATGTCACTGTGCACACATGATTATTGCAGTATTTAGAATAAAACGTTAGGGTTGTTATAAATGCTACAGTTTACTAGTTTGCAGTTTTGATGTAGACCAGAAACCATATGCTTGGTTTTCAAAAACGGCCAAACTTAATGTCTTCCAGCTCTGAAGGTAAAATAAATAATGGACTAGGTACGTCAACATGAGCGAATTCCTCAACGGTGAGAAAGATTAGCCTCTAAAATTCCTCAAGTGGAAAGAGACAAGTGTGTAAACGGCCTATTGTATCATAGGCTATCTATACACAAGTGAAGGGACTATGAAGGGAACTAAGTGAGCTTGTTTTAATGTCATGCTGACATGATCTGTCATGTTTCAGAGGATTAGTCCCTCTTCTGAAACTATACACGTGTGTGCGAGCGCGCGGTCACCGGTGGGTGGTGTCAGTACGCCCTATAAATATAGGTACATTTAATCTGAACATTTTTTAAAAAATCGCTTTTTTCCTTTACACCGGAGATCTTTCTGAGATGATGATGAAGATGATGCTCAGAATTGCTCTCGGCACTGACATGGAATTGTTTTGGAAGACATTTTTTATATAGAAACTTGGATAACCGCGCCTGACAACTTTTTACAACTAACTATTGGTCGCGCGCACAATAAGGACGCTGGTAAAATGGCAAAACTGTTTGCTGATGCCCTTTTGTTAACTGTAAGCTTGTTAAACATTTTCAACCTGGGTAAGTGCTACTAGACTGAACCGCTGTTCTCTGAGTTTTACTTGAGTAAAGTATGTTAAAACACTTTATTTTGTTATTTTACCGGTAAGTTTTAACCTACATATTTTGTCTTCATCACTGGCTGTTATGTGGTTAATTAGTGTGAATATCTTGCATTGTGATATTATTGTCATGAAAATTAAGCACACTTGCTTTAAAATTCTAATAAAAACTGTTCCTCAATAATTTAATGCAACAACAATAAGAACAGAACTAGTATGGAAAACACACTTTAAAATAAGGTTACATTTATTAACATTAGTTAAGTATATTAGCCTAGTTAACATGAAATAAGAATGAAAAAAAAAAGCATTTATTAATCTTAGTCGATGTTAATTTCAACATTTACTACTACATTATTAAAATTGTAAGCTGTATCTGTTAATGAACATGAACAATGAACAGTTGTATTTTTTTAAAACTAAGGTTAACAAAGATTATAATACTGTAACAAATTTATTGCTCATTGTTAGTTGATGTCAGTTATTGCATTAACTAATGTTAATGCTATTTTTTGCACTATAGTAGTATTTGTTGTAATGCTTTAAATTTATGGTTATTTAAATAATACAATTTTATTACAGTATGTTGTCGTTAATGAGAAACTCTATTGAGTATAATGGGAATTTAAAAAAAAAAAAAAAAAGTCACAAAAAATCATAGTCTTACAACAGGCTACATTTTATATATATATATATATATAGTATATGCTGTTATTGTTCTGTATAATAATAATGATGTATCATTGTTCAAATTAAAGGTGCATCATTGTCCCGGACAGGAGACCTGCACTCATCTCCAGTCTTCTGTGATGATCCGAACCGTGTTTTAAATCAGCAGACAGAAGCAGAGCTCATTTCAGCATCACACACCCACATGAGATCCAAGCGCTGCACTTGCTACTCTTTTAAGGACAGGGAATGTGTTTATTACTGTCACTTGGGCATCATTTGGATCAACACCCCACAGTGAGTAGATTTACAGTACAGGCTATATAATACAGAAGATCATTTGAAATTGATAATTGATTTGTCTACCTATTTTGATGATCAATTGTTGTTGTTTTTTTATTTAGCCCAGTAGTCTCTTTCAAACAAAAAGGAAATTATATGTATGGGTAACACTTTAGGATACTGTTCTGTTATTAATTAATAACTACACAGGAACAACTGAGTAATAACGCAATATTAACAGTCTAGTAACTGCTATTAACTAACAAGAAACTGTGATTAACGAAACTCTGAATGTAGTATTGTTAGGGTGGTCTCAATAAAAAAAAAAATAAACCCCTGGGAAAGTAATAAACTCAATGCCTGAGATTAAGGCAAGGATTCTCATTCATGCTAAAGAACCCATTTTGAAAGTCTCTTGTTCAGGCCTGTAGCTTGTTGAATGATCAACCCAGTGACTTTTATATTCAGGACAGGAACACTACTTAAAAGTAATAATTGGATTTTTTCTTTTTCAATTTATTGGACCAATACATTCAGCTTTACAAGGGGTCTGAGGACAAAAAAAATGAATACAGTACACCCCCTGAAATGATATTTCATTAAGCTGCTAAAATGTAGGTTTTGGGTTTTTTTTTTTTTTTTGCAAATTGTATTAAGTATATATTTACTAAATAGGTCTATATTATATTATATTATATTATTTAATCATGACTTAAATGAAGTTTAGTATTTTGAAAGATATTTATTTCAGCCTGTCTGACTAGACTGGTGGAGGTTCATTGATTTGATGACGTTTGCACTTTGTATTGTACATAGAGGTCTAACTAAATTCCTACTTTACTGCAATACTCACCACAAGCACATTTTGATGTTTCCATGGTGATTGCTACTGTCCATGGTGCTGATTGAATAGAAGAACAGTGTTCTCAAAAATTAGAGTTTGAATAATATTACATTTTGATAGCAACTGTACAACTGTATATTTAATTCAAAATAAACCCAGTTTCTGTGCCCCCTTGGCTGTACAGTAGCCAGAATACCAAAATATCTAAAATGATTAATAAAGGAGTCATAAACAACACTTACACTCTATTTAATATCATCTCATAGCCAGCAAAAACATGATTAAAAGATATGTGTGAGATATGTATTTCCATGTCTGTTTAGTTTCATTGTGTTTTGGTTCTGTTTTTTCTGTTCCTGTTTGCCTGTGTTCCCTGTCATTGTAAGTTGACCTAGTTTCCTAGTGTGTGCTAGTTTTTTCCTTTAGTTACTAATTACACTCACCTGTTGGTAATTTAGTTACCTAATTACCTCTCCTTGTGTATTTAAGCCCTTACACCGTGTCTACACCGGACGTGACCGTTGCGTCACACACAGCTTTTTGCTGTCTACACTGAACGCGACAAACCGAACGTTGCAAAGCACTTGGACTACATCAGAAATAAAACAGGGTATCCATTTACTGTCGGGAATTTGTTGTGTCACGTCGGGCCGTGCCACATCCAGTGTAGACATCAAGGAATATAATGAGTTCTATTGTCTTTTAAAATGTCGCGTTGCATCGCTCGCATGTTTTTTTCTTGCGTTAAATTTACATGTTGAGGTTAGTGTCTATCATTCCTGTTCCTGTATTCTCCTGAGATTCAGTTAAAGTCTATATATTGAAGTCTCTATTGTCACATTAACTGATTTAGATATATATTCTATATATCACCCCCCCTTTCCTTGGGCCCACCAGCTGTTTAACTGCTCTGCCTGGAGCAGGAGCAACGAAGCCTTGAGGACCACACCAAGAATTTGTTTTTGACCTGGCATGTCTTATGAACTTTCCCGAATGCTGGCTGTGCATGTTTTTCAGGACCAACCTGAATGGCACACAAAGGCAAGCCTGCCTTGTGTTGGATTTCACCACATTTGTGGAGTGGGTGCATCATTGTCCATCCCCGTGGGGCTGCTAGTAGTGTACAAGGGCATGGAGGAAAGCCCCGCCCACACTCCCGCAGCTGAGAGTTGAACTGCAGCTGGCCTCTGCATTGTTTGAAGAAATGGTCTCCTGTGTCTCCTCTGGTCCTGCCCAGCTCTAAGTCTCCAGTGTCTCCGCTGGTCCCACCCAGGTCTCCTGTTTCTCCAGAGTTCCCACCCAGTCTCCCTTTCCTGCCAGTCAGTCTGTCAACCCTGCCTCCACTGGTTCCGGTCAGCTCCTCAGTTCCTCCATTGTTAACTCCAATATGGTGCGTGGATGCACCTCTGATCTTTCGATCACCAGCTCCAGCCTTCAACTCCATCACTCCATCTCGGCTTGTCGACCTGTCGGCTCCACCTGGGACCATTGTCCTTACTCCTTTGTACCTCCAGCTCCGCCTTGAAGGCTTGTCACTGCAGCTCCGCCTCGGTCTACAGAGCCATCAATGTCGCATGGACTCATCGGCTCTTCGTCTTTGCTTGGGGCTCCACCTCCATCAGCTTTGTCTTAGTTAGTTGTCCCCCTGGTGTTATCAGCCAAGTTTCCACCATGGCTCATCTCTCCCTCTGTCATCTCCCCCAGTTTCCTGCACTTTGCTTGCCCTGTGAACTCCTCCCCCTGCCTTCCTTCCTCAGTTGGACTTTTAATTTAGTTTCATTGTGTTTTGGTTCTGTTTTTCCTGTTCCTGTTTCCCTGTGTTCCCTGTCATTATAAGTTGACCTAGGGTGCGTCTCAATCAGCTCCCTAGTTCAGTAGTCAGGGCACTGATCAGGGAGTCAGCCATTTTAAGGGCCGTCTCAATCGCAGAATCTTGAAAAATTTGCTCCCTAAAAAGTCCACCATGAAAACCAGGAAGTCAAGTCACCTTTATTTATATAGCGCTTTTTACAATGCAGATTGTGTCAAAGCAGCTTTACAGTGATAATTATTGGTATATAATTTTTGGCTGCACAGCAGCTCTTAAAGAAAATGGTGTCATTGTCCAGCTTAAGTAAATTCAGTATTGATTCATTCCATTGTAAGAATCAATAGTTATTAATTTAGTTAATTTATCTATATCAGCACTGGAGTAAATAGTGATGTCATCATCCAGCTCAGTTCAGTTTGCATACAATGGTGTCGATGCAGGCAGATCAAAACACCGTTGAATATCAAATGTCAAGTGTCCCCAACTAAGCAAGCCAAAGGCGACGGCGGCAATGAACCCAAACTCCAACAAGCATCGATTCTCACTATGTTCTCTTAATAGAAGTGCAAAACTTAAATCACATGAGCCAACTTACCACACATAATGACACGCAATATGTTTTTAAAAATACAAACCATTATTTAATTACATTTCAGCATAAACATGCATCGCTAGACAGTTAATGAACATAAGCTAACATTTATAATTTATTTACTGCTAAAATGTTGCATGTATATACAACAAGCAAAGTATTTATCATAATGTACTTTAAAAAACATTTAAAGCAAATCTGTCAGGACACAGATGGAGGCAGAGGTAAGTAAGTTCCAGGGGTAAGTGAACACAGATGTTTATTTGACAGAGACACGAACACAGGTAAACGGTGGATGCAAGTGAGTCAATGAACAAGCACTTTCAGAACAGTCACTTAGCTGAAGGATAACAGATGTTTGTCTTTGCAGGTGAAGGAATATATGTGGAACAGAGAACTGGAGACTGAAGACGACAGGATGGAGACACGGGAAACTCAGGTGAGTAGCGGGTAAGGAGTCCAGGTACGAGACCAGACAATGATGTGAGGGAAGTGTGAGTCTTTATAGTGTCCTAGACGATGAAGTGCAGGTGATTAGTACTCGGGAGACTGTGAACAAGTGGCTGGAGCGTGAAGATCTAGTGACGACGCGTTGGTGGGTGTTGGCTGTGACTCCGTGAAAGTACCCCCCCTCCACGGGCGGCTCCTGAAAACCAGATGGGGCGATGACAACTGGGTCTACCTCGAGCCCGGGGAGCAGAGCGGTGCGGATGTTCAGCATGGAATTGCGTGAGGAGCGAGGGGTCGAGGATGTTGTGACGGTTGACCCAAGACCATGGATGGTGGTTTGATGGACCACTGGATAGGGTTGACAATCATGGCTGGAGGGAGGACAGGTTCAGGACCGGAGCTCTCTGGATCGGGTTGATACAGACGGGATAAGGCATCTGCCTTGCAATTCTTGGTTTCAGGACGGTAGGAGACTGTGAAGTTGAATCTGAAGAAGGGGGCCCAGCGGGCTTGGCGAGGGTTTAGTCTCTTAGCTTCTCAGAGGTACTCAAGGTTTCAGTGATCTGTTATTACTTCAAACTGATGGTTAGCTCCCTCTAGCCAGTGTCTCCATTCCTTCAAAGCTAACTTGATGGCAAGAAGCTCTCTGTTCCCAATGTTGTAGTTTTGCTCCGCCGGGGATAGCTTTTGGAGAAAAAGGCACATGGATGGAGTCGTGGTGGATCACCCTGCCGCTGTGACAACACCGTTCCAACCCCCGGTGGACGAGGCGTCGACTTCGACGATGAACGGGAGGTCAGGTTTCGGGTTGACCAGGATCGGAGCAGAGAGGAAGGCTTCTTGGAGCTGGTGGAAGGCTTCTCGGGCAGATGGAGTCCAGGACAGAGACTTGGGCCGGCCTTTGAGGAGCGAGGTGAGGGGTGCACTGAGAAGAAGTAGTTGTGTAGTTATATTCAGGAGTAATTTCCACTTTGAGGTTAGTTTCAGGACTTTCAATGGAGGTCGAGAGGATAGGAAGGACGTTGGAGTCGGAGGAAGAAGATTGGAGATTCAAAGAAGACTTTCTGATGGGAGATAAACAGTTCTTGAAACATTCGTCACTCCATTTGAGGGTCTCACCCGTGTTCCACTGGATGTCCGGCTGATGTTGTGTGAGCCAGGGGCGTCCCAGGATGATGTCCGCGGTGGATCCTTCCAGCACCATAAATGTGATTTCCTCCATGTGAAGACAGCCGCTGAGGAGCGTCAGTGTGGGGGAGAAGTGCCGAATGTGACCACGGCCCAGCGGTTTTACCTGGATAGTTTGGATGTTGAGGTCCTGTTGGCAGTGTTTACGACGTACGTTTAGTTTCTGGAGAATCTGTTTGCTGATGAAGTTCCCTGCAGAGCCAGAGTCGATGAGGGCTTGTGCTGAAACACAGACGTGAGAATTAAGGATTTGTACAGTGGTTCTGGTGAGAGGTGCAATACAAGCAGGCAATTGGATTGTACTCACCACTGGGCGTGGTGGTCGGATGGGACAGGCAGCGATGACATGGTCCTCTGGTTGGTCTGGCGGGCAGAGGATTGGCAGTGGGTGTGTGGAGCGCACAGGGCGAATAGCATTGGGCAACGCGGATGGTTTTTTGGATCAGTTTTTCCAGTCCCATGGTATCATCGTACACGACCATTAACTGTTTAACGTGAGGATTCAAGCCCTGGCGAAAGGCTGTTATCAGGGCCGATTCGTTCCAGCCGCTAGCAGCTGCTAGTGTACGAAATCGGTGGGCATACATATTTACAGATTCATCACCTTGACGTAAATTGAAGATTTGGTCGTGTACAGAGAGATCGGCAGTACTTTGTCTGAACACCTCCCGGAAGTGTTTGAAAAAGGCAGCAATGGTGGCTGTTACTGGGGCGTTGGATTCCCAGAGGGGTTGAGCCCATTGCAGCGCTCGTCCAGAGAGCAGGGAGATTACGAATGCCACCCGGGCACGCTCGGATGAGAAGAGTTGTGACTGGGCTTCCAGATAGAGCGAGCACTGGAGGAGAAACCCACTGCAATCCTCCGCCGTGCCGGAGAATGTCGCTGGTCAGGCCATGGGACTGACAGAGGCAGCTGGTGAAGAAGCAGCGGGTGTTGGGTGAAGGAGTGCTTGGCGGACGGCGTGCACGAGATCTGCTGGGACTGTAGGTGCAGTGCTTGTGGAAAGTTGTTGTAGTGAGGATCGTACTGCGTCGACCAGGGTGGCAAACAGGTCCGGAGTACGATCCCCGCCTGTGTCCGAGGTGCTCTGCATTTGGTCTGGTCTTCTGTCAGGACACAGACGGAGGCAGAGGGGTAAGTGAACACAGATGTTTATTTGACAGAGGCACGGACACAGGTAAACGGTGGATGCAGGTGAGTCAATGAACAAGCACTTTCAGAACAGTCACTTAGCTGAAGGATAACAGATGTTTGTCTTTGCAGGTGAAGGAATATACATGGAACGGTGAACTGGAGACGGAAGACGACAGGATGGAGACACGGGAAACTCAGGTGAGTAGCGGGTAAGGAGTCTAGGTACGTTTGACGAGACCAGACAATGATGTGAGGGAAGTGTGAGTCTTTATAGTGTCCTAGATGATGAAGTGCAGGTGATTAGTATTCGGGAGACTGTGAACGAGTGGGTGGAGCGTGAAGATCTAGTGACGATGCGTTGGTGTTGGTGGGTGTTGGCTGTGACTCCGTGACAAAATCGTAACAATATGTTTAATATAGATATATATTTCATGCATTCAGTGGTGTGCTAGTACAAATAGGACAGCTTGCAGTCATGAATGAGTTATCGCTATTTAGCCAAATACAAGAGGAATCTCCACAGGACTTTTAGTAGAGTGATTCAGACTGACGTTGAGCTATTTGAGGCTCATCACTCATTATGGATATTGACAGGCAATCCTTGAGGAATCTGCTTGGACCCCTGGCTCCACACTGAAACCAAATGGTCAACATGAGAACAAACACTTCTGATGTGAGATGAGAGGCATGCATTCTGAAAGAGAGTACTAAAGAGAATGGCTGGAGATCAGAGAGAAGCTCATATAAAGTGCATGGAAGTTTTCCCAGATGAGACTGCAGAAAGATTTTTGGCCGCTGTTTCAACCCATCATCTCCATCACTAGAGGCAGTCTCTTAAGTTTTATCTCCAACAATGTGATTTCAGCATTGTTTTGAATGTAACAGGTTTCTTTCCTTTTAGTTTCTTTTAGTGCTGGTACAAAACTAAAAACATAGCATACAAAGTATAAGAAGTTTTTTGGAAGGTATTTTGAAGGTATTTTGTGAACAGTAAAGAAAAAGATTGTTTTGTGTTTTTTGTTTTGTTTTTTGTCCATACAATGGAAGTCAGTCAAAAAATGTTGGTTACCAAAATACTTTAAAAAAAATCATCTATTTTGTTCTGCAGTAGAAAGAGAGTCAGACAGGTTTGAAATGGCATGAGGGTGAGTAAATGATGACAGAATCTGCATTTTGGTGAGCTGTCCCTTTAAAATTGCAAAATACACTACCGTTCAAAAGTTTGGGGTTCAAAAGTGAGATTTTATTTTATTTTAAAGAAATTAATACAATTATATAAGCAAGGATGCATTAAACTGATCAAAAGTGATAGTAAAGAAATTATTAATTTTACAAAAGTTGTTCTTTTGAACTTTATATTCATCAAATAATTCTAAAATGTATCACGGTTTCCATAAAAATATTAGGCAGCACAACTGTTTCCAACATTGATGATAATAAATGTTTATTGAGCAGTAAATCATCATATTAGAATGATTTCTGAAGGATCATGTGACACTGAAGACTGGAGTAATGATGCTGAAAATTCAACTTTGCCATCACAGGAATAAATTACATTTTAAAATATATTAACATAGAAAACATTTATTTAAAAATATAAATGACTGCTTTTACTGTATTTTTGATCACAACCTTGAACTTTTGAATGCTGTGTTCTCCTGAAACTTGTTTGGTCAAAGCACCATTCGTGTTTTTGCTAGTTTATCGCAGGCTGTGTTTGAAATCCATGGAAATATTGGTGTAATTACGGTCGCTATATCTGGCTGGACAGTGTTCATCTGTGTCTTAAGCCAGGGTGGATGAGTTCAGCCCAACATGTGCCATGTGTGGTGTGATTTAAATTTTAATAATCTGTTTGGCATGATTCTGGCTCGACTTGTATGGCTTTGTTCTCTGTAACATTTATACACTATCAAAACTACATTTCAGCATGATTTACCAGCCCACCCGTTGTCTCAAAAGCAATGCCATTCCTCTTCAGCTTCATGCCAACTGACTATTCTGAATATTTGTTGTCAAAGTATCACAAATTTTTAATTAAACAATTTTGTGTTTAAGCAAAAAAAGAAGGAAATTAGCTTAAGGGAAATTATGCACTGGAAAGCATTATACAACAATGCGAATAAAAAGAATAAATCATTCCAGAGACACTCTTAAAGTCGTTATGGATGGCATAGTGATTTCCTTACCAACATTTGGTTTCTACTAACTATAAGTAACTTTGCAAGTACATGTAAACAGTCATTAGAGTATTAGTAGACTGTCTTAATATCTGTTAACACTTTAAGTGTTACTACACGACAGCTTATTCTATCAACCCGAACCCTAACATCAAACCCTAACCTAACAGTCTACTACAGTCATCGAATACTCTGAGAGTTAGTTGACATGTAGTTGGAAAGTTACTTTTAGTTAGTAGAATGTGCACCATCGAAATAAAGTGTAACCCAACGTTTTACTGGCAGTAAACAATTGAAATGACTTGCACAGCATATTTGATCAAACTTAAAAATGTAACTTAAGAACTTAAGTTTTTAAGTTGAAATAGGTGGAAATTATTTATAGTGTGCAAAGAAACAGCAAATTGTTGTTAATGTGTAATTGTTTGATGAAAACATTTGGTCGTATGAAATGAAATGATGAAATTTATTGTGAAATGTCTGTTCTGTTCTCGTGTCTGCAGGCGCACAGTTCCGTATGGCATGTCAAGTTACCGCAGTCCTCAGCGATTGAGACGCTCCAGTGGGACAGAAGGGCTGCTTCATCGCTGCACATGTGCAGACCGCAATGATGCCCAGTGCTACAACTTCTGTGATACAAGGTACACAAAACTAATTCATAAGTAAATCATCTCTATTTATTTATTGTATTTATTTAATTCATTATCATTCCTAGTTCTAAAAAGTCTACATACACTACTGGTCAAAAGTCAAAAGAAGTTTTTGAAAAAAGTTTATTAAGCTCACCAAATTTTTATTTGAACAACAATACAGTAAAACAGTAATATTGTCAAATATTAAAATACTTTTTTAAACACAGTTGCAGGAAAAGGGTGAATGCATAATCGCTCGTTTAAATAGTTTGAACAAAAAAATCGATAAATTCTCAAATTCTAAAGAAAATTGTTGCTGATTCTGAATTTCTGATTCCATCATTATTCAGTGTGTGATACTTTGTGGTTCTGTTTTGAATTATGAAGAACACAGAATGTGCCCGACAGAAGACTGAGAAGACGTTCTCCTGCATAAAACCACTGGCTTCTCATCACATCTCGACCCTCTGAGATCAGGACTAATGATCAGCATCAAACCGGACACCTAACTAGGCACAGGTTTTGGGTTTTTACAGATGTGGAGCAAAACCTACCCCGCATTCCTCGCCATCTTATATTTCCTGGAACACCCTTGACTCATCTGGTCCACGGTAACAAGTGAATTCTTTAGAAAACTCTTTGCAGATTTCGGAAGCATGTCTGTGTGGCACCAACATCCTTGTTTCAAGGGTTATGTCCACTTGTTTCAGTGTGACTTTACACTGACTTTACATCTAATGCAAATATTCAGTGGACATCCTTGAATTTGGGAGCCTTGCAGGATTGGAAGTAAATCTGTAAAACGCACTCTGGATAATATCCACTTTGTGGGCAGACTTTCGGAGAGCACACAGATGGATTAATGGGTGAAGATGGAGATGAAACGTGTTTTGAATTCTTACGTGTACCGAGGCTCCTTCACTAGCGGAAAATGAAACGCTTAACATTGTTATTGTGGATGAACTATTAGGAACTCTAAGTCTCCTGAGAGAAAGAGAAAGCCACAATTTTTTAAATCTCCAGAAAATATCCTTTACATTTTTGCTCAAGCAAAATGTATCCAGTCTCTACAACAACATATGACATTTTATATTCGTCAGATGTCTTTCAGCTCCAATGGTATTATTCATGCATGAAAGAATGGGTCCACTGAGACAAATACTGAAAGCTGAATATTATACGAAATTGCCAAATAATCAAATACTATACCAAATACTATACTAAACTATGACCTGAGATTTTAATTTATTTATTTTTATGTACCTAAATGCTTTATTCACCAAATCATTTAAGGAGACTTGCATTCAACACCTTTTAATGGCTTATTGCCAATAATAATTTGTTTATAGTTTCACTACTACTTAACTTGCACTGGTATTATTTGTATTTGTAAAAGCTTTTAATGGTCATATGGTCATTTTAGACTGATATTAATGAAAATCTTGATTGATTATGACTTATTGAATTTTTAAACTTGCCTGTATCATACAAAGAAAAGTTCCTTTAGTCAGTTTTCCTTTAATAATACAGCAAAGAGGAATGATAAATTGGCAACTCATTGGAAAAGCAGTTGTAAAACGATATGTAAACCATAAGAGTTTTACCAGTGCTTGCAATATATGATTTTAATTTTTTTTTTTTTTGCTACTTTGTTACACAACCTTTTGGTCAATAATTTTACATTACTTCATATTTATAAACTATGGGATGTTGTTTCCGCCATGGAATAGAAAATAGAAAAAGGTAATTGCGACTTTTTATCTCACAATTCTGACTTTTTTCTTGCTATTGCGAGTTTATTTCACAATTCTAACTTGTGAGATATAAACTTTTGTGAGGAAAAAGAAATGTTAGATAAAAGTTTTTAATTGTGAATTTATATCTCACAATTCTGACTTTTTCCTCACAATTCCAAGTTTATATTTCACAATTCTGAGAAAAAAAGCCCAAACTGTGAGATAAGAAGTTGCAGTTACCTTTTTATTTTTTTATTGCGTGGCAGAAACAAGCTTCCTTAATAAATTGTATTTCTGCAAACTATTTGCAAACTAATAGTGTTTGCGGAAACATAAATGAAAATATTGTGTAGACATAAATGTTCTAAAATACAAGCAAGATACAGTTTCTGTCCGCCTTTCTTATAATGCCAGTCTAAAGCAGTTTTACAATAGCATAAATGACTCCGCCTGTACGTATGTTTTATTTTCACATGATTCAACACAAAGTACGCACATCTTTTCCTTCCTTTTTTCTTATTTTCACATGATGCCATTTTTTTTAATTTAACAGGTTGTGTATAGTATTTGATGATCATTTATTCTATAAAATGTATTATGTATATGCCTTTTGTAATTTAAACGTTTATTTATTTGCAGTCTGTTTCAGCACTGGCTTGTTCATCAGATTTTGTTTTGATATTAACTGGTACACAGCAAAATCACCAGAGTTAAATAAACTCTGCTCAGAGTACATTCCCTCTCTATATAGTGTTAAAGTAACCCTGAATCAGAGTTAATGTTAATGAGATAATTAAGTGATTAATTAAGTAATGATTGAGTATTAGTGATGAACACCTGCTGTTAACAAGCAGAATCGCTGAGAAAAGAAAAACACAATAATTACAACTAACTTCAGCCACAGCCTTAGATGAAATGAACTGAAGATAAAAGACATTAAATCTCTCAAGATCTGATTAAACAACTCCACAAACAGCATTACCAGCTTCACTTATTATTAACCTGATTGACTTTATTTCTGTCACACATCTACAGAAGCTCTTATTGAGAATTAACAGAGTTTTAGATGTTGATGTTTTATTAGTAAAAAAATTATACCACCATCATGGTGGTCAGTGTTTGCTTTAGTTGGGCTCTTGACCCTTTTATATTTTTTAAATAATTTGCTTTGAAGCAGTTGCAATAGTGTTTCACAGCAAACACTTGTGCATTACTGAATCAAACGATTGAATGAGCAGATCTGCTTACATTTTCTGCTTGTAAGACATGTGAATGAACATCACAAAGTGATCTCTTTCTTTGTCTTCGGTTTATTGACTGAGATTCAGCTATTACTGAAATGCAAAAAAAAGAAAGAAAAAAGGTTGATTAAACAAATGCCACCATAATGCATCAATGCTAAAGATGAACAACTGTTACCACTCAGGCTTAGACATGAACACTTATCTTACAAACCTTAACAGTGGTGATAATAATTATTTATACTGCAGTGCATGATGGGAGTTTTGTACTATGGTGATACCCAGCATGCATTGCAGCGTGAAGCATTTTGTTGATTGTCACCATTGTTGAGATTTATATGCTGATTCTTGATGTCCCTGTGTGTCTAAATAACACAGTAATTCAACATTTTTATGTACTACATGATTTTATAATCATTCATGATAACTCTGCTGTAACACTTTGTTCTCATGCTTTAATTTAACAGGGTTGGTAATGCAAAACCTAAATGTATACATGACAAAACATATTAGTTATCGCAACCAGGCCAGCTCACAATGCTTAACAAAATATACAAAAGCAGCTAATATCTGCTCATTGACCTCACTGCTTCACAAAGCCATGCATTGTTGCAGAGAGAAATCAAATATAGTACGTCAAGGGTCAAGAGCCCAACTAAAGCAAACAATGGTCTCCATGATGGTGGCATCGTTTTCCCCTTTTGTTTTCTTGCCCAATGAAACATCAACATCTTAACCTCTGTTAATTCAAAATAAAAACTTCTGTAGACATGTGACAGAAATAAAGTCAATCTGGTTAGTAATAAGTGAAGCTGGTAATGCTGTGGAGTTTAATCAAATCTTCTTCATAGATTGTCTTTCACTTTCATTTGATTTCATCTAAGGCTGTGGCTAAAGTCAGTTGTAGTTCTTGTGTTTTTCTTTTCTTTAGTGATTCTGCTTGTTAACAGCAGGTGTTCATCACTAATACTCAATCATCAATTAATTAATTGCTTAATTATCTCATTCACTTTGACTCTGCTTCAGTGTTACTAGAGAGGGACCAAATGTACTCTGAGCAGAGTTGATTTAACTCTGGGGATTTTGCTGTGATAATTTCACTGCCACTCTTCAATGTTTTTCCTGTGCCCGTTTATAAATACTTTTGTACATATTCTGTTTTAAATTTCTTTTAGTCAGACAGGAGTGTTTGTTTACCTGCTTTACTAGTTTCGGCTACTTCCTGTAGCCTTCGTCAGAAGCGTCACATGATGTTGCTGTGACGTGTCTTGTAGGCTGCTTATGTTGTTTTGCCAGACAGTAGGGAGAGCTTGCGCCCCCTACTGTCTGACGCCTTCTCCAGGACCGCATCCCAGGTGTGGGATAAGGTGTAGGCTCCCTCGTCCCGGTTCATAGTCCTTGGTGCGCGTTTCCTAATCTCAGTGGCCTCCCTGATCCGGCGGTAATACTTGTTACTTTCAGCTTATCCCACACCTGGGATGCGGTCCTGGAGAAGGCGTTAGACAGTAGGGGGCGCAAGCTCTCCCTACTGTCTGTCAAAACAACATAAGCAGCCTACAAGACACGTCACAGCAACATCATGTGACGCTTCTGACGAAGGCTACAGGAAGTAGCCGAAACTAGTAAAGCAGGTAAACAAACACTCCTGTCTGACTAAAAGAAATTTAAAACAGAACTTAACTTAAGAAGACAGTATGAATCTACTTAAAAGGACTTTTGTATTTTAGACAATTGGGCTTTCTGATCTTAAGCTTTCTCAGTATGTCCAGTCTGTCCCTCTGTTTGTCTTGAACTTGAGTATTGGTTTAAGCAGTGAAAATTGTGCGCTTGGCATTATGCATAAAATTCTTAAACATCATATCAGAGACCCACAATGTGTCAATTATGGAGGCCCCGTTTTTACAACATGCTACCAAAATCAAAATGTTTCAACAACTGTAATAGAGATGTTGGATAATATATACTTTTGCCTGAGAAACTGTATTTATAACAAAGAATGTGCTGATGGTATTCTGAATTTCATTGACATTCCATTTATGAACAGAAACTGTTAGATGTGGCATCTTGCATAACATTTAATCTTTGAATATTTAGTCTTTGAATATTACATAGTTATGTGAGGCCAGCTATGAAGTGCTGTTGTGGCTTTTAATAAGTTAAAGGGAAATTCTGGGTTATATTAAAATACTGACAGCCTCTGTGACATTCTTACATGTCCCTCAGTTTTAATCATTAATGTGCGCTATGTAATCAGATCACTTTTTTTCAACAACAACCAAAAAAAAAAAAAAAAAAAAAAATATATATATAGTAATGCATTCCTTTTAAGTTTACAACAATATATCCGAGTTGTTTTTTAAATGAATAACACAAGTTACTTTGTTTTCCCATGTAGTCCTATTGACTGACAGCTTTCCTGTCCTCATGTTGAGAAATTGGGAGTAAGTACAGAGGCGTTGTGTCTCTGTGTGAACATGACAATTATTGTAGTTTTAGGCTAAATGTGAGCATTTACTCATCTCACTTGCACAAAAACAGATTCAGTATTCCTAAAAATGATTCAAAACTGTGAAATACAAACTCAGAATATTACGAAAACTTGCAATAATTAAATATGTTAATTTACACATTAAATTACTTTTATTCTCACTTTATTAACCAATGGCTTTGCTGTTGTACTTTGATTATCCATTTCAACCATACTAAAAAGCAAAAATGACTTTAGATAAACATCACATTTGTTTCATTTTTTTAGTTTTTATTGTCGAAGTAAGAATGTTGAACTTTCTTGTCCTTCATCCTGTTCTGCTTTAATCCAGAATGGCAGCACAGCTGAAAGATTTGTTTGAGCTATGCCCTCTACTGTACAGGTTTTTTTTTTTTAATAAAAATAAATAAATAAATAAATAAGCAAGCCCAGCTCAGGTGGGAAAAATGTAATTTAATATATTACTTTCCATAAAAAAGTAACTTAGCAAAGCAGTGAAAAAGTAACTTTTTTGAAAAAAAGGTAAAAAAAAAAAAAGTAACTTTGTTACTTTTAAAAGTAACTTTGGTAACACTTTATTTTAATGTGTCCTTGTTACATGTATTTACTATAGTAATAACCATTAGTTAGGCATAATTGCATGCAACTAACCCTAAACCAAACCCTAATCCTACCCTGACCCTATAGTAAGTACATATACTTAATTAAAATTACTCAGTACTTATATGTTTAATTACATGGTAATAGGGACACATTAAAATAAAGTGTAACCGTAACTTTCCCCAACACTGCTTACAACGTAAGTCTATACCTAAACAATGATTGTCAACTTTATGATTCAAAAATATATTGTATATTTAAAAAAAAATAGAGTTAAATTTCTGCTTTTAAATTTCTGATTTCATGGATTTTATTGGAATTAGCTGTCAATAGAGCTATAAATACAGAATATATGTACACGTTTGTTCAAAAGTTTGGGATTTTTATAATATTTGTGTCAACAAGGCTGCATTTATTTGATCGAAAATACAGGAAAAACTGTAATATTGTGAAATATTATTACAGTAACTATTGTAATACATTTTAAAATGTAATTTATTCCTGTGATGTCAAAGCTGAATTTTCAGCGTCATCACTCCAGTCTTCAGTGTCACATGATCCTTCAGAAATTATCATTGATAAATCCTTCAGAATTATCAATGTTGAAAACAGTTGTGCTGCTTTAAAATTTTGTGGAAACCACAATACATTTTTTGTTTGTTGTTTGATGAAGTTTACAAGAAAATGTCTTTACTGTCACTTTTGATCAATTTAATGCATCCTTGCTGATTAAAAATATTAATTTCTTTATAATATATATATATATATATATATATATATACTGCTCCCAAAAATTATAAATGGTTTTGTTAAAATATTTCCTACAGTCCTCTAGAAGAAAGCCATTCCTATTATTTTGTAATATGTCTTGCAACTTTTATGTTTTTTTTAATAGATTAATCAGTAAAGCTGGTCTATATCACAATAACAATTCTAATATCATAACTGAGAAAATATTTTATACCTGTAGTCCTTTTATACCTTTTGCTTACTCATCAACTAACATAGTTAACAACTATGATAATGTTTCACTTATATGGACTTGACTTTAATATATTGATTATTTCAACAGAGCTCAATCACAGTCCTTTTTCAATGCCTATATCTAATACGGTCCCAGCATGCCTCTTGTTTTTATCCATCCTCCGGTGCACAAGTGGAGCTTTTAAAAAAACAAGAGTAAGGTAATTGCTTTTAGGCATAAAGGGAATTTTTGATCCCCTTGTGGCAATCTTTCACAGACAATTAAGCGTGTTGTCTTGATGATCGACAGCCTCTGCGGCAGGAGCTATCAAATTCATTCCAGAAGCAGCTGACTGGAGCAATTTTATAACAAGTCTCTGGTTCTCAGATGTATGATGCAAGCTTTTTTATGATAGATAATCTTTGTTTAAAGGGACATTCGACAACTAAATACTATATATGATGGTGAGGTGTTTAGAAGGAGTTATTATAGATCCATGATCTATATACACTGCAGTGTTAATGGTGTAAACAGTAAGTGTTTACTGTGAGAGTGCAGTTGACTGAGAAATTCTGCTGTGATGTGACAGTAATGAAGTACTGCTCCTGATCACAGATTTAACTTTTAGTGAAATCTCTGATCATTTAACTTCAGTATGTGATGTATTTCTGTGTGAAACAGGGTATTCAAGGGGGGGAAATGTAGGAAGGGGCATGATTTTATCCATCAGGAATGGATTGTTACATACCACAATGGAGCCAAGTGATTGGAGCAAGATACATTTTTATGATAGATCATTTTCTTAGGAATACTGTGTGCTGATGAATTGTTCACAATGATCATGTTTAAGCAGGGTTGTGCACCATTCGGAATTGATTTGAGAATTCCTCAGTATGAATTGAGGTAGCAAACAGGATGGAAAATTGCACTTCAAATGTGAATTAATAATTAAAATTATATTAAAGCAAGCTTCATCAAGACAAACTTTGAACATTGGCTCGAACAAAACAAAGTTATATATATATTGGGGTTTGGACTAAAAATACAGTAATATTGTGAAATATTATTACAATATTTCTATTAAAATATCTTTTAAGATATAATTTATTCCTGTGATGGCAAAGCTGAATTTTCAGCGTCATTACTGTAGTCTTCAGTGTCACATGCAGTGTTGGAGTAACGCATTACAAGTAACTTGAGTTATGTAATCAGATTACTTTTTTCAAGTAACTTGTAAAGTAACACATTACTTCAGTATTCCTCAAAATTAATAAAAACAGTGAAGTGCAAATTCAGAATATTATGTAAACCTGCAATAATTAAATGTTAAATTACACAAATATATATATTTAATCTCACTTTATTAACCAATGTCTTTGCTGCTGACTTTCAATGATCCAGTTCAACCACACTAATAAGCAAAAATGACTTTAGATAAACATCACTTTTGTGTTTAAATTTAATTATTTTTATTGCTGAAGTAAGAGTGTTGAACTTTTTTCTTCTGCGTCTGCAGTCCAGAATGGAGGCACAGCTGAAAGGTTTGTCTGAGTTGCGCCCTCTGCTGTACAGGCGTGAATTTGCATTTCTTTTTGCATTTGCACTTTTGGGGCCCTATTTTAATGATCTACAGTAAGCGCATGGTCTAAAGCGCATGGCGCAAGTGCACTTGGGGCGTGTCAGAATCCACTTTTGCTAGTTTAACGATAGGGAATATGGTTGGCATGTCTGGCGCATGGTCTAAAAGGGTTGTCTCTAGTCTCTTAATGAGTCATGGGTGTGTTTTGGGTGTGACGTGCAATAAACCAAGTCTCATCTCTCATTCCCTTTAAAAGCCAGTTGCACTTGCGCCATTGCGCATTCATCTGTTAACATGGTCTCTAGCGAGGAAACGGATCTGCTCGTGTGCGAGGAGGCCATCTATGGGACAAGCCGGATTCCACCAAAGCATTTTTATCTTTATGCGCACAAAATTTTTTAATATAACTATTAATGTAACTATTTCAGTTGCCTCAAAATAGCAACGCGCCAACAATGCGCCTGAACACACCTTGTTTTCAGACCAGCACGCCCATGGGTGCACAAATGGGTGCAAATGCATTTGTTATTTAAACAATATGGCGTAGGATATGAAACACTTGTGTCACGCTTGGTGCCGCATTGCACCAGGTGTAGGGCCCATTGTGTGAAAGGGCCTTTACATTTGCCAAAAATAGAACTTTGTTGTTGTTGACAAACCAGGTGAGAAAAAATTAGGCATTACTTTCAATAAAAAGTAACTAAAACAGTTACTTTTTAAAGGAGTAATGCAGTATTGTAACTCGTTATTTTTAAAAGTAACTTTCCCCAACACTGCATGATCCTTCAGAAATCATTCAAATATGCTGATTTGGTGCTCAAGGAACATTCCTTATTATTATCAAAGTTAAAAACAGTTGTGCTACTTAATATTTTTTGCACAAACCATGTGATACAATGTTTTTCAAGATTTTTTTGATGAATAGAAAGCATTTACTTAAAACAGAAATCTTTTGTAACATTATAAATGTCATTTTTGATCAGTTGAATGCATCCTTGAGTATTAATTTCTTTAAAATAAAAATCTTGCTGACCCAAAACTTCTGAATGGTATAAATAGAGTTGTGAGATGTGGCCAATTCAAATTCAAACTCATGAATCAAAAGTGAGCCAACTGTTCCATTACAAAATAACCCTGTATTAAGAACTCAACAAAAATATCTTTTTTGAATTTTTTTGGTCTGTTTTGAATTTTTTTGGTCCCCATTTTGGGAAACACTGTGCATATGTTAACTCTTAAATGTTAATGTATAATCCACAGTCAAGTCATGTTTGCTTGTGATGTCTTCATGTGCCAAATGTGTATTGACTGATTGCCAAATTAATCTGTGCATTATTCTAAAAATCAAACAATGAATAGTTTGAATACTGTTATATAAAATTCAACTTTCACGCTCATAAGACCCGTTGAAAGGTTTTTGCTTATCAGTTCATTTTGATTATTAGTTGGCAAGTGTCTGGACGGCTGTCTCAAGGAGAGAGGCTGGCTCCAAACCTGAAGATGTCCATTCCAACCACCAAGGCAGAGAGTCAAACTGCATTAAGCTTGGTTAGAGGGTTTTGGCCACACATACCAGAGTCTGGAGTCATGTCCCAGCATTTGATAACACTAGTAGTAATGGAAAAATCACTCACAGTCTTTCATAGGAGCATTTGGAGGTTGATTCAATATTTCTATAAGCTGAAAATTGTTCCTTTCTCAGCTCTAGAAGACATGCAGGTTGTTTTTCCTCACATTTTCCCTGACCAGAGCACCAGAACCACAACCTCAAACCTGGACAGGACAGCATGAGAAGTTTATCTCTGCTGGGATCTTTCCCTGTTTGGGGCTGAGCTGTCAGGATAAAGACTGCACGCCATATCCTGGCCATAACGCTACCGTCCCACTCAGAGGCAATTACCCTCCACGCCAACATTCCACTTTGAATCCAACAATGCTTAGGGAAGCTCTGGGATGAGGACTCTGGACCAGCGCCACAGAACAAGGAGGTTTTTTACCACACTTTGTGTTTGTTTCTCATATCTCCCAAGGAGAGATGAAGGATAAAAACTTACTAGCCCAGGCAGTTGGCATGGTTGGAGTCATACAGGTAATCCTTTCTCTATGTGTAAAGGATTCTGCTGATCCATGGATGAAGTACATTTCATCCCCTGAGCTTTGCTTTGCTTTGAAGAGATGGCAGATTGGTTTTTATTGATAATTGTCCATTCGGAGAACGCTTTGATGTAAGATTTTATGAACTGAGAGGTCGAATCACACAGCTGCAGTACATTATCAGTCTACTGTGGTCAACATATCTTGTCTTGGTCAACTCACTTAACAATCACTTGCAAACTCACATAAAGTCAGTGCCCACCAAAGTCAAGCGTTGTTTGACCAAAGACTCCCAAGTCAAACACAAACAATGGCCCTTGGATGTTGTACAGGGGTCAGGACCCTTTAGGAGGCCTCAAGTGGCTGAAAAAAAGGCTTACAATTAATTAAATATTTTAATATGTTTTTTTAATAGGAAAAGAGAAAGTGTTAGCCTAACAGCAGTGTGAATGGATGGCAATATCTATGGACTTTTAAGGTAATCAGCTAACCTAGCTAGTTTTTTTTTAAATTACTATTATTATTTATTGTTGGCTTTTTATTTTATTTTAATATCTGAATGTTAGTGAGAAGAAGAAAAATAATAATATCAATTTACATATGCAATGGACATCGGTTATGCTCATCTTGGTGGCTCATTTGAAGGCATCTTGACTATATTTAACAAAACACATAAAAAAGACCTGAACCGGAAGCGATGCAAACGTTTTATAGAATACGGAAGTTTCCATACTGTCTTGGAAGATAAGGTCTTTGGAGTAAAAATAAAAAGGAAAAAGTTGAGAATCACTAATAAAGGTAATCTTAACTCCTGCCTTTATTCTGCACGACATGTATATTTGTGCCAGATATCGCAAGTGTTGTCAGATTACGTTTACATTTTTGTGTAAAGCTTCTGTGCACGTGAAGATTTTGTTTCCTTGTGGATAATTTTATTTAAATTATGCTGCCACCTAGTGTACATTCATTTTGTTTACACCAAGGAGCTCTAAAAAGACAAAAGCAAATATGTCCAACATCATAAAATTTATTTTTATTATTGTATTGTTCTTTCATGAGTCAATCGATTAAAAAAAAAAAAAAAATGATATTATGTGTGGTGTCTGAGAGCAGAGTATGTATTTATTTATGTTTGTTAGTTTTTAGTTTTTATTTGGATAAAAAGATTACTTTTTAAAAATCTTGCTTATTCCCAAAAGCAAATCAAGATCCGTAATATTTGTGAAATTTGTATAGTAAGGGCACATAGACATAAGAGCATATCTGTGAGCAAAGTGTTTTGTGAGGTTTGCTCTCAAAACGTCACTGCGGGATGCGGCAAGGCGATTGGTCGGCGGTGGTTGCTATGACAACATATAGACTACAATTCTAGTCTCACGCTGCTAATGTTCCCTGTTGTCGGATGGTTAGTTTTGAACATGTCCAAGAATAAGGTAAGCCGGTGAGTTTTGACACAAACATATGAATTACGTGAAATTGTGTGCTATACAAGAGCCATTCCTTTTGTATTACAAAATTGTGTGACACTCCAGCTTTAATGAGGTTTGCTGTAACAAACTTAATGTACCTTAAACAGCAGACAGCTGGACATAAAGGTGCCTACAATTCCCAAAGGAAAAGGGAAGGGTAAGTCTGTGAACTTTTTGTTTTTTAATATAATGACATTCATTCAAGTGTCTAGATAGGCCTACTTTACACCACGGCTCTACAGTTTGGGGTCAGTAAGATTTTATTATTTACCTTTATTTTAAGGTTACACATTACTACATGTACTTACTCTAGTAATAACAGTAAATTATGCATAATTCTAACTCTAAACCAAACCCTAACTCTATAGTAAGGACATGTAGTTAATTAATATTACTCAGTACTTATTTAAGAAAGTACAATGTAACTACATCACCATAAAATCAAGTGTAACCGATAAGGATTCATTAAATTGATAAAAAGTGACAGTGAAGACATTTATAATGTTACAAAAGATTTATATAGCAAATGAATGCCGTTCTGTTCATCAAATAATCCAGAATAAATGTAACACGGTTTCAACAAAAATATGAAGCAGCACATTTCTTGAGCATGTGACATTGAAGACTGGAGTAATGATGCTGAAAATTCAGCTTTGCGTCAGTAAATTACATTTTAAAATTCTTTCAAAAACATTTAAAACTCTTACTGAGCCCAAACTTTTGAATAGTGGAGATGCTTGTACAAACTGCATTTTTTTAAAAAAGCGTTTTATATTTTATCTGAAGTTCAGACTGTTGTCTGTACACGGGTCACTGACGAATAAGGTTTTTAATAGTGTAAAAAAACAAACCAAAAAAAACATAATGGAGATATAATTAATTTTGAAGTTTTATTAACTGTTGACAATGAGATTGTGGTTTTTATAATCAATGAACACTGCTTTTGTCATTTATAACAAGATGGACAAAAAAGTCATTCGGTTTAACCAAAATTTCGGTTTTACCAAATTACACTTTTTGTTATACTGAATGACGATATTTTCAAACAATGCTAACAGGCTGATATCTAGCTAGCTAGCAAAATGACATTTTATATTTAGTACACGTTTTTAAAATATTACAACATTTTCCAT
Source organism: Elopichthys bambusa (assembly GCA_037101425.1). Classification (NCBI taxonomy): domain Eukaryota; kingdom Metazoa; phylum Chordata; class Actinopteri; order Cypriniformes; family Xenocyprididae; genus Elopichthys; species Elopichthys bambusa. The sequence continues at coordinate 26,974,196 of CM074451.1, read as the reverse complement.
GTTTTATAGCAGTTGTACTGAATGACCTGATGTTTCAGGACATGTGTATGAGCAAGTGAAACATGAATTTTTAAAATAGTTAAGAGAGAGTTAGTTACTTCATGACCGTGTGGTCCCTTTCAGGCGTCTGAATGATGTCACATCCTGTCACATGATAATGATCGCATGACTTGATCCAAAACGGTCCCTTTATATTGGTTACTCCGTATGACATCAGTGAAATTCATTTTTCCGGACATTCTTTCTCATAACAAAGCAATGACTTCTACACATAATTTTAATACCATTTTGTACTATGTTGATATATGATGTTATAAAATCATGCCAGAATAAAAAATATAAATTTTAAAAATACATTTTAAGATATTTTAATCACACATGAAGTGGCTGCATTGGCCTTTAGACGGTTAAACCGAATGACCTTTTGACACTTCAAAATTTTTAAAATACCTTTATATGTAGCAAAATATAATTAAAACCTTTTGGATTCAGTAAAAGAGATCTAGTTGTACTACCTTACATACTTTGGATGTCATATCTTTGTTTTGTTTTTTTGTTTTTTTATTATTATTATTAAGGCCTTTGGACAAAAAAATATAAATAAAAGGTCATTTACATTATTTTAGGGAGGGAAGGAGTTGTATAAAGTACAGATGTGGCCTGACCAACACCATACAGGATGTCCTAAACCAGAGACCAGGTTGGGTAGAGGTGAAAGAGTAAGTGCTGTGCTTTTACTGTGTGTGTTTTCAAACCCTACAGTATCATCTTTTCATCATGCATTCATGTCTCTCCATACAGTGATGGTGATTGGGACTTTAACTGGTGTGATGTTGGATGGCTGAGAGAGAACTTCGATCACTCGTACATGGAGGAACACGTGCGGATATGTCACTTCCGCAACCACTACGAGGTCGGTATTATACAAATTACGTTGTATAATACATTGTATGAAATGCAGAATATTGTGTCGATTACAGTTTGAATGAAGGTGAACAGAAAATAATCATGAATTATTTATATTTTTCAGCTGACCCGTAAGAACCTGATGGTGAAAAACCTGAAGAGGTATAGAAAAACTTTAGAGCGGGAGGCTGGACGTTTAGAGGCGATTAAATGCGACTTCTTCCCACGTACGTTTGTGCTGCCCAGTGAGTATCACATCTTTGTGGAAGAGTTTAAGAGAAGCCCAGGGAGCATCTGGATCATGAAGCCTGTGAGTGTTTATAGCGGTATGATACTGCCAAACTGATCATCAACAGGTCATCCATCGTTACAATAACTTTCCAACACAGGTGGCACGATCACAAGGGAAAGGAATTTTTCTGTTTCGAAAACTCAAAGATATCATAGATTGGAGGAAGGTAATACAACTTTGACAACATTGAATCTTAAATCTTTTTGTTTTCCCAAACATGTCAATTCTGTTACTCACCCTCATGTTGTGTAATGGTGCTGCTGTTGGTTTTAGGATGGGACCCGCTCTGAGGAACAGAAAGATGAGGCTCAAGTTGAGAGCTATGTCGCTCAGCGCTACATTGAGAATCCCTACCTCATAGCTGGTACATCTAATACTGTTTTAAGGCCAATTCACACTGCACCGACAGATGCTGACAGACGACACTTGGTCAGGTTTTGTCGGATCAGTGTGATACCTTCCGTCAGAGCTTGTTTTCACCAATTGAACACTGAATCGGCGCTTGTTGAGTCGTGGAATGTCTGAGAAGTGACCTACTTTAATCCGGTGATTGTCCGCGTTTGTCTGCATCTGTCGGAGCACTGTGAAATTGGCCTTTAGCTTAATATTTGATTTAGTGTAACCTTTATTATTATTGCTGAATGTGTTTACCTCTACCACCAGGGAGAAAATTTGACTTGCGAGTCTATGTTCTTGTAACATCAGTAAGTGAGCTTTTTTTTATTATTTTTTTTTATTGTTTCATAAATATGCAGTGTTATTTTTTCCATTGATAAAGTACTTTCTCCTGTTGCAGTGGGAAACCTGTTTAAAAAAGTCATTATATTTGCAATTTCATGGAAATTAACGCCATGTTGGAATGAGATTCCGACTTGTAAAAAGCGATCACGCCCTTACAACTTGTAAACTCAGAATTTTCTCTGAGCTCCATTTTGTACCACCTGAGAGTTGCAACGTATTGCGAAAACTCTCAAAATGGAAGCAGCCTCAGTGGTAAAATGTAGTTAAAAACTTTTTTGGGTTAAAAATGATCCAAAATCAATTTTTGAGCATGCACATAACCAGCCAGTGTTCAAAACTTTCTCCTTACCTTAGCCCGATTCACAATGGTAAGCTTGTAATGATGTTTTATAATTTGGGTGGTACTGGTGGGTTTTCGCGGGAAATTCAAGCATGCATCATTGCGTCACGTCTGTTTACGTAAAGAACGAGTCCCAGCTAGTAGGCTATATGGCATGTGAGGCGGATCATTTATAGCCTTTTCTCACAGCAGCTGCAATAAGTAAACTTATCATTTTGATTGTATGCTATGACAAATGAACGTTAGAGATCAGACTGTACAGAAATTGAAATCTACAGGTAACTCTGATACACACTAAATACACATAGTCACGCAATGCTGATGTTGTTAACATTAACAATTTGAGAAGTATAACAATACTAATAATTTGCATGGTTTGACGTGATTCGAGCTAAGGGATCGTTAAATTTAATCACCATTGGTAGCATGATTTACTGTAATGCTTTTTTTTCCTCAGTTAGTCAGAACAAAAGTGGTCACAAACAAAAAAAATGTTATTTGCTTGTTCAGATTAAATTTTCCGGTGAAAATTATTTTGGTCATACTTCCAAGACTACAATCTGTGATTCTGAAGTACAGATGCGGTGACTGACAGCAAACATTAGATTCATCTGTGCTGAGGAGACGTGCCGATGCACGACCGGACCCACATAAAGATAATAATTCCGCAAACAACTGCAATTGCAGGTTTCAAACAGAGATGGCGACAAAGAGGCAAAACTTACAGACTGCAGCTTTAAGCAGTTATTTTGTAATATTTCAGTTATTAATATTAATATTATCTATTAATGACTATTGTTAATGTTTTGATAATACAAGAATAATCTGAAAATAAATAAAAGACAGTTTAATGTGGCTAACAGAATCAAATAGCAAATGTTACTTGCCATTTCTTTGTAATTGTTCACAAAATTTACTAGCATTTTCTGAGTGAAATTTGTTTCTACACTAATTTTTTCAGTGTACCTAATGTTCCTAAACTATAAGCTTGCAAGTGCATTATTAATGCATTATTATAATATAATGTATTTGCATAACAATTGTTACTTCTTGCATTGAGGTTTTTGATTGTTCATTATTCAAATTACACAGATTCATTTGCCATATAAACTATATAATTCTGAGTCAGAGAACGTGAACAGCTCCAAGTAGAATGTACCGGTTGTCATCTAATAATTATGACACACTTTTAAAACTAGACAGGCAATATAATGAACATCATTTTGTTTTTGGCAGTATATTCCATTGAAGGCCTGGCTGTATCGTGATGGTTTTGCTCGATTTTCCAACACCAGGTTCTCTCTCAACAGCATAGACGATCAGTGTATCCTTTGCATATATTTCTGAACTACACACACTATTTATATATTACACCCCATAGTACAGGAACAGACATGGAATTCACTTGTTTATCCCCTTTAACCTTGATGTACACAGACGTTCATCTCACCAATGTTGCAGTGCAAAAAACAGCTCCTGATTATGATCCTGAGAAAGTATGTTGAAAGCGTACTATTATGTTCAATAAAATATACTTTACATTAAAAAGCAGTAATCTCTGACTTTCACTCTCTCTCAGGGCTGTAAGTGGCAGATGCAACAGCTACGCCGTTATCTGACTGCTAAGCATGGTTTCGAGACGGTGCAGACTCTGTTTAAAGAAGTTGACAACATATTTATTCGTAGCCTGCTTAGTGTTCAGAAGACCATCATCAATGACAAACACTGTTTTGAGTTGTACGGATATGACATACTTCTGGACCAGGATTTAAAGCCGTGAGAATGCTTTTATTTTTTTATTGCTTGCTTTGTTGGGAGAGCATTTCATGTTGCTTATCAGAACTGTATGAATGTAGAAATACCTTGCATTGCTAAAAAAAAAAAAATGACAGCACAGCTTGCCATCATGCAGGTGGCTAATTGAAGTGAACGCTTCACCCTCCCTCACAGCCAGCAGTCAGGAGGACTATGACCTAAAATACAGACTGCTGGAGGACACCTTGCACATTGTAGACATGGAGGGCCGGTACGATTTGACAAAATGATATAAAATTACATGCAAGAGAGTGGAGGATTGTTTAAGTTGACATTGTTGTCCACAACATTCTGTTGTGCTTAGTCTGACAGGCAAGGAGAAGAGGGTTGGCGGATTTGACCTAATGTGGAACGATGGCCCTGTCTACACGGATGTCGGTCTAGAGGCTCTGGGTTGTTCGTGCCTCGTGGCAAATACACACCTTGGTTAGTGTCTTTTACTGCCTAATTGGAGATCTGGGCCTATAGTGCACTCATTGAGCCTGTTTCTGTCCATAGTTGAGCTTTTTAGAAATACACACTTAAGCATTTTTGAATTACATCCAGTTCAACAAGAAATATATTCATTAACAGTGCATGTATGATACTTTCCAAAAATAGGGTACCAAATACCGCTTTAAAGTCTTCAAAAGTAATTGGTCAAAGCACTAGTTAAAGGGTTAGTTCACCCAAAAATGGAAATAATGTCATTTATTACTCACCCTCATGTTGTTCTACACCTGTAAGATCTTCGTTCATCTTCGGAACACAAACTAAGATATTTTTGATGAAATCCGATTGCTCGGTGAAGCCTGCATAGGCAGCAATGGCACCAAACTTCTCAAGATCCAGAAAGGTACTCAAAACATATTCAAAACGGTTCATGTGAGTACAATGGTTCAACCTTAATATTGTAAAGGCGACGAGAATACTTTTTGTGCGCCACAAAAACAAAATAACGACTTTTTAACAGTATCTTGTGATGGCCGATTTCAAAACACTGCTTTGGATCTTTTGTTTCGATTCAGTTATTCGGATCATGTGTCAAATTGCCAAAATGCTGAAATCACGCTCCGAATCACTGAATTGAAACAAAAGATTTAAAGCAGTGTTTTGAAATCGGCCATCACTACCCTAGTGAAAAAATAGCATACTTAAGCACAATTTATTCGTATGTACTTTAGTATAATTAAATGTATTTGTGGCACGCTATAAATTGCTATACTTAAAGTCTGCTAAATTGGAACAACTAATTTTGTACTAAATGCATTTTAGTTGTCCAAAAGCAGTGCTGAAGTTCAGCTAAAGTTGTATTAAATATACTTGTTTGTGCTAAAGTGGAACTATTCCAAGTATACTTAAGTACACTTTAAATATACTCTTGTATTTAAGTTTTGAAATGCAGAATTCACCTATATAAGCATAAACTTCAAATGTATTTTTGGTGACATTAGAATTGCAATTCAATTACATTGTAAGAATGTTGAACATACATTAATATTATACTGATAACAAACTTTTAGTGATTTTAAAACACATTGCAATGGCATTCCAAGTTAACTTGAAGTGTGTTAATGGCATCATTATAGTGTGCTTCAAATAGGCTACAATAAAGTGATCTTTATAAATAAAGTCACAGCTTAAGAATATGTCTTTTACAGACACCCACAGTATACCAGAAACGTACTTATCCAGTGAACATCAGTGAGACAATGGGAACATATGTATACATATACTGAATGCTGGAACCAGTACGGGCTGGAATTGAACCCGGGTCGCTGTTGCACAAGAGCACGCAGCTTACCTGTTGCGCTACCACTTAGACATGGACCATGCAAAACTGGGGTTACTTTGTGTTCTCTCTATACTGTTACAAGTACAGCTATAAGCGAACAGACATTATTAATGACAGCTCAAATTATATGGATTAAAAGACTGTGAATCGCAGAGAAAAGTCTCAATATAGGCACAGTAAGTGGTGCGTGAAGATAAAGGTGAAACGGCCTGTAGCTATATAACACGAACGTGCATTAAACTTTAAGCTGTTGAAGAAATAAAACCAGCAGACGCAACATTAAATATCAAGAATGTTTTGCTTCCATTTTACTTGACATGATCTTTCATTAACGCAACATGAAGCAATTGTATAAACCGACATAACATTAGTTTTATTCTTGTGCACGCACTAAAACACAGTTCCGTTCCTTGGTGGAAAAATGTGAACGTGCAGAACTGCTTGTGTTTCAGCGTGTGCAGATGGAATAAAATGACATGTAACATTTCTCTGCCGATTCTCTGCACGCTTTAACTCTCAATGCACCACAACTGCTCCTGACAAAACCGCGATGAATTTTTTTTCGGTTTGGCGGTCTCGCATTACACTGCGGATTTAAATGTGACGCGTAGATTAAAATTATTTACTTTTCATGCAGTTAACATTTCTGAATTTATTAACTTTTTATGTAATTTTTCAAGACTGGTCAGAATCGGTTTAATAATTAGTTTAATAATTCAGTCCATATTTCAAAGTGCAATAGGCCATTAAAGTAGTATTAATGGGAAAAGTGTATTACAGTAGGTGCTTTGGAATGCATTAGAAATTAGCAATAGCCTACCTGATATTCAAAGTGTGAGCAAATTATTGAAAAGGTCATAATTATAAAACAATAGTGTGCACTCCAGCAAGTTCGGTTGTTAAGCAAAAGCTAAACCGATTGTCAGTGAGTGTGATGGCATTCGCTTTATGGCGTGTTTGAAACATACATCAATCATTGCGGTCTATATGTGTCAACTTCTGGTTCAACCAATGATTGGACATTGGGGCAGGCCAATGGGGGTCAAGGTTTAGCGTCAGCAGTTACAGTGTTTTCAAATCATTTCAGGAAGAATGTATTTATGAAATAAAATGCACATGAACATCAGCACAACTCATAATTATGAGTTTAGGTAACTGGATTTTCTTAAGAGTTTCCAAATTAGGTGCGTGACGGTGAGATTTCATGTCAAAGGCAATGGATGCAGAATCTGCCCAAGTAAAAAAAACCTACCAAAATATAAATTAAAAATAGGCCTACATTCATTTCACACTAACTACAAACCCATTAATATACAGTAGTCAACATTTGAAGTGGATCAAAAAAGTGAATCAAAGTTTGAAGAAAGGTTTTGATCCACTTCAAATGTTGACTACTATATTTACTGACATCCTGACATAAATATTTTAATTAAACTTTATTTGGAGTTCTTTATTGCACAATGCATATTTCTTAATATTAAGTCTAAAATGTGTTTAATATCACTATTAGTAAGGATAGTATGATCACTGTATAATTTGAATGCAAGATATATAAAGTGTACCTAAAGTATACTTGCAATAGTTCCACTTTAGCAAAATCAAATATACTTAAGTATATCTTTAGTTGGACCTCAACACAAAAATACTTGTTCCAGTTTAGCAGACTTTAAGTATACAAATTTAGTTTAATAAAAGTACAGTTGCAGGGTATTTATATTAAGTACATAAATATGTAGATGCAATTGTAGTATACTTAGCATAAAATAAATGTATTTCAAATACATTTTAGTATATTTATTTTTCACTAGGGTAGATATTGATGAAAAGTCGTTATTTTGTTGTTTGTTTTGGTGCACAAAAAGTATTCTTGTCGCTTTATAATATTAAGATAGAACCACTGTAGTCACATGAACTGTTTTAAATATGTTTTGAGTACCTTTCTGGATTTTGAGAAGTTCGGTGGCATTGCTGTCTATGGAGGCCTCACTGAGCCATCGGATTTCATCAAAAATATCTTAATTTGTGTTCCGAAGATAAACAAAGGTCTTACGGGTGTGAAACGACATGAGGGTGAGTAATTAATGACAGAAATTTCATTTTGGTTGAACTAATCCTTTAAAAAGATGTCATTGGTAACAGGGTTGCAAATCATATTACTGCTACTTTTCATGCTGTTTGCTGTTACACATCTAAGTTTTCTCTCTCATGAAGATGTGATTTGCACCTTTATTGCCTAAAAAATAATGAAACACCTATTTGTGGAAAGTGTCACATCACATATAGCATTTAGTAATGTCTCCTGCAATAAGTACAGATGCTCTCTTTGTATTTACACAGGCTGTGTGAATGATCGCCAGAAACAGCTTCAACATCTTCTAAAGCCTTTCCCAGGACAGAAGAGAACATGACAACCTGCAAATGACATCTACTGTAATCAGTGTGAAAAACTGCATGACATCCCACAAATACCCATAATGCTTATAATATTTACCTAAGGTTTCAGATGAGTGTCAATATGAGCATTTAAGTACCTAGAAGATATAGCAAAGTCACTGAAAATTTTCATTTGCGTGCTAAAAAATTGGTCTGTCCTTGTTTACTGATTTATAATGAAATTATAATAACCGTATCAATTTCTGCATTCAAATAAATACTGTAGACAGAGGCTCCGATGATGTAATGAAAACTCTTTATTTTATATCTCATAAAAATAGCTGCATTCAACTCTACCAAAAAGTCCCAGCAAAATAAAAGCACAATCTGACAATGATAGGACAAAAGTAGATTTTTGCGTGTGTGTTTTTTTGCCTGATAAGGGAACTTCACATTACATAACATCCAAAATGAAATGGTGCTACATACAATACATCAAGTATAGAAATGTGGTACCACGTACTGTATGGCCTCAACCTGTACCAACTTTCAAGTCATATGCATTACACATATAAAACTCCAAAACTACTACCATCATTGTTCCTTAAAAACAAAATAAACAAAACATGCTATATTTAGAGACATGAAGTTCAATGTAATCACCTGAAAAGTTCTCAAAAAGTAAACAAACATAGATAACCTTGTTGACCATATTAATCGTTCCATCCCCATCAACACAAACCGCACCACAAAACCACCATCGGCAATCCTAACATCACAAATCAACTACATCTAATTTACTGAGAAGCTAAGTAATGTCTTCTAAAACATTCAAAGATAAACAATGCAATGCATTACACAAAACATTCTTATTTAACTTAATAAATGTCAAACCATTGTAATAAACAGATAAATTATTTAATAAATAACAAAAAAATAAGTCCTTGTAAATAGTACTTTACAAAAATACAGTCGTTACAAAACATTCATTGTTCATCTCAAAAATATACATTCTTTGACCAATAGTGCTTACTAGACAAAACACCACACACTGACATTCTCAGCCATACCTCCCTCAAATAAGAGATATGTACATGCACACTAGATTGAAGTAAGTTTATTTTATTTTATAGAGGATTTGTGCGTACAGTAAGTAAAGATAACCTGCTTTTAAGTACTTAAGCAGATAAAATAAATATATCTTATTGAAGAAATGCACTTTGAAATCTACTGAAATGATGAAAAGGCATGATTTCTAAAGAGAAGGTTACATTTTTGAGGTGCGGTCACATTTACCGTTGGCCAGCAAATTTGGCAAAATTCAAACATTTCAATAGAAATCCATCAATTGGGAATTTCGTCTGAAGGTAAACAGGTTCAAGTTGTTGTTGACCAACAGAAAACTCCTTGGTTTGACTTTGCTTCATGCATCGCTACACTATTGCCAATAGACAATGATTCTTTTTCTCGCCAAACGTTGCCAAAATTTTGCTAATCTGACCGCACCTTTATCCTTTTTACATATAACTACACTTAACTGCAGTGATATTAGAATAATTATTTAGCTCTTCTTTACAGTATGCAAAATGGAAATGTTTTGAGGCAAATGAAAATAGGCATGAAAGGAGCACTAACTACTTGGCGTACTGAGCATTCTTCACTTTGCCAGTAGTCTTGGTAGCCGATGTCACTTTCGCATCGCAGCTGTCGGCGACCATTCTTTTAGTGCCAGATCTTAATCGTACTTCGCCTGTTTCGGCTCTTGGACAATCCTTAACCATTTTTTTCCCTGGACCACCACCTTCCCGCTTTATAGCGGCAGGAACTCGCCTATCAACCCCTTCACGTTTCGCTCCAGGTGGATCTTTCTGTCTCTCTGCCTCGTTTGACCTTCCGGTCTTACCTTTTCTGACCGAAGAATGGGATTTTACATTCGTGTTAAGTTCATGAGATGCCCTGCGCACATTACCCACGGCCTGCATGTGGTTCTGCTGAGCCTTTGCTGCTTGAGGACTAACCAAGTGCTGGTTTTTCGATGTGGTGCGGTTTTCAGAGGTGGAGGCCCGACTTTCACTGCTGCTTCTCTTTTGGGTGTTGGCTGGAGGGGCTTTGCGCTCTAAAAGGGGACTGAGGCGGGAGTGGCGCTGGTAGGCATACGAAGCGCAAGTGCCGTTGCAGAGTGGGTAACGGATATTGCAATGAGGGCAAACTGGGCGAGAAAGCTGGGTGGATGATGGGCTGCCCATAGAAGAGAAGAAGCCCCGCTGACCCTGCCGAAAGCTTTTTGGGGAGCTGAGGCGTGTTGGAGGAGCAGTGTGAGGCCTGGTCCGGTTGCTGTTTGCTAGGACACTGGTGGCATTACCTCTTGTTCGGATGATGGGCACGATGTGCTGCCCACTCTCAGCCTGAATGGTTTGAATCTGGTGCCACTCCAGTTGGAGGAGGCGCTCCAGATACTTCTCTAGCAGCCCTACAGGTTTTGGCCGGGGAGCCCTCTTACCCTCCGTGTTGAGGAAAATGGCAAGCTGCCTCAGGCTCCAGGTATTGAATGGAGGTGGCAGGAAGTCTGGGTAATTGTAGCTGATGTCATCGTTCTCCACCGTCCTGGGTCCAGGTAAGTGGGGATGCAGGTCCATGGAGTTGAACACCTCTGCTCGGAGGTTAAGCTGAGGAGGAGTGCAGGGAGAAGGCAGCACAGGGAGCCTCTCGGAGTCAGACAGGTCACTGGCGCTGTCCGTGTCGTCCTCCTTGTGCTCCAAAAGGTGGAGTGACTCTAGATCAGGGACTTGCTTCTGCAGGGTGAGCTGCTGCAGCACTGGCTGAGGAGCCAAGGGCAGCGAGAGAGCACGACGGCTCTTCTCCAAGGACACATGGCTCTGTACCGTCTCTCTACAGCATTGAGACTCCAGCTGAATTTTCTGCTTCTCCTGTCCACGCTCAGGACATGAGAGTTTGGGATGTGGAGGCCTCAGGTCTGATTCTCCCTGTGTGCTACAGCAATAGTTCAAATGAGATATTTTATCAATATATTTATTAGGGCTGGGTTTGATAATATTAATTTTTCGACTTTAATCAATCTTCATTTCGGTGAAATGATAACAATTCTTAAATCCCAAAATCTTTTAGTCTGTGCTGTTTTCTGTTGACGCGTGAACCAGATTTCATTATTTTTAGTGTGCCTCCCATCCAGTAATCGCGATATTCAAATTCTGTCAATTTATCACAAATTTCAAACGATAAATACCATTTTGCCGCTTTTTAATGTGGCGCTTGAACTTATCTCTTCCTCTTGACTAGTTATAACATGAAATAAAAATGAATGAACATCAGAAAGTATGTTGGAAGAAGCGTTACAACTTTCAGTACAATAACTCCATGAGTGTTTCACCCATAGATATATATACATAGATGGCTCATTAGTGGCCATTTCAATGGGCTGCTATACATAAGCTATACATCCACCATATTGGAACGGTCCTTGAACATTCGAGAGCAAGTCGACAGCGTCTGCAACTGTAACCAGACGCATTTATGAATATCTATATGAAATAGACTTCGACAGATGATTTAGCTAAACTAAACAATAGCTACAACACGATGAAAGCGTCAGCTAACGCGAGTTACGCGACATTAAAAAGCCGCCTAGTAAAAACATGTAATATTGAGTTAATACATATAAAAACACAAACCAACACATTCTTACCTTTGAAAGGTTATTCAATTTCTTTCAGGATTTTGAAATATTGGCGGTTTCACAACCAAAAGCTGCGCAATGATGTGCCATCATTGACTCTTAAGCTGCGGTCACACTAGACTTTGAGCATATGCAAAGTTTCTTCGGACATTGCAGCGGTAGTGATATGATGTCACACTCTGCAGACTCTTTTTTTATAATCATGAATTCAACATATACAAATAATAATACATTTAAAATGTAAAAATGTACAATCTACTCGACTTTACTGCAAAAAATATTGTTCTTTTAATTCAGCCAAGGGGTCACACTGTGACGTATCGATCTTCAACTGGTCTTCACGTGATGCGAATTCGCAAGTCAGAGTTCACAAAACTGCGAAATGCGAAACTATTCGCCTGAGCTTGAGTTTTCGGTCTGACGCATTCGCATGTGTATGAATGGAAGTCAATAGAACGAAAAGTGCAGTGTGACCTCCCCATTACTGTGAGTGATGACACCATGACCGTTGCAAGATGTAACTGGAGCAGTGGAATGGTGCATCTACGTATACATATCTATTGTTTCAACTGCCAAAAGACATCAAAAACAGCTTTACATAACTTTACATTTCCCTTAGGAAAGCCATTCGATGACAGTAACATTTGTTAGCTAGAAAAATGTATTCTAGAAAGGCGCATTTTGCTAAATATATGCACTATATTACGTGTTCATTATATTTTTACATAACCTGTTAGAGATGTATTTAATGCATGTTTGAATAAATCTGTCAAGTTATGACAGCCACAGTTTATATTTCAGTGGAAACGTAAGTTCAGAACTGCTTTTAGTTTGTAATTATTACCTATAAATAAAAGAGCAATTAAATGTAATAGTTTGGACTCTGTTGATCATTTTAATCTTTTATATTATAATAATGTACCTACTGAGTGTTTCCTAAATAGTTTAGTTTTAAGAAAAATGACTACTTGATATAGAACCAAATGCATCAATATCGAATCAAATTAAATAGAGATTGAAATCAAATCGAATCAAGAATCTAATCGATTTGTCAATACCCAGCCCTAATGGCACTCTGGAACACTTGATTCTGATTGGTTAATCAGAGCATTCTGCAGTGAAATATTAATATATCCATTTGTTTTATTTTATTGCTACTCATTGTTATGCATATATTAAATTCCATATGTTAAGCAACACTCACCCACGCAACTTGCAAGTGCCACAAGTCGGACTCTTAGCTTTCTTTGGTTTAATGCCATTCTGGACCTGAAAAAGATCATGAAAACATATTCAAATTGCTGCCAACAGACATAAAGATGCATCGTATTGTTGCATATGTAACTTACAATTTCAGCTTTAGGCAGAGGATCCTTCTCTTGGCCTGGATGCAAGGTTTTTTTGAGAGGTTTCTTATTCTGGTTCACCTGTGCTCCTCTCTTATTATTGCTGCTAATAAAGCACATATTCTTAGTGACATTTTTTGTCATTTCTGTTTGATTTTAATAAATTGCTCTAATCAAAGTTACCTGGTAACAATCCCAGTGTTTTCTGCATTTTTCATTCTAAGCTTCTCCTTGTCTGGCACCTTCTTCAGTGTCGCAGACGCAGTTCGTTCCTGCAGGATGGGTCCCATCGCATTAACACTATGAAGTGTACAGGCGCAGTTTCAAAGCTCTCAGCTGTGCCTCAAAATGTCCCATTTGTGAGCGCGTACACGCACTGTGCGACTGAAGAGCACCATTGCAGATATGTTGCGAAACAACAGCGTCGCAGTTTAGATATTTTCCAGTTTGCCAAGAATTAGAGCAATCCATTAAACAGGGTCGAACAAACTATTTTTTAACGTTAACGTTCAGAAAGGGCAATGATCACCTTTTCATCTTGATTACGAAATCCCTATCATCTTGCAGTGAGCGAAACGCTTTGAAATCGCCGTTACTGTGCATCACTACAGTAGCTCGGTCAGACTTGTTTACCTGCTGCTGCTTTGTATGTTCAAGCATCGTTGTCGTCGTGATCCTCCTCCGACTGGCATGATGGGAATTGAAGTTTATAACTGAAATGCGAGAAACATGTTAATTTCGCCGCTGCCCGTAACGCTTACTCATAAAATACTGCAGAAACCAAAATATGCGTAGGTGTACGTATCAAGAGGCTGCTATTATGCTTGTGTAAGTTCGCAAGGATCACTGTTTTATTAAAAATGACTAGCAGTGTTGCCAGATCGAAGGAAAACACCCTGGTCTGAAAAAGAAAATAATAAAAATAAATAAATAGTGACTCCTGACTGGGTCTAAAAACATTAAAACCATAGCTCGAATTCAACATGAAATTGACAGTTCTTATTTTTATGTAATATTGCGGTGTTTATTATGCTGTGTTTAATTGAAGCACTACAAATTGTCTATTACAGGGATAGACAAGTTTATTGTAATGTGCAAAGTATTGAAAATGTGTAAATAAAGCGCTGTAAAAAATGAATTTTTACAACACTAGAGTTACATAAGGTAATCAATAAAATAAGTTCTACACAAACATGAACACTTAGGCTAAATGCAGAAAATGTAAGTAGACAAGTGGTCAAATGCAGAGACTGCAAGTCTGGGTAATTCTTGTTAAAGGATTAGTTCATTTGTGAATTTCCTGATAATTTACTCACCCTCATGTCATCCAAGATCTTCAGTCGAAAAGAAATTAAGGTTTTTTGAGGAAAACATTCCAGGATTTTTCTCCATATAGTGGACTTCAGCAGTTACCAACGGGTTGAAGGTACAAATGTCAGTTTCAGTGCAGCTTCAAAAAAACTCTTCACAATCCCAGACGAGGAATAAGGGTATTCTCTAGCGAAACGATCGGGCATTTTCTTAAAAAAATAAATAAAAATTATATACGTTTAAACCACAAATGTTCATCTTGCACTAGTGTTGTAGTCAAGACCAGCTAAACCGAGACCAAGACCGGACTAGCACTCCTCAAATTCATCCGGAAGATCAACATTTACTGCCTGAGAAATGTCTTATTTTTAATCAGTAATTACAATTATTATAATAAGACACTATACAGAGCTGTTACCAATCAATTGAAATCACTAACAACACTGCTGAGGTGGAACAGAAGTTGCATCTGAATTGGTACAATTACAAATGCATAATGTTGAGATTAATATTTTAAAAATAAAATTTTGTTTACTGAACATGTGTAAAAAATCAATATCACATTTGCAATCGTGCTCATATTTGTGAAAACAGCCCTCTTTCTTGTAATATTGCTTAATTGCTAATTATATCATATAATATAAATATCAAGATCTTATACAAGTACTTTTTTGCAATCATATCTTGAATTTTGTGGGCATTTGTATTCATTTTGGTGACATTTTTGACCCGGCACAACAAAATAAATGAAATTAGAAATAAGTTATTGATTGCATTTGAAGCAGGAAGTTTACATCCAATCAAATTAATGATGTTAACAAAGAAATCGGACAATGCATTGGCAATTTAGCGATATCCCCGCAGTTGTGGTCTTGAAATAAAATCCAGAGTCTTTTTAGTCTGAGACCAAGACAAGACAGAGACCAAATGTGACCGAGACCAAGACAAGAC
This sequence comes from Elopichthys bambusa, assembly GCA_037101425.1. Classification (NCBI taxonomy): domain Eukaryota; kingdom Metazoa; phylum Chordata; class Actinopteri; order Cypriniformes; family Xenocyprididae; genus Elopichthys; species Elopichthys bambusa. The sequence goes on along the minus strand of CM074451.1, from coordinate 26,958,653 downwards.
CAAGACCTTCAAAAAATGAAGAAATCTCGAGACCAAGACCGGTCTTGAGTACTACAACACTATCTTGCACTGCTCTGTGATCATGCATTACGTAATCACGTTGGAAAGGTCGCGCAAAGCGAACATGCAAAGACTAAGCCGAACACGCAAAAAAAAAAAAAAAAAAAAAAGGTAAAAAAACAACGACGTCGGGCGATTTTAAAGTTGAAGGAGTTTTTTGCCCTACCGCGGTACTTCCGCGTGACCTTTCTAACGTGATTACGTAATGTGTGGCGCATCGCAGAGCAGTGCAAGATGAGCATCTGTGGTTAAAAAGTATTATTTTTTTTAGAAAATGACTGATGTTTTGCTAGAGAAGACCCTTATTCCTCGTCTGGGATCATGTAGAGCCCTTTGAAGCGGCACTGAAACTGACATTTGGACCTTCCACCCGTTGAACCCCACTAAAGTCCAGTGTTAGAGAAAAATCCTCGAATGTTTTCCTCAAAAACCTCATTTCTTTTCGACTGAAGAAAGAAAGACATGAACATCTTGGATGACATGAGGGTCGGTGAGTAAATTATCAGGAAATTTGAATTCTGAAGTGAACTAATCCTTTAAGCACCTGCAAGCCACAACCTGCGACTGTCTGTAAGGCAGCGATAAAAACAAGCCAAAGTCAGCTTATAACAGGCGGACATGGCAACCCTGACACTAACAGCATTTCCCAAGTACAGCTGACACAGTAGCCACGCCCCCTGCGTTTGACATCACTCTCATAACAGCTTTGCGCAGTTTGCACGAAATGCTTCGTATGTGAGTTAAATCACGTAGTATACTTCACCTTTGCACAGAGTCATGGTCCACATTATGAACGCTTGGTTTATGAAAATAGCATCGGAGGATTTTCAGATGCGTCGTAAACCCAAACACGTCGGATTTTACTGGTGAGATAATGAAACTTGAACTTCTTCTTTTTTAAATTTCGTAGAGCCACAGTCCCTGACTGTATACGTTTGCACTAACACTGTACCACTTTAAAAGATATTAAATGTATCTTGGACAAAAAATGATCAGTGTCCAGCTGAGATTGAAGTAGTTAGTGAGCCTGCCATGTTTTCACAGCTGCACAGTATTACCTATGGCAGACATAAACTTCCTAGAACATTTAATAAAGTATTAAATATATAATATGTAAATATATAAATAATTATTTATAACCAAGAATGTTTCTTCTTTTTTCAGGTCTTTCTAAGTTATCGGTGCTAGGTGCACTGGAAGGGAACGATTTCTAATAAACATGGCCTGGTCTTTGGGATGTTGCCATAAAGACACACCCCTCGGAGAGATGAATGCTGACCTATTTTTTACCACGGTATCAGATGGCTCAAAAGAAAGTTCCACACCGATTTTGCAGGACATGTCCCGCTCAAAAACGGACAGCGGGAGGAAGCCAGTTAAAATTCGTCCACCTAGCCCGAGAACCACTCCAAGGCAAACTGCAGGCCGCAGCCTGTCTTGTGAACCCCCAACCAAATCCATCATCCAGAGGCGGACTCAGTCCCTCCCATCTCCATCAGAGAGAAGAAAGCTTAGTCGCAGAGCCAGTGTCCGATTTGTGGACTCTTTGGGGTTGGACCTGGAAAATGTCAAGGTTTTTAAAAGCGGCGAGGACCCGTTTGTCCCAGAGCACGTTCTCTTCCGACTGTTAATGAATGCAGAGCTAGCCTCGAGTAAGAGGATGGAGATATCCTTACCATATTTGAAACCCATGTTCTCTGTCCAGCCGGGCGAATGTTCAAACTTCACGGATCGTCTGTGTTGCCAGCAAGTATGCCTGGAGCGGGTTCTGTGCTACGAGCCTGGCATTATAGGGATCGTTCAAGTTGTAAATTTGGCTTTTGAGAAGGAAGTGAGTGTTCGCTATTCCTTTACAAACTGGAAGAGCTGCTCAGAAACCAAAGGATACTGGGTTTCAAGCAAATCTATTTCAAACGGGCCCTGCTGTGACACTTTTCGATTTCATCTTCCCGTTCCTCCATTTATCCTTCACCCTGGGGCTGTGCTGGAATTTGCGATTTGTTATAAAGTAATGGGCACTCAGTTTTGGGATAACAACGGTGGGCAGAATTACAGATTGACCTGTCAGAGTTACAACCTGCCTGTGCCGAAGGAATGTGAAGACAGCATGATACACTTTATCTGAGGACACTGAAAGTTAGATGAAACTTTTTTAGAGCACTATTTTCACTTTACTTGCAGCCCACCAGCATTTTCACTGTGTGATATACTTTGCTAAGCATCTGGAGGTCTTGCCATAGCACATTTCCTTTGTGAATAATAATTTGAAGCCATGTGAAATGAGATTTTTAACTATGTGACTGTTTAACTGGACTGTAGCACTGAGAGTATTATTGTATGTTGACTTGGATCATGTAATATAGATTCAAAAAGTGCCTTTACTGTATTTTCTACATTTCAGATTTGCACATATTTGCGTAAGGATTTTATTGTCACTATGTGGTGCAATTTCAAAATACTTGTATATATTGTAAACACAGATGTTGATGGAATAAATAATAAGGATGTGTTTAATGGAAATGGGGAAAACCGCTTGTTTTAAAGAACTATCCAGCTATTCTTCGCTGTCCTTCAAACCTTCCAATAAAGCCATATGTAGACACAAAAATTAAGTTTTTTTTAATTGTAAGTTTAGTTTGTTGCTGCCATGATTCAGTTCATAACAACAAAGTCATTTACAAAATAATTGACTTTTACAGTGAACAATACTAAAAGTTATTTACATGTCTTGCATGTTCCTCTTCGTTTAGGGGTCACACTTGACTCCGTCGCTGTCAAAAGTGATTGAAGCTTTGAAATGTAACTTTTTTTTCTTTTTTTTCAGGAATACCAATGAAATATATTTTTGTTCAATAATATTTTTTTTGAGTATTATTAAAATTGTTTAGGGTATTTTATGATACTGTGCAATATTTATATAATTTTTGTTAGTTTTTTTTTTTTTTTTTTTCCCCATTGAAAATAATACACTTTTTTCTAATATATTTATTGCCCGAGCACCGATGGTGTGAGGACCCTATTGTAATTGCTCGGTCAATTATTCTTCTTCTCTGAAATGAATCACACTTTTGAGGACCTAAACATGTTCGAAAACTGATGAAACTTTGCACACGCGTCAGAAGTTGTGAAAATTTACCACTGATATGGGTTTTAGAATTAGGCATGGTAAAATGTATGTATGCACATACAAGTATGAAATTCAGTAGACACATCTAACAACCCAATACCTACAAAAAAGTCCCTGGGTGCAAAATCTAAAAACCCAACAGGAAGTGAGATATTTTGAATTTTCTCTGCAAAATTTTAACAGTTTTTGCCATTTCCAGATGTTGTACTTTAACAAACTCCTCCTAGAGCTTTAATCAGATCAACATTATATTTGTTCAGTCTAATCTAAAGACCTTTGCGACATTAAATTGTGAAGATCCTGAGTTTTCACTGGACGGCGTGTCTGTGGTGGTCTGACAAAATTCGATGTTTCACCATGAAACAGGAAGTTGTTGTAACTCAGGCATACAATGTCCGATCTGCTCCAAACTTCACATGTTTGATAAGAGTCCTGGCCTGAAGACATCTACATGGCAATATTCAGTAATAGTCAAAGCGCCACCTGTTGGCAGCAGGAAGTGTGGCACGTCAAAATGACTTTACCATAATTATATATATATATATATGCAGTTGTGCTCAAAATGATTTATACCCTTGGTAAATATGACCAAAGAAGGCTGTGAAAATAAATCTGCATTGTTAATCATTTTGATCTTTTATTTTAAAAATCCACAAAAATCCAACCTTTCACTGGAGAATAATAATTTTAAATGGGGGGGAAATCTCATTATGAAATAAATGTTTTTCTCTAATACACATTGCTCACAATTAATCATACCCTTTTATTCAATACTTTTGCAACCTCCTTTTCCCAAGAGAACAGCTCTGAGTCTTCTCCTATAATGCCTGATGAGTTTGGAGAACACCTGACAAGAGATCAGAGACCGTTCCTTCATGCAGAATCTCTCCTGATCCTTCAGATTCCCAGATCCATGTTGGTGCTTCTTCTCTTCAGTTCACTCCACTCATTTTCTTTAGGGATCAGGTCAGGGGACTGGGATGGCCATGGCAGAAGCTTTATTTAGTGCTCAGTGACACATTTTTGTGTTGATTTTGATGTTTGTTTTGGATCATTGTCCTAATGGAAGATCCAACTACGGCCCATTATATGACTTCTAACAGAGACAGTCAGGTTTTGATTTTTTATCTGTTGGTATTTGATAGAATCCATGATACCATGTATCTGAATCTTGAGTGTTTGCTGCTAAAAAGCTTTTTTTTTTTTTTCTTTTTTTTTTTCATCTGACCATAGAATATTTGAAAAGTAACTGACACTGCTGGAACTTCAAACTGGATGGCTTCTTGGGTCAGATGAAACAAAAAAAATGAGCTTTTTTAGCAGCAATGAAATATACTGCTGTATCTTTAATGTTGTGGGCCTATTTTTCTGCCGGAGATCATGGACATCTTGTTCAGATACATGGTATCATGGATTCTATCAAATACCAACAGATAAAAAATCAAAACCTGACTGTCTCTGTTAGAAGTCATATAATGGGCCGTGGTTGGATCTTCCATCAGGACAATGATCCAAAACAAACATCAAAATCAACACAAAAATGTGTCACTGAGCACTAAATAAAGCTTCTGCCATGGCCATGCTGCCATTCGACATTTAAAGTACTTTAATAATAATAATAAAAAAAAAAAAATTAACTTGACCATTAAATGTCTGTACGCTCGGCGAGTTTTGAATCGAGAAACGTTTCAATCGATTCATTGAAAAGATCCGACTCCAAAGAACATTTTTTTCCCCACAGCGTCTATTTTTGCGGCTGCGCGTGCTCGTCATTTTACTTTCCCGCGTTATCAAAATACAACGGTTCAATACGACCGTCAAACTCTTTTACAAACTATACTGAGTGACAGTTTAACATTTTCGTCTCGAAACTGCATCTAGAAGATCAGCGTTAACTTCACATTATTTGTTAATAATAAATGTGAAAGTTCCTCCTGAAGTCCGTTGAAGCGTCAGTAATAATCTGAGGTAATCTGAACACTTAGCCAGCAGGCGAAACTAGCTACGATTCCCCTCAAATAACATGATCGCGAATACCATTAATCTTTACTGTTATGTGTTTTATTTTGCCACAGAAAGTTTGCAGTCTATGCTGTCTATAAGTAGACTTATTAACTGACTAAAAACAACATAATTTGATTAATCGCATCTTAAAATAAACAAAGCCAAAGCACGTAGTTTTGTGACTTTTTAAGTTAATGTAATTTTGACAATTACAAAGACTGACATTTAGAAACTTAAGACAGTTGTGTTCTCATCTTTCCTGGAATTGTATTTTCTTTGAATTATCCGCGTCATATTTAATGTCTTCAACATTTAAAACAGGTCATCGTCTGTGCATCATGGCACCTTCGCAGGACCATCAGGTGAGAAATAAACTCAAAAGATATATTTACTTCATGCTTTTATTTCTGGGAAAATGGATGTAACTTCTCCCCTCTGTAATGGTTTTGTCTCCTGTAATTATACGTTATGATTTTTATTAATTTATGCATAATACCTCAAAGTTCACTTTATGTTGTATTACTTAGGTGGAGAAACTGGTGGATGAGGCTTTCAAACACAGTCATTTTCAGGCCTTAGTAAAATTTCTGCAAAATGAAAGCAAGGAGGAAATCTCTTTGAAATGCTCCAGACAATTCATGACCAAGCTGGATAAGCTGTTCAGCAGGGTAAGTTATTTGTTTAATATTGCATACATGACTTAAATGGATAGTTCACCCAAAAATAACAATTGTCATCATTTACTCACCCTCACATTGTTTCAAACCTGTATGAATTTCTTCTGCTGAACACAAAAGAAGATATTTTGAAGAATGTCTGTAACCTGTATGTTTTTTTCCATACTATGGAAGTCATTGGGGCCCATCAGCTGTTTGGTTACAGACATTCTTCAAAACATCTTCTTTTGTGTTCAGCAGAAGAAATTCATAAAGGTTGGTATGAATTGTATAAGAACAGAATTTTCATTTTTGGGCGAACGATCCCTTTAAGTGTATGAACGTAAAACTACTTTCCATAGAGAAAAAAAGATTTTAAACAATAACTTATAAACCTTTAAAGACAGACCTATTGTGAGCTACAAGGTTGTTAATTGATGGTATTTTCTTTGGTTAAAGCAGTCAGCCTGCCATATTTCATTTTAAAAGAATTGTTTAACATCAGAATTAGTGGTGAAAAACTACATTACCCATGATGCTGTACAGAAAATTCAACCATCAGAGAGTCAAGACAAGAAAAAACGCCCAAAAAATGCTTTAGCTCCGCCCATTACCATGAAGCAACTGCAAATGACCAGTCGGTCTCCCTTATCCGCTCAAAATACTTAAGTATTTGTGCATATGTATATTTTGCAATAAACTTAAAATATATAGTTTTTATGTATAATCATCATTTTAAATCAACTTTAATTTGATTTTACCGTTTGTAATGCTTCATGTAGGGTTGTAGACGATCACTCGATCTGCAGCAGTCCACTAGATAGTGCGCATGAACTCTTTCCACGCTTAAAGGGGTCGTGAACTGCGTTGTTTAATTGTTTTATAATGTTTCCTGGGGTGCACTTAGTATGCTTTTTACATCCAAAATTGTCATAATTTAGAAATAAAAGGGATTTTTTCCTACCCTGATTTCTACCTCTGGTTTGAACGCTCTGTTTTAAGGGGCGTGTCTGCTGTGAGACTTCAGTGTAAACGCCCACTGCTCTGATTGGCTGACATCTTTCCATTTGAAATAGCCAAGTATTACACTCTCGAAAACGTTTAGCACATTTTTACTATAACAGCTCTCAAGGTTAACTAATCATGAAAAGTGCTACATTACATTTAGATCATGGCATGAAAGGTCGCAGAAATGAACATTGTAGCCGATCACGGACATGTTGTTGAGCGCATGAAAGCAGTGATCTCGTCATTGCAACTCAATTTCTGTATACTAACAAATGCTTTCATCGTCACTAACGCGATATAATTAAAAGATTTGTAGAGTAAAACTGAAGTTTTTGTCACTGATAGACTCGCTCTGTTTGATTGACAGCTCCAGCGCACGCTGCTCTAACAATTACAAAGGGAGCTTTCTTTGATCGCTTTCTTTATATAATTGAATCACCGTTTAAATAACAGATTATTTTAATCCTACTAAGAGAAACAACGCAAGTTGATGTTTAGTCACGGGTTTGATTTACTGACACATAGACAGAGAACATCTGACTGTACATGAATCATTACATATCAGATCAGGCATTAGAATTAACACAGTTACTTACATGTTGTTGCATTACTGTCGAGTCCAGGCACTGCACAATATTTTGTAATCCTCAGTTTATTGCTTGGTAGCTCGGTCTGGTTTAGCACCACGTAGGCCTATCTTACTTAGGCTACCTATTCTGTTGCATGTCATGTGCGAATCGGTGGGCGGGGCTAAACAGGCAGTGATGAAGTAGGCGTTGATCTTCTTCTGCGGAGGCGGCGCTTGCTGCCCTTTGACGTCATAGATCCCCAAGTTTGTTGGGCCTGGTGTCAAAATTTTCTCACCGTCACATCCCTACTGTCAAGTGATAGACGAAATTATAGAAGAAAATGAATAAAAACATTTTGGATCAATAAACCTTAAAATATATATATAAATAACTGCAGAAAGGCCACACTACAGATAGGTATGTATTTCACATGTCGGCAAATCAAATTAAATTGGCTAAATTGCCTGTGCGAACTAATCTACAGCGCAACATCGATGCACCAAAAAACAATCGAAAATTAATTTACAGAATTGAATTAGAACAGAATATACTGTTCTAATAAATAAAAATAATTAAAAAAATACAAGTCATAATGAAGTCACAAGTGCAAAATGCCTAAAGTGCAGGGCAACATATATTCAAAACACAAGCCACAAATAGTTAAATTAGATAACCCAGAGTGATCAATAAAGAAATTAAAGAAATTATTAAAATAACGGAAGTATAGCCAGAATTGTCAACTTTGTCTTTTTAACTGCAGAGACAATAAATGCTAAACTGGAGTGGCAGTCTTTTTAGCTAAACATTCACAGCATCCAAAAATCAAATTAGAACCGGCTGAAATGTTTTGAAATCACTTGTACCCTACCTGATCGAAAAAAATAAATCTTTCACGTGATCTGCATGTGTCCGTTTGAGTCTTTTCAAATAGCGCGCTAGTCAGCTCGTTAATGTTGGCCGGCAGAAGCGCGCCGCAGTGTTTGTCGGTGTTGGCACAACTTGCATCTTACGTTTTTTGGATCATCTTTTATCATTTTAAAGTGCATCCAATTCTACACTTTAGATTTACATATCCCAGACATTGTTAAAGATTTAATCCCTGCCGCCAAGATGCTCCTCTGTCAGTCACGGAACATGGAAGTGAAACTTAAATCTGTCACAGGGGTGGTTGGATTTATTAATGCACATTAAAAATATTTATTAAAAGCTTCTTTCTTTTCACTTTTTTATTTATAGCATTATCATAATAGGCTATATATTAACCTATTGGGAGAGAACCGGTATGTCTATGTGAAATCAGATATTGAGCACCCCCAGATCTCGTCTCATAACACCTCTGCGGAGATTCGACTGTGAGATTTGTAGTCGAATCAGGCTCCTCCTATGGAAGCATCGAATCGTCAACTATTCAGGGTCACCCCTATTATTATTATCAGGGTAGTAGTATTATTAGGGATGGCTATTTTTCCAAAATATTGTATTTAAATATTTGGGCTTGTAAAAAACAAATATTCTCGAGGAGAAAGACGTTATTTTTTTTTTTTTTTAATTCATCAAGATTTTGTAACCATTTCTGAACAAGTTTACGATTAGGCAATATACACAACAAGCTTACGTTATATTTTAAGGTTTTCTTTTAGTTCAAAGCATTAAACAAGTGTAAACAAAAAATACAAAAAACAAAAGCATTTAAACTCAAGCAGCACAAACGGGAAAAACTCGAATAAAGCAGACAGCGCCAGTTATCGTACAGAAAGTACATAATACACTCAAGTCAGTATATGGTTATCGTGTTTATATTGTTTCACATGTGCTTGTTGAGAAAAACAATATACATGCTCAGTTGAGAAAACACGCTGACAGGTGTTGCAGAGACACAAAGATAACGGTGTGCTAAGCTAAGTTTCTAACATCAGCACTATGTGTTTTTTGTTCGTAAATATGTTTCCCTCTACGAAACTTGAAGGAAGTTTATGTCTCGAGATCATTTTGCTATCTGATAAGTTATCTTCTTACTCAGGGTACAGCTTCGCTTACCTGACTTGAATGCAGTGATGGACCGCTGTCTTTCCTGGTTCAACGGGTGTTTTGATTTCATGTGCTTTCTCATTATGGTGGTGATATTATGATAACTTGGTTTCATAAATTCATTTGATCAAAAGTAATTCCATTTTGTAAGATCATTTTCATCTAAGTAGTTCCAAACTTCCGCAGACAACATTATGTGATGATCAAACACAATAAACTTGTTAAACACACTCCATATAGTTATAACTTTGAGTTTTAGTGCTTAGGATTTATCATGGATTTACTAAATTTACGGCCAGCAAAGCAACATAATAAAATTCGGATAGTATTTTTATTTTTCGAATATGAATTACAGATCGAATATTTGAATATTCAACTATTTATGCACACCCCTAATTATTATCAAATTAATATTAGGAACTAATTGTCAAGAGTGGTTGTTATAAAATAAATGCATCATTCTTATACAATTGTTGTTTAGGTCAAGATGAAAACAGTATTGTTGTTCATCAGCATTTTGTTTCATTTCCATAGCACATTAACAAAACATTTTAATGACACAAATAACACTAATAACAATACAATTACAAATTATTATAACCTTTATTTTACTAGGAAAAGCACATTGAGATTAAAAATCTCTCTTACATGTTTTAATAATAATATTACTAAAATGATATATCTTATAGTCTCTCGGTCCAAACGCATCACAATAATCAGTCATCAATGAAAAGCAGCTTTAAACACTGACGTAAAAAACAAGAAATGTTGAAATGTCTTCTCATTTTTTCACTATCATTAATGTATGGTCCACAAGAGAAATATTAAGCCAATAAATTAAGATTTGATATACCTCTGGTAGATTCAGCTCTCATCGTGTCTGAGAGAATGCGCTGTGCAGCGTCAGATGACAAAAGCTCAGTCAGTTTTTGTGTCACTTTTGGGAAATTATTGGCTGTGGTTTGAGACTCATTCACTGGCATAATTCTCGTTCAAAGTTTGCAAATTGCATGTGTGATATCCACGGGCTCACCTTTTAGGTAATATATAAATATTTCTATGCGACATGACATTTTTCTTCATCACCAACTCCATCTTTAAAAAATTCTCATTCCATGCATTAATAAAACAAGTTAGTAATTAAATTAATGATCAAAAAAAGGTAAACTATATTAAAATTTATATTAATAATACTATATTAAAATTGTACCTTTGTACAAGATTTCAGATTTTCAAAAAATTTGTAATGTTGTGATTCACCTCGTAGCTGATTTGTTTCATTGCTTATAACTCTTTAACGAAGACTTTTTAAAATCCTTGTGGGAAAAATGGATGGGAAAAATCCTTCCGGAGCCAATGGCACTGAAAAAGTGGGTGGGCACTAATGCACTCTTTTGTGTGTTCTTGCAGGAAATGGATCTTGGGAATGTGGACCATGCTTGTCTGGTGCTTACCGTTTTACACAAATATGGCGAGATGCTGGTGTTTCCAGGGGGTGGAGGAATATCTGTAATAGTTGCCCAGGGATTTGTTAAAAAGATAAGTGTATAATTAATGTTTCTTTTCCCTCTGTATGTCTATTTTGGTGAAAGAGAATAGTATATTCATGGCTTAAAATGTATGTTTACATGGTGCAGTGGTTCGAGAAGGCCAGAAGGCTGTGGGTGGAGGCAAGGTCATCAAGAAATGAGACATTGATAAAGCTGGCTGAGGACTTCTTTGATGCACTGATGGTTTGTAAAGGCACATTTTTGGGATAAAAGGAAATGCATTTAAATAGTTATGTTACATGCACCCAAATATTCTGTCATTATTCAGATTGATGGCTCAATCAGACAGAAAAGCCTTCATGTAAACACCTCAGTCGTTCCGATTGAGCTTAATCCGATTGAAATTTTGATCTGATTAAAAGGGGTGGTGTAAACCTGAAACAATCTGATAAAAAGGAAAAAATTAAGCATGTAAATGCTTAAATATTATCTTCTCAATCATATAAAAAAAAATAACTTGCACACATGTGCAGTGCCATAATGCATTTACATGATTTATTTCTAATGAACGTGCATATGTTCTATTCTGACATAAATGTCAGCTTTCTTTTTAGAGATGTCATCAAGGCAAAATGACAATTTTGTTTAGAATGCATTTGTGCACATGTAAACAAATATGTGAATTGGACTGCAACATTTACGCCCGTTTCACACTGCATGCTTAAGCGGCACGTGAGCGTAACTACACCGTCACTGCAGCTGCGGAGACGCGCGAGTATTCACACTGGAAGCGTTTGTACAGTGTCACAGCAGCGGCTCAAAGCTACATATAAAGTGAGCATTTCTTTACAAAGACAGCTGTAAATTTGTTGTTATAAGTTGGTCATTTATAAACTTGATAGTCTTGAAAGTTATTTGTGTTATCTGTTGCTGCACACAAATGAGATAAGATTTGTGTTTTACATCATCTGCCGCGTGCACGTTTACAAGACAGCAAACTCTGCGAAAAAAAGACAGCAAACTCGGGTTTGATTTAGGTATGCTAGAGCTTATATAGCTGTCTGTGTAATAACTACAAGGATGTTTATATACCATATTTTCTGGCTAGTTTACTTTAGTTTTTTATAATACACCATACTTTAACCCAAACTGAATAATTAAAAACAAGTTTAAATGAGTAAATCTTCTATAAATATATTTTTTTTCTTTTCTTTTCTGACATACTCCAGTTTTTGTTAAAACACACTAAACATGCTTATTATGTGCATTTTGAACACTTTTTATTATATTTATTTCGTCCATCAGAACTGTGCTCTCACTTTAATTGAGCGTCAGCAGCGCAGCAAAAATAGACTCTGAAGCCGAAACCTCCTCTTCATTGCTGCTCACGCGACGCTCCTGCTTGACATGCTGCTCCTGCTCCTGCTCCCGGTGTGAATGCATCCATTGGTTAACATGCACGCCGAAAAACGTCTCAGTTACGACTGTAACCTTAGTTCCCTGAAGAGGGAACGAGACGTTGCGTCGAGAAATTGACGCTTTGGGAACGCAACGCGTGATGTCGTCATGAAGCACGTGTGAAATCCGTCCAATGGTGTGTCGAGACATCAGAAGCAGGTGACGTCACGGCCAGGAAGCTATAAAGCACGCTCAAACAAAGCAACGCTAGCTTAAAGTGTCTGAGGTAAGCGCTGACAGGCGTGCCGGAAGTATGGCAGGGCGACGCAACGTCTCGTTCCCTCTTCAGGGAACTAAGGTTACAGTCGTAACCGAGACGTTCCCTTTCAAGGGAACTCGCGTTGCGTCGAGAAATTGACGCTTTGGGAACGTTAATACCCACGCCGCCATAGTTACAAGGGCCTGTCTGGTGTGGCTCGTCAGTCGCCAGAGAGAACCCGGGCCCCGGGGGAGCTAAGGTCAAGTTGATAAAACCTGACGAATGTGTGCGGTGAGGACCAGCCTGCCGCATCACAGACGTCGTGTAAAGAGGCTCCCGAAAGAAGGGCTTTGGAGGCCGCCATACTTCTGGTAGAGTGGGCTCGGACTGCTAGAGGTGACGGCAGTCCGGCCGACTCGTAAGCAAGTGAGATAGCCTCGACTAACCACTTACTCATCCTCTGCTTAGACGCCGGGGCCCCTTTATTGGGGGACCCGAAGAGGATAAACAATTGCTCAGTCTTACGCCACAGGGCAGCTCTGTGGACGTAAGCATCTAGGGCCCGAACAGGGCAAAGCAAATTAAGGCGTTCCTGGTCTGACGTCTTGAAGGGAGGAGGACAGAAGGCCTGCAGTACAATGGGGCTAACCACATTAGTGGGAACTTTAGGAATGTAGCCAGGTCTGGGATGAAGGAAGGCTTTCACCATACCAGGTGCAAATTCTAAGCACGAGAGAGCAACCGAAAGGGCCTGTAGATCTCCTATTCTTTTCAAGGAAGATATGGCGAGGAGGAACAGTGTTTTTAGGGTCAAAAACTTAACTGGAACCTCCTCAATCGGTTCAAAGGGGGCTAGGGATAGGCCTTGGAGCACCACGGCCAAATCCCATGCCGGAACCCTCGTGCGTACCGCGGGCCTCAGCCTCAGGGTGCCACGGAGGAAGCGAGTAATAAGTGGGTCTCTACCAAGAGAAGAACCAGCCAAGGGTATGTGGTAAGCCGCAATGGCCGCCACATAAACCTTTAGCGTGGAGGGAGATAACCCTGCAGTGAACCGTTCCTGCAGAAATTCCAAGACCGTACCAACGGGACAGGAAACTGGATCAAACTGACGACTACTGCACCAAGAAGTGAAAAGTTTCCACTTCAGGGCGTATAGCTTCCTCGTGGAGGGAGCTCTAGATTGGAGAATGGTCCCTACAACCTCGGTTGAGAGACCGGAATCTATGAGCTGGGCCCCCTCAGAGGCCAAGCCCACAGGCTCCAGAGCTCTGGGCGGGGGTGGAAAATCGTGCCCCCTGCCTGGGACAGAAGGTCCCTCCTGACGGGAATCTCCCAGGGAGAGCCGTCCAGGAGAGATACTAGGTCCGAGAACCACACTCTGCCGGCCAGCGCGGGGCTATCAAGGTGAGCCGGACGTGGTCCCGGCGAACTCTTTCTAGAACTCCCGGGAGCAGAGCGATCGGGGGAAATGCGTACAGACGAAGCCTCGGCCACGTCTGTACCATAGCATCCAGTCCGAGAGGAGCTGGATGCGTGAGGGAGAACCAGAGTGGACAGTGAGAAGTCTCTCGAGACGCAAACAGATCCACCTGAGCCTGGCCGAACCTTTCCCAAATTTGCTCCACCACCTCGGGGTGGAGCCTCCATTCCCCGGGCCTCAGCCCCTGCCTCGACAGGACGTCTGCTCCAACATTCTGGACCCCGGGGATATAAGCTGCCCTGACCACAGGAGGATTCGGGATATAAGCTGATTGGGACCACAGGAGGATTCGGCGCGCCAACTTGGAGAGCGGGCGTGACCGCAGACCCCCCTGATGATTTATATAAGCGACTACCGATGTGTTGTCTGACCGGACAAGAACATGGTGGCCCCTGAGATCTGAGAGAAAAGTCTTGAGGGCCAGAAGGACAGCCAGCATCTCCAGGCAGTTGATGTGCCAGGAGAGGTGGTGAGCGCCCCACAGACCTTGAGTCGAGCGTCCATCTAGGACCGCTCCCCAGCCCGTGAGGGAAGCATCTGTCGTTAGCATTTTGCGACGACAAGGAGCTCCCAGCACGGGCCCTTGGGATAGAAACCAGGACTTCTTCCAAATGGCCAGGGCACGTAGACAACGCCGCGTGACCTTGATCATGCGAAAAGGATTTCCCCTCGGGGAGAATCCCCTGGTTCTGAGCCACCACTGCAGGGGTCTCATGTGCAGCAGACCAAAAGGTATCACGTTGGATGCCGCTGTCATCAGCCCCAACAGCCTCTGAAACTGTTTTACAGTGAGTGACTGGCCTAGCTTTAACCGGCTTACGGTAGAAAGGATTGATTCGATGCGAGCAGGAGAAAGACGCGCCTGCATCGCAACAGAGTCCCAAACCACGCCCAGAAAAGTGGTTCTCTGAACTGGAGAAAGCATACTCTTCTTGGCGTTGAGCCTCAACCCCAGGCTCTTCATGTGAGCGAGGACGACATCTCGATGCCGAGCCGCTAACTGTTGTGAATGAGCCAGAATCAACCAATCGTCTATATAATTGAGGACGCGAATGCCCTGAAGACGTAGAGGTGCGAGAGCTGCATCCATACATTTGGTGAATGTGCGGGGTGATAACGCTAGGCCGAATGGAAGAACCCGATATTGGTAAGCTTTGCCCCCAAAAGCAAACCTCAGGAACTTCCTGTGATGTGGAAGGATGGAGATATGAAAGTATGCGTCCTTGAGGTCGATTGTAACAAACCAGTCCTCGGACCTGATTTGAGATACGATCTGCCTCAGTGTCAACATCTTGAACTTGAGTTTCATAACGGACTGGTTCAGTTGACGAAGATCTAGAATAGGACGCAACCCGCCATCCTTCTTTGGAACAATAAAGTAACGGCTGTAGAAACCGTTCTCTGCATCGGAGGGAAGTACATAATCTATGGCTCCTTTCTCCAATAGAGTTTTTACTTCTTGTTCCAGAACCAGAGCCTGCTCGGGGCCCACCACAGTGGGTAGGACCCCCATAAACCGGGGCGGGCGAGACCTGAACTGAATGGCATAACCTTTTTCGATTGTACGCAGGACCCATTGAGAAATATTTGGCAGTAGCTTCCACGCTGTCAGATATTCTACTAAGGGAACCAGTCTCTCGAGACTGGCCTCTGGTATATCTTGAATAACCAGTTCGGTGCCCCGATGCGGCGCACCGGCAGGGGGCAACCAAACTGATCGCTCTGAGACCCTCCTCGGAGGGAGCGAACACCCCAGCACCGCTAAACTTACGGGCGGATGCTTGAGTGAATGTTCGCTGGGGGCCGCTGCGCCTTGGAATACCCGAGATGGCAGGGTTGGCAGAACGGCCCACTGAGGGCACCGAAGAGAAATGAGCGCTGTGCGCTGAGGTGTAAAACACTTCTCTCCGGAGGGGACTGCCCTCAAAGTCCTGACGCTGCTGGCGTCCTTTTTCCCCGCAGCCTTCTTGGCAATAAGGACGGATCGCAGATCCATCCTACCCCTCGAAGGCTGCGGTTGAGACCGACCACCCGTCCCCCCGTGTCGCTGAGGGGGAGTACGGGTGGTAACGCTCTGCTTCTGGGCAGCACGATGTTGTTGTGAGGAGCTGGCTTTAGAAGTGTGGGGCTGCTGGTGTTGTTGAGCAGCCCCGGGGGTATGAGAGCGGCGGGGGAGGAGCTTCTGGAACGCCGCCGCTTGTTTATTAGCCTCCTGGAACCTCTCAACGACCGTATTGACAGCGTCGCCGAAGAGGCCAGGAGGCGTAAGCGGGGCGTCCAGCAGGAAATGCTTGTCCTTATCTTTGATGGAGCTAAGGTTCAGCCATAAATGCCTCTCCGTGGCCACCAGGGCTGCCATGGCACGACCGACAGATTTGGCCGTCTCCTTGGTGGCCCGGAGAGATAAATCAGCTGCCCGACGTAGCTCATCGACTACGTCGGGAGTCATTCCCCCGCCCTCATCGATATCCCCCAAAAGTTCGGCTTGGTAGGCCTGCAGCACGCCCATAGTGTGAAGGCATGCTGCAGCCTGACCAGAGGCCTGATAAGCTTTGCCCACCAAGCTAGATGTAACCCTGACGGGCTTGGTGGGCAGTGTCGGGGCCTTTAGGGGCGATGCCGATTGTGGAGAGAGATAGCTAGCAAGCGTCTCCTCCACCTTTGGCATCGTCCCATACCCGTGCTCCTTGAGCCCCACTATCGATGCATAGTGCGTGGTTTGAGCACTATGCACGCGATAGGAGGCCGGTTTCTTCCAGGACCTCGACACCTCAGTGTGGAGGTCTGGAAAGAAAAGGAGATCCCGACGGGGAGGCTGCGCTCGCGGGGGCAGGAAGCGCTCATCCAATTTACTTTTAGGACGAACGTCCTGCCTCTCGGCCGGCCAGTCGATATTTAATTTGGCCACAGCACGAGTTATAACCTCCACCAGCTCCTCATAGGCCGGAGAGGGATGGCGAGTCCTCACTCTCTGCTATGTCGGTGCTCTCCACATCCAGCTCCTCGGAGCTGGATACATTGAGCACCGGTGCTTCACTCAGTGTGGAAGGAACCGCAAAGCGTGCTTCCAAACACTGAGAAAAAGCACTGGATCTGTCAGGTGAGGGCTGAGATAGGGCGGGGCCCGTCTCAAACCCCTCTGACAGATCCATTTGCGATCCCCAAGATCTGGATCGGCGCTGTGCCTCGGCAGCAGCGGGACCCGAACCCTGGGGAACGCGAGCCTGAGCGCCCTCCTCAAAGAGCGCCAGGCGGGAGCGGAGCGTCCGCAATGGAAGACAGTCACAGTGCTCACAGCCAGCACCCTCGAGTGCTGACCGGGCATGCTCCGCTCCCAAGCAGGCAACACAAAGATCATGTGTATCCCCGCCCGTGATGTAACGTGGGCAGGGATGAACACAGGATCTAAACTGCTTTTCGGCCATGATAAAGAGGAATAATAGTGACAGACAACACCAAATAAGACATACGAGACACAGAGCGCAACTGAAGACACAGAAGCTAGCGTTGCTTTGTTTGAGCGTGCTTTATAGCTTCCTGGCCGTGACGTCACCTGCTTCTGACGTCTCGACACACCATTGGACGGATTTCACACGTGCTTCATGACGACATCACGCGTTGCGTTCCCAAAGCGTCAATTTCTCGACGCAACGCGAGTTCCCTTGAAAGGGAACATACGTGTTATTCACGCGCCGCTCATGCTTGCAGTGTGAAACCGGCGTTAGGGTTTGTACTGCATAAACAGGACTTGGATTGACAAAAATTAGTGCATGTAAACATACCTATTGAAAGCAATTACAGATGTCAATGTTTTGCTGCAATACGACTTAGCAGATCATATAATTAGAATATCATCAGTTGATTTATTTCACAAATTCCATTCAAAAAGTGAAACTTGTATATTATATTCTTTCATTACACACATACTGATATATTTCAAATGTTTATTTCTTTTAATTTTGATGATGATAACTGACAACTAAGGAAAATCCCAAATTCACTATCTCAGAAAATTAGAATATTACTTAAGACCAATACAAAGAAAGGATTTTTAGAAATCTTGGCCAACTGAAAAGTATGAACATGAAAAGTATGAGCATGTACAGCACTCAATACTTAGTTGGGGCTCCTTTTGCCTGAATTACTGCAGCAATGCGGCGTGGCATGGAGTCGATCAGTCTGTGGCGCTGCTCAGGAGTTATAAGAGCCCAGGTTGCTCTGATAGTGGCCTTCAGCTCTTCTGCATTGTTGGGTCTGGCATATCGCATCTTCCTCTTCACAATACTCCATAGATTTTCTATGGGGTTAAGGTCAGGCGAGTTTGCTGGCCAATTAAGAACAGGGATACCATGGTCCTTAAACCAGGTACTGGTAGCTTTGGCACAGTGTGCAGGTACCAAGTCCTGTTGGAAAATGAAATCTGCATCTCCATAAAGTTGGTCAGCAGCAGGAAGCATGAAATGCTCTAAAACTTCCTGGTATACGGCTGCGTTGACCTTGGACCTCAGAAAACACAGTGGACCAATACCAGCAGATGACATGGCACCCCAAACCATTACTGACTGTGGAAACTTTACACTGGACCTCAAGCAACGTGGATTGTGGGCCTCTCCTCTCTTCCTCCAGACTCTGGGACCCTGGTTTCCAAAGGAAATGCAAAATTTACTTTCATCAGAGAACATAACTTTGGACCACTCAGCAGCAGTCCAGTCCTTTATGTCTTTAGCCCAGGCGAGACGCTGTCTGTTGTTCAAGAGTGGCTTGACACAAGGAATGCGACATTGACTCCAGCTGCAGTCCACTCTTTGTGAATCTCCCCCACATTTTTGAATGAGTTTTGTTTCACAATCCTCTCCAGGGTGTGGTTATCCCTATTGCTTGTACACTTTTTTTCTACCACATATTTTCCTTCCCTTCGCCTCTCTATTAATGTGCTTGGACACAGAGCTCTGTGAACAGCCAGCTTCTTTTGCAATGACCTTTTGTGTCTTGCCCTCCTTGTGCAAGGTGTCAATGGTCGTCTTTTGGACAACTGTCAAGTCAGCAGTCTTCCCCATGATTGTGTAGCCTACAGAACTAGACTGAGAGACCATTTAAAGGCCTTTGCAGGTGTTTTGAGTTAATTAGCTGATTAGAGTGTGGCACCAGGTGTCTTCAATATTGAACCTTTTCACAATATTTTAATTTTCTGAGATACTGAATTTGGGATTTTCCTTAGTTGTCAGTTATAATCATCAAAATGAAAAGAAATAAACATTTGAAATATATCAGTCTGTGTGTAATGAATGAATATAATAAGTTTCACTTTTTGAATGGAATTAGTGAAATAAATCAACTTTTTGATGATATTCTAATTATATGACCAGCAACTGTAATTCTGCTAGGAAAAGAGTACAAGAAAAAAAAGTACAAAAGAAGCAACATTTTTATCTTTTTTTCTGTGTAAACACCATAGACTGTTAAAAAAAGATAGACAACGTGTCTTCACATTCTTCCACTATAGAGAAATGAATCATCCCATTCAATTACATGGAGAGGGCGGGGTTTATGATCTATATTGCAGCCAGTCACCAGAGGGCAATCAAAATGTTTTGACTTCACTTATCAGTATGTGTGTGGCACAATTTGTACACACACCTGCTGTAATACAGTAATCTGATTTGTACATTTTTTATTTCACCTTTGCAGGTTATTCATGAAAGTTGTAAAGAAGGTGAGTGTTTTGTTCCAAGTTTTCAGTAGTTTAAAAAAAAAAGAAAAAACAAAGAGTAGATTCAGTTAAATCTGTGCATTCCCTCAGGTACATATGAAGTTACAGAAGCTCTGCTTAGTCACATTGGCAAACTGGCCTCCGATGCCCAAATAAACATCATGATCCAGAAAGAGGTAAGAGATTCAATACAGTTTTGCTTCAGTCACCACAAATATGCATGGAAGAAATAATTTAGACCGTATTAAAAACTCATTCTACACCTCCAGTCATGACATGTGACATGACGTCATTTGAGCTGTGTTTTGACAAAGGCTACTAGCCGAAACGTTGGTGAAGCCTATGCTTCAGTGAGTGTGCAGTTGTTTCCCTTTTACTATTTGAGCTGTCTTTACCTACACTTTTCCAGAAATAGATGACTTGATTACAGGAGGGAATGTATGAAGGATTATTATTTACTCTTAATGACAGGCAGCAAGGAAACTCAATGCTATTCTGGCAAAGATTCCCATGGAGCTGAAAAAGAAGAAGATCCTGTCATCTCAAGAGGCCTTGTGTATGATGTATGTTGGATGATGATACAATATCACTCTCCTGTGTCTTGAAGGATTCTTGAGTACTTAACCATACATTTTAAAAGTTCTACTTTTGCTCCTGTGGACACATTTACTCTTTTATTCTAAGTATTTTTTAAATCTTTAGTCTTTTCTGTTTTTAATCAGGAATGACGTGGCTAGTCGAATCCTAAAAGGTGGAGGTTAGTGCAAAAATCCATTGTATACTTGTATATACTTGGAAATACTTCCAAGATACTTGAGTATACTTGGAAAGATTAGTTTAGAAAGTGTGATCATAGATTTATAATTGAACACAATTCAAAAGAATTATAAATGCTATGATCATTACAAAACTCAAGACAGACTGCACTCATACTATGACTTTACATTTCTGCCGCTGTTTAGATTATGACCTGCAGGTGTCTTTAATGGAGGCCCTCTGCAGAATGACTTCACCAGCTCAGAGGAATGAACTAGCCAACTCCTGGTTTACCATGACTTTTGTCTCCTCTGCATTCAAGAAGATTAAGGATTCTGAGTTTGAGACTGTAAATATTGCCTCACATTAACAGAATTTTTTTGGTTGCATAGAAATGTAGAGTATGATATTTGTATGTGTCTTTGTGACAGGACTGCAGGAAGTTTCTAAATATGGTGAATGGCATGCAAGGAGATGGGAGAAGGTACTTAATATCTTTTGACAGCTTTCTCTTTCTTTTTTTTTTTACAGATTGTATAACATGTCTTTGTTTATCTTCTCACAGTGTGTACTCCTACCCTTGCCTGGAGGCATTTTTAGACAAACATGAGGTTAGTTATCACATTTATTATGGGATAAAAGCCAATAAGAATGAGTATGGAAATACATACATGAACATTTCTTTATTATAATGTTTACAGCTGCTCATGCCAGAGGATGAAAATCTTGAAGCGTTCTGGATTGACTTTAACCTAGGAAGTAAAAGCATCTCTTTTTACTTCTGTGTGACTGATAAGGATGCCCAGGTAATGGTCTCTCAATCTTACATTTGACCTGGAAAATAATTATAGTAAATGCTTAAAATCTACCCCCTTGTCTGGTTTAATTACAACTAGTGTAAAAAAATGTAGGGTTTGTTCTGGATACAGACTTAAAAATGGACAAACAAATAAATTTGGTTGTCAGATCTAGTTACTTTTATCTACGCCTTTTAGCCAAAACTAAACAATTTATTATCGACTTGATTTTGAGAAAGCAATCACTGCGGTCGTTTTTAAGCGAATGGACTATTGTAACTCGCTTTACTTTAGAACTGATTACAGAGCATTGATGAGCCTCCAAAAAATACAGAATGCAGCTGCGAGAATGCCCAAGTTAGCTAAGAAATTTGAGTCGGTTATCCGCTATTAAAATCGCTGAAATGGTTGCCTGTTCGTTATAGAATTAGTTTTTTTTAAATTAGTTTTAGAATTAGTTTTAATTAGTTTTACGCGAGTTACGAATTGAGTTCTTATTTGCCTCTTCTTGCACTTCAGTGGTTTAAAATCGCTTGAATGTGTGAATTGGCAAGACGTGCAAATGATAAATTTGATGAGGGGCAAATTTTGCAATTAATCCGCGATTCACTTGCATGCAAAACCGTGGGGCATGGTCAGTACAGATCACAGATTACCTGTGATCCGTTACACCCCTAATCTTTATCATAGCTGAAGCGAAGCAAAATAAAGTGAAGATGATATTCTTTGCTAGTCGTCAGCAGCACACCAGGTCTGGATAAACGCTGTGTCCAAAGTAGAATACTATATAGTAGGTACTACATTTGGTTTGAAACTTACTTTGCGACCATTATTTTCTATATAGTATGAATGTGTGTGGTATGAATGAAATTTTGGATGTACTACATCAGCCATGTTTTCATTGTCATGTGACCTATGGCATTGCTTCACTTCCATTTACGAAACCTCTCCCCTGGCCTCATGGGATAGTAAAGTGTCCATCAAATGCGCACTTCAACATTTCGCTGGAAGTAGTGGGTCATCCGGGTACTTTTTGTGTACTGTTTTCTGAATTCGGACATACTACTCGGCTCACATAATGCTTTTGACATACTAGTTAGTATGGAAGTAGGCATACTCAGACGCAGGGGTTTAATGACACTCAAAACTTTTCTGTTACCTATGGCTGACATTACAACAACAGCGTATCTTTGCTATTGGAAAAATAGCAAAACTAATGTTACTCACATATAGAGCAGAAGTTTTCAGTGCCTTTCCTCTTAGATCTCTCCAGCGCTGGAAAGCTTTTCTAATATTAACGCAGGTTTAAAAAGCTCTTGCCTGATCATAACCAGTGATCCAGTGATATTCCTCTGACCTTTTCTCTTTTGTAATGTCTCTCAGCCATCTTACTTTCTACAGTCTTTCTTTAAATCTCCCTCTTGCTCACTCTCTCTCCTCCCCTATTATGAGTGGACACGCCCCCTACTGCTGATTGGCTACAAGTGTGTTGTGCTGCTCTGTCCGATCCACTTTCAACAGCATTTTTTTTTTAGAAATCTGCACCTTTAAGAACATAAATATGGTTTTGGCTCACATTTAATCACATTTGATGTCTCTCCCTCCTGTCAGGATGGCCAGTGGAACACTCTGTGTATTGCTGAAAATGAGGTCCACAGTTACACAGTAGAAGGTAGTACAATCAACAGTCACTGATCTCAAGACTCAAAAAAACAATAGTTCTGGATCCATATCGATCTTTCTGAGGATTTGTTCTAAGCTGTATATGAAACACACACTATATTCTCTATAACACACTCTATAAGTCTATAACACACTCTCAAAACTCTATATTTGACTTCACAGAGGAGAGTGGAAGAAAGACTCTTCATCTGATTCTGACTGAGCCTGTCAGCATCGACAGCTTAGAGGGCTCCAGAGTCTGCATCAAATTCAGCTCTTCTCTAGACATCCTGCGAGCCACTGAGAATGTTTATGGTCAGGCTAAAAACAGGGTGAGTGATGTGGCTAATGTTATTTTAAAAGATCACTGATGGACCTGCCTGATGGACATGAAAGTCCAAGTTTTAAGATATAATGAAGAGTATAAATGTCAAGAACCAGTACTTCTAATGTTCTAATCAGAACATTTATTTAGTGTATTCAGTGCAAACCCCAATCTACTCTAATAAAGAGTAATATAACGATACCAATGAGATAATCTTCAGTTAATCTTATACACATTGTTGTTTTTATAGCTTTACACCAGAGTGATTAGTTCAAAACTAAATTAAAGGATTGACATGTTGATTAAATGCATGTTTTTATGTGGTTATTAGGATCGCATCATTTACTTCATAAGCCTTTGAGCAGGAGAAGCTGTACAGCCTTAGGGGCCGTTTACACAGAACGCGTTTTTCTATTCCAATGCGCTACTTTCCCATTGTTTTTCTACGTAAACATGCACCTGACGGACGTGCATGACCGTTATGCTCGCATCTCGCGTCTTTTGCAGCGCCTCGCACATGAGCGCCGCGTTTTAAAAGAATTTCACCTTTTACACGCAGCGCCGCTCATCAGTGTCAATTCCAAAACAGTGGACCGATCAGAAGAACTCGAAGCAAGCATTGCAAACTTCTGTTTACAGTAGCAAGTTGGCATGACAACTGTTTTATTTGACGGCAACATGGCGGAGGAGGCGCTCATTATGACCTTATTTTCTTTTTTTCCATGTCAAAACTTGTTTCTATCAGTTCTGCTGTTTGCCTATTTCTATTATTTCCGTTACTGTCGTTATTGCATCACACCTCAAAAGCGCGTCTCGCATTCTACGGTGCGCTTTTTTTAAAACCATTCCTGAGCGCTGCATCTCGCGTTTTTAGATGCGAAGATGCGTTCTGTGTGAATGGCCCCTTAATGTCTGATTAAATCTGCTAAGGGGAATGAAACGCTTGCATTAAATGTGCAATAACTTCTTTTATGCAACTGTCACACAGCATATCAACATTCATGTATTCCCTTTTGCTTTATGTCAGACGTCTGTTAGGAAGACCTCTATTGCAAAAACACCTGTTCACGTCAATCTAAGTTCACAGGAAAGTTCACAGGTGAGTCAAGATTAAAAGAAGCTTTTAAACATGGCAATCTCTTCTTCCTAAAGTGAATTGTGACATTGTAGATGGATTTCTGTTATGAGGTGTGGGTTTTTACCCTTTTTTTGTTTTTTTAGAAGAATTTAACTGTGGTGGTTTATGTTAAACTAACAGGTTTTTGTCCCTGAAAGTCAAGTGTCCCCCTCTCTGCGTGTAGAGGGAAGAGCGTCATCAACAGTGAGGCCCTGCCAGTCTCTCACACATCAAACACCAGATACAATCCCCCAACAGGTAAGACAAGATGCTCACAACATAAATATTATAATTGTTTATTTTAGGATTAGCTTTTATAGAGCATTATGATGTTTTGACTATTTTATTGTCAAAGCTGAATATTGCTCCCTCTCAAGCCATTTGTGAAACACCTGCTTGTCTGATTTTAGAAACCAGGCCTTTTCTTTGTTTGTTAACAACAGCTGCCTGATGAAAATATCTGTTATCTAAAGCCGCTTTTCCACCGCAGGGCCAAACCATTCTCTTTGCTTAACCGTCCCTTTCCATGCCGATCCGACCCAGCTAGTACGGATATGGTTTCATTTTCCACTGTGGAGCTGATAACGGAGCTCTTTAGAATGTAATACAAAAGCGTCAGTCGTTGCCTTGGTAATGCAAGAGTTTACTGACAATATGAAATGTAAGTAGCAACCACATTATGGAGAATGATCAGATATTTCTTTTAATTTTATTATTAATTTGTGGTTACGTTGCTCAAATAGCATGCTTAGCCAGCTACAGAGAAACTGGTAGCCAGGCAACAGACAAGCGACCAATCCTGAGTGGCGACATCACTGCACACATTCTACCAGCACGGTTCACCGTGCTGAGAATTCTGGGCAGAGGACGGTTTGTAATCGTGCCGTGCCGTAAAAGGAAATATAACGGGAACCGTTCCTTACCATTCTTAGAACCGTTCAGCCAGACGGTGGAAAAACGACTTAATTGGCTTCATCAGGGCTTAATTATAATCATGCTTGATTATTCGACTGTGTATTCCAAGCGTGTTATTAAACTAGATGGCCTGTATAATTAACTTTGGTGAATTGTTATCCTCATTTACCCTGTTTTCTCCCTAAAAGCTGTTAACAGCTAAAATATGGTAGCACTGGCTCACCTCTGTTAATGCTGTTGTCATTACGGCTCTGTGTCCACATGTTAATGGCATCATAGTGGTCAGAGGTCTCTTGTTCTCCAGATCTAAGAGCACAAACCTCTTTTTCTCAGATGGTAACCCCTATACAGATGAAGGTATCCGTGGGGTGTCAACAGGGAAGCTGTTCCTCCAGCTTTGTGCTGCCTTCAGGTAGGTCTATTAAGCAGTTTATGACTTTAATCAGTAAGAAAATCTATTCCCGTAGAATTTCACAGATAGCTTTATAGATTTTCACAGTAAGAGTGTAAGTACTCTCTGTTTTACACATTTTATCATGTTTAAAGGAATGCTTTGGGTTGAAAACAACTAACTTTTTGCCACACCTGCCAATGGCAATAAATATTTCAGATATAGAAACCGAATAATCACGTAACAACACTGGATAGTCTTCACTGTATAAATTAAATATAGGTAAATATAGATTTTTTTTTTTTTCGCCTTTGTTGTTTGATTAACATTAAAAAAATACAGACAGCAGCAGGAATATTAGGCTGCTGTCACTTTAAAGGGTTAGTTCAGGTAGTTTATAGAGGCACCTTTGTTTTAACTCTCTCCACATTTTCACACAATGTCAGTCTATGCATTATCGCCAACGTGTGCATTCTGGTTTAAACTACCTTTCAGAACTTGTGAAAGACGTTTAGGACAGTAGATGGAACTGTCACTGTCCCATCGGACCAGTGCTGAATCTTCACGAAAGTTTAGAGCCTTGTTTAAAGCCTTGCAAAAAAGCAGCTCAAACAGTGTCTGTTAGATCACAACACTAGAGAATAGGCCACAATATTTCTTTTATCAGTTTTTTGACATTACACATTTTAGCACAGAAGCCTAAAATTACTTTCTTGACTGTTGTCATTTCATAAGCTGTCATTAGATTACTGTGTGAATTTTTTATTTGTGGATGTTCCAAACAGGGTTCAGGATGAGAAATTTTGAAATAATTATTTACGTTATATATTTTTGTTGCAGTTGTTAGTTAATAAAAATTTAACTGGTTGTGTAAAATAGGCACATAATATCGAAATATTGATCAATATACCCCTGAATCAAATCGTATCGTAATCGTATCGCAGAACTTTTTGAGGTATCGGAAAATATTGTATCGATATTTATACTGTCCGATTTACACCCCCATTAATTACTCACCCTCATGTCATTCCACACCTGTAAGACATTTGTTCTGAACACAAATTAAGATCTTTTTGATGAAATCCATTCCTCTATTGACTGGCTTTGCAACAAAAACTTTGACATTTCAAAAAGTTCATAAATAGATCATAAAGCTAATCCATATGACTCGAGTGGTTTAGTCCGAATTTTCTGAAGAGACTTGATCACTTTTTATAATGAACAGATTTAATTTAGGCTTTTACTCGCATGTAAACATTGATCAGCAAACATAAATATAAGCTCAACCGAACCTGAATGACGCACGAGAACAAACCTCTTCCGGAAGCTCAGATGTGCTGCGTAACACACGAGAATGAACCTCATTGGTTATGTCTAATGCAGACCTAATGCCCTTTTAACATAATTTTGTGTGAATTTGTCCTATCAATCGCAAGAAGACATGAAAGAGCACAATTCCGTATTTGTGTGCTGGCTTTCTGGCGTGCTCTTCCCATGTTTGCGCACAGAAAACTTCCCACACCATGCACGAGTAATGAATTGAGTTCCCTTCTGCAAGGCTCATACAAATAAAACAAGTAAAAGCTCTGGAATGTTGTCGATTACCACACACAGTCATTTTGAATTGTAAAGATCATCTCTTACTTATGGTGAAATTACTGTAACACAGATTTTTTTTATGTAATTTTAAAAAAGCGATATGAAGTTTTACAACTGGCTTGATGCCTTTTTTCTAGTGTCGAAGCTAATGGTGAAACCAGCTCTTCAGATGATGAGCTCTTCAGAGAGGAAAAAGGAAACTGAGCTTAGAGACCTCATGATGTCCAAAACATCTTGCAATGTGTCTTCTCTCAGTTTTCACCGTGAGAACAACCAAAAGAAGGCCTATGTAATTCAAGCACAGGTATAACCTTTGTAGACAGTTTCAGATGCTTAAAATATTCTCCAACCCTGCTGATAAATCCAGCATTGATGGTCACCAGCATGAGGTATGTTTTGCATGCTGGGAACAGCATAGGTTGATGGTTTGCTGGTCCCCAGTGTGGGAAGCAGGAGTGCTGGTGGACCAGCTACACCAGCTCAATTTTGCTTGAGAATTGCTGGTCCACCAGCTGGTCCAGCACTATACCAGCTCTAACCAGCATAAACTAGCCTGGACAACATGGAGTTCATGCTGGTTTATGCTGGATTTTTCAGCAGGGCAGTTTATACTGATGCAGACTAACAAATGGAGATTAGAGTTTATGAAACAGTTAAACTAACGAAGCCATATACATCTTTTGGTAACATCAGTAAATCTTGTGTGTGTCTTATTAGTCAACCCCTGCTGCCCAGAATGAGGACCAACAGAAAGACCACAGAGTAAAGGCTAAAGCAAAGAAGTACCGCAAGGTGCTCTGAAATTGTTTGTTTTTTTAGTAATAGTACTTCATACATTATTTTATTAGATTGTTCATTTTATGCTTTATGTTTTTGACTCCTTTTTCTCTGTCTTATTGGCATCCAACCCTATAAAAACATGTTTTCTGCAGAATATTCCTGTAGATAAAGTAGTAGAGATGGTGCAAGCTGACAAAGATCATGAAGAGAACACTTTTGGTATTATATGAACTAAGCATACTAAGAAAATGCCACTGTTAATATTAACATATTTGAATGTCTTTTAACCTTATTTTGTTTCTTTTTGTGAAAGATAACAGCATAGTCCCAGACTCCCAACCTGTGAGAAAGGGTAGCTCATTGTGAGTGTATTTCTATTGGCATTTCAGTTACATTTTCTCAAACTGTTTAACTGGGTAACAGAATAACAGTACGTTCATTGTGGAAAGGACTCTGTCTAATGTATGTCAATCCGTTACTTATTACAATTCAGTTCACCAGGTCTCTGGAGCTTAAACTCCAGCAAAAGGAGAATCTCTGTATCTGGATCGCTGCTGGCTCTGCAAAAAGATTGCTCTAAAAATGGCTCTGTATCAGGTGAGTGAACAGCAGATAGAAGAGAGTATTAAGGTGATTATTTTGTAATGTATGTTGTATTAGCAAAAATATGAACCCCTTAATGGTCAAGGATTGTCGACAGCCCCAAATCATTGTTGTTCAATATTCACTGCACTTTAAAACACTTTCTTCATCTGGACAAACTGAGTATCATTAGAAAGATTAAGTACTCCAGCTTCGATATTTGACCACTGTTTATGATAAAACTAGGTTGCAGTGACATTAATTTCTTAATTTATGTCAGGAGTGCAAAATATTCGATCTGTAATGTATGATATTTTGAATAGAATATTAACAAGAATAAAAAGCCAGTCACGTCTTCTCCGGTTTATACATTCACACATACATGCACTAGACAGCGTCCAAAGGTGCACATATTTGGAGAAATATAGATTTATCACGTTTGCAAAATATTTTTTCATACAGAATAACATTTCTATTCATTTCTCACTGAATTATGTGATCTAAAGAGCTGAAAGATGAAGAGGGCGCTCTGTATCTGTTTTCATCCTGTTGTACGTCACTTATGATCTCAGAGCTTTCTCATTCGCTCTACAGCTTTCGATCATATTTCCTGCCCCTTCTGGTCACGCTTTTCTGGACTCTTCCCCATTCTGATCTCTGTGATAAACATAGCCAAACAAACATTTATAAACGTGAAACAAGAAGCTAATAAACGCACAATTACGATGGTATATGGATTTGGCGTATTTTTATATGAATAAAGAATGTTTACAGTATACATGCTAAGCAGGTGTAGCGATTAGCTCTTTTTAGAATGCTAAATATAACGTGTCAACATCATTTGAATAAAATCTACATTAGATCGCGATCCGAAGTAAATACAAACACTCGCTGGTTGTTTAAAGTGTTGTGTTATGTAGCTTGATGCTAATCGTGGCTCAAATGCACCTGTCACGCCAGGAGCTATATTCTATTTCACATAAGGTCCCAAGAATATGCTTTTTTTGTTTGTTTGTTTGTTTGCTAGAAAGACTTCAGATGATAGGTTTTAATGTAAAGTGGGATGAATGTTGTGTTGATGGGCAATCTATAATGCCAGAATAGGCTATAATGGCTGAATACAAACAAAAGAATAACTATAAAAGAATAATAAAGATTAAGTCTCATTCATGACAGACATGTCATTGAGTGAAAAAAATAGAGCATGAATTGAGCAGTTAGAAGGCTGCAAGTATGTTTTTACAAGGCAATAACATAATGATTAGCATCTAATTAGCCTTCTCTAATAACTCACATGACATGGTCTTGCAATATGCTTCGTAAAATGCATAGTTTTAGAGATATCCTCAGATTTGAAATGAAGCATGACCACACATGTGGCTTCACTTTAGTTGTTATACTACATTCACATAATATTTATACATTTAAAAATAATTAATATTTTTCTTATTATTTTGTTTTTATGTTTGAGCTTATATATCTCTATATTAATAACCGTCTCAGTAATTCTGAGTCTTAAACTGTAAACTCTCAAGTGTTGGCTCTCTAAATATATGTTGGTTATGTGTCTATTCAGAATGACTTATAAGCAGCAACCTTTTTATTTTGGGTATGTCATTTATGCCCCACTTGCCAAAATGGGGGAGTGACAGGTAAGGGGTTAAACTACATTACATGGCACTCTTTGATTGGCCAATCTTGGCATTCTGCAGTCAAATATTTTTTTGTACTATGACCTCTATACTATAATTGACCGTTTGAACCACTTTCCAACATAGCTGTGCTAGTCTCTTATCACTCGGCGGTCTCCTTCTCATAATAAAATATTATAATTTACTGTCATTTTTACTCTTCCATCACTTATGTTTTGTCTTATGAGCAAGTTCTTTTGGCCCTGAACCAGTTAAAAAGCATCTGTCCGAGTGTCTATTGAATTTCTATTGAATTTTTCTCTGAAATATTTTTTCTGATATGTTCTCACTATATGAATCAGGTGGCTTTGTGTAACCTTGCATTCTGTGTAATCATCTCCAGATGGTAGTTCTCATCCCCCTCCTCAGCGTCTGTCCCCGGCACAGTGTGCATCTAGTACCCTGACCCAGAATCAGCTGCACACCCAGCTCACTCAGAGATTGGAGGAAGTGCTGAGGGAGCAGCAGGGTACAGATGGCTATGCAGCCCAGAGAGCCCCACAGAAGAGAGGCTCCTCACTGGAGCCTAAGACTACAGAGGAAGTGGAGAAATCGGTGAGGTCCATGCCTGCTAAACCTACACAACAGAGAAGGAAGAATAGCAAAGTTCAGGGTGATGCATCAGACTGTGAGAATGTGAGACTCTTTTAGTTCAAATAGATGTCTTTATGTTATAAAGAGGTATTAGTGTTTGCTAAGGCAAGCATCACTATTATTATTACTTGAACTGAGTTTATTTGTTTTAGGCACACTGAGATGTGGCACTTACAGGTTTGAATCAGGCCTTGGTTGAAAAAGAAGTGCCACTTAACTGTATTGAATGTGCACTTGTAGTGTAATTCAAATCTTAAACATTATATATATATATATATATATATATATATATATATATATAAAACTACTTGCAGATAATATAATAATGAATTAAAAGGCCACTTAAGTGAACTTGAATAGCAGGCCTTGATGCTAAAGATTTTTTCTAATTGCACAGTCGGGCCTGTATTTCAAATTTTTATTTGCCCTGCCAAAATTTTCACTGGCCCGCCACAAATAATTAATTTCTTTGTTGATTATTTTTGACTCATGTAACCTTGTATTCTAATAAATAAGCTTATTATACTAACATTTTAAATACCAGTTAAATTTCACAATTCTTGTGTCTTTTGATGCCACAGCAAAAACTACTAGCAAACCAATTGCATTTAATATAAGTGTAAACTAGGGATGTCAATTTACACAAATTCCCATGATGGATCGTTGTTTAAATTAATGATCAATTAATCGTTAGCCTTAATACTGCAATATGCGCCTACTGCAGTGGCAAGACAGGGTGTACAAATGCTCCTAAAAACGCCATGTTCCTCACAAAATGAATAAGAAGGGTTTTTAATCTAAATAAATGGCTAGTAGGATTGTAAAATTAGTTGATGTGATTGATTTGTTTATTAAATTACTCATTTAATAATCAAATATTATGACATGTCACCAACGCCGCCTCAGATACGTGCTTGTCAGAATGCGTACTGTTGTGGATGCGCTCTGAAGCTGAAGATGTTAATTATTAACCAAATGCATCCTATATGAGATAAATAAGATATAGATAGGCCTACACAAAATAAACACAATATTACAACTTATATTTGCACAAAACTAAAGGCTGCGAGTGCACACGCAAACATATATTTATGATAAAGGTGTAACTCTAGCTGTAAAATGGCCCCAAACATAACTCCGGTGTGCTCGCTTAATTTTTCCTCGTGGTCGCTTTACATGTCTCGCGGTTAAGCAGCACGCACGCGTGCATGAACCTGCTTAATCGATGATCGAAAAGTTTTATCGATTAAATGTATTATCGACAATTAATCCATCGTCGGTTAATCGTTAACATCCCTAGTGTAATAAATTGTCATTTAATTGTAAATAACATGCATGTAGCTGTCAGGAAACATTACATTCAGTTCACATTTAAGTATATTCTTTTAAAGTATACTATTTCTATAATTTTACTTTTTTAAAAGTATGCCAAAGTTGACTTTTTTTACAAACCCATTCCTTTCTTCACACAATTTCATATCCTCTCTCTACTATCCTGTTAATTAATATCCCATAAATAAAAGAAAACAGAGGTATATTGTATTGAACTTAGCATTTGTTGTTGATGTTCTGAAGATGGCACATGCATCAGACGGTATGGTGAAGATGATATCCAGTCATTATAAGAGAAACGCCAAAGCAGCATCCCCTGAGCCTGGGCCCCAGGTTAACATTGCATCTACAAACAGGTGACACAGACTGATCTTTCATTCATGCCTCACCTTTTCTTCGGTTCTCACCTGCAATCACAATGTTACCTTCACTTTCAGATATCTGTTCAATAAGAGCTGCCATCCATCCTCCACTGTAAGTCATTTAGAAAGACATATTTGTAATGTAAGTTAATAGATTTTAGTTGTATAAATGTGATGCTATCTTACGAATGTGACTTTTTTCTGCTTATGTTACAGGAGAAAACTGCTACCAAGAGTTCAAGCTTGCACAAATCCATGAAGCCGTTCCAGAAGCTTGAGTATTGCATTTGACTGATTTCACTCCCTTAATCTAAGGATAGTTAGTTCAAAAATGTCTGTTATAAATGAATGAATTTGTGTTTGATCTCTTCAGGGATATTTATACATTTACAGAGGTCACACCAAAAATCAGTGTGGTAAGGACACCCCTAGTCATAATATTTATATTATTTAAAAATATGATGATAATTGTCATTAGTTCTTAATTTTTTCCTCTTCAGAGAAAGAAATCCTCTTATGATTCCAGAGTGGAAAGCAGGTAATTCTGTTAATTTATAAAAACAGCTCCCTCTAGTGTTTATCAGGTGAACCTAACAGCAGAGTTCAGTAGAATTATGTGGACAGTAGGGATGTGATGGTGAGAAAATTTTTACACCAGTTAATCAACATGTGACAACACCGGTAATACCGGTGTCACTGGGGGGCGTGGCTTCCACCTCTTTATTTTTATTCTTAAATCGCTTATGAATGCCGGTGTGGCTGTGTACATTTTACTTTCACTTTCAAATTAGTGGCAATTGCTTGAATGGTGGGTTATTATTCTTACTGAAAAACACAACAACAAAACAGTACAATGAAAAACTCACTTATATTAAACAGAGAACGTTTATTAACAAAACGAATAAGAATACACAATGCTAGGCCTAATATAAAATAACAAATAGGCTTACAAAAAAACCCTGAAAATTAAACCGTGGAAACTGTGGAACCAAATAAATAAGGAACAGAACATTTAAGATCTTTAGTCAAGAGCAGTGAGTAATTCTCTCTCTTTGTTCTTTGATTAACATAATGACACTTTAAGATCTGCCGCTGCTGCACATGACACGGATCTGACACGCATCTCATTTTCTCACAAATCTTTACATTCATTTAAGACTTATTTAACTCATTTAAGAATGCTCTTATGAGGACACTTGACAAAACTGACATTTTGGCATAATTTGTGTGTTATGGTTTGTTCAAGCGTGGAAGAGAACTCGATACTGCGGTTGTGTGTCACATAGGCGGGACATTCTCTTTCGTATATTTAGTGTTTTTTTTCTTTTCTTTTTTTCTTTTAGTGCAACAAGTAATTCTCCGACTCTCTTCAAGTCTGCTAGGAGACCTCAGCTTCCAAAGGTTTCACATTTCTAAAATTATTTGGGGATTTAATTTAACATATCCCTATCAGAAATCCACATTTAATACTTTTATCTTTCTTACACTATAGGCTGCTACGACAAATGTGAAGAAAAACCTGTTCAGCGATACAGACACAGACAATATGACAGAGATTAGCTGGTTAAGCTCTGCCAACAGGAAACCCAAACCCAAAGTAGCAGACTACAGCAGGCAGCCAGTTAAACCCACCTTTCCATCAGCTGACGCTGCATGTATGCTACACCCAACTCTATATTTTAGAAAAGAGATTTTCTATGCCGGGTACACACTGCACGATTTTAGCCCTGATTTTCACTCGCTGACAGTTTTGTGGAAATCACAGACAAATACATGCACCGTTAATGTAGCGCACGTCTGGAGAAAGAGGGAATGCTGGCTCAACATAGTGATGTCTGTCAGCCATTGGCGATTGGCGATGGGCTATGGCATCGTCTATCGGCCCAACCCTAGCCCAGACAGTCGTGTAGTGTGAGAAGAACAGTGATCTGACGACTTTAAAAATCGTGCGGTTTGTACTCTGCATTACATCTCCATCAGTAGTATTTTGAACTCACATTGAAGATGGATTGAATCTATTTAATTAAGGACTTTTTTCTTTAACTATTTTCTCTCCCGCTTTCACTTCCTCCTGCACCAGATAATCTCTTACACTTTCATTTTATTTCAGTTAAATCGCCATATACACTTTTGCCTTCGCCAAAGCCTGTGAAAGAACAAATCAAGCCAAAGCGGGTAAGAACAAGGACTCTCTTTATTTTTTTACTTTTGTAATATTAGCACCAAAAAAGAGGAGAAAGTTTGTGACCCTAACTGTTTTTGTAAATGACCATTATTATGATTGGCTAACTTTTCCGCATGTGAAATAAGAATGCCTTAAATTGCTAAATAGGTGTTTATTGGTAAATATGGGTGATTTTGTGGTAATGTGCTCATAGATGTAATGTTATAAACAGGACTAATTTCTGAATTAAGCATTTTTGCAGCTTAGTTTAGTCTTAATATCAGAGTGGTTCTGCATAGAAAATGACATTTTCAAGGGCAATCCTATTTTCCATTATATTTCCCTTCTGTACACAAGTTTGTTACACTTTTTTGAATGAGTACTATTATGTGTTTTTACACTTATTGATAGTAATCATACACTTTTCTTTTGGATTGGATTGGGTGAACAACAGAAGAGGCAGAAGAAAGTGGCCGAACAGGAGGATAAACGGCAGCCAAGCATCAATAATAAGAAAACCACAGGACGACCTCAAAGAGTGGCAGCCTTGACCAAAACCTACAGAGAGCCGTCTGACTCAGATGACCAGTCCAGCCTGTCAGAGAACGAAAAAGCACCACCCCCTAAGGCATGTGATTTTTCTTTCAGCACAGTTGGTTCAAGCAGATCTTCATTAGTGTTATTGCCTTTATTGAAGACTATCAGAGTCTAGATAGGCAAATAATAACAGTCCTGATGAACTTTATGTCCTGTTCTTCTCCAAATAGAAAAAGGCAGCTGGCCGACCAGCAACGTTTCAGCAGACTGTCCCAGCTCGAGCCGCAGGACGAGAACAAAGAAAAGAGAAAACATCTGTAGATGTTGCCAGACGACAAAATAAGAAGAATGTACTGAAAAATGCAGATAAAGCCTTGGCAAAGATTCAACAAGATCAGAGGAATGATAATGGCAAGAAGATGTCTAGTCCAGAGCATCTCACAGTGAAGAAGACCTCATCTGCTCAAGGGTCGGCCAGAAGACAGAAACAATCTTGGGCTTCAAGATTATCTTCCACATTTGCCTCGCCTCCCTCCATTGAGAAGATGAGATGTAAGAGTTAAACTGCTTTAAATGAGTTTGTATAATTGTATGGCTTTTAACTAAAATGTTTATTTGCAAAGTTTACATACAAATCAGGGGCATGAATAATTGTGTTAATTACTAATACTGAATCACTAAATTTAATAAATGAACATCCTAGAACAAAGTCAACAATCTTTTGTAACTGCTGTGTAATTTACATTTTATTTTTCTCTATAGCACATGAAAAACTAACAACCAACTTGAGATCCAATACTACACCTCTCCGTTCTCTGTCCATTTCTCCAATCGAAGCCGACTCTCCTTCACTAGAGCCTCTCAGTCCTCTCAAAGAAATCCAAGCCTCCTCACTCTGTAAAACATCAGGGAATAAAGGTGCTGTGAAACCTCCTTCTCTCTCCATAACACCTGTTTCCAAGACCTCCAGAAGCTGCAAGCTGAATCCAGCTGCTGCTCAGGTAAACATGAAACAGAAATAGGGCAGGTTTCCAAATCACATTCATGGATAGATCAAGTTATAATGGGCTGCATTAAAGCTCTTAAGGCTTTTATTATTTTATTGTTAGCTTTTATCATACAGTACAAAAAGTATTTGTACCACAATTAGAAATGTACGAATTTCATTGTATTCGCAACAATATTTGCAAAAAAAAATGTTGAATAAAATAATTAATTTTTCTTCTTGTAATTAATTTAATTAAATTTTTAATGGCCCCACCACAAAAAAGTAATAAATAATTTTAAATAGTTTTTATTTTCATTGTGTTTGACACATGCAACCTTAATAAATAAGGTTATGAGACCAAATTTCGATACCAGCGAAATTTCACAATTCCCGACCATGTTTGCAAGGATCCGCGTTCCAGCGGAGGAGAAATGGGAATGCGGGGCACCGCGATGCAACCGCAAGGGGCACTTTCACTTTAGCGATCAAAGGGACAGGGGCTCAAAGCTAAAAATTCAGCTTTTCACAGGAATAAAGTACAGCTTAAAATGTAGTACAACAGAAAACATATTTTAAATTGTATTAATATTTAATAATATTACTGTGTTTACTAAAATTTGTTGATCAAATAAATGCAGCTTTAGTGTGCACAAGTTTTCCTTCAAAAACGAAAAAAGTCTTACCGACCCCAAACATTTGAAGGTGTCCTATCAGAGTAACAACAGGTGTAGTTCATTATATTAACTATGAAGATGATCCACAAGCATCTGACAACCACAAAGTGTCACAGTACTTTTTGTATCCACTATATTTATATTTGTTGAATAACCTTTGTGAAACCTCTGTTGATAATTGTGCTTGTGCTATCTTTATGTCTTTCTTTAAAATGAATTCCACATAGTTTGATATTTTATAATGTAATACAATGACATTCATACATTTTAAGTGTGGCTTAAGTATCCAGATACTTTTTAGGGTCACTGTAGGTACAAATACCAGTGTGCTTTGAGTTTATTAAGTCTTTATTTTAGCATAAAAAACTGCTCACACATCTATGTATTGTCTTTTGTTATTAGCTATCTGAAAAGGTTAGTATGTTAACCCTTTAAGATCTATGCTCCCGTTTGTGTGTCTCTGTTTAAGAGCCAATATAAACTGAACCCATATAGGTAGCACAATAATTCTTTTTGCATACAAAATCAGAGACATTACACGTTCAGATCAAATCTCCAACGTGCTCCTGTTGCGTTGTTTTCACCCTTTAATGAGTTTGAGTAATATGCGTTTACAACAAAAACAGTGCACAGCCGCTAACTGAATACAAATATGTAGATTTCACGTGGCGTTTTTGCTCATAATTTCATGAAAAATGCACAGATCATAACTGTTATAACATGATCTATTGCGTTGATCACAAGATATTAATCACGGAATGATGTAACATACTTGGCTAAAAACATGTCTCTCATCTTTCCTGGATGCAATGTGTATCCAGTGTTCCCGGAACCATCCATGTTAGTTTTCCAACGTGGAATAACAAAATCATTTTAAAGCTTTTTAATGCATCTAACCATTTTTGATAAACTCCTAATGAGTGCTGAGAAGTACCTCTTTAAGATTTAGTGTTATATTATATAATTATTATATATTATATAATTATATACAGTCAAACCAAAATGTATTCAGAACATTTCATTTATTAATACAGTTTATTGACTATAGTTTTAAAAAAATGGTAATAAAATATGACACGATCTCAGAATTAAACTGTGTCAGAAAAAACACTTGAGCAAAACATGGTCAGATCAAAGTGTCTGAATAATTTTTGGTTCCAAATAATTATCAATTTTACTGGTAGTCCACAGTATGAAGAATGTTTGGGGTATAATATGTCACAGTTTACTTTATTTTGCTATCCTCACTGACATAAATGAACTATAGTGTCCTGCACCCACTAGTAAAAATTTATAAAAAATGTCTGAATAATTTTTGGTTTGACTGTATGTCTTTTTTCAGCAGTTTCTCAGCATGAAAATGTCCAAATGTGATGTAATTTATATTTTCTAAAAATTTAAAAAGTTTGAAAATTTGACTCTCCTTACTATAGTTTTTTTGTACGTCGCTCAGAAGAAAAAAAAACTCATGTAATGTGGTGGTTTTCAACCCTGGTCCTGGGGACCCACCGCTTTGCACATTTTGTATGTCTCCCTCAGTTCAGTTCATGGAGCTCTCTCCTCTAACGAGCTGATGATCTGAATCAGGTGTGTTCAATAAGGGAGACATAGAAAATGTGCAGGGCGATGGGTTTCCAGGACCAGGATTGAAAACCACTGAAGTTCACCCCTGTCCCTCTGTCCCACTCCTGCAGGTTGAGCTGAGTCCGGTCCACTCATTACTGACCCAAACCCAGCCCCTCATCATCAGGGAGAAATACACCCTTCCCTCCCCAGACCTCCAGGAGGAGAAAAGGGATGACATGAACAGAACCAGCCCAGCATCTTTTGAAAGGAGGTCCATCATTTCTGTGACAATGAGCCAATCTTCTCACATATCTGTGAGCAACATGGCCATGATGTGCACTGAGCTGGAGGTACAGGTTTAACAGCTTATTTCTAATCACAATTACACTTTTAATAGTAGTACATTTCAGTAACACTACTTCATTCTTGTACGATTTATAGAAAACACCAAGGACGCAAGGAAGTATAGCTGAGAGACCAGAATTTAAGTCAGGTGAATAGATTTTTAATAATATTGTGGTTTTTTTATTTAATTTGTTAGTATACAAAAAATAAGCATCTTATGTACTCTTTGTGTCAATTGCCATTCAGGTCCAACAGTCATCCACAAGCATGTCATCCCGTGCCAGTCCGCTGCTCTGTCAGAGGGAGATGAGGACAGTGAGGAGGACAAAGAGAATAAGGCTCCTTCTCCCTCTCAGCTAGCTCTGAAAATGAAGCCCAGACAGCTGTTCGTGCCTACTGATAAATACTGGACTCCTAGTAAGGGTATGTTTCACCTTTTAAAAGGGTTATGTGTCATCCTAACTAGACATAGTGTGACAAGTTACCAGCCTAAAGAATTTTTTTCCCTTGTGGAAATACCAGCCATTCAAAACATGTTTGATGTTTAATATACAGCCATGTAAACAAGAGCTACCCAGCATGACACAGCAAGTATAGAAACTAAGCAATCATTGTTGAAAAGACCACAGCCATAATTAGCCTGCTATGCGGCCAAGAGAGCAGGGACAGGCCAGGATTAGACAGAATAACGGTCAAAAGAGACAAACTGAGTTGTGGTGTGAAGAGAACCAGTGGAGAACAGGGCAGAGACCAGTCTTAGCTTGTAGATATATACACATAGCTAACAATATGTAACACTTTGCTCAGATCACAATATTGTATAGATTATTATCAAGTATCAGGCAATAGCAAAACTAGTATTTTTCATCTAGGAGTATTGATTACTAATAACAGAAACTTATAAACTTTGATCAGGCATGTCACACTCGTTAATATCCGTCCACACTAACGTTACGTGATATAGCGGTTTCTCATCACGACTGATTTGGTAGTTAGCTAATGTAAAAAAAACAAGACTTACGGTGCACAATTCACGTTTTCATCAAGCTGCATCTCTGATGGATCCGTGACAATCATGTCTCCCGTCGGCGGCTGAACCACAGACAGTATAGTATTACTGCATGTGTTTCATGTTATCCTTTAGTCATTAATTCTGTGTTAAGTTTATTCCGTGCCCATTCACTGATAGTGTAAGGATGCATATGACGTTGTGACTATGTAGTTGAGTGAACTTGAATGTACATACATGGCATGAATCAAATTGGAGTATTTATATTACCAGCAAATAATTCAAAACTTTTGTGTGAGTGTGAGACTATATGCATTTGTAGACATAATTTGTATTCATCAGTGTTGATATTGATTTACGTAAAAACGGTGAAGAAGCATCGCGTGTGTAAGTTTATTCATTTAATATTATAATTTACAGTAGTATCATATCATATCAACTCCAACATATCGCTGGAATGATAATCCTCTGGTCTAAAGTGAATGCGTTTTTCGAAGTCCCGTCTCTTCACCTGCATAAAGCGCACCCAGGCACGGAAGATAGCACCGTCCTTTTTCTTGTTGGTAAACCTCTGGACTCGATGTCCTGACAGGCTGGAGTTTGTGCAACCTCCACAAACACAATAATTTGCCATGACGATGATAAATTAAAATACAAAAACTACCGAAAACACTGATTCACAACCGCTGTTACTGAATACCAACCTACTCTGCACTGAGTCAACACAGAGCTCGGCGAACGACTCCCTCTCGTGATGTAAAATGACGCAACGTTGAAAAAAAAAGCGTTTTTTACAGAGACCGTCACTTTATCTACTAAATTTGTGCCCTTTTTAAATCCTGCAGTACCTTTTTATATGGCATTTTCACACAAGGTTATATAATAATTTAACCTGCAATATGCACTTTAAGGTTTTGTAGTCAGTTTAACTGAATGTGCATCTCATCAACTCTCCCAGACACAGATTAATCCCAATCCTGTAACATCAGGCACTATTACTGGTGATTCTGCTGGGAAATTCTCTTGCCTTGTTCTCAGTTTCCTGATTAAGAGACTAGCTCAGATTTTCTTTGATTCTGTGAATGACTTTGTGTTGCTGTGCCTCAGGCCCCAATATTAAACTGTTGGTGAAGGATCAGAGCAGCTCAGAGGAAGACGATGAGGACATAGTCGCAGAGAACGGAAGAAGAAAGAAAAGTTACCAGAGAGGCCTGAATAAAAGGGCCAAGGAAACATTCTCCAGTAATGAGAGACTCAAGAGAGTGAAAGAGCACACCAAGGCTGCATTTATTTGATCAAAAATACAGTAAAAACAGCAATATTATTAACTGTCTTTACAACTTAAAATAACTGTTTTCTATTGTAATAGATTTCAAAATGTATTCCTATGAATTTTCAGCATTCGATCTTCAGTGTCACATGATCCTTTAGAA
Organism: Elopichthys bambusa; assembly: GCA_037101425.1. Lineage (NCBI taxonomy): Eukaryota > Metazoa > Chordata > Actinopteri > Cypriniformes > Xenocyprididae > Elopichthys > Elopichthys bambusa. Next base: position 26,917,242 of record CM074451.1, on the reverse strand, counting down.
ATCATTCTAATATGCTGATTTGCTGCTCAAGAAAAATTTCTTACTATTATCAATGTTAAAAACAGTTGCTTTATAATTTTGAAGAAATTGATACATTTTTCAGGATTCTTTGATGAACAGAAAGTTCACAAGGGCAGCATTTATATGAAATTGAAGACATTTTTAATGTTACGAAAAATTTCTCTGTCACTTTTGATCAATTAAATGCATCCTTGCTAAATAAATGTAGACATTTCTTCTGAGAAAATCTCATAAATAACTGAATGATTCAGAAGCTCAGCTGTATTGTCCTGCTTTTAAATGTGCTGAAGTGTGACTCGTGTATGTGTGTTTCCTGCAGCTGAGGAAGTGGAGACACTTTCATCTTGTACGAGGTCCAGTTGCAGGCATGCCAGTGTGGAGGCAGACATAGACCTGACCCAGCCTGCTCAGGAGGTGGGCTTTATCTGCCATCAGTTCAGCTCAGAGCTTAAGAGGAAGCTCAAGGTGCATTTCTCACTTAATCAGCCCTGGCTAAACACTCCAGCTCCATCAAACATTTGAGGATTCATGTCCTCGTATGCAAAACCCGCTGCATATCTTAAAGCGTTCAATGAGTGTTTATTAACCTTTTCCAATAACTTGTCTTGTGTGCTTGTCAGAATCACTGCAGGACGATGGATCTTTACACCAAACAGTCTTTGAGGACCTTACAGCAGCACATGTCCTCTGTCAGCGTCCAAGTACACCAGTACAGGTCCGACATGACCCTTGACTAAAAAGAGATCAGAGTTTCTGCCTTATAGCAGGTCTGATATTTACCTCTTCTGCTTTCTTTGTCTGTCCTTAAATAGTTCTCAGAGGCTGGAGAAAGTTAAACAAGTTCTGTTGGGCGAAATAGAAGACTTGGAGCAAGATGACACTGTTTTGAGAAGCATGGAGGAGGAACTGACGGTGGGTGTGCTGACTTGCCAAGTGCCTAAAAATAAGAATAAAAATGGTGACTTTGGTGTGTAAATATATATGTAAATGGCCTTTGATTTAATCAAACTATTTACAGACTTACTGGGAAAAGCAGACCTTGGCCTTCCACACATACAGAGAGAAAGGAACCAAGAGGTGAGAATATAACAGCTTTTGGATGAATGCCATAGATTTCCCAGCTAATTTTCCCTTGATAACTTTTCTTTATGCATAATATATAAACACAAGACCTGTTCATGACTATGAAACAATCTGGGTCATTCTGGGTTGCAGTAACAAACAAGATTTTCCAGCCATTCATAGATAACAAGGTGCAAGGTTTATGTAATGCTGCTTATTTGTTTGCTCTGTAATGTTATTATGGAAAGAATCTTGTGATTTCTTTAGAGCTTTGAAAAAGAGCAACTAAAAAGACAGATTTGGGGCCTCATTTATAAAATGTTGCGCAGAAACCATCCTAAATTTGATCTTACGATCATTTCTCAGATGTGCGCATGTGATTCATAGAATGAACGTACACACAGAAAAAGAGCGTACGCCTCTCTTTCAGATGTGAAATTTATAAATCGCAAATGATCTTGAACTTGCACGCAGTTGAATGGTTTCAGTTCTCCGCGTTGTAAATGACACCTAATTAATGTCATTTACATATAAAAGATCACCAGTCATCATCCAAATCCATTTATTTAGAATGGCGAGCTGTAAAAACAGCTTAGATTTCCAAAAACCGGCAGTAATCTGACAAGGAAAAGTGTGTATGTCTGCTCAGACCCTGACGTGACACTAAGCACTTTTTAATTAACCATATAAATCATAATAATAAGCCTTTAATCGCTTAGATATAATACATAGCCTAATCAGCGCTTAAACGGACGCATAAAGCTTGCAGCAGCATGTTTCGTGTTTCAACACCGGCGTTCCCCTCTTTTGCACCTCGCTTTTAAATCTCTAATTCAAGATAAAGCGAGAGTAAAATGCGCACAGGCATTCATAACAGTGCAGAGCGAGCATTTTCAATTAAGTTGAGCTTCCATAAGAATAAACTGAAAACGCTCCGCACCAATAGACTATGAATGCTGCGGATTTTACTTTTGCTTTCATATTATCGCCAATTCGGGGGCGGCAATTGCTTGAATGGTGGGTTATTATTGATGAAAAATACAACAACTAGAAAACCACAACTAATCCTTTGCAGGTTCCCTATTTGCACTGGGTTTAAATCCAAAATTCTTCTGCAATCGTCTTGTCAGTCAGCTCCTCTCTCATGATAAATGAAATCTGACTGCTGCTGCTGATCTGTGCTGAGACCCTCGTTTGGCTCACGCTGAATTGAGCAGATGCGTTCAGGTTTTAATTGTATTGTTTGTTTTCTAACTGAGCTAAATTATTTTTATTACTATAAAAAAATCTAAACGACAGTCCTGCGGTGGGCAAATGACGTAACCGGTGTTGCGGCTGAACACCGGTAACACCGTCAACACCGACTTTCGCAGCAAGCCTAATCTGAGAATATTTGTTTTATTATATTCGGTTCATGTTGCAGTGTTTCAGAGAGTTTGTCTATTTCTCTAGATTCAAACAAAGTGACTGATTCATGCTTTGAATTAGTAGTCCCCCTTTACATTTGCAGTACATTTGCAGTGCTTAGCTTGCTCTGTTTTGTTTTGTTGTTTCAGACTACAGTGCTTAAAAAGCACAATTCAGAGTGACATGTGTGATTGTCTAGAGTATGAGGAACAAATCTTCTCTTTGGAGGTGAGGATCTGAATCTGTGTGGTCCAGAATAGTTTGATAGTTGAAGTTATTGGGTTACAACTAGAGATCGACCGATAATAGGTTTTAGCAATATTTTTCATGATATTTAAGCATTTTCCCAATATTACAAAACCGGTACCGGTATCGATAACAGCCATTAAAGCACAAATGAGATATGATACATAAATGCTTGATATGTAGTTTAAACTTGGCAGTAAAAAATAGAGACGCGTTCATAGTCCTGTTCACTTGCTTGGTTTATGCTCAGGAATGATCCAGCATGGCCACCGTATGCAGCTTTTAACATGATCCACTTGTTTAAAACTTCTTAAATTATATTAAAGGGTTAGTTCACCCCAAAATGAAAATTCTGTCATTAATTACTCACTCCCATGTCGTTCCACACCCGTAAGATCTTCGTTCATCTTCAGAACACAAATTAAGATATTTTTGATGACAGAATGTTGTCAGATTTCCTTCCATAGACTGCCTTTGTAACTACCACTTTGAAGCTTCAAAAACTTAATAAAGAGATCGGAAAAGTAATCCATATGAATTGAGTGGTTTAGTCCAAATTTTCTGAAGAGAATCGATCGCTTGTTACGATGAAAAGATTTAATTTAGGCTTTTACTCGCATGTAAACATTGATTAGCAAACATAAGCAGAAGCTCAACCTAACTTGAATAACGCACAAGTGCAAAGCTCAAACGTGCACGAAACACACGAGAATGAATCTCATTGGTTATGCAGCACATTTGAGCTTCCAGAAGAGGTTTGTTCTTGTGCGTTATTCAAGTTAGGTTGAGCTTCTGCTTATGTTCGCGGTTTGCTGAGGGTGAGTAATTAATGACAGAATTTTCAGTTTGGGGTGAACTAACCATTTAACATCTACTATATAACCTTTATTTAGCTAATAAATATCTAAATTATAGCTCTGGAAATTAATTAATATCCGCAAGAGATGTTTTATGTAAACGGACAGATAAAAACAGCGCTCTGTCAGCGGGTAGAATTCTGATTTGTCAGTTGTTAATATTAATTCTGTCATTATAAATAATAAGATTCAACTTTTCATTACCTGTTTTTTAAATAAAATCTTTTTATCAGGTAAACAAAGACACTTTTGTGACAGTGCACTAATTTTTTTTTTTTTTTGCAGTCTTTCAGACTTTATTGATGTAGAAGTGTGTTTTGTTTTGTATGCAAGTAGGGAGTAAAATTGCAGAAATTACAGTATTTAAAAAGTGTTAAAACAGTTTGTTCAATTTGTTGTTGTAATTGTCAAAAACAGAAATAAACCAATAAATAAATATCGGTTATGTATATCGGTTATCAGGCACATAAACATGCAAATAATAGGTATTGGTTATTTTAAAAAATCATTATCGGTTGATCTCTAATTAGAACAGTTGAAGTCATTTTAAGCATGGATTGTCTAGAATAGAAACTTTTTTTTTTTTTTTTTTAAAGTTCGCTTCTGTTGCAGGTGTCTATGATGAAGAAAAACATGAAGTCAGTTCAGGAGCGTTTCTTCAAAGAAATGGTGAGAACGAGCCCAAGTGGAACTGATATTTAATACTTAAATTCACATAAATTTTTTCAGGATTGAATTCAGTTTTTCTCGTGTTTGTAGCAAGATGAAGATTTGACGAGTGTGCGCAGAGGACTGCAGTCCTTGTTCTTCCCAGATGCATCCAGGTTCTGACCTGAGAAAAAAAATACACCTTTTTTGAAAACTACATTATATAAGCTATTCTTAATATATGTTTGTTTGCTTTAATGTTATTAATGTTATGTTCTTTTAAAATAATACTACTCAAAAGCTTGGATATTTGTACTTTATGCAGTATATTCTGGTCTCCTTGAGAAAAAAATGGTTGGCTGTTCATGGTTTTTGCGCACATATTTGCTTGTGATTTTTAATATGAATAATGAATAGTTGTGAAAAGCCTCTCTAAAAGTAAGTAAATGTTATAGGTAATGTAAGAACTAATGCATTTATTTGTAACATCGCACCTCATAATAATCACCTTCAGATTTATGTGCGCAGAAATTAAAAAGTGGATGCTGGATTCTGAAACCATCCTAAGTTCAAATTTAAGCATTTACTAGCAAGGACTGAATAAGCAAACCTCATGGGTTCAATTTATGGGAGATGTTGAAAAATAAAGACTGAAAACGTTACTGAAAGGTGTTTCTTGTTGTTGTTGTTTTCTTTAGATGTAGTTTTCTTTTTTTATTTAGTGTCCTAGTGACCATTTGCTTCGTTTCATGGCTTAGATTTCCTGCAATGTTATCATACATATATATATATATATATATATATATATATATATATATATATATATATATATATATATATAATCTCACAGAAGTGAGCACACCCCTCACATTTTTGTAAATATTTTATCATATCTTTTCATGTGAAGAAATGACACTTTGCTACAATGTAAAGTAGTGAGTGTACAGCTTGTATAACAGTGTAAATTTGCTGTCCCTTCAAAATAACTCAACACACAGCCATTAATGTCTAAACCGCTGGCCACAAAAGTGAGTACACCCCTAAGTGAAAATGTCCAAATTGGGCCCAATTAGCCATTTTCTCTCCCCGGTGTCATGTGACTCGTTAGTGTTACAAGGTCTCAGGTGTGAATGGGGAGCAGGTGTGTTAAATTTGGTGTTATCGCTCTCAGTCTCTCATACTGGTCACTGGAAGTTCAACATGGCACCTCATGGCAAAGAACTCTCTGAGGATCTGAAAAAAAGAATTGTTGCTCTACATAAAGATGGCGTAGGCTATAAGAAGATTGCCAAGACCCTGAAACTGAGCTGTAGCACGGTGGCCAAGACCATACAGCGGTTTAACAGGACAGGTTCCACTCAGAACAGTTGAGTGCACGTGCTCAGAGTCATATCCAGAGGTTGTGTTTGAGAAGTAGACGTATGAGTGCTGCCAGTATTGCTGCAGAGGTTGAAGAGGTGGGGGGGAAGCCTCTTCTAAAGATGATGCACAAGAAAGGATTGGATTACATGGATTACTGGAACCATGTCCTGTGGTCTTATGAGACCAAGATAAACTTATTTGGTTCAGATGGTGTCAAGCGTGTGTGATGGCAACCAGGTGAGGAGTACAAAGACAAGTGTGTCTTGCCTACAGTCAAGCGTGGTGGTGGGAGTGTCATGGTCTGGGGCTGCATGAGTGCTGCCGGCACTGGGGAGCTACAGTTCATTGAGGGAACCATGAATGCCAACATGTACTGTGACATACTGAAGCAGAGCATGATCCCCTCCCTTTGGAGACTGGGCCGCAGGGCAGATAATGATAATGACCCCAAACACACCTCCAAGATGACCACTGCCCTGCTAAAGAAGCTGAGGGTACCTAAACCTTATTGAGCATCTGTGGGGCATCCTCAAACGGAAGGTGAAGGAGCGCAAGGTCTCTAACATCCACAAGGATGTCGTCATGGAGGAGTGGAAGAGGACTCCAGTGGCAACCTGTGAAGCTCTGGTGAACTCCATGCCCAAGAGGGTTAAGACAGTGCTGGAAAATAATGGTGGCCACACAAAATATGACACTTTGGGCCCAATTTGGACATTTTTACTTAGGGGTGTACTCACTTTTGTGGCCAGCGGTTTAGACATTAATGGCTGTGTGTTGAGTTATTTTGAGGGGACAGCAAATTTATTCTGTTATACAAGCTGTACACTCACTACTTTACATTGTAGCAAAGTATCATTTCTTCAGTGTTGTCACATGAAAAGATATAATAAAATATTTACAAAAATGTCAGGGGTGTACTCACTTCTGTGAGATACTGTATATATATTTCATATCTGTGCGTGTGTCTGCGTATAGACTCACTGGCCACTTTATGTACGCCTTGCTGTTACTGTTTTGGACCCCCTTTTGCCTTCAGAACAGCCTTAATTTGTGGAATAGATTCAACAAGGTACTGAAAACATTCCTTAAAGATTTTGGTCCTTATTGACATGATAGCATAAATTGCTGCAGATTTGTCAGCTACACATCCATGATGAGAATCTCCCATTCCTCCACATACCAAAGCTGATCTATTGGATTGAGAACTGGTGACTGTGGAGGTCATTGAGTTTAGTGAACTCATTGTCATGTTCAAGAAACCAGTTTGAGATGATTTGAGCTTTGTGACACGGTGTGTTTCCTGCTGAAGTAGCCATCAGAAGATGGTTCACTGTGGTCATAAAGAGATGGACGTGGTAGGCTGTGGTGTTTAAACAATGCTCAATTGGTACTAAGGGGTCCAAAGTGTGCCATGAAAATATCCCCCACACCATTACACCACTAGCAGCCTGAACTGTTGATGCAAGGCAGGATGGATCCATACTTTCATGTTGTTTATGCCAAATTCGGAGCGGAAATCGAGACGTTTTTCCAATCTTCTATATTCCAATTTTGGTGAGTGGGTGCAAGTTGTAGCCTCAGTTTTCTGTTCTTAGCTGGCAGGAGTGGCACCAGTGTGTCTTCTGTAGCCCATATGTTTCAAGGTTCGACGTGTTGTGCGTTCAGAGATGCTCTTCTGCATATCTCAGTTGTAATGAGTGGTTAGAGTTACTGTTGCCTTTCTATCAGCTGAAGCAGTCTGGCCATTCTCCTCTGACGTCTGGCATCAACAAGGTATTTTCACCTACAGAACTTCCACTGACTGGATATTTTCTCTTTTTTGGACCATTCTCTGTAAACCCTAGAGATGGCTGGGTGTGAAAATCCCAGTAGATCAGCAGTTTCTGAAATACTCAGACCAGCCCGTCTGGCACCAACAACCTTGCCACATTCAAAGTCATTTAAATCACCTTTTTTCTCCCATTCTTTTGCTCAGTTTGAACTTCAGCAGATCATCTTGACCTAAATGCACTGAGTTGCTGCCATGTGATTGGCTAATTAGATATTTGCATTAACGAGCAGTTGGACTGGTGCACCTAATAAAGTGACTGAGCATATATGTGCATACAATACCATTTAAAAACTTGGGGTTAGTAAGATTTTTTTTTTTTTTTTTTAAAGATGAAGGATCATGTGACACTGAAAACTGGAGTAATGATGCTAAAGATTCAGCTGTCATCACAGAAATAAATTACATTTACAAATCTATACAAATAGAAAACAATTTTAAATAGTAATATTTCACAATACTGTATTTTTGATCAAATAAATTCAGTCATGATGAGCACGAGTCAAAAATATTAAAATCTTACCAACCCCAAACCTTTGAACTGTTGTGTATATATTCAGACTTAAAAAACAACGCAGGGGTATTTCCAAAATTGTATTTTGAAGACAAGTAGTGCTTACAAAGTTTTTTTTGTTTGTTTTTTTTTTCTTTCAAGTGATCACATGAACAACCCTGTTCAAACTGACTCTGTACAGTAAATATGAAATTCATTTATAGCAGGCTTATTAACCCTCAAGATTTTTTTCTTTCTTTCTTCTTTTTTTTTTTTTTTTTTCTTTTTACTTATTTTTCGAGTGGAGCTGGTTACATGTACACAAACATTTACCCAGAACTGATTCATCTTTCCTTAGCAGTCATTGAAATGTAGTCCAGCTTAAAAACATCAAAAAGTCCTCTGCCGCTCCACTCCGTCAGCCTCAGGTTAAATGTATCCGCAGATGTTCTTCAGGTTTGTCCCTGTGGCCGCCCGTGGTGGAGACGCGGCCTCCAGCGCTAACCACCCCCAAACACCACTCGGCCCAGGGCGCTGGAAGAATAAGGGAATCCCATGGACGAAGCCACGGCTCTGGAAGAGGCACCTCCAGGATTTTAACATGAACGCCACTTTCAGCATTTTCTTCACAGAAGAAAACCCTCTCTTAGGGCCTGTGAAACCTGATTGAGAGGAGAGAAATCAACAAAGGTGCCTTTCACAGTCACAACCATATGATTGGACAAGACTTGATTATAGTGTTGCATCAATCAGTTATTTTTAGTAAGATCATACATAAGAGCTCTAATGACCACTAATGTCATCAGCATGTAGAGAAGAACCTTTTATCCACTCATATCAAGGTGACACGGTCATAATTTCACATGTATGTGTCCCAGTCACATTTAAACACAGTTTAGTTTGTCTAAAAATAGGGCACATCTGTGAGAGGTTTACACACACATACTGACCTCGTTAGGTGCTTGCTTGAAGCATGGACCTCCATTTCAGTGCTTTTGAACTCGTTCAACTCTTTGCGGATGGCCGCCTGTGGAATCGCAAATAATAGCAAAGACTTTAGATATACAAAGATTGGTAAATTGGCCAATTGGTAAAGCCATTGCATCACTGCAGCTGCCATTAGAGGCTCTGTTTGCTATAAAAACAGTCATGCTGTCTTAATTCACAGACTATCTATCCTAAATAGTATTCAAAATTAGACTTAGTGTGTCTCATATCGTAGTATGTTGAAATGAGTATTCCAAAGATACCTGGATGGTTTACTTTTTCCGTTTAGAATCGGAAGTGCAGATCCGTGCTAATGTTGCCCACAACCCATTGCGCAGTGGACGAGGATTCGATTAGAACTACAAAGGCCCTGTCCCAAATGGCACCCTAAACAATCGCAGTCTACCTACAAGTCCGCACTTTCATTACGTTACGCCACTTTGACTGTCGGGAAGAGGTCTGCTGCGGAGCTCACATCAGAGCAGGCTCGGCAAAAGTGTGGATCAAGGGCATATCGAGCAAAAAGGGGGGCGCTCGCAAGCACCCTTCTGAAACCTAAAATGACAAATGAGACACCCATACGGTCTCATGGACTTAATGGACACGTGTACGCGGCAGCCACTTTAAGTCAACAAGACCGAAAGTGCATGAAGTGTGCCATTTGGGACAGGGCCAAACACAAATAAAACGTGTGGAAAAACTACAAACATGGGGGATATGCGAGTTCGACGGTTAAAGAGTTCACCCAAAAATGAAAATTACCCCATGATTTAGTCACTCTCAAGCCAAATGTATATGACTATCTTCTTTCAGATGAACACAATCTGAGATATATTTGAAAATATCCTGGCTCTTCCAAGCAAAAAAATAAAAAATTCATCCATAATCAAAATATTCCATACGGCTCCAGAGGATTAATAAAGGCCTTCTGAAGCGAAGCGATGCATTTTTGTAAGAAAAATATCCATATTTAAAACTATAAAACTTCCGCCAGATGATCGACTTGCGCCAAATGAGTAACCCGTGACGCAGGATGTAGGAGTCGCGTAAGCTTAGACACATCTCGCGGTTAAAACAAATAGAGCTGTGCAACAAACTCATTTCTCTTTAAAATTTCTCATTTTAGACTTCTAGTTCATGTCATTGCATCATGCGTCAGGTCAGAGGTCACTCTTCCGCCGCAAATCGATGCGTATGGCCATCTGCCGGAAGCTAGTTATTTTAGTTAATAAAGTTTTAAATATGGATATTTTTCTTAAATAAAACTCATGGCTTCACTTCAGAAGGTCTTTATTAACCCCCTGGAATTGTATGGATTACTTTTATTATGGATGGATGCTTTTTTTTTTGTTTTTCTCAAAATGCAGCCCCCCATTTACTACCATTATAAAGATATTTTTAAATATATCTCTGATTGTGTTCGCCTGAAAGAAGAACGTCATATACACCTAGAATAGCTCGAGGGTGAGTAAATCATGGGATAATTTTCATTTTTGGGTGGTTTAAGTAGAGCAGTGGTTCCCAAATTTTTTAGAGTGGAGTACCCCACGAGGCATTCACCATCCTTCTGTGTACTCCCTCTCTTCCACTTAGACTGCACCTTTTCCATTAAGGGACAATATTTGCCCCCTAAATTGACTTTCCAGAGCATTTTTTAATCTTTATAAATACCTTTACAACATTAATAATGTTTTAAATAAATTAAAAATGTTCAATAGAGAAATATGCAATGATGAGAACATGAAGTGATTCTTTTAAATACTAAAACCGCCAGTAGGTGGCAGTAAGTCACTGTCTTAATGCGTGAGTCATCGTGTCATTCATTCAGTAACGAACAAGTGGCTGTATTGATGAATGAATCACCAGCTGCGTCTCATTTCATTTCATCCCGAAGGCTGCATCCTCCAGAGGACGAATCCTGTGAAGGATGCGGTATATGGAGTGTCCTTAACCAGAATTAAACGAGATGTCCTTCGTAGGACACATGGGCAGGAAAGGAAACAGGAAGTATCACATTGCTATGCCAACGCGTTCACGTTGCGCTCTCAGCAAATGAATGAAAATTATTTATAAATTTGTAAAGAAAACGTATTATTTTTGAGCTGGCGTATGTACAACAGATATCTATTACAGAGACAAAAGAGGAGGATATTAAGAACAAAAACAAGCTTGAAACTACTTACATTTAAACACATCTTCACTTCTATGTACATCTGCCGACGCCGCCTTTTTTTTCAAAAAAATGACGGTTGTTAACAGCGACGCAAAGAATTGTGGGCTATCTGCAGCAGCGAAGGATACACCTCATGCATCCTCCGAATTCCTGTGAAAGAAGGACGCATTCGAAGGTCGCATTCGGAGCGTCCTACTTACTTTTCTGAAATGATACAGCCTCAATGACGTATGCGACCTCCGGAGGACGCAGCCTTCGAAATGAGACACAGCTATTGAATCAATTACTTTCACGAACGATTCGTTCACGAAACAGCGCTGTGTGTTGTAGTTCTGCCGTGGCTTTCGTCTGAACTATTATTTAATTGCAAAATAGAGCAAATACTAAAAATACAGTGAAGAACATCACTTTTTGTTTGTTGAACTGTTGTAAAATGTCACATTTGCAATCATGTGGATATCTGGATTTGCATTCTTGCTCATATAATATCAACATTAAAAACAAGAACTCACAAAAGGTATGTTTTGTATCATGAGTTTAAATCTTAAATTGAGGCTATTTTCGTTCTTCATGCTAGTATGTGCTAAATCTACAGGTACACTGTTGAGAACGGCAGTAATGTAGCGCGATTTGCTCAGGCAGCAGACCCTGCACGCAACCTTTAGGCACCCGTATGCACGCTGCTTATGTGGAAATGGATGCAGTCAGTTTTGATTGAAGGTCATGTATTTACGGCAGTGTGCTTGTTAGAAATACATGCTCGGTTTTAATGATATTTTAAGGTTGGGAAGAATTAAATGAACGTTTTGTTTGCGTACCCCCTCCGTCACCTCACGTACCCCAGTTTGGAAACCACTGAAGTAGAGGTTTAAGAGTTTGAGAGTGGTAACATGAAGAAAACTTGCAAATTACAAACACATGAGGAGAGTTCACCGCATGAAAGACCCACGACTGGGTCAACATGCTACTACATTTCTTTCCTAAATAGTACTATATGAAATGAAATTGAATGTGCAGGATTATAACCGTGATAAGATGAGTGACGGCAGCGATGCAGGATGCACGTAACTAAGCATCCGTTAAAGACGCAATTATGACGAATTATGTCCCGAAGCTTGCCTACTCTTCAGCTACACACTCAAAAGTATGTATACTTTTTCTTCACAAAAACAGTACATGCTTTTAGGGCATAGTATAAGTAGGCGAACTGAGACGCAGCATCAGTGTTCTGAGACACCTCCTTATGACTGCATGCGCATTGGCTTGTCTAGCTTGAAAAATGTGGTGTTGTTGGGGTTTTTTTGTGTCATGATTCGAGTATTTAGAAACAAAATTGTGTTGTCAGATTTCATTGGTGATTTCAAATATGAAATGTATCCGTAAGCTTGGTGAACAGCTTTGGAGAATTTGATGTTTCTCCATTCAAAAAGATAGGAGCTGCACTTGCATGACTGAAATACTGCCCGAGAGTCGTTTCAAAGATGGCCGCCGACTGAAATGACTTAAGAGTCAAAACAGCGGCAGAAATTCCTCTGGTACACACACAAACGAAGATCTGCTGCAAGGAGCTGTACCAAACTGTAATGGGCAACGTAGCTCCTTATGCTTGAGCATTTTTAGGGTCGCATCACATTGTGTTTTTGCTTCGATTAGATGCCTTTGGTCCAAGTTGCGTTCATGTTTCAGTCAAACCGCACTAGAGTTCGTTTGAAAGCAGACAAGGACCCCCTGAAATGGTGGGTCTCGATCCGCTTGTTTGGTGCGCACCAGGATTCAGATAGCAGCGTTCACACGTATTCAAATGAACTGCACTAACAGAGCGATTGAGCCAGAGTTTGATTTGATCAAACCAAACCTGCCAAGTGTGAACACACCCTTAAACGCATCCTGCACGCATTCATGGTGACAAGCTTTTTCAGTTCAAGATTGCTTTTTATCCACTTAATAAATATATTGAGTAAAAGCCTCGCGAGAGTCACTAAGAATAATAATAATAAAAATGTCCCTCTGTGCTGTCTTATTGAATTGAAGACTAACCGAAAGATCGCTGTAAAGATTTGCTGACATCAGCTGTTTGTCGTGTACCTTGTCAGCAGCAGACAGTCTTGTCCAGGGTTTGTCAGCTCTCCTGTCATAATCCTGGGCTTTGGCCACCTCCACATAGTCACTGAAGCGGATGAGAATCTTTCTTTCTCTTAGTTCATCAACCGTTGGCCTCTGGTTGAGCTACGAGAAGAAAAAGAATGTTGTTAATGGGGCTGCATACAAGTTATGAGACACATGTTGCAACACTTTTTCTGGAGGAAACAAAAACATAACTGGCTCATTGTTTTTCGGAGAAACATAGCATGTTTCTTAAATCTAAGCAAATATGAGATATATTTTTATGCTTTAGTACAGTCAAAAAAATGACATACAGCACCTTTAATCAAATATAAATCATTAATTGCACACTGGGAAGAAAATTAGCTAAGTTATAATTTAACTAAATTATTTCAAAATATAATAATTAGTAGTAGTATTATTATTATTGTTGTTTTATTTTGTTATCATTGCTAACTTTTAATAATAATAACATAAATGTGTAATTAATTGCAAACTAGAAAAAAATAAGCCCAAAAAAACTGATTCCAAAATATAATAATAAATGTTTACTTATTTCAATTTGATTCTTTAAATTTGTATATTACTCTATATATCATGTCATGTCATCATTTTTGGGTAAACTGATGATTTTTTTTTTTTTTAACTATAAAATAATGTAGGCAAAATCCCTTTGTTAAAAATACTATTGTGGTTTTGAAACATCTTTTAAAATTTGGGCATTAAAATGTTTGAATAAGGTGGTAGATTTATTCAGCAATAAAACTATGCTCAGTTTTCAGGATTTAAGACAAAAATTTGATTTCCCTTTCGAAAGGGAACTTCTACTCTGCGTTTGCAACGCTATGGGGAACGCAGAGTCTCGTTCCCTGTTCTCAGGGAACCCTGGTTACATTCGTAACCTGAGACGTTACCTAAAACTTTTTTTTTTAATATCTTCAAATTAGGAATTTTATTAATCAGGCACAGCATCACTCTCTTGCCTTACCGGATCTGTCCCCTTTAGAAAAAGTTACTTTAAACCACCTTAACTGTGGTAAACAAATTTCCGTGTTTTATAGACTAATCTCCACTAACTGCAGGGAAAATACAAACAACAAGCGTTTGGCTTGGTGCCAAGACATAAATAAGAATATAACAGAGGATGAATGGCAGAGTATCTGTCTAAAGGCCCAGACAATTAATACGAGGTTTAAACTTCTACGGTACAAATGGATTATGAGAGTATACATAACTCCAGAATTACTACATGAATTTGATCCCAGCATTCCCGATCAATGTATAAAATGCAGGTGAGAATATTATATCATTGCTTATGGAAGTATCCTCAAGTTGAAACATTTTTTGACTTTTTATCACTGGTTTTGAAACAAAATGTTCCTAAATTTCATAAACTTTGTATACTAAATATTTTCCCTGTAACTTGCACTTCATCCAGTTCTGGTAAGAATGTAGTTTTTCTGTTTATTAGAAGCATGTCATTGGAAAAAAAAAAAACTAAAAGCCCTAATTTTAAACAATGGTTACAGGAATTTTCTAATTGTTTGGCTTTGGAAAAACTCACATATATTGTTAAAGGAAAAACCTGAAAAGTTTTTCAAAGTATGGGATCCTTTCATAACAGTCTGTTTTCTGTGTAACCTGGCTTAATATGCATCACGTGTTATGATATTAAAATACCATTGTATTTAATTTTTTCCTTTTTTAAATTAATTTATTTATTTTGTGTGTGTGTGTGTGTGTGTGTGTGTTTTGTTTCTGGTGGTAATCAATGCAAAGTCAATAAAGACAATGTTGAAAAAATAATAATAATGAAGGCAATCGTTGATGTTGATGTAGTTGTTGTTATCATCATCATTTACTTATAATAATTACAAGAACAATAATGTGTAATTAACCGCATACTGGAAAAAATAAAAAAACATGATTCCAAAATATAACAACAACAATAGAAAATTATATAACACAATAATTATTACATGTTTTGAATTCTTTCTTTCTTTCTACTGTAAACACATTGTAGACATGCAGTTAACCATCTCAGTATTTGAGGTCCTGCTCTCATCAAACTCTATGATCTGAATGCTTATATAGATGTTCTGGAAATAACTCTTTTTTTTTTTATTACACAAAATTGCTTTACCCTTTTGAAAACCACTGCTTGTCCTTGAATGTTGAATCTTTATTCAGCATTAGACAGTGTTTTATAATGTCTTATTACAAAGTAGTAGCAGTCAACATAATTTTACAGACCAGCGGTTTCCTTACATTCAGTGACCATGATTTATACAAATAAATCAAGAAAATAAAGCATGTATGTGAAATGAAACTGAACATAGAGTGTTTACCTTTCTGTTCAGTCTCTGTTTGATCTCTCTTCTTTCCTCTTGCTCCGTCTGATCGTTCCTCTCTGAAAGAGCAGAAGAAAGACTCAATGAGGGCGATCTAATATGCTGTCGCTTGACATGCTGCATTTTATCTGACAGACAGATTACGGTCCTCTATTTGATATGAAACTCTGTAGTGATTTTGTGTGCGGTATAAGCAATGGAAGACACAATCACATTACTTAATGACAAACTCAAAAAGCATTACAACTGATTTAAGTAATTGATTACATAGCAACCCAAAAACCTTTCATTTAATTAACTGAATAAAAAATAATAATAATAAAAAAAAAACATTTAATCTAAGCAAATATATATACTTTAGTACAATTTTAAAAAATGACATGCAGCACCTTTAATCAAATATAAATAACGAGTCATTAATTGCACACTGGGAAGAAAATTAGCCAATAAATTATTTCAAAATATAATAATTAGTAGTAGTATTATTGTTGTTTTATTAATTTGTTATCATTGCTAACTTTTAATAATAATAATAACATAAATGTGTAATTAATTGCAAACCCCAAAAACCTTTCATTTAATTAACTGAATTAAAAAAAAAAAAAAAAAATTAATTGAATTCATAATTGCTGATTAAGGATAAGGCTAAGATATGTAATGGGAAGGTATTAATTTTCACTTAGTAATTTACTTGGGCATATATATATATATATATAACAAATATAAATATTAATACAAATAGCAGCAATAATGATATTCTTCATATCATAAACAACATTCATTAATTATATTATGATAATTATTCATTTTTCAATCAATTATTTCTACTTCGTTGCTTATCGCGTAATACTCACGTTTTAAAATGTTTCTGCTCTCGAGCTCTTCAACGGCCGGCCGCTGACTGAGTCTCCTGCGGAAAAAGACCAGAATATGGTTTTGAACCATACTGTCTCGTGCTGAAGCAGCTCAGTGAGATCCAGAGGTGAGGGAGATTCTGAAGGGAAGCTCAAAGTCTCTCCGTCCTTTGTGTTCAGCCTGACAGTTATTGCTCCTCATCTGGATGCACAAACACCGGGTTTTTGAGCCCCTTTGCTAAATAAACACTAACTATTAAGATGCGGTGCTGACGAGATTTAAATTAGTAAGAAAGTGCAGTCGGAGAGAGAACTCGTGCTCCTTGTTTGTTGTGGTTTGTGTGCGGGCGCGCGCTCTTTTGAACAGGCTGGCGCGTGCTGAGGTAGCGCTCCTCGCGCGCTCTATCTCTCCATTCGCCTTTGTAATAGTGCAGTAATTAGGTTAAGTGCGTTTTTTTTTTTTTTTATCGTTTTGAGGATTAATAATTTGAGTATAGGCTAATATGCTGGCAAATAGCATGTAGAAAGCATCAAAGCAACTAGGTCATGTAAGTCTCCATCATATGTCTATATACTAAATATATAGATATAAACAAAGAAATCATAGTGTGTGTTTTAATTGATCACATTTCACAATTTTTAAATAATTTTAGATAATTTCGCTTGTTTGCGCGGACGTTGTCACGTGACACGCATTAAATTCTGACATGAGAAAATGACGTTCCAGGTGTTTATTTTCTTCTTTCCCTGAATTAAACGTTTCATTTGGGAAACAAATGAAACGTGTCCCCTGTCTTATTTTCCATCCTCTTAATCTATAATCTATTTAACATCCCTAATAA
This sequence comes from Elopichthys bambusa, assembly GCA_037101425.1. Lineage (NCBI taxonomy): Eukaryota > Metazoa > Chordata > Actinopteri > Cypriniformes > Xenocyprididae > Elopichthys > Elopichthys bambusa. Next base: position 26,900,008 of record CM074451.1, on the reverse strand, counting down.
AAGTCAGGTGATGAAGATCCGGAAGCGGAAGATGCAAAGCAATGACGAGTGAAACTCTGAGAATACTGTGATGTTTTGTGTTATTAGTTGCTTTGTCGCACTAAAACATGCCATCCTGTTTAGTAACAATTGTATAAATCAGTATAACATCATCAATATTTCAAATATTGCTTTAAAAAGCAATATTTAAAAGGTCTGCTATACTCTTTTAAAGAAATATTACAAACGTAACGGAGTTGAAAATTACTGTACGACAGGAATGACTCAATGTTATGATTTCTGTTATGAAAAATGAACATTCTGTCATCATTTTCTCACCCTCAAGTTGAAACCTGTATGAATTTAGTTATTCTGCTGAAAACAAAAGAAGATTTTTTTTTTTTTTTTTTTTTGACGAATGTCCATAACACAACAGTGCCATTGACTCCCATAGTTTTTTGTTTTTTTTTCATACTATGGAAGTCAATAACTGTTTGGTTACCCATATTCTTCAAAATATCTTCTTTTGTGTTCAGCAGAAGAAAGAAACTCATACAGGTTTGGAACAACCTGACGGTGAGTAAATAATGACAGAATTTTCATTCTTTAAGTGTGGAATAAAACTGCATGTTGTCCCAATGAAATTGCTTTCAAACACACTATTATTATTATGAAATTCTTTGCCATGCTACAATCTATGGTGAGATCTGATTAATTAAGGCCTTTTACAGCCATTGTAACACTGCTGTCACTCATATACGCTGAGTAAGGCGGGATTCCAGCAGATGTGGCGGCGTTAATATTTCATGAACTGAAATGGAGACCTACTCCCAAAGCTCCCTTAGAAGCTGCCTGGATATTATTGACCTGTATCACGAGTTGCCTAGCAACAGTAGCTTCCCCGTGAATTTTGAAACAAAGAAATCTGCCTGTGCAACACTGGAAGCTTGTGGCATTGGTCTGCATTAAACACAGCTCATTAATCAGACCGGTTTAATTAACAGATGGACGGCAGTGTACTTTATCCTACCATATTTCCATCAGTTAGGAGAAGCTGCTATGAGTAGTACAGTAGACTACCGTCGTTTTTGGTATTCACTACAGTGTGCAGGGTGGAGGTAGAGATGGAGGAGGGGAACACGCACTAACATCCATTATTCACCAGTCTGAGCTCTAAAAATAGCTCCAGCCGTGTCTTTCTTCTGTGGTGGAGTAGAGCCCGGCAAGCCAAAGATAGGAAGGTCATGACATGCTGCTGCGGCAAAGTGTCATTGTGTGTTTAGCTCAGACTTTAGCCTGTCCTGCAGGTGCATATTGACCGTCACACTCCACTGCTGGCCTAGTTAGTGGATGCTACTCATTTATGCTGACTATCACTGTCAGACCTAAACATGAAATTAAAACTGACCCTATTTACTACCATAATAGTCTACATGTTCCTGGTCGTATGTGAACGATTCATCAGTGCATGTTAAAGGATTAGTTCACTTTCAAATAAAATGTTCCTGATAATTTCCTCACCCCCATGTCATCCAAGATGTTCTTTCTTCAGTCGAAAAGAAATGAAGGTTTTTGAGGGAAACATTCCAGGATTATTCTCCTTGTAATGGACATCAATACAGCTGAAGGTCAAAATTATAGTTTCAGCTTCAAAGGGCTTTAAACGATACCAGACGAGGAATAAGGGTCTTATCTAGTGAAACGATCGGCCATTTTCGAAAGAAAATTTAACTGGCGCTGCGTTCGTTCCGTAAGTAGAATAGGGAAGGAGTAGGACATACAGCGTAAGCTTTTTGAAGAATACAAAAGTACGGTTTTGGCAGAAGCACTTGGAAGGCGATCATTTGTTTATATAAAGCATATACATTTACATTTTTTTTCCGAAAATGACCAATCGTTTCGCTAGATAAGACCCTTATTCCTCGTCTGGTATCATTTAAAGCCCTTTGAAGCTGCACTGAAACTATAATTTTGCCCTTCAGCTGTATTGATGTCCATTATAAGGAGAATAATCCTGGAATGTTTTCCTCAAAAACCTTAATTTCTTTTCGACTGAAGAAAGAAAGACATGAACATCTTGGATGACATGGGGGTGAGTAAATTATCAGGAACATTTTATTTGAAAGTGAACTAATCCTTTAATGATAATTAAAAAAAAAAAAAGTCTTTATAAGTTTTCAACAGAAAGTAAAAACATGCTCCACCTCTGAAACGACTTTCCTTTTCAGCTGACCTGACCTGACCCGATCCTTCTCATTTTTCCTGCTTCCATTCCTTGCTTTTCAAAATACAGTCAATTCCAAAATGCCTAAAAATAAAGTCATGTACTTTAAAAGGAGTACTTGTCACAGAATTAAGGGTTAGTTCACCGAAAATGAAATTTCTGTCATTAATTACTCATGTCGTTCCACACCTGTAAGACCTTCATTCATCTTCAGAACACAAATTAAGATATTTTTGATGAAATCTGAGATGTATATGACTCGTCCATAGACAGCAAGACAATTTACACTTTCAATGCCCAGAAAGCTACTAAAGACGTATTTAAAACAGATCATGTGACTACAGTGGTTCAACCTTAATGTTATGAAGCGACGAGAATACTTTTTGTGCGCCAAAAAAAACAAATAACGACTTTATTCAACAATATCTAGTGATGAGCGATTTCAAAACACTGCTTCATGAAGCTTCGAAGCTTTACGAATCTTTTGTTTCAAATCAGTGGTTCAGAGCGTGTATCAAACTGCCAAAGTCACATGATTTCAGTAAACGAGGCTTCGTTACGTCATAAGTGTTTCGAGATTTCAATGGTTCACCACTGGAGGGCGTGACTTTGGCAGTTTGATACACGCTCTGAATCACTGATTTGAAACAAAAGATTCGTAAAGCTTCATGAAGCAGTGTTTTGAAATCGCCCATCACTAGATATTGTTGAATAAAGTCGTTATTTGTTTTTTTTGGCGCACAAAAAGTATTCTTGTCGCTTTATAGTATTAAGGTTGAACCACTGTAGTCATGAACTGTTTTAAATACATCTTTAGTAGCATTCTGGGCACTGAAAGTCTTGCTGTCTATGGACGAGTCATATACCTCTCAGATTTCATCAAAAATATCTTAATTTGTGTTCCGAAGATGAACAAAGGTCTTACGGGTGTGGAACAACATGAGAGTGAGTAATTAATGACTAAAATTTTCATTTTTGGGTGAACTAACCCTTTAAACCCTAATCCTAACCCTATACAGTAAGTACATGTAGTTAATCAATATTACTCAGTACTTAATTGTATAATTACACTGTAACAAGGACACCTTGAAATGAAGTGTAACCAAAAAATGTAGGCTATTTAAATATGTGTAATTGCACATTCATAATGACAAAGTTGCATTTGAAACTTTAAATGTAATATTGAAGGACACTACATGCTTTAGCATGTTAGTCAGCACATCAAAATAAGTGTACTTCTTAATAATAATCGTAATCTTTTCAAATTTAAAGTAAAACTTATAATTTAACATTACTGCAAAGTGCACATTTTAAAAGTGTACTTAAGAAACAGTTATGAAAATGAAACTTTTTATTGCATTAATATTATATTATCTGCAAGTACAGTTTTTTTTTTTAATTTGAAGTACACTACAAGTGCACATTCAGTACAATTAAGCACACTTCACCAAAATAAAATGGGTTTCAAATGTCTGTTCATGTTGAGCAATCAATACAGATTTAATATCAATATACTGTATGAATTCTGTGTTATGTAATTTCATCAACATTATTATCACTGGGGAAAACCAAGAAGGCATTTTAAGCTTTGCTAAATTTAACCAGACTTCCCACTACAAAATGTAACAACTGACAAAGAGTATGAGACACACTGAACCCTATGATTTCAATTAGAAGATCTAACAGTCCCTTGCTTTCAGGGAAAGTATCTGACAAGCATTTAAAACTTCAAGGTTATACACGTGACTCCAAAATCCTCAAAAGCACAACAAATATTTGTTGGTTTATCAAGTCCGTGCGTACAGATAATCCACGGTTTGTTAAGCATCCAGTACTATTAAATTATTTAGAAGTCATTTAATTCAATGTAAATGTGCATGAATCTGTAGAATGTGTTGCTGAAGTTAATCTAATGTAAACACCCGCATCAGCACAGTGCCTGCTTTCCACTCACATCCTTATCTGAATCACATCTTTGTTACAAACCACTCATGGTTCTCGCATTACATAACTTAGTATGGTGACTTAACATTATTGCGTATGACATTTTAGCACCTCGTGTCTGTCACTGCGCCCTAAACAAACTCTCTCAAAGCCTAAATTAACCTGGACATACTGGCTGTTTCTTCTAAGAATCCACAGAAGGCTGATTTCAATGGTGAAAAAGACCACAGCTGATTACATAAGACTTTACCTGACAAGATCTGTAAATGCATGAGGCACTGCAGCCCATTCTCAGCTCATTTTTTTCCCCCCAGCACTTAAAGATCAGATGTTACACATTACGTTGCTTCTATCAGAAAGCTGAATAAGCAGATGTTTATGTTCGCTTAGGTTCTAACCTCTGAGGGTATGTTTACACAACAATGTACTTAAAACAGAAGTTTTTTCCTTTGCATTTTTTTGTGTACAGACGACAACGTTGTCAAAACCCCAATTTCGCCGTTCAAACGAATCCGCAAAAAACGATTAAAAACGTTGTATTACTCATGCCAGGCCAGTAGTTGGCGATGTCACTTTTAAAGAAACACTCCGCGCCTATAACACGAAATACACATGCGCATGACGTCACCGTTTTCACAAATTCACATTTTTGTAGTTTACACTAAAACGATAACAGTACCGTTTTTTAAAAAACGTGCACTTTGAAACCCATTTTCAAAATTTAGCATTTTCAAAACCCCCTAAAATGCCATTGTAGTGTAAATTAACGGCCAAAACGCATAAAAAGTTTTCTTTTTTTAGTTGAAAGCGGTGTTGTGTAAACGGCCCCTAAGATTTGAAATGCCATATTTAAAATGTAAAAAATCCATTTTCCAATCACAAAACAAAACAAAATACGAAAGAAAAAAAACAGCGAAGCAAAACACAACACATCAAAGAAAAGAAAAGCAAAACAAGCGCAGAACAAAACAAAACGGAACATAAAACACAAAACAAAATGCAAAACACAGCAAAACAAAACCAAACAAAAAACATTTTAGCAGCCTGTTGAAGTTTCTGTAATTCTTTTTTATCTTTACACGAAGTGTGAGCAATGCTCCGTGTACTGAATTGAACTTCTGAACTCAAAGGCAGGTGTTCATATATAATCAAATATAATCAAATGAAAGCTGTAGTGGATTTATTCTCTCAGATTAACTCCAATCCTCATACTGTAATCACAGTTTCTGCTATGTACCTTACATCAGATTACAAGTCATTGTACATACTGTATAATAACACTACCTTTGCATGAAATCTGTTTTCATAATCTGTTTCAGTATGTCACTTGTCCATATAATCCTTAAGTGATATCTAAACAGATTTGCTTTCTGTAATGGAGGAGTTTGAGCATACGGCTCAACTCAAGAGCTAAGCTTCCCCCCTGGACTAAGTAATTAATGAATATAAATTAGTAGCTAAATGGATATTAGAATAAAGGTTGACAGTGTATGCAGGTGATAACAGATTTGTATGGCAAAAAAAAAAAAAAGTCCCTGAAGATGACATTTTCATGTATTTCCAAAAATATCCTGAAGAGGGCAGTGTAATATTTTATATACTTGCAAATACAGTACAGTCAACATACATTTATGACTTACTTGGCAAGTTTCATTTCGATCTGTTGACGGATCTCCTGTCTCTCCTGGTCACTCCGCGCTGGAAAAATGTTCCTGTCTTCCAGCTCCTGTTTACTGGGACGATTCCGAAGCTTCACGGCCAGCAGCTCCTTCCTCATCCTCCTTGGCAATGTGCCTGCACATATTTGCCATATAATTCATAACTTAATGACATAACAATCTAAAGTACTTCCATACAGAAATTACCCTGTTGCCACACCAATAACAATATCATGGTAAATATACTGTACTAATTCTACCTGATCTTCTAGTTATAATAAATCATTGCAGTATTTTATGTGCAAAGGAATTACAGCATCGCATTAAAGAGGAGCTATTATTCTTTTTTTACATTTCTTTAATGTTGCTGTTTAAGCATGGAAAAGGTCTGCAAGGTTACAAAGCACAAAATCCACACCAAAGGGGAGTGATTCTCTAAATCAGTAAGCCCTGAACTCCCTGAAACGTCTCTGTTGTAGTCTTGAGTTTTCTCCTGGGAACAAACACGTCACATATCCCTCATTTAAATAATCTCCGCCCAAGGCATATGTAAAATAAACGAGGAGAGGCCCGGTTGAGTTGCGTTAATAGTGTGTTAAAACTCGCAGTTATGGTAAGGGGCGTGGCATTTCCCAAACAAGCTCAAAGTGGTTAACCAATCACAACACACTGGTCCAGCCGACCAATCAGAGCACATTGTGCTTTTCTGAAGGAGGGGCTTCATAGTAGAGCTGCCTCCTGACTTTTCTAGTCGACTATTAGTCGTTCATTTAAGCCAATTTAATTACCTAAATATATATACGGAGGACAATACTAAACCATAATGAGCGTTTAATATATATAGGCGTAATACAGCCTATTTCACGCTTAAGTACACGCATAAAGCTTTCACATTCATAATCATAAATAATGATTATGAATGTGTCGGGGAAAAAAATAGCAAGGAGACATTTCAATTATTTATTAATAAACTAATGTTTTCTGAGTCAGTGTCGGCTGCAGAGATGAAGTTGACGACGATGACAGTAACGCACCTATAGAGAGAAATGCACCTTTCATATGAATTACATAAGCAGAGAGTATTTCTTTTTTCATTTGAACTGGTTTGTTTAAAAGTAGACATTTCAAGCTTTCTACAGATATATTTCTCATGTCTGTGAGGCATGTAGCCTATACGCTGAGTTTTGTTTCATTTTTGTGACGCTCTCTAGTTCAGGGACACTGAGACGGCAGAAAGTCCACCATGTTTGTTTTCTTTATTTTACAAAAGGCACAATGTTTTCTTGTTATTAGGAATTCATGCAATTAAAAGTAGACCTATAGTTTCGAATAATGTATTACTCTTATCTGCATGACCAAAAATGAGCATTTCAAGTTGTTTCCGCTGTTATCCGGAAAACTGCAAGTGATCGTGCCGGCGCCTCCATGTCATGTAGTAAGTACAAATTCCACACTCCGCACGAACACTTGGATAATAGCGCACATTTATCTAGGTTAACATTAGAGCAAGCGACCAAGTAAAGTTGCTACTGCTTTCATGTTTCAATTGATAAGCCATATTTGAGGCCGATGAATGATGGGCGAACATTTGGATTTCCTGCCCGACATTCTGTAATTACCACAAGGACCCGCTATTAACGATCCGTCCCTCACGGACTGCGTGACTTCGCTACAAGTTTTTCTTTTTCTTCTCCTTTGACTAACCATTATTAAAAATTTTGGTCGACTAAGCCTCTTCTAATAGACTTATGATTAGTCGACTATTAGGGGGCAGCCCTACTTCAAAGAACTAAACAGAGCGTTACTGACAGACTGGGAAGACAAGGAAGAGATTGCTGCAACAATATCAAATATGTAAAAAAAAAAAAAAATTCAAGCATGAGAACCTATTCTAAAAGAGCCTAAAAAATGGCCTCTTTAATAGTTATGCAACACACCCACCAGAAATGACAGACTCGTTCCAGCCATCAATGTCGTAGATAATTCCTGAAGCGTCAGTGAAGCAGTGGTCTTGTCGAACGTTTTCCTTGTTTTCCTCAGCTTCCTTTCTGTTCTCACCATCTCCACTTGGCTCTCGCTCAATGCTAAAGTAGAAAAAGAAAGGAGCACACTTTAATGGGATACATTAATAATAATTTTACAGAAAAATACTTCTTAAACTTCCAAAAAACTCATTTTGAAATGAAGCAAATACAAATAATAATAATAACAAATCCTCACCTTTCCTGCCTGAGCTTTGTTGCCAGTGCTCGGTGCAGTTCTTCTATTATACAGCTAGGGGGCAGCGGCGGATGTATGCTACCTATATGCGGCGACCCCACAGGATTAGTAAAATGCCCTCTTAAAACCACAGGACTGGGGCCGTCAGGGACTCTAGACAGTTCTTTCTGGAGAAAAGAGTTTGACTGAGGCACTGATGCGATGACGACTTTACCTGGGTCTGTGGAAACAATAAATGCATTAATATACCACAGTATCCAATTTGATCTGATTTTCATTACGCAAAAAATGAACACACCTTCCTCCGTGCTTAGCTGAGAAACGAGATTGCCATGACTGCTTGGAGAAGACTGTTCCTGCGGTTCATCTTCCTCATCTTCCTCTCCGTCTTCTTCATCTTCCTCAACATCTTCATTCTCATTTACAGAGGGAACCGCCTCCTCATCCTCCTCCTCTTCCTCATTTGAATTCGTCTCTTCCATTGTCTCGTTGTCCTGTACAGAATCTACCACTGATAGGAAACCATAAAATCATAGTTTAGTTTGGAGGAATGCAATTTAAAAGATTTCAGAATTCAAATTTCCTGATAGTTTGCTCACCCTCATGTCATCCAAGATGTTCATGTCTTTCTTTCTTCAGTCGAAAAGAAATTAAGGTTTTTGAGCAAAACATTTGAGGATTTTTCTCAGTTACTTCAACAGTTACCAACAGGTTGAAGGTCCAAGTGTCAGTTTCAGTGCAGCTTCAAAGGGCTCTACACGATCCCAGATGAGGAATAAGGTCTTCTCTAGCAAAAAAAATTAATATTTATATACTTTTTAACCACAAATGCTCATCTTGCACTAAATCTGTGATGCGCCACACATTACATAATCACATTAGAAAGGTCACGCCTGTCGTAGGCGGAAGTACCACGGTAGGGTGAAAAACTACATCTCAATTTCTTCTCCAACTTTAAAATTGTCCGGCATCATTGTTTTACCTTTTTTTGTAAAGGTCGTTTGACATAATCTTTGCACGTTCGCTTTGTAAACACAGGATCTGTACTTCGCCTACGTCACGAGTGACCTTTCCAACATGATTACGTAATGTGTGGCGCATCGCATTGCAGTGCAAAATGAGCATTTGTGGTTAAAAAGTATATAATTTTCAATTTTTTTATAAAATGACAGATCGTTTTATTAGATAAGACCCTTAGTCCTCGCCTGGGATCCTGAAGACCCCTTTGAAGCTACACTGAAACTGACATTTGGACCTTCAACCCGTTGGTAACCGTTGAAGTCCGCTATACGGAGAAAAATCATGGAATGTTTTCCTCAAAAACCGACGGAAGAAAGAAAGACATAAACATTCTTGGATGACATGGGGGTGAGTAAATTATCAGGAAATTTTAAGTGGAGTGGACAATCCTATAAGACTGTTCTTCATTGGTCCTATTTGTGTATTGTGTATTTGTCAAAAAAGACAAAAGAGAAAAAGTGTTTTTCATTTCAAAAAAAGTAATGATGGTTTCCCAACCACGCCCACTTTCCTTCATTGGTCAGTCAAACAGATAGGGCCCCGCCCTAAACTCCTGCTATTGGCTGAGCAACAGTGGTACAGTGTTACAACTGGTACTACTAGTTTGGACAATACATTATATATATATATATATATATATATATATATATAGGGTATGTCTGTCTATCTATCTATCTATAGTAAATCCTACACAAGCCTACATATAAAGAGCACTCACTGGTAGGGAGATTGTCTTGCTCTGAGCTGAGGTACTCCATGCTACTGATGCTGAGAATGGGCCCTTGAGAGCCAGGCAGCCGGATATCAGCATCGGAAATGCCCTGGATCGGAGAGCTGGGGTCTGGAGAATGAAGTCCACAGGCCAAGGCCACATCTGCACACAGAAGAACAGCGTTTTCATACTTTTACACTCATCAACATAAGTTACACAACACGTACGCACAAGTTTCATTCACACACACACAGCTCCATCTGTGCCATCTTGTAGCTGACATGATATGGGTAGGTGTCTGTGACTTTGACTTTGAGACTTGGTCATCATTTGTGGATGATATTTGAGATCTCTGTGGGGGTGCTATAAAGCGTCATTCCCATTCAAACAGATCAGTTCAGAGCCAAGTTAAAGTCTACAATCCAAAAAATATCTTCAAGATTTATGCATTTTGAACTGCATCACTTGAAATGAATCACTTCGTTTGCAATTTGGATTGGTGGATTTGAACCTGGGTCCGCATTAACGCTAAGATGTGTACCTCTTAACTTTCTTACTTCTTTGGAACGTAAAAGAAGATATTTAAAATATATATATATATATATATAAAAAGTCTATACAATGAGAGTAAATGGGGTCCAGAACAACATTAGACCCCACTGACTTTCATTGTATGGACAAAACAACTGAAACATTCTTCAAATTATCTTGTTTTATGTTCCACAGAAGAAAGTCATGCAGGTTTGAAATGACATAAGAGTGAGCAAATTTACAGAATTTACAATTTTTGGGTGAACTATACCTATACTATATCCAAAAATTGATGTTCCTACTCATTCCCAATCTTAACACCATCAGAAGTCTAGCAATCCTCCCTCATCCCCTGCATGCATCGACTATCATTTGTGTATCACTTCCTCTGCTAAACTTGATTGGATGACGATATTGTCTCATTATGTAACTAAACTGTTTCTACAGCTGTCTGCTATCAGTTCACTCATTTCACGCTTGATTAAAAGACCTCTTTTGCCTCTGGTACTGTTCTATTAGAACTAAAAACTGCTGCTGAAAAAACTTTCTGTGTTAAATAATTACAGACCTATCACCGACCACTGCTGAACAGAGCTGTTTCCCCTCAATTAGAGTCGCACCAAGTTTCTTTTATTCTATACAAGCTTTTCAAAGCAGAATAATGTCCTTTACATAGCAGAGACAGCTCTCCACAGGGCCATAAATGACCTCCTCCTTTCTGCTGAATCAGGGGTGCTTAATATTCAGCTCCTTCTGGATCTCAAGTCTTTATTGGATTCTGTCTCTTAGATGTTGGCATCACTGACAATGGAAACTGTCCTCTGGTTCAGTTCTTCAATGACAAACAGCAGTTTGTTTTTCTTCTGAAACACACGTCCTCCATCAGTGCTGTTATCTGGGGTGTCCCCCAGGGTTCTGTTCTTGGTCCTCTTTCTTTCAGCCCTCAAGCTAAGTTAGTATCTCTACAGAAATTAATAAAGTGCTAGTTAGGGATGCATTGATCTTAAAATTCTGGACGATATAAGCCAATAATTGTTTTCATGTTCGATATTAAAATTCAACACTATTTTGTCTAAAAAAAAAAAAAGAGAGAATTTAAACGATAATAAAAACTAAAATCACACATTTTAAACTTTACAAGTGAATTTAAGCATCGTAGAATTATAATGTACAGTATGGAAAATGGATATTAATTTTGAGATTTGCTAAAGATTACATTCAACAGTGTTATTAAATTAGCATCATCAAAGCTTAAAATCATCTTATCACTCATAACCATCCATATATTTATGGTTCACAGCCCCCTAATTTTGTTTGATGTGTTTTACACTATTTTGTGTCATTTTTGCATGAATCTTTCAATTTCCTCTGTTGTGCATTGGAAATACAACATTATATGTATATATGTATTTTTATATAGGGTATTTTTAAATTGCCCAACACTACAAAATATTCTTCTGCATTATCAATATCACTATGTTTTCGGTAATATAAGACAGACAAATAAAAGGGCAACAAAGTCTCACCTGTAGAGCTCTGCTTCAGCTTCTCGTTTTTCTTTTTCCTCCATTTCCACGGCCTGAAAATGCGCCCCAGTGTGGCCAGCTTGCTGTGGCGCCGGATGGGAGGGGTGTGGACTCCACTCACCAAACAGCTGGAGCGCAGCACTTTCTGCTGCTCCATCACATCTGTAACACACACGAGGCAGACAGGAACCGTCAGCACTGAGCAGTGACATCCAATGGTATGACAGATGATACTGACTTTGAACATTTAGAATTATTTATTTGTTTTATTCAATTTATTATTAGTTATATAAAATGAATAAGAAGTATCCAGCCCCCAGGTGTGTCCACTACACTGAATCTGGACCCCTAAAACAAAATGTTTTGGACACTCCTGACCTATGGAGAAAATCAGATGAATTTTAAAGAACACACTGAATCAAATTTGACTTTATAAATTTCAGAAGCACTTTAGATACTTTAGAAGAATTATTTTAATTTAATTTAATTTAATTTAATTTAATTTAATTTAATTTAATTTAATTTTATTTTATTTAATTTAATTTAATTTTATTATTTTATTTTATTTGACTACTGCTGTTTATTGACCCTGGATTTTTTAGACATTTTAAAAGCACTTTAAATACTTTAATAATTATGTTTATTTGATTTGATTTGATTTTAGAGGCACTTTAAATACCTTAATATTTTGCAAAAATGTTTTTTTTTTTTAACTACTGCTGTTTATTGACTGATTTTCTACTCATTTCTACTCATAGAAACACTTTAAATACTTTAATAAATATTTTAATTTTATTTTAGAAGCACTTTAAATACCTTAATATTTTGCAAAAAATGTTTTTTATTTTATTTTATTTTGACTACTGCTGTTTGTTGACCCTGGATTTTTTAGACATTTTAAAATCACTTTAAACACTTTAATAATTATTTTTATTTTATTTTATTTTATTTTAGAGGCACTTCAAATACCTTAATATTTTGCAAAAATGTTTTTTTTTTTATTTTACTTTAACTACTGCTGTTTATTGACTGATTTTCCACTCATTTTAGAAACACTTTAAATACCTTAATATTTTGCAAAAAATTTTTTATTTTTTTATTTTATTTTATTTTAACTACTGCTGTTTATTGACTGATTTTCTACTCATTTCTACTCATAGAAACACTTTAAATACTTTAATAATTATTTTTATTTTATTTTATTTTATTTTAGAAGCACTTTAAATACCTTAATATTTTGCAAAAAATGTTTTATTTTATTTTATTTTTATTTTAGAAGCACTTTAAATACCTTAATATTTTGCAAAAATGTTTTTTTATTTTATTTTAACTACTGCTGTTTATTGACTGATTTTCTACTCATTTCTACTCATAGAAACACTTTAAATACTTTAATAATTATTTTTATTTTATTTTATTTTATTTTAGAAGCACTTTAAATACCTTAATATTTTGCAAAAAATGTTTTATTTTATTTTATTTTTATTTTAGAAGCACTTTAAATACCTTAATATTTTGCAAAAATGTTTTTTTATTTTATTTTGACTACTGCTGTTTATTGACTGATTTTCTACTCATTTCTACTCATAGAAACACTTTAAATACTTTAATAATTATTTAAATTTTATTTTAGAGGCACTTTAAATACCTTAATATTTTGCAAAAAAAAAAATTTATTTTTTATTTTATTTATTTTATTTTATTTTATTTTATTTTATTTTATTTTATTTTATTTTATTATTTTATATTTTATTTTATTTTATTTTGACTACTGCTGTTTGTTGACCCTGGATTTTTTAGACATTTTAAAAGCACTTTAAACACTTTAATAATAATTTTTTTTTTTATTTTATTTGATTTTAGAGGCACTTTAAATACCTTAATATTTTGCAAAAATGTTTTTTTATTTTATTTTAACTACTGCTGTTTATTGACTGATTTTCCACTCATTTTAGAAACACTTTAAATACCTTAATATTTTGCAAAAAAAGTTTTTTATTTTATTTATTTATTTATTTATTTTGTATTATTTTATTGACTACTGCTGTTTGTTGACTGATTTTCTACTCATTTCTACTCATAGAAACACTTTAAATACTTTAATAATTATTTTTATTTTATTTTATTTTATTTTAGAAGCACTTTAAATACCTTAATATTTTGCAAAAAATGTTTTATTTTATTTTATTTTTATTTTAGAAGCACTTTAAATACCTTAATATTTTGCAAAAATGTTTTTTTATTTTATTTTAACTACTGCTGTTTATTGACTGATTTTCTACTCATTTCTACTCATAGAAACACTTTAAATACTTTAATAATTATTTAAATTTTATTTTAGAGGCACTTTAAATACCTTAATATTTTGCACAAAAAAAAATTATTTTTTATTTTATTTTATTTATTTTATTTTATTTTATTATTTTATTATTTTATATTTTATTTTATTTTATTTTGACTACTGCTGTTTGTTGACCCTGGATTTTTTAGACATTTTAAAAGCACTTTAAACACTTTAATAATAATTATTTTTTTTTTATTTTATTTGATTTTAGAGGCACTTTAAATACCTTAATATTTTGCAAAAATGTTTTTTTATTTTATTTTAACTACTGCTGTTTATTGACTGATTTTCCACTCATTTTAGAAACACTTTAAATACCTTAATATTTTGCAAAAAAAGTTTTTTATTTTATTTATTTATTTATTTATTTTGTATTATTTTATTGACTACTGCTGTTTGTTGACCCTGGATTTTTTAGACATTTTAAAAGCACTTTAAATACTTTAATAATTATGTTTATTTGATTTGATTTGATTTTAGAGGCACTTTAAATACCTTAATATTTTGCAAAAATGTTTTTTTTTTTTAACTACTGCTGTTTATTGACTGATTTTCTACTCATTTCTACTCATAGAAACACTTTAAATACTTTAATAAATATTTTAATTTTATTTTAGAAGCACTTTAAATACCTTAATATTTTGCAAAAAATGTTTTTTATTTTATTTTATTTTGACTACTGCTGTTTGTTGACTGATTTTCTACTCATTTCTACTCATAGAAACACTTTAAATACTTTAATAATTATTTTTATTTTATTTTATTTTATTTTAGAAGCACTTTAAATACCTTAATATTTTGCAAAAAATGTTTTATTTTATTTTATTTTTATTTTAGAAGCACTTTAAATACCTTAATATTTTGCAAAAATGTTTTTTTATTTTATTTTAACTACTGCTGTTTATTGACTGATTTTCTACTCATTTCTACTCATAGAAACACTTTAAATACTTTAATAATTATTTAAATTTTATTTTAGAGGCACTTTAAATACCTTAATATTTTGCAAAAAAAAAAAATATTTTTTATTTTATTTTATTTTATTTTATTTTATTTTATTTTATTTTATTTTATTTTATTATTTTATTATTTTATATTTTATTTTATTTTATTTTATTTTATTTTGACTACTGCTGTTTGTTGACCCTGGATTTTTTAGACATTTTAAAAGCACTTTAAACACTTTAATAATAATTATTTTGTTTTATTTTATTTGATTTTAGAGGCACTTTAAATACCTTAATATTTTGCAAAAATGTTTTTTTATTTTATTTTAACTACTGCTGTTTATTGACTGATTTTCCACTCATTTTAGAAACACTTTAAATACCTTAATATTTTGCAAAAAAAGTTTTTTATTTTATTTATTTATTTATTTATTTTGTATTATTTTATTAACTACTGCTGTTTGTTGACCCTGGATTTTTTAGACATTTTAAAAGCACTTTAAATACTTTAATAATTATGTTTATTTGATTTGATTTGATTTTAGAGGCACTTTAAATACCTTAATATTTTGCAAAAATGTTTTTTTTTTTTAACTACTGCTGTTTATTGACTGATTTTCTACTCATTTCTACTCATAGAAACACTTTAAATACTTTAATAAATATTTTAATTTTATTTTAGAAGCACTTTAAATACCTTAATATTTTGCAAAAAATGTTTTTTATTTTATTTTATTTTGACTACTGCTGTTTGTTGACTGATTTTCTACTCATTTCTACTCATAGAAACACTTTAAATACTTTAATAATTATTTTTATTTTATTTTATTTTATTTTAGAAGCACTTTAAATACCTTAATATTTTGCAAAAAATGTTTTATTTTATTTTATTTTTATTTTAGAAGCACTTTAAATACCTTAATATTTTGCAAAAATGTTTTTTTATTTTATTTTAACTACTGCTGTTTATTGACTGATTTTCTACTCATTTCTACTCATAGAAACACTTTAAATACTTTAATAATTATTTAAATTTTATTTTAGAGGCACTTTAAATACCTTAATATTTTGCAAAAAAAAAAAATATTTTTTATTTTATTTTATTTTATTTTATTTTATTTTATTTTATTTTATTTTATTTTATTATTTTATTATTTTATATTTTATTTTATTTTATTTTATTTTATTTTGACTACTGCTGTTTGTTGACCCTGGATTTTTTAGACATTTTAAAAGCACTTTAAACACTTTAATAATAATTATTTTGTTTTATTTTATTTGATTTTAGAGGCACTTTAAATACCTTAATATTTTGCAAAAATGTTTTTTTATTTTATTTTAACTACTGCTGTTTATTGACTGATTTTCCACTCATTTTAGAAACACTTTAAATACCTTAATATTTTGCAAAAAAAGTTTTTTATTTTATTTATTTATTTATTTATTTTGTATTATTTTATTAACTACTGCTGTTTGTTGACCCTGGATTTTTTAGACATTTTAAAAGCACTTTAAACACTTTAATAATTATTTTTATTTTATTTTATTTTAGAAGCACTTTAAATACCTTAATATTTTGCAAAAATGTTTTTTTATTTTTTATTTTAACTACTGCTGTTTATTGACTGATTTTCTACTCATTTTAGAAACACTTTAAATGCCTTAATATTTTGCTAAATTTTTTATTTTATTTTATTATTTTATTTTATTTTATTTTGACTACTGCTGTTTGTTGACCCTGGATTTTTTAGACATTTTAAAAGCACTTTAAACACTTTAATTTGATTTTAGAGGCACTTTAAATACCTTAATATTTTGCAAAAATGTTTTATTTTATTTTATTTTGACACTACTGCTGTTTGTCATTGCATGATTGACTCTAGATTGTTGATTTTCCTACTGATTTCCTACTCATTTTAATAGCACTTTTATATTTAAGAAAATTGTTATTTTATTTTAGAAGAAATGTATTTTATTTTGCATCTATTCTCCAAAACTCTTATGTAGGGTTAATATAATTTTATATTATATTATATTATATGTTATTTTAATTTTTTATTTTTTTATTTACATTATGGGTGATTTATTAAGTTCAGTTCAGTATTATAACAACATTAGGAAAAATTATTATGTAATTAAAGCTTGACAGATCATTAATAACAATTTCAAATAGTGACATAGAATTGTCATTACACTATATTCATATCAACAAGGATTGGATAAACGAATAATTTGGTTATTCCGTTAAAATCTGTTTTTGGCTTTTAGTTTATGTCTGTTAGCTATTACTTTCTATATGTTTGCATGCAGATTTAAAATTTGCTGTCTTTCTCTTTGGGGAAAATGAACCAGATGACATCATTTCCTGCTCAAAAGAAGGTAATTACAAAGCAGCTACCTTATAGAACAATTATTTTTTCTATAGGAATTTTCCATTATAGTCTTTCAGTTTTGAGCTAAAGCAGATGTTAATCACAGCAGCGGTGGTTTATTGTTAAAGAACAATTGTATATTTTACCACACAAAGCCTCTACAACACCCACAGCAGAATCATATCCTTCAGCAGGCTAGACCTAATCCTTTTAAATATTCACACGCAGGAAAAGCTCCATTCATAGAGCAAATGAGTCAACGCTCTGCCAAACACTCTGTTACCGAAATAGTGTAGTGTGGGCAGGGGAGCGAGTGCCGTCACAAACCCAGAGGCACTGCACCGCGCCTCATGCACGGAGGTCCTCCGATCTTTGACCATACAAGAAAAGAATCGGGTCAATCAACTGAGCGTCTCTGCTCAAGTAACCAGCGCTATATGGAATCCAGGTCAAGCCTGAAAACAGTGTGGTGAGGCGAGTCAGCAAAGCCAGGGTCAGCAAAGCCTAGCTGTTACTATGGTTACTGCTCCTCCAGATGCAGCAGCAGCAGAGCAAAAGCCCCCTCGGAGGCAGAATCAGAGCGCCGTATGAGGGGCTGCCACTGTCTTAGGAAAGGGAGGATGGGGGAAACGGAAAGGGGAGGGGGAATGGGGGTCTGTTGCTATACAGAAGTGCTTGCAGAAGACCTCAAGCAGCCAATCAGGGCCCGGCCTTTCATAACATATAATATCAAGCACACTACCCCTTTCTTCAGTGCAGGGAGGTGCATTACAAGGGGCTGGTGTTGCACTGGACAATCTGTTGCAATCGAAAACAAACTAAAAGTGTAAATGTATTCAATATTAGCTAATATTAATATTGCACTGGGCGCAGTGACTGTTACACAATTAAGAAGCATAGTTGTGAAAGCAAGAGAATTTTAAAAGGAGTAGTAAAAAGGAAACACAATCCAGTACATCTGACAATATTTGAATGAATATCAGTGCAGTTATTAATGAAGTAAGCAACAGAAGAGCAAAGCACAGCGTTTTATGAACAGAGAGGCAATCAGCACATAGGCCTGCATGCTGGCTGTGTGCCACAGATGCCCACGTTACCAATATCTCAAAAACACCTGCCAAACTCCTGCCAAAACCATTGATGTAAGGCTCACAGTGACCATACGGACATATATATCATGCATACAGTGTCTTTTAATACAATAATTATTATAATGCAATAGAGGACAAAATTACACAACAGAAAACTCCCACTTTTATTGTAGTAGCAATCATGATAGAGTAGCTACTCTACATTTATCATGTTATATTTGAGGTACATTATGGGCAGTTCATTAAGTGCAAGTTGGTCATGCATTATGCATTATAACAGCATTACAATCCATGTAATGCAAGTGAAAATTATTATATAATTATAAAGCTTGACAGAATTTTAAATAGTGACAACTGTCATGATGATATTAAATTATATATACGCCTGCCTTTACGTGCACATGAACCTTAATGACATCCCATTCTTAATCCGTAGGGTTTAATATGGAGTTGGCCCACCCTTTGCAGCTATAACAGCTTCAATTCTTCTGGGAAGGCTTTCCACAAGGTTTAGGAGTGTGTTTATGGGAATTTTTGACCATTCACCAGAAGTGCATTTGTGAGGTCAGGCAGTGATGTTGGCGAGAAGGCCTGGCTCACAGTCTCCGCTCTGATTCATCCCAAATGTGTTCTATCGGGTTGAGATCAGGACTCTGTGCCAGTCAAGTTCCTCGACACCAAACTCACTCATCCAAGTATTTATGGACCTTGCTTTGTGCACTAGTGCGCAGTCATGTTGGAACAGGAAGGGGCCATCCCCAAACTGTTCCTACAAAGTTGGGATTGTCCAAAATGTCTTGGTATGCTGAAGCATTAAGAGTTCCTTTCACTGAAACTAAGGGGCCAAGCCCAAACCCTGAAAAACAACCCCACACCATAATCCCCCCTCCACCAAACTTTACACTTGGCACAATGCAGTCAGGCAAGTACCGTTCTCCTGGCAACCGCCAAACCTAGACTCATCCATCGGATTGCCAGACAGAGAAGCGTGATTCGTCACTCCAGAGAACACGTCTCCACTGCTCTAGAGTCCAGTGGCGGCGTGCTTTACACCACTGCATCCGACGAGCATGAGTTGCTGTTGTTCTCAATTGCTTCCACTTTGTTTTGATACCACTAACAGTTGACCGTGGAATATTTAGTAGTGAGGAAATTTCATGAATGGACTTCTTGCACAGGTGGCAACCTATCACGGTACCATGCTTGAATTCACTGAGCTCCTGAGAGCGACACATTCTTTCACAAATGTTTGTAGAAGCAGTCTGCATGCCTAGGTGCTTGATTTTATACACCTGTGGCCATGGAAGTGATTGGAACACCTGAATTCAGTGATTTGGAGGGGTGTCCCAATACTTTTGGCAATATAGTGTATATGTGTGTGTTGGGGCGCAACAGTACACATATTTGTAGTCTGCCGGTACAGTATTTTCGGTACGTGTTTTTGGGTACCAACGAATACAGAGTTGTAGCCCATTAACCACCATTAACCACCAATAATTGCAATAAGATCTGTGTTTTGTTACTTTCGATAAGAAACAAAGTCTCATCCCTCAAATTCTGTCCATTTTATCACGAAATTTAAACAATAAATGCCATTTTGTCACTTTTTGATGTGGTGTGAGCCGCGTGACAGATCGCTGTACAGGCTCCTCATTTCAAACGGCAGTGCGGAGCGCGAGTGAACGCAATCATCTCTTCCTCTTTAATACTAGTTACAGAATAAACAAGCATGAACATCTGAAGGTATGTTGAAAGATACAGTACAACGTACTGAAACATAGTCGTGTAATCACTCGATCAGTGTTTCAACCGCGGAAAGTCATCAATGAAACAGCTTGTAAACACTGTGTCACGTAGCATTTACCTTAGAAATGCCATTCAGTGTCCACAGCTTGTTAGTTCGCCAGAGAAATTAACTCTTTCGCTACATATATGCACTGTATTAGCCTATATATTCATACATACATATATATATTCATATACGTTCATATTTAAACAGGGTATTGGGATGAACTAATAATTTGGTTGCCAATTATTAATACAATAATTAATATAAAACACTCCTAGAAAACACTCCTAGTTCTACTGTTTGTAGACTGTAAATAATTAAATAAAATGGAGCTCATGTTAAATAATCCTGCCTGGTTTGATTTAGGCTGCTTACAATTTGTTATCAAAGGCATTTATCTTGGTCACAGCTCATTGAAAACACATGGTTTTAAAGAGGTGGATATCTGTGTGGTTAACAGACCCAGACAACAAAGAGACTGAGAGACACTACAAACCCCTTTTTAACATTGCAGATTGGCAAATACTGTTTATAGCTCTGTCAGCAAATGTACGCTCCTTTAGTCTGCGGCCCCCTTCACACCTGATATTAATATATGCTCTGGATCTGAATGATCTTCTTGTTCTTCTTGTTCATCAAAATGCTTTTTCATCCACAATCAGATATATTTTTTAATAAATTAAATGAAGTTGTCATAAGCAATGAGAAATGAGAGACAGTGGAATATTGTGAATATAGTCACGAGTATACTGTACTATTAGACAAGATACGCAGTATTGGAACTGATGTATTCACCAATCAGAAGCCAGGATCACTTTTTTTCTTCTTCAGATAAACACAAACAAAGATTTTAGGAAAATAATCCATCTATGAGTCCATATAATGCAAGTGAATGTGTGCCGCTTGGTTGAAGCTTGAAAACCACAGCGATTGTGACGGTAATCCATACGACTCCAGTGGATGAATCAATGTCTTCTGAAGTGAAATGATAGGTGTGTATCAGAAAAATACTTTTTTAAACTGTAAATCATTGCTTCCTGTGTACTGTCACTCAAGCGTTTGACATTGAGACATGACGTAAGTGCATTGTGAAGTTTGCACGAGAAGTGGCTCAGTTCTTGCGTGTTACGTTTTAAACAAAGGCTGTGTTTGAAATTGCCCTCTATAGCCTCATTCACTATTCTCTACATTACTCCACTAATATAGTTCACTTGAGGGAGTGAATGAAAACGAGTGAGTGAATTCGGACACTGAGAATGCTGGAAGGGCTGCTACATTTGCATAGTTTGCTTGCTGTTTAATAATCATTTAAAACAGTTTGCAAACTGGCAGCTCCATAGTTCTATCAAGAACACTTTCGGGATATTGGTATAATATTTGAGTTTAGCATGGTGATGGATATGACTATGTTAATGTATTTGGTCTTGGTGGAATAGATCTGCTACGCTGCTGCAGAGCAAGTACAGAGACTTGCTACTGCCATTACATTCACAGACATTGATGTGAGCATGTAAGACATGCTGCTGCTGCTGCACATGTAACATACATGAATTAACCACAGTAGTAGATCTACACAGGTGGAGCTGGGGAAGGAGGAGGGTTCCGAAAGCACACTGCAGACTGCTAACAACCATCAATGCCACATATTTGAATGTTGAGCCGCAGCTCATTGGCCACTGATGCAACAGCAACCAATCAGCTGTGCTATGTAGATAATGATGTGATCGCTACCAAATGAGTTAAAGACCCATCAGCCTGCATTGTCAGAGTTTCTCGCCAGAACTATGTAATAATGAAAAGATTTATAACTCCGTCATGGAAACTATGTATACGACTTAATTAAACAGAAATTTATACCCGTATGATATTACGCTGTAGCCACATTGGACCATCGGTTTGGAAAATGGATGGATGATTCAGCTGCGTGCGCCATCTTCTGGTGAGATGTGGGAATTCATTTGGTCTCACAGTGCATTATGAGTATTATCTAGCTGTTGAGCGTATATCGGTTGTACACTCGTTATTGTAGTGCATTGTGAGATTGAATGAATGCACTCTATAATGTCAACTATGGTTTTGGACACCACTACAAATGGCTGTCCCCTAAAATAGTGCCCTATTTAAAGGGTTAGTTCACCCAAAAATGAAAATTATGTCATTAATTACTCACCCTCATGTCGTTCCACACCCGTAAGACCTTCGTCCGTCTTGAGAACACAAATTAAGATATTTTTGATGAAATCCAAGAGGTTTCTGATCCCCAAGAGAAAGCAACGTAATTACCACATTCAAGGTCCAGAAAAGTAGTAAAGACATATTTGAAACAGTTAACGTGACTACAGTGGTTTAACCTTAATGTTATGAAGCGACGAGAATACTTTTTGTGCGCGAAAACAACAGAAAAAAATGATTTTAGATTTCTCTTGGGGATCAGAAACCACTTGGATTTCATCAAAAATATCTTAATTTGTGTTCTAAAGATGAACAAAGTTCTTACGGGTGTAGAACGACATGAGGGTGAGTAATTAATGACAGAAATTTCATTTTTGGGTGAACTAACCCATTAAGGGTATAGGGGGTGATTTCAGACACAGCCAAACTTTACACCGCACTCACGTTAATGTCAAGCTGAACTTGTGAACGCACCTAGGACAGGTGGGCGGAAGTGATGGTTTATAGTTAAAAAAGTAAAAAATATTAGTATTTTTCTTAAACCTATCATTTTGCTTCAGAATACATTGATTCATCCACTGGGGTCGTATGGATTACCATCATGATCGCTGTGTGTGTTTTTCAAGCGTCAGCCGAGCTTTTCCACCAGAATAGAATGGTTTGTGTTCTGGAGCCAGACTCTGCTCTCGGCTAGGCAAACTAGAGCCTGTAGCGAACCGGCTGTGTGTTTCCACAGACTTGAGGAACGAATGGTGACGTAACACTGCTATGTGTTGTTTACCCGACTATAACCAGTCTAAAATCAATCAGTGCGTGTCCCAGTGTTTGCGCAGGCAGTGCGGCACTGTTTTGCTGTTTACAGTACCGGGAGTGATTCCAACTTACCGGCAGCTCGCATAAACTCTTTTTTATAGATATAAACCTGAAAGCATTGATTCACTCGCCCTCTTGCACGCTGGGTCTATCTTGCGCGCAGTTTTATGTGTTTAGATATGTAGAGCAATGTAGTGCAATGTTATTCCATTACTCAACAAGACTGCCATAAACAGCGACAGCATGCTCTGTTTGAGACCAGCAAGCTTTTAGGGCCGGAGTTTAACCGTTCTTTCTGGCCCGGAACCCCCTTTTCTGCAGTGGAAATGTGAGGAGCGGTTCGAGAACGGATAAAGGCAGAGAACCCACATTGCACTGCGTCAGTGGAAAAGGGGTAACAGAGATTACAGGATTATATTCCTAAAAATCTTTGTTTGTGTTTATCTGAAGAAAGAAATCATATACATCGGGATGACATGAGGGTGAATAAATGATGAGAGAATTTCCATTTTTGAATGAACCATCCCTTTAATATGGTCCATAATACTTCATTTATGACTATTTTCAAATGCATACATATGGACATTTTTCCAGCTCAAGCAAAACATTCAGAACAATAAATCTTTTATATCAGACAAACAATTTCAAGCTGAAATTCTGGTTTAATCTCTGCACTCAGGTGATGGATGCTTTTATTTAATAAAGCTCTTTGGCATTGGGAGAGGCTTTAAGTAAATATATGTAAATGTAATGGAGTTGCTTATGGTTCGTCCTCTGAGGCTTGTTTTGGAGATGCTGACCACATAAACAGACAGGAGGGAAAAACCCATTTGTCTGCAGTAGATAGATACTAAGAGCTTGTTATTGTAATGTCACCCTAGAGATGAAAGTGGGAGATTGAGAATATTATTCAATTCATCAATGACTGCAGACTAAAGATGCAATCACAGCAGACACATGAACGTGGGCCTCATTTGTAAGTGGTCGCGCCGGGGGGTCCTGCAATATGAGGTGCTAGTTGTGCTGTTTAGGGCTGATCTGAGACCAGTTTTGTTTTTATAGCCAATATAAACAGACACAAATTTCTATTGCATAAGGAGGCCGTAAACAGAGACCTGAGATATGTTTTTGGTTGTCATTTCTTGTTCTTTAATTAAGGCAATTTGGTCTCTGGTCTGTATTCAGGGCCACTTTCTATCCAGGACTGCAACAGAAATACACACATTACAGTTCAAAAGTTTGGGGTCGGTAAGATTTTTTAAAATAATTTTGCTCACCAATTATTTGAAAAATACAGTAAAAACAGTAATATTGTGAAATATTATTACAATCCAAAATAACTGTTTTCTACTGTAATATATTTTAAAATGTAAATTATTTTTGTGATCAAAGCTGGATTTTCAGCATCATTACTCCAGTCTTCAGTGTCACATGATCCTTCAGAAATCATTCTAATATGCTGATTTGATGCTCAAGAAGCATTTATTAGTATTATCAAAATAACAGTTTTTTCTTAATATTGTCACAATTATAGCAGTGGTAAGCAGTCACATGATAATCTAAATATTGAATCTTTAATATACACAGATAATACACACAGGAGAACACTAAAGAAAACAAAGACTAACCACACTTCCAACAAAGATGAGAACCAACAAGCACAACTGAAAACACAGGGCTATATATACACTAGGGCAAACACAGGCAACTAAATGAAACACAGGTGTAACTAATGAGAAACCATGGAAACTAAGGGTACGGCAACAATGTACTAAAAACGGATACGTTTTTCCTTTGCATTTTTCATGTACAGACAATGTTTTCATAACAGTCCCCGTTCACAAGGATCCACGAAAGGGACTAAAGACGCTGTATTATTCATGTCGAACCCATAGTTTGTAAAGCCATGTCACTTTGTAAAGAAACACTACACACCTATAAACACGTAATACACATGCGCATGATGTCACTGTTTTCACAAATTTATGTTTTTGTAGTTTACATGCACTTCGAATCCTGTTTTCAAAAGTTTGCATTTTCAGGCCCCTAAAACAGCATTGTCGTATAAATGAACGGACAAAACGCAAAAAGTTTTCCATTTTTAGTTGAAAACGGTGTCGTGTAAACCGGCCCTGAAGGGAAACACACGAAACAGAAATAATTAAAATAAATAATTTGTTGAAATCATGAAACACTGAAATTTCAATGCACAATATATTCATGAAATTTCATGAAAATTCAAAAGTACAGCATTATATTTGAAGTAGAAATTTTTGTAACAATATAAAAGTATTTGCTTTCACTTTTGGCAATTTCATGGATCCTCGCTATATAAAAGTAGAAAAAAAATCTTTTGAACTGTAGTTATAGTATGTATTGGCTTTAATCTGGACAACTAAGGAACTAAGAGAGACGAATCATACACTGTAAAACATTAAATGCACTAAAAAGTAGTGTAACTGCTACCCTAAATGTTTAAGTACAATCAAAGTAGTGCAGAGATTTTTTCCACTTTTCCCAACTACTTTGAATTTAATACTGACAAAATTTTTTTTTTTTTTTTTTAAATTGACTTAGATAATTGGGTAGAAATGACAAAGTATTGTGAAAAGTTAACTATATAGCACAATGAATACATTTGTATGGTGTAAGCCACCAAAATCCTTCAAGCCTAACTCTAACCTCACTGGAAAAAATAGTAACATTGATATTAATTGGTTTTATTCAAGTCAAAAATATTATTTAACATCACTGAATAAACCTAAATACCTTAATTTAAGACAAAACCCATTTTTTATGGGTTAAATCAAACATATTCTCTAGAGAAAATGAATATTAAAGTAAAAATATATATATAAAAAAAGAATACTAAGAGTATTGCAGAGACCAACAAAGTGAAAGTGAAATCAAATATGAAAAAAAAGGAGAAGTAGGAGGTATTTTAACAGATCAAAGAGAAAGAAAGAATTTATACTGCTTCAGTGAATTGGTCAGAGAGAGTCACAGTAATTTATCATGAAAAGTAAAATACCAATTGAGCCAATAAAAGCATTCAAGACTCATGAAAACTCACAAAGAATTCACAAAAAACATTTAATAGAGATGTTTGTGTACATTTTAATTAAAGAGCATTATAACCACGCACTCTTTGAGGAAAACAAAGTTCAATGGGGTTCTATATAGAGTTCTTGACTCAATTTTAAAGCACCCTTTATGCCAAAATGGTTCTATATAAGGAGAAATGTCTTAAACAACTGCATAATACTTTGATGATTAACCGGTTACTTCATTTTTTCTAGTGATGAAGTATGTTTATGAGCTGTTTACTTCATAAAAATTAAAAGGGACCGGTCATACCCTTGACAAAGTCCAAAGTCTTGTTTTTGGGCTCTACTAGAATATGCCTGAACGTTTTTTTTTTTTTTTACATATTTGACAGTGTTGCAGCACCTTTCTTCCCAGTCTATCAGTAACACTCTGGTTTAGTTCCTGTCTCTATGACGCCCCTCCTTCTGAAAAGCGTAATGTACTCTGATTGGTCGGCTGGACCAGCACGTTGTGATTGGTCAACCATTTCAAGCGTGTTTAGTAATGTCACACCCCTTACCATAACCTGACTTTCAACACAATACTACACAACTCAACCAGACCTCACCCCTTTATTTGGATATACGCCTTGGGCGGGAATTATTTAAGGAATACTGAGGAATATTCAGAAACGGTGTTTACTGACATAGAGGATAACTCCCTTTGGAGTGACTTTTTTCATGCTCAAACAGCAACATTACGCACTAAAGAGTGTTTTAAATGTAAAAAAAAAAAAAAAAAGAAGCATTGTAGGGCCCCTTTAAAATGAATAATGAATTAAAACAAGATTAATTAATTAAAATTAAATCCATAAAATGATCCCATGATGGGAACCCCTAAAAGTGCCTGACAGAACCCTTTAAGGTTCTATATAGAACCTTTACTTCTGGCACATATTAGTTTACACAATCAGCATGAAAATACAAACAATCCCTTTTCAGAAATTAGTCATAAAAGCAGGTAGTTTAGTGTGAGAAATGAACAGTTACTGTCGTCCAACAAAAGAAACCCCATAGTTTACCCCCTGGCTCAACAACTGTGCAGCCATCTGTCAGAAGACAAGTGCCTGCGGTGTAGCCTCCTTAAGATGCTAAAAGTGGAACAGACTAAATAACAAGTCTCTGACGAGGCTTAAAGGGACTTGAGACAGCTCAAAGCTTTGGCCAGTGTTGCTTAGAAAAAGAAACAGTAGCTTTTGACATCAAACAGACCTCTGCATTCTCTGTGACATCTAGGGCTAGACACCGACTTGGAATACCAAGCTGTGATGATTCAGTCTGTGTTAAGAAACGTCAGAGGAGAAAACTACACTGAGCGGTGAAGAAAATCTGTACATACCAAGCAATGCATGCTGGGTATGAGACCATGGACATTGTACTCTGAGCAGGAATCAGCGGTGTGGCCTTTCAATTTACCTTTTCTGCCTGTCTGTAATATAAAGCTGAAGGTCTTAAATTGGGTCAAATAACTATCCCAAGAAATATAAAAATTTCAAGGCCTCATTGGGAAATGCTCAAAGACAGCAGACAAAGGAAAAAAGGCACTTTATCACTTTCAAAAGCATTCAAAGTTAAAGGGATAATTCATAAAAATAAAAAAAACTCTAGAAATCTGTCTGTGTCTAGTAGTTGTATAGTAAGCCATAAGAATTAGGATAAATATACACCCATTCAATGTCCTTTTATTTTTTACCACCATGCTTTCAATAGCAATTTCATTTTCTTGGTCATGATTTATATGTCACAGTTATAGGTCAACTTCAGGTCACCTGTCTCAGCATGGCTTATATCACTGAATTTTTGATGGAAGTCTTACTTGGAAACTCCATAAGCTTCATGCACCTTAGGCAGCAAATCTTCAGACAACCTCAGACAGGTTAATATTTAGAGAATTTCCATTTATATTCATAATCCATTTATATTCATATAATGACCTCTGGCACTGACCTTCATGATCAGCTTATCAAGAAAATCTTTCAACTTTAAAACTCACTCTTTTCAGATACATCTGGTTATCATATATTGTGTAAAATTACTATTTACAAAAATCACTTTGCATACTGTGACGTAAACAGAACATGAACATGAACATACAGTGCATAAACCTTCTGTTTGTGTAGTTAAAAAAAAGTGTGAATATTTTTATCTTTATAATATTTAGTTCCATTACAATCAATGAATCTGTTATTTACATAATGTCTACACTTTGTTATAATAAGAGGATTTGAGAGTGTGCACTCACCGCTCAAAACGCCGGAGTTTTTGTTTAACTGATAGCTTAAACGCCTCTGATTGGCCATTGCGTTCAAGAAATCAACAGATATGTTTGTGACTGGCTACATTGTTTAATGCTGCAAAACATTGTAAATAGAAACCTTTGACGTTCTCAACTCAAAGAGTGCAAATGCAGATACGCACTGGATCGTTTGCCAAATCTGTTTCGCCAATACGCTACTTTACGGAGAAAACTGATCCTAGACCAGCAGTTTTGGGCAGGTTTTACTTCTAAAAGCAATCAGAAGCAGCAGCATCAGGCAGTGGTTTGCGTGAGAAAATTCCATGCTAGTCCGTGGCCAGAGGAAGCCTTGCCCAGCCTTATACCTGCTCCGAAAACAGCATCTTCTCAACATGTTGACAACCAAACTCTTTCAGTCTCAGCTACAACTACAGAGTTTGAATATAGATGTTGTTTGTGGGCAGTCAATGAAGACCATAGGATGGTGTTATGCCAATTTATTATAAACATACAAGTTTGAGCAGGAAAGTAAGAATGGAATTACTGACAACTCGTTTTAGGCAGTTCAGATCCAATTCTTTCTTTTAGGAGACAATAAATGTATTTGTTGTGCACTTTGATCTTTGAAACTTTGCAGACCTTTTACATTCACAAACAGCTATATTACACACTACATGAAAGTTAATATCCAAAAAAGCATAATAAATCAGCTGGGAGTGAGTATTGGGGGGTGGGGCATTGACACCAATTTCACGATTTGATTAATTGTGATTCAATTTCGGATTAATATTAATTAATTTGGTTATATACATGGATAAATAGTACATGGACTTTTCTCAAGGAAAAAATCTTTCTCAGTTAATGTTGTAAAAAATATACAGGGAACCCTGTCAGCTATTATTATTAAAAGGTGAATTATAAAACGGTTAGTTCCTGTCCTTGATTCTGATTCTTATTCAGGATAAAACACGGCTATGACCCCTTCACCCAACGGTTCTGTGTATCACTACACATCACTTAGCAACCACTCTTAGCAATGCAAACTGTATGCTCTCACTGATATTGTTCATTGAAGCTTACTGTATTATGTAGAAGAGTATTGTGAGAAAGAGATCATTGAACGAGTTTATTACCTGCATTCAGATTTAGCATTTTCCTTCAGGTAAGTCCTATGTTCATAATAAAAAAATCTGTTTAAATGTCTGCTGCAATATCTTGTCCTTTTAACAGTTAAGGGGTCTTCCTGTGACTGACAGCGCTAGTCAAAGCATTTGTCAGTTGCGTCTTGTTCTGTGTTCACAACAATTCAGTAATTTCAATGTAAAAGTCTTCGCTACTGACTGACACACTCATAATGGATTAATGAATTATTTTTTCTTGCTAACTATACAGTTTATGGACATTGAATGGCTTTTCTGAGGTAACATTACGCAACATTGTTTACAAGCTGTTTTATCCACGGTTGAAACACTGATATTGAGCGATTACATGAGACATGAAACATTTCAGAAAGTTGTAGGCCTACTGGATTTTTCAACATACCCTCTGTCCATCCATGTTTCTTTTTTTTGCTGTAACTAGTAGTAAAATGGAAGAGACGATCGGCTCACGTGCTGCTTGAACTGAGGCGCTACGAACTGTCACGAGCCAAAACGGTATTTATTATTTGAATTTCTTGATAAAACTTAAAACTTTTGGAAGCTGAGACTTTGTTTCATATCAAAAAGCCAGGTTGCTCTGTCTTGTCTATCAGTGCATTGTCCATGTCCTCTTTGCTTCGCAATGTTTTTTTCACTGCATAAGAATATGGATGTGCCGTGAGAGTGTGAGAACAGTGTCAATTGCGTGATTCATGCTATATGTCATATATGCTGAAAAATGCTTGCATACTTCAAGCTAATCACAGAATGACACGTTGATAACCGCATCACAAATGCGTCTTGAAAGACACTTCTGACTCTGATGTGGGCGTATAATGGTTCAGAATAGAAATATTCTGTAATGTTCGTAGTGAGTATTGGCAAATGTATATATTTGCTCTTTAAAGATCCTCATTGACTCTCTGGTGAGTCACTTGAAGTCATGTTCATCCTTCTGTGTCTCTTCATTGTTTTTTTTCCCACCTCCCCTCCCCTGTTTCCCCTTCACTCACTCCCACTCAGTCTCTCTCTTTCTCTATCCTTCCCCTGACTCCATTCTATATTGCCTTTAAACTGCATTACGGTCATGGTTTCACTTACCGTTCAACACAAACAGACACTAAGGTAACTTCATCTCATCAGGCAGCTCTGAAATTCATTGAATCGCAAAGAGCACAATAAACTCAGGCTCAGCTGAGCGACGCCATCCATCCAAGGCAGCTCCGCTCAAGCTTATGAATGAGAAATGAGCTTCTGAAATATTTTAGATGGTTCAGGTATGCTGAGAGTGAGACCTGCTCTTTCCAACGGCATTGCATTCAATATTAACTACATTTCCTCTCTCAACTGCTCAGAAGAGCCAAGATACTCAGATATGTTGACGCTGCAGTACAGTGAATAGAATTTGAACCCCTATTCATTCTCTCTAATGGCCTCCCATAGGAAAGAAAAAATCTCGGTAAGATACTTTAATGTTTCTGAAAGAAGTCTCTTATGCTTGCCAAGGCTTTATTTATTTTATACAGCAAAAGTATGGTAAAGCTGAATTTTCAGCATCATTACTCCATTCTTCAGTGTCACATGATCCTTCAGAAATCATTCTAATATGATGATTTGATGCTCAAGAAACATTTCTTATTATTATCAATGATGAAAATAGTTGTGCTGCTTAAGCTTAATATTTGTGTGGAAACCCTGATTCATTTTTTCAGGATTCTTTGGTCAAAAGAACAGCATTTATTTGGAATAAAAATCTTTTATGACATTATAATGTTTTACTGTGAATTTTGATCAATTTAATGTATCGTTGCTGAATAAAAGTAGAAATAAAATTCTGAGACCAATTAATCTGAGCCATGCCATCCACATAATTTTTATGTCAATATTTTTTACTTTAAGTCAGTAATTTTATTTATTTATTTATTTGACATTAAATTAGGAGAAACATTTGAGACAAAATTTACTTAATATGGTATGGTATATAATTGATAATTAGCAGATTAATTATATAGTAATTTATATGTAAATTGCATTGTGCAACCCCTTCAGCCGTGACTTATTCACGATACAGCACTAGCCTCGAGTACCTTATTGCTTTTATAAAACGGTTACCACACAATACAAATATTAAAGCCAAAAATATGTATCAGTGCAACTTTCATGAAGTAAACTTTCACTAAAAGCCTTCCTTCCAACCGAAAAAATAGTCCCTGACCGTGAACAGCAACAGAAGTTACATTATTATGCCATTAGATGGCGACAAAGACTGTCTTTATGAGTGTGTCAGTCAGTAGCAAAGACTTTTATATAGAAAAGACTGAATTGTTGTGAACACGGAACAAGACGCAACTGACAAATGCTGTGACTAGCGCTGTCAGTCACGGGAAAACCCCTTAACTGTTAAAAGGACAAGATAATACATCGGACATTTAAACAAATTTTTCATTATGAACATAGGACTGACCTGAAGGAAAATGCTAAATCTGAATGCAGGTAATAAATTTGCTCACTCGATCTCTTTCTCACAATACTCTTCTACATGATAAAGTAAGCTTCAATTAACAATATCAATTGACCCTTCACCGGGAGTTTGATTGACAAGCGATCTAACCAATCATAACGCCGAATCTGCCATTTTGTCTGACAAAGCAGTCAGGAGTTAGAAGATTAACCTCGGTGGATTTGAACTTGAAAAATGGTGTGTAATTGTGTCTTTCCACGTTTTAAACAACATTCATTCTCATGTTCATTCATGTTTATTTAATGCTATAAATGAACTAGTAGGAAGAGATGATCGGTTCACGAGCCGCTTGAGCTGAGGCACTACAGCGATCTGTCACAACACATTAAAGAGCAACAAAACGTTTTATATTGTTCGAATTTCTTTAAAAATTACATAATTTGAAAGCTGGGACTTTGTTTAATATCATAAGTAACCTGCTCTGTCTTGTCTGTCGACGTGTTGTCAGTGTCCTCTTTGCTCCGCGATGTATTTTTCACTGGCAACACCAACTAAGGGGGGCGGGTCTTTGCGAAGGGTCAATTGAGAACATACAGTTTACGAGTGGTTGCTAAGAGCGTTGTGTAGTGATACACAGAACCGTTGGGTGAAGCGGTCATAGCCGTGTTTTATCATGAATAAAACACAGCTAGTGACCAATCAGAATCAAGGACCGTTTTATAAATTATTATTATTATTATGCATGTTTTTATTGCTCTGTGGTCTCTACCTGTTTCCACCATCCTGAAAAAGGTTTATACTCATGAGAGTGAAGCAGTGAAGCTAATTTCTAATTTGAGTGCTGCAGTAATCAAACCGTATGACTGAGACGTCTCTGTTTTGTACAAACTCAAACAGTTCTGCTTACTCGCTTTCTCTTTCACTGTCACACGCACAACTTCAAAAATATTCAACTTTTTACTTCAGATATATACACAACTGAAAAGACAGTCTGTCATACACCTTATCCGCTCTGTGTTGTATCTCTGGGGAGGTCGCTGAGCTTGTTGTTGTGTTTAGTTTTCACGCCTGAGGAGAGCTGGGAGCATTGAACTGTGCTTGACAAGGTCAGGTCTTGTCTTCTCTTGTACACTATGCTGTGCATATACCTTAGTCTGCATTGAGGAAAGACAATCTCAAGCTGGAATGACACCTAAGGATTTTTAAAGGCAGAAGCCACTGATATAGGAAATATAGCAACAATGTTGTTGTTACTTATTAGCATCTTTGCGAAGGCATCAACCACTCTTAATAATGTTCATACTTAGGGTTAGTGATTTAAAAGCACCTTTAACCTAAGCATTGAACTTCAGTACATAAATGTCTAGCACATTTGAGCTACTGACACCTTATTATGTGGTCTGTTGTGGAAAGTGTGATATTACTTTTCACATACATTGAAGGAGGCACAAAGCCACATATCAAGGGACCAAAATATCATAAAGAGGTGGGCTTTTTAGATACCAGCAAGCCACAAGCAGGAACAACCTAGTACCTTTATAACAACATGTTAAAAACAACTCAAAAGACCTAACAACAGCCAAAATGTACTTAATATGGTATGGTATATAACTGATACATTTCCTGAGCTATGAAAGAATGACTTTTATATATATATATTGATATATATACTTATATATACTGATATTTTATAGCAGATTATTATATAGTAATTTATATGTAAGCAATAAGGTACGAGAGGCTGGTGCTGTATCGTGAATAAGTCCCGGCTGAAGGGCATTGTGCAACCCCTTCAGCCGTGACTTATTCACGAAACAGCACCAGCCTTTCATACTTTATTGCTTTTATAAAACAGTTAACACACAATACAAATATTAAAGCCAAAAATATGTATCAATGCAACTTTTTCTGAAGTAAACTTTCACCTTCCTTCCACCCAAAAAA
The DNA here is from genome assembly GCA_037101425.1 of Elopichthys bambusa. Taxonomy (NCBI): domain Eukaryota; kingdom Metazoa; phylum Chordata; class Actinopteri; order Cypriniformes; family Xenocyprididae; genus Elopichthys; species Elopichthys bambusa. The sequence goes on along the minus strand of CM074451.1, from coordinate 26,865,800 downwards.
ATAGTCCCTGACCGTGAACAGCAACATAAGTTACATTATTATGCCATTAGATGGCGGCAAAGACTGTCTTTATGAGTGTGTCAGTCAGTAGCGAAGACTTATATAGAAAAGACTGAATTGTTGTGAACACAGAACAAGACGCAACTGACAAATGCTGTGACTAGCGCTGTCAGTCACGGGAAAACCCCTTAACTGTTAAAAGGACAAGATAATACATCGGACATTTAAACAAATTTTTCATTATGAACATAGGACTGACCTGAAGGAAAATGCTAAATCTGAATGCAGATAATAAATTCGCTCACTCAATCTCTTTCTCACAGTACTCTTCTACATAATACAGTAAGCTTTAATGAACAACATCAATTAACCACCGGCAACCGCCGACTTAGTGACTTATGCATGATAAGCACAACAAAATGTAAACGTGGTTATTTCTCATTCTTTGTCAAACTTATCCAGGATTTCGTGATTTTGCAATGGCAGCATTTAACTCTCATGCAATATATCAAAGGAAAGAACAGAGCCTTGGCTTTCAAACAACAACAAAAACATTTTATTCTAGCTTCATGCATTCTTTTTTTATCAACACTTGAATGTGGGTAAGGGGCCATTCAAACAGAATGCGTTTTTGCTTTGAAAAACATGAGACGTGGGCAGTGGAATGATTGGAAAACGCAAGGTTTCGAGAAACGAACTTCTTTTAAATTGAGCGCCACATTTTTGAATGCGATGTCGTGTACGAGACGCTGCAAAAGATGCGGGCACAGTGGTCAAACATGTCCATCTAGTGCGTTTACATAGAAGAACAATGGAAAAGTGGAATGGAAAAACACGATTAAGATTCATAAAAAGTTTTTTTGTACAAAAAGCTGAGAAAATCACGTTTTTGCCAAATGGATCGGATTCCGAACGATGATCAAAACATAGGTGGAGTAGAACGAGTTCATCAACACCCCAAAGCTTCACAGTCCTTTACCTCTTCATTGGTTCAACATTTCATTCAGTTATATTTGGCAGTTTTGATTTATATGCTGTTTAATGTCTGATGATTGTGTTATTTTGCATGAGCAATGCTTCCATCACTTTTTCCTGCTTTTTCTTCGCCTGTTTTTTGATCTGGAGATTCTGTACTATTTCAGAAGATACGTAATAGCGCCCCCTACCGTAACAGTGAAAACATGGAAAGAGTTCATGCAAAATCAAGCAAACTCCAAATTAATTGTGGCAGCTTGCATTTTTGTCTTATTTTCTACGGAGCCCCGCACATGACATGCAAGAAAAAAATAGTAAGTTAAATAGTGCACATGCTTTACTAATTCGTTCCCTCGATTTGCTAGATTGTGCGCACGATTTAGTAAATCGAGGGAATGACTTAGTAAAACGTGTGCACGATTTACTTTTTTTTCTTGCATGTCATGTGCGGCGATCTGTAATTTTTACAATTTTCTGAAAAAAAAAAAAAAAAAAAGTTAACCTGAGGGGGAAAAGCAATATTAACTAATGAAAATCCATAATTCAGAACCCAAACTAATTAATCAGGCTTTCAACTGTTCTGCCGCTGTACTGCAGTGAATTCAATTATAAAGTGAGCAAGGCAATTTAATTCAAGGATAGAAAAGTTCTGATATGATGCAGGTCGATTTAAGCAACAAAGAGTGTAATATTTAATATTTCCATATGTGATCTCTCCAGACCATTAATTCACAACCTACACGTCTACTGTCTGTTTAACCTGTTCGCTTCCAAGCCACGTGAGAAGCGCAGCTATGCAAGTGATCCAACAGTAAAATATATGCGTTAAACACGAGACGATTGAAAGTTTCGAGAGGTTTAATGATACTATTAAACCATATAATATATATATATATAAAAATACCGAATATAATGTATATTAGGGTGATCATTTGCTAGTCCTCATAACACCTGATTTCACCAGTGGATTAGATTTAAATAAGTACATTATTTTACTGTATATGCACTTTTTTTAATATTTCGAATGAATGCAATCACTCATAATACTATTATACATTGTAAAAAATCAATATATGCAAAAACAATATTAAAAGAATAGACAATGATAATATGAAAAATGTTTTAAAACATTTAAAATGTACATTGTCACTGATTACTGTACTGATTCAGTGACAACGTTCAAGCTATTGCATCTAACACACCTCTACGGAGCGCCTAAAGGGACATGGTGATGGGAAAAATATGAGATGGGAGGAAAAAAAAGTTGTTTTTCTTTCATAAAAGTTTTGCATTCCCCCAAGAAACTTTGCGTCCGCTTGCAAAGAACTCAAAAGGTTCGGAATACAAAGTTCGGAAGTAATCGGAGTAATGCAAACATTTTGCGAGAGAACGCAAAAGCATTGAAATACATTTTTTCCTCCAATCTCTTTTTTTTTTTTTTTTCCAATCAGCATGTGCCTTTAGGTGGTCTATCTGTACTATTCTGGATTTTCAGCAGAGCAGAATTATGAGTATTTCTATACTGGTGTCTACATTACCTTGTGCACCTTGTGCACCACAATTTTAAGTAATTGTGTACAAAAGACTACTCTTACTATCACTAATTAAATAAACATCACGATTATTGCTGAATTTTCACTGCAAAAAGGCCACAAGAATGAGAAAAAAAAATCTTGCAAAATCCTGGTGAAAAAATATTCACTGTTAAGATATAATATCACACAACTCGTACAAATTTCTTGGTGGATACTGGATAAGCAACATAAAAATACATACAAGCAGTTATGACCAAGATCTGTCAACTAAAGTCTGAGCTTGTGCTTTCCTTGTACCTTCTACGTTTAATCTAATATTCACTGGAACATCTACTGAGGGTTCGTACTTTTAAAAGACAACTGCTCATATTATCAGCAGTGACAGAGACACACATGAAAGTAGCTTTAGTGAAACACTGATACTGCCTTTCAAGCCACTGCAAAAACAAACACAGGAGAATTCCACCATCTTCTTAAGAAGACAATCACAGTCAGTCTAAAACAATAATGTTTTATGCAACTCCTACCAAAGAAGTGAAAGATGCATGAAAAGAAATATCAAAGACTTTCTGGGGAAGAGACCCTGGTGAACAAGCGCTCGCACCAGCCTGCACAAAGGAAGCTGATGAGTCATAGTCGACCTCAGAAAGCGGCCTTTGCACAAACCCCATGTAATGTTATGTGTTATGTACAGGGAACTTTAAAATATGGTTACATAGCTCAGTAAGACAGAGAGACTGAGATTTTAAAAGTGAGCATAATTACATGTCACCATGAAATCAAAAGTGACAAATCTGATTTGTTTATTATAAATGATTTATCCGTGCATATCATTATTTTGTTAAATTCATATGCCCTCATAATCTTTAATCAAAATAACTTCTCCCTCTTGCAGCGACATCTCTTCTCTGATGACGTGTTTACTGACACGAAGGCGGGGCAACCTGTCACTCACATGAGATCCACCAATAGCAAACCACAACCATCCAATCAATTCCCAATGGACAAAATCAAGTCCCTCCCTACATTTTTTAATGTTCGAGAAGACGTTTCACTCAGATATGTCACAATAGGGAAGAAAAGACCAACATCTGTGCATAATGATTTGTGCGCTGGACATGAAGAAAAGTGAAGATCTAAGAAATTAAGACTCATATATAGATAAAGGTTTAAAAATCAGACTTTAGTCTCTTTATGTAATATATGAAGTATTATATAAAGTATGCATATCCCAAAATGATGTTAATCTCAGTTAAGCTTTCAACAAATTGGTTCATTTTCATCTCATTTTTCAGGGGCAAGAAGTTCACGCAAACTGAGAAGACACTTTTAATGTGTAAAGAGGTGTGAAGTGATGTGGTGAAAGGTGGTGCATCGTATCTAAATTTAACTTTTAATGAACTTGATGATAATCTTATGGGACAAATCAGATCTCAATCATGATTATAAATGTCACCCTGTCCCGTTTTCCTGATTAACTCTTGAAGCATTCTTTGACATATTGGGCAGAGTTTAAAAGGTTACCACACAGATCTATGGGCAAGAGAATTATATGCTAAGCTAGTTGTATAGACAAATCAGTCCTTTGATGCATGACATCCACTAAAGTGCTCAGACTTTAAAAGTAAAATCAGGGTGTTACAATAAAAACATAAGTGATATCCATAATTCTAAGACTTTTCTCTGTATATGTCAGTTTATGTCATTATATACGTCAACATAAATTCAAAATGTTTATATAACATAATATAAAATAATAATATTTCAGCAAGGATAAAATGGCTTCAAATAAATGTTCTTTTGAACTCTTTATTCATCATTCAAGAAAAACATGTTTCATGCTGTTTGCAACATTGATAATAATAAGAAATGTTTCTTGAGCATCAAATCAGCATATCAGAATGATTTCTGAAGGATCATGTGACACTGAAGACTGGAGTAATGATGCTGAAAATTCAGCTTTGACATCACAGGAAGTTACTAGAAGAAAATGATTAAATTAGTAAACATATTCTTAAAAAAAAAAAAAATGGTTTCACAGCGATTCTATAGAAGAAAAACTATTTTTGGTTCCCCAAAGAACCTTTTTAGGGCTTTCACACTGTAGTTACAGGAACTAGCCACCAGGGCGGTCACCTGAAAACTAAGGCTGTGTTCAAAATCACCCCCTATGCCCTTAAATAAGGCACTATTTGAGGGGACAGCCATCTGTAGTGGTGTCCAAAACCAGTGGACAGTATCGAGTGCCCTCATTCCGCAATAATGAGTGTACAACTAATGTACGCTCAACCAGAGATGGGCTGCGTCCAAAATCACAAACTTTCTTGAGTAGGTACTTATTTTGAATAAGTAATTACTTCATGACCGCTAAAAAGTATGTTCTATATAGTATGAAAGTGTGTAGTATGAATGTAATCCGGATGTACTACATCCGCCATGTTATCATGTGACCTACCAGCGTCAGTTGAGTCGCTTTATTCATTAATCCTCTCCTGTGGCCTCATGGGATAGTAAAGCGTCCATCGTATACACACTTCAGAATCACGCCAGAAGTAGTAAGCCCATCCGGGTACTTTTTGCCTACTCTTTTATGAGTACTGTGAATTCGGACATACTTCTTTTGTCACAACTATATAGTAGGGAAGTATCCGATTTAAGATGCAGCCATGGTCTTATTATTGCTTTCAAGTGGCTTTGACTCAATGGCTAGAGAATACCCATAATTCACATTTCCGGGTCTCGCCAGAAGATGGCGTCCGCAGCTGAATCATCCATCCATCCATTTTCCAAACCGCTGGTCCAATGTGGCAACAACGTAATATCATACAGGTATACGTTCATTTTTAATTGATTATTAAATTGTTTAATTAAGGCTCATTTGCTAGTTTCCATGACAGAGTTCAAGGCAAATCTTTTCATTACTAGTGGAGCTTCCAGTTTGCTAAGTTTCAAATAATTATTAAACAGCAAGCACAAGCTATACAAAAGCGACAACCCTTCCGGTGCACTCAGTGTCTGAATTCACTCACTCGTTTTCCTTAATTCCCTTAAATTAACTATATTAGTGGACTAATAGGCAATAGTGAATGAGGGTATAGGGGGGCGATTTCGGACACAGCCTAAATGTACCTCTAGGGCCATTTTCCTGGTTGCATTCACATCGCCAGTAGGAACTCTGGGGTGACGGAAGCCGGCCAACAGCAACGTCATTCAATAACTGTAAGATGGAGGATGCAGTGATCGGCTGAGTAGTGCCTGGACTTTGGCGTTGGTCCATCTATCACTGTATATGTAAACTGTGCGTTTAAATGACTTTCTAAAAATGGCGGATTCTGGTGTTTCGTACAGCCAATTAACGTACACTTTCATCACTGGTAGTTCCTAATGTGCTGGGTTAGACCCTACTCTGAAGCAGGAGCTACTTTAGTACCCCTAAAAGGCGTTCCTAGAATTGAAATGGTTCCCAGTTCCTGCGGAGTGAACACGGCCAAAAAGTGGGTACTTCTGCCAATAGTTAGCTACAGGAACTATGAAAACGTTCCTCTGGTGCTAAAGCCCCTAGTGATCAATTCTAAAAAAAAACATTTTTTTTAGTGTGCAAAAGAACATTTTAATAATCTACAGAGCCTTTTTACACTATAAATAACGTTTTGTGGAAAGGAAATGGGTGTTAAAGGTTCTTCGTGGAACCATTAATGACAATAAAGAACGTTTATTTGTAAGAGTGTGGAATGATGAAATGCAACGACAGATATTCTTATTAAGAAGGAAAGTGCTAAAACAGCGTCATCACAAACTGTGTTAACAGGCACCTGTGAGTGGTGTGAACTTCCACATTGTTAAATCGTGATGCAGCAGTCTTCTCCAGGCATGATGTGCATTACAGCAAAAGGCCACATATCATTCAGACATTTAATTAATGAATGTTGAGCTCAGGAACAGAATAATGCATCACCCACAGTACCAACCACCAGAACTAGTCGATGAGTACCAGAAAAGCACTAGTAAAGCATGCCAAACTCACTCGATTACTCCCTCTCTCTATCTCGCTCTCTTACAGCTGGCATATCTTTCTTAGCTCCATCGGTCTTCCCTGTGCTCCTGTAATACAGACATTTTAATGCAAACGTAATTCATTAAATGCATTATTTTTAAGATAATCATTAAAGCGTCACTCAAAGCAGCCCTTTTTTCTATATAACTGCTGAGCATCTGACCAATATTAAACTAGAAATCTAATCGCATCTCCTCTGTATTTAAAGGCCTAAAAATACCTGCACTCAACAGTGAACAGTCTCTTGTAAAAATGTGCTGCTCCCACGCTGGCAGAGTGGAAGTACCTGTGTATGTAAGTTTTTTTTTTTTTCATCACTAAAAAGAGTAAGGTTAACTTAACTCTTGGTCTCATTGATTGGTAGCGCAGCTATGATGAAACAGTGGCCCCTACAGAATAAACCAATAAACCTAAAGGTGACACTGTGGGGGATTCAAAGAAGTTGTCTTCATCGCAATTGATTTTAAGTTCAGATTGAAAAAGATCAACTGGTCTTTTCTCTTCATCTTTCCCAAGACAGAACAGGATTGCTTGGTCACTGTGCATTATTTCTAGTCCACAAAGACACTGGGCATCATGAATGTCTCATATTATATATATATATATATATATACAGTTGCAAGAAAAAGTATGTGAACCACTTGCAGAATCTGTGAAAATGTGCAAAATTTTAACAAAATAAGAGAGATCATAAAAAATGCATGATATTTTTTATTTAGTGCTGTCCTGAGGAAGATATTTTACATAAAAGATGTTTACATATAATCCATAAGACAAAAAAAATAGCTGAATTTATAAAAATGACCCAGTTCAAAAGTTTGTGAACCACTGATTCTTAATACTGTGTGTGGTTACCTGGATGATCTACGACTGTTTGTTTGTTGTGTGATGGTTCTTCATGAGTTTCTTGTTTGTTCTGAACAGTTAAACTGAACTCTGTTCTTTAGAAAAAATCTCCAGGTCTCAAAAATTCTTCAGTTTTCCACCATCTTTTGCATATTTGAACCCTTTCCAGCAGTGACTGTGTGATTTTGAGATCCATCTTTTCACACTGAGGACAATTAAGGGACTCAAACACAACTATTAAAAAAGGTTCAAACATTCACTGATGCTCCAGAAGGAAACACGATGCATTGAGAGTCGGGGGGTGAAAACTTTTGAACAGGATGAAGAGGTCCAAATTTTTCTTATTTCGCTTGAATATCTTTTTTTTTTTTTTTCATTTAGTACTGCCCTTCGGAAGCAATAGAAGATGCTTGAATGTTTCCCGGAAGACAAATTAAATACAATTTACCTTGATCTTTAAATTCCAAATGTTTTCACCCCCCAGTCCATTAATGCATCATGTTTCCTTCTGGAGCATCAGTGAATGTTTGAACCTTAAAAAACTTTAAAAGTTGTGTTTGAGTCCCTCAGTTGTCCTCAGTGTGAAAAGACGGCTCTTAAAATCATTCAGTCACTGCTGGAAAGGGTTCAAAGATGCAAAAAATGCTGGAAAACTGAAGAACCTGCAGGACCTGGAGAATTTTTCTGAAGAACAGAGCTCAGTTTAACTGCTCAGAACAAACAAGAAACTCATGAAGAACCATCACAAAACAAACAAACAGTCGTAGATCATCCAGGTAACCACACACAGTATTAAGAATCAATGGTTCACATACTTATGAATGGGTTTATTTTAATAAATTCAGCTATTTTTTTTTTGTCTTGTGGATTATATGTAAACATCTTTTATGTAAAATATCTTACTCAGGACAGTACTAAATAAAAAATAACATGCATTTTGTATGATCTCCCTTATTTTGTTAAAATTATTAACATTTTCACAGATTCTGCAAGGGGTTCACATACTTTTTCTTGCAACTGTATATCAGTGGCAAGCGGTGACTTTTTTAACCGGGTATGCTGGGTGGTGTGTTATGTAAAAAATGTAGCCGATGCGGTTACGTTAAATGGGTTTATAGCTAATAAGCGAGACGCTCGCGTTCTCTCTAGATATTGTTAGTTTACTCATTTGCTTGCTCATGACAAATAGCAACATAGCGAAAAGTATTTCTAATATGTTGGACCTTTTATTGAGAGTAGCCTACATTTACCTGAGACGTGCCTTCACAAGAAACCGTAAGAGCTTTTGTGATGTTTGAGTCGACGGAGGCGCAACATGCGAAAGGTGCGTTTCCAAAAAATGCTGTATTTTTGTAAATACGCTAGGTGCCGCTAGTGTCACAGAGACGACATACTTCACCTTTAAACGTATCAGTTTATGACACAGATCTAAATCAGATACGACAAATAAAAAACACCATGACGTCAATTTAAATGTATGCCAGAAGTACTTTTTAAATTAATAATTAAAAATAAGTATAACATAATTAGTATTAGCAGCCTATTATAAATAAAAAAATAAAATGTAATTATAATAAATATAAGTAGGCTATAATAAATAAAAATATCAGTATCTTTTAAAAAATTATGCAAACTGATGACTTTAACAAACGCACAGACTATCGAATAACATCCTCTGATAGGCCTAGTTACAGCAAAGAACTTTTACTTCTATACTGTTTGGTTACAGTAGGACTGTCTTAAACAATTTATAAGTTTTCATAAAAAAATCCCTATGGAGAAAATGAAATGCTATGAAAATAGTTTTAGTTATGATTTGGTTAAGTCTAGTTAGTTTTGTATCAAATACAATGTGATTTTCGGTGATCGAGATCTGGCAGCAGCTAATTTTTCCTCTTGGGCGAGCGATTCGCTCACAGCTTATCCTGCTTATGAAATTCGCCATAGGCCAGCAAACCGATAAGAAAGCAGGACAATGATGACATTCCAAAAGCTGCTGTAGATCCGCTTACCCGGAAGTCTCCGTAAGTGGCAGATTTAAAGAAAATAACCGTCGTTTGGCAAATAAATATATTACGGACAGTTACATACGCAATGCCAATCGTGTAGGCTTTATGGTACATCTCAAACAAGGGATTTAATAGTACTTTATAATGTTAATATTAATTGCCGAGTCCACAAATGGCTTGGGTATGCAGAGCATTCGCAGCTTATATGGACCACACGCTACTGATATATATATATATATATATATACACATACATACATACACACACACACACACACACACACACATACATACATACATGTGCGGTGGTGTAATGAGGAGGCAAAGTATAATTTAATCTATTGACAGCCCTAATATATATATATATATATATATATATATATATATATATATATATCCCTGTTACACTTAATTTTCCTGGTTAAACAAACATTACATACAAAAGAGAGACCACATGCAATTTTATTTTGTATTATTACACTTACTATGTAATGTTCTATTAATGTTCATTTTTACATTACAAATAAATATTTAACGCACGAGCCAATCATATCTAATCATTGCGCGATGGAGGCATTGCCTCCTCTCACGTGACTTTCTCCCATTCATTCATTCTCAATTACCCCCCAATAAACCCAGTGCACCCACTGTAACTTCACCTGCGGGATTATTTTCTCATCCAGTTTTTTTGAGGAGACACTACCTCTGCAGGTAGGTAGATCTCCAGGAACAGGATTGTGCACCCCTGCATTACAGTATGTCTGTATCAAGGGCGTTTCCTCTGAGGAGGCAAGGGAGGTAGTGTCTCCTCAAAAAAACTGAAGGAGAAAATAACTGGATGAGAAAATGCTGTCCTCATTCATGTGTTCTGGAGGAGGTGTGGCTTTGGAAAGAGCTCTGAAGGAAGGGTGGGATCTTATGCTTTCAAAGCTAGCTTGGTATTGCTAGCCTCTCCGAAATTGCTTACCCTACCTTTAATACACAGAAAGAGATTAGTTCATTCAACAGAAATCATGGAAATAATTCTTTACAGTGCAGTGCAGCACTCCATTCATTTAAACTGCTTATCAGAGTGAATGATAGAAACATCATGCAGTTATTTCGTTCTACTAAATAATGACCCAGCAGCTGAATGTGACACAATTAATTAGCCTTACACTACACCGTTGTCAACTAAAAACAGAATACGTATGCGTTTTGGCCATTCATTTACACGACAACTGAGTTTTGGGGGCCTGAAAATGCACACTTTTTTGAAAATGATACGTCATCGTCTCTACAAAAACAGGAATTTGTGAAAAGGGTGACGTCATGCGCATGTGTATTAGGCACATCTGTAGGCACGTAGTGTTTCTTTACAAGGCGACATCGCCAACTACTGGCCTGGCAGCAGAATACAGCGTTTTTAATTGTTTTCACGGATCCGTGTGAATGAGGATCGTTTTCACAACGTTGTCGTCTGTGCACGAAAAACACAAAAGGAAAACGTTTTCGATTTTAGTACATCGTTGTTGTGTAAACGTGCCCTTAGAGGGATTTGTTGTTTTTGATGTCACTTTGAATTACAGAAGTGGCAATTTGATAGATTCATGTGCTGTTATTATTATTTATTTAATAGAAAACAAAACAAAAAATGAATGGTTTAAAGGGATAGTTCATCCAAAAATAAAAATCCTAGGGGTATATGACTATCTTCTTTCAGATGAACACAATCGGAGATATATTTAAAAATATCCATAGTCCTCCAAGGTTTATAATGGTTGTAAATGGGGGGGGGGCACGTTTTGAAGTCCGCATTTCTGGTACGGTTGTAAATATGGATATTTTTCTTACAAAAATGCATTGCTTCACTACAGAAGCCCTTTTGAGTCATATTTATTTTATGGATGGATGCATTATTTTTGGCTTCACAACGCAGCCCCCCCTATTCACGACCATTATAAAGCTCAGAGGAGCAAGGATATTTTTAAATATATCTCCAATTGTGTTCATCTGAAAGAAGATAGTCATATACACCTAGGATGGCTTGAGGGTGGGTAATTTTCATTTTTGGGTGAACTATTAGTTAAAACTAGTTAAAATGATTTGAAATAAAAGCAGGGGTTGACTAGTGTAGAACCTACTGTATGTTTTGTTCCTGGCTACCCTAATATACAAACAATATATTAAATATTCAGCAAAATTCAAGCAAAACAACAACACTTACTGCTTACTGATGCATGAATAAATATTTAAATCCTATAATATTATAACTGTCGTGAAAATAATGTCACAATGCACAAAAACGTAGGCTTAATTTTACTTAGCTTCTATTTCTAGTTTCTTATTATAGTACAGTCTTGGATTTCTTTCCTCTGAATTTGGGGTGTAATATGACCCATACATTCTTGACAGGTTTGATGAGATTCACCCATTCTATGATGACAGTGAATACACACAAGCTATTTCAGACCACACCAAATACTCCAAATGACAGGCTCTATGAGATGTGCTTTTTTGTACACCATCAAGAAAATGGGACTTTTGTAGAGCATCAAGAAACACCACGCCTGGGACTACATCGGTTTCTTCTGGAGACACCATTGACCTGCTCTGTTGAATAGGCAGGAGCAGTGAATGCGCAGTCTCAGTGCGGAACGAAGGTATCAAGACACACCAGCCAATGTTGCCAAAGCAGCAAAAATGCATCTCATTTCATCAGGTCTTCAATAGCGAACCTGTATTAAATGCTCACAGAGATTGCACACGGAAGGATGTGCACGAGACAAAAGACAACGCGGATCCTCCCTCAATGAAAAAAATAGGATCTAAATCTTTTTGTCTCATTATGAATTGTAGCATAAGCCACAGTTGGTAATCTCTAGACTGTCTGCTATGCTGTTTTTTTCTCTCTGTCTCTCAACGACTCGTTATAGCAACTATAACACAGATCCATAGGGAAATATCACTATGGTACCCAGATGCATTTTAACGGGATACAGACAGAGCATCAAATGCGGCGTAATTTGATTGATCTCAATCGTGCAGCGCACAACACTCAAATGAAAGAGGAGGCTATTAGCGCAGATTATGGAGCCACTTTCACCTCCATCGCGCGTGGAAATGAAAAGCGCTCATTCTAATGGCATCTCCAGACAATAAATGCATCATCTTACCTGCGCTGTGCGAGAGATCAATGCCAGACTCGCTGAGGATGTTCGGGTCACTTTGAGATCTGCCTCTGTGCAGAAGACATTTGTCTATTCCGTCCGATGAAGCCATGAGGAGCTATGAATAAGATATTGAAATCCCTTTCTGAGGCAGTCAAACCCGATGGTGAGGCGGATGTGTCTCGGTCTAGGAGCATCCAGCAGCAGGCATGCTGAATTAGAACCCTTTACAGTGGCTGTGGTTGTGTGTGTGTGTGTGTGTATGTGTGTGTGTGTGTGTGCATGAGGGAGGGAGACCGAGTGTGTCTGTCATAAGGGCTGGGGTATTTGTGTGTGTGTACGCGCGCGCGCAGATGCCACCTTTATCCACTCCACAATGACCCACTGACAAGCGAGCATCCGTTCTGAATCACAGGATGCTATCACATGACGTTTTTACAGCGCCTTCATAAATGAATTCATTCATTTGAGCTTTTTATAGACGGTAGACCTTAAGGTAGTTTTTGAAGGGAATGAATCTTGGAATATTGCATTGTTTATTTTAAGCGATTTATCCGTGCACATCATTATTTTATTATTATTGTTTTATTTTAATTCAGGGGTCCTGGTAATCTTTAACTAAAATAACTTTCCTTTCCTTACGCAGCGACATCTCTTTTTCTTCTCTGATGACGTGTTTACTTTCGCGAGGGCGGGACAACCTGTCACAGCAAACTATGATTAAATCAGTTCCCGGTGGATAAAATCCCACCCTACATTTTTTCTTGTTCGAGAAGCGGTTTCCCTTTGGATATACATCAGAATAGGGAAGAAAAGACTATCGCAAATTCCATTTCATTTAAAATAATAAAAAAAAAAAAAAAAAAAAAGGGTAAAACAATGATATCGGACGATTTTGAAGTTGGAGGAGGAATTTAGATGGAGTTTTTCATCCTACTGTGGTACTTCCATTTACGTTACGCATGACCTTTCAACCTTGCAAGACAAGCATTTGTGGTTAAAAAGTGTAATTTATTTATTTATTAATTTTTAAATTAAATCGTTTTGCTAGACAAGACCCTTATTCCTCGGCTGAGAGCCTTTTGAAGCTGCACTGAAACTGACATTTGGACCTTCAACCCGTCGAACCCCACTGAAGTCTGCTATATGGAGAAAAATCCTGGAATGTTTTCCTCAAAAACCATAATTTCTTTTCGACTGAAGAAAGAAAGAACATCTTGGATGACATGGGGGTGAGTAAATTATCATGACATTTTAATTCTGACCTTCAACTCTACAGAAAGGTCAGAATCTGAATGAATCTTGACGAATTCTAATCACTGGATCTTGATACAGCAGTGAATTACAGTGAATTCAACTAATGTAGTCTTAGCAGCGTTCTTCTAAGAATTATTCATTATCACTTGCTTTATTAATAATAGATAAATTATTAGTCATAACATCAGAACCCCCTTGAATATAATTAAAGTTCAACAGTCCAGTAGTAATGGGCTTATATTGAGTTTCTGGATAGCAATAGAGTGACTCTAGCATTTCTTCCTTTACATAAATACTGATATTTATTTACAATCTTGTGCACTGTTGAGTGGAATTTACCATAAACAGAAGAATCTCTTCTCCTGTTGGTCAAATGTTAGATTCTCGTCTCCCATTGGTCAAATTTCTACATACCCTTCGTTGATTGGTCTATGCTGACAACCACATCCAGGAAGTGTTGCAGCAAGAAGGGAAGCTGTAGCAAAAATGGCAGCGCACAGGTGCGGTTTGTTTCTAGTAATCATTTTGATTTTTTCTAGTTTAGCTCACCCCAGTAGCTGTGACACGCATGAAAAATCAAACGATAATGTAGGAGAAACAGAGAGCGTTTCAGACGCTCTCCGAGAAGTTAATGCTGATGGCAGTATCACTGGAGAGGATCTGAATGAAAGGCAATGGCAGTCGACTGATGTTGAGGTGGACAGAAGCGATGGCACGGAAGACAGCAAATCTTTTAGACCAGCACCGGCGAAAGATCAGTTTCAGGAGGAGCTGGTCATCCGGCCCCTGCACTCCGGGGACATTTATGCCAGCTTCCAGTTCCGCACACTGTGGGATACTGACTTCCTGCAAGAGGGACAGAAAGGTGAGTTTATCATCTCCCAAAGAATTTGTCTTTGTACATCACAAAGCATGCTAGCTTATTACTATACACGGGATAGTAAAAAAAAGAAAATAGTTTTAGAAAAATCAAGTTGTAGCTTTTACAATCACCATGAAATCAAAATGGACCATTCTTATTTTTTGGAATGTTATGTAATAATATGGAATATTGCAGTATTTATTATAAATGTTTTATTTGTGCACATCATGAAGCAAAATGATTCCAACAACTTCTCTGATGACGTGTTGAATGGCGCGAGGTGTTTGACAGGTTGGGGTGTCATGTGACCTAGACATTCTTGACAGGTTTGATAAGATGCTATGATTACTATAATGAATGCAAACAAGCTATTTCAGACCACAATAAATACTCCAAATGACAGACTCTGAGATGTGCTTTTTGTACACCATCAAGAAAATAACACTCGTCACATGAGATTGCAGCAATAACAATGATCCAAACTGTTCAATGGACAAAATCAAGTCCCGTCCTGCCTTTTTTTTCCTTTTTTTTTTTGTCTGAGAAGCTACTTTAATCAGATATACAGTATCTCACAAAAGTAAGTACACCCCTCACATTTCAGCAACCATTTTAGTATATCTTCTCAAGGGACAATACTATAGAAATGAAACTTGGATATACTTTACAGTAGTCAATGGGTAGCTTGTATAGCAGTATAGATTTAGTTTCCTCTGAAAATAACTCAACATACAGCCATTATTGTCAAAACAGCTGGCAACAAAAGTGAGTACACCCCAAGTGATAAAAGCTGTATGTCGTTTAACCATGCAAAGCCACATGTCCTATTCATCATGTTCATGTTTTTGTCTGCTTGACAGGACCATACAAATTTGTGTATCTTTTATTAGAGCAGTTAAAATTTGGTGCTTTGAGTACAATTCTCTCATACTGATCACTGGATGTTCAACATGGCACCTCATGGCAAAGAACTCTCTGAGGATTTGAGAATTAGAATTGTTGCTCTCCACAAAGTTGGCTATAAGAAGATCAGTAACACCCTGAAACTGAGTTACAGTACAGTAGCCAGCGTCATACAGAGGTTTTCCAAGACGGGTTCCACATGGAACAGGCCTCGCAAGGGTCGATCAAAGTAGTTGAGTCCTCGTGCTGTGCGTCAGGTGCAGAAGCTGGCTTCAAAAAAACAGATGCATAAGTGCTGCCAGCATTGCTTTAGAGGTTGCAGAAGCGGAAGGTCAGTGCTCAGACCATACGCCGCACACTGCAACAAGTCAGTTTGCATGGCCGTCGTCCCAGAAGGAAGCCTCTTCTGAAGCTGGCTCACAAGAAAGCCCGCAAATAGTTTGCTGAAGACAACCTGTCCAAGAGCATGAATTACTGGAACCATGTCCTGTTGTCTGATGAGACTAAGATAAACTTGTTTGGCTCAGATGGTGTCCAGCATGTGTGGCGACGCCTTGGTGAGGAGTACCAAGACAATTGTGTCTTGCCTACAGTCAAGCATGGTGGTGGTAGCAGCATAGTCTGGGGCTGCATGAGAGCTGCTGGTACTGGGGAGCTCTGCTTCATTGAGGGAAACATGGATTCCAACATGTACTGTGACATTCTGAAGCAGAGCATTAAAAACTGGCCCGAATGGCAGTTTTCCAACATGATAACGACCCCAAACACACCACCAAGATGACAACTGCCTTGCTGAGGAAGCTGAAGGTGATGGAGTTGCCAAGTATGTCTCCAGACCCGAACCCTATTGAGCACCTGTGGGGCATCCTCAAGCGGAAGGTGGAGAAGCGCCATGTGTCTAACATCCAGCAGCTCCGTGATGTCATTATGGAGGAGTTAAAGAGGATCCCAGCAACAAGCTGTGCAGCTCTGGAGAATTCTATGCCCAGAAGGAATAAGGCAGTGCTAAATAACAATGGTGCTCACACTTTGGTCACAGTTTTGACATGTTCACTTAGGGTGTACTCACTTTTGTTGCTAGCTATTTTGACAATAATGGCTGTATGTTGAGTTATTTTCAGAGGACAGTAAATCTGTACTGCTATACAAGCTGCATATTGTCTATTCTAAAGTATATCCATTTTTCATTTCTGTAGTATTGTCCCTTGAGAACATATAATGAAATGGTTGCTGAAATGTGAGGGGTGTACTCACTTTTGTAAGATACTGTACATCACAATAGGGAAGAAAAGACAACTTCACAACTTCAGTTTCAAGACGACTTTAAATGAAAAATCCATAAAGTTTCTCTTTGTAGAAGTCTTTGTAGTCGATCCCCCTTCCTGATGGATCCAGTCACTGTTGGAAGTATTAGAATTGTGCAGATACATAATGTACTGGCATGGGATAATCTTCTGATGAAGGGGGAAAAAAAAAAAAAAACAACCAAACAAACAAAAAACTCCTACCTATTAATGGTTTTTAATCTACCAATGGTAGATTAAAGGTGTTTATCAGCCATCTTTTCCAAAAGATTTGAAACTTCATAAATCATACAGCTTGATTTTGTTCAAAATTGTCACACCAACTTGTTCTTCACTTTTGTTCTCCTTTTGTTGCAGTTGTGTCACATCTGAATCTGAATCTTGATCACATATTCATCTTAATCTTTGAAACTGACCCAGAGGTATATTGTCCTTCAGATGCTACTTAGTACAGTAGCAGTCAAACGGACACTCATTTCTTTGCTCTTATTGAACTTGCTTACTTCAAATTGATAGTCATCAAAACTAGCACAAACGGATCTATGGGAATTAAGCAGCAACCCCAAAATGTTAAATAAAAATCTCATATTAGATTTTAAAGTAGTAAAACTCTGCACACTTGGAGCTTTCACATGTATGCTGGGCACTTGTTGGCTGCATTTCTCTATCTGGTCCAATTTATCCATTAAAAATAAATCAATGAATAGAAATTATAAAGGAAATCATGTGTAGAGAAAATTTGTATTTGTCCACCTTAACTAGTTTTAAGTATTTAAACATAAGCCTTCAGATTAAAAAAAAAAGATAAGCATAAAAATAAAATGTGTAGTGCTGCCTTGTAGTCGAAACTAACCAAAAGAAGTATGATAATATACTGTTTAAAATAAGAATAAAATTAATGACCTCGGTCTATACACTATACTGAATATGCCATGTTTACTAACAGAAGTAAATAGTTGGTCCTTTTTTTGAAGAGCTGCTCCAAGCAAAGTTTACAGAGTATCTCCTCAAATTGCCCCTATTATGCTATTTTCAAGGTCTGTATTCCTAATTTTGTTTTTGAGGTCTCCTACAATATATTTTACATGCATCCAAGGTCAAAAACACTTCACTTTCTTTTTTTCTTTACTTTTTTCTCCTTTCTGAGAGCCTTCTCTACTCTGATTGGTCAGATGGTCCGGTCTGTTGTGATTGGTCTACCACTTACAGCGTATGTCAGAAACGAAACCACCATTACCATATCTGCATTTCAGCACTTGATACACAGTGATACGAACAGTAATGATGGCGTCGGTTTTACCGTATCACTTCGAGTCCTCATCCTTTGGAAGTGCATGCAAAGTTGATTTGCTTTGGCAGCGCTGAAAACAGCGTCTTCTCAACGTGTTGACAACATGAACCAAACTCTTCCAGGTCTCAGCTACAACTACAGTGTTTGAGGGTCAAAGTAGACGTTGTTCGCGGACAGCCAATGAAGAACATAGATTTGCATTATGCAAATTTATTACAAACCTATGTAGGCTTGAGCAGGAAGTAAGACTGGAATTGTTTCAGGCTGTTCATCTCCGGTTCTTTCTTTTGGGAGACAATAACTTTATTTATTGTGCACTTTGATCTTTGAAACTTTGCAGACATTTTACACTCAAAAGCAGCTATATTACACACTACATGAAAGGTAATATCTGAAAAAGCATAATAGCGCAACTTTAACATTTGTTTTCACAATTTTTTACCTACAGTTTCTCATTACCGGCTGTTCCCCAAATCCCTCGGCCAAGTGCTCTCCAAGTTTTCAGTGCGAGAGCTGCACATCTCCTTCACGCAGGGCTTCTGGAGGACCATGCAGTGGGGGCAGCCCTTCATCCCCTCTCCACCTGGAGCAGAGCTGTGGGTCTGGTTCCATCACACAGTCAGCGAGTGAGTAAATCAAATCAATTGTGAAAATCATTTTAAAGTATCCCAGATTTATAAGCATATTATTTGTATTCTGCAATTTGAGCAGAATAAAATGTAACCCTAAAATGCATTAACAGTCCACTGACTTGTTGAATTTGAATTCTCAGTGTGGATGGAAACTGGAAGGAGCTCACCAACGTCCTCTCTGGAATCTTCTGTGCCTCTCTGAACTTCATTGACCTGACCAACACAGTACAGCCCAGTGCTTCTTTTAAACCGCTGGGTCTGGGAAATGGTATGGCCCTTTTAATTCGTTAGAACTGACAGTCATTCATTCTGACTTGCACTGATTTAAAGTTGGCATTTCGAAATGCATGTTATTGGTCTTATTGTGAGAGAGACTGAGATATTGCAATTTTTTAATCAAAATGGCATAACTGGATCTTCTGGTGAAACAACATACTTCTCTCTGGTGACATTTTAATTTGAAAGTTTTAGTATTTACGGCCCGAGCACCGATGGTGTGAGGACCCTATTGTAATTGCTCAGTCAATTCTTCTTCTTCTCTGAAATTGAATCGCATTTTTGAGGGCCTAAACATGCTCGAAAACTCAGGAAACTTTGCACACGCATCAGAAGTGGTGAAAATGTATGTCTGATATGGGTTTCAGAATTAGATGTGGCAAAATGGCTCAATAGCGCCACCTACAAAATTTCAATTAAGCGCCCTTCATGCTACGTTTCGCGTCCAGGTATGAAATTCGGTAGACAGATTTACAGCCCAGTACCTACAAAAAAGTCCCTGGGTGCAAAATCTGAAAACCCAACAGGAAGTCAGATATTTTGAATTTTCTCTGCAAAATTTTTGCAGTTTTTGCCATTTCCAAACATTGTACTTTAACAAACTCCTCCTAGAGCTTTAATCAGATAAACACCATATTTGGTCAGTCTAATCTAAAGGCCTTTTTGATGTTAAATTGCGAAGATCTAGAATTTTCGTTGAAGGGCGTGTCCGTGGCGGCCTCACAAAGTTCGATGTTTCGCCATGAAAGAGGAAGTTGTTGTAACTTGGGCATACAGTGTCCGATCTGCCCCAGACTTCACATGTTTTATAAGAGTCTACATGCCAATATTCAGTTACAGTCATAGCTCCACCTGCGGGCAACAGGAAATGACATGTTTTACACTGTGATTATCTCCTCGTAGAAATGTAACCAGATCAACATCATATTTGGTCAGTCTAAATCTTAAGGCCTTCGCAACGTTAAATTGCGAAGATCTTGAGTTTTGTCCGTGGAGGCCTAACAAAGTCTGATGTTTCACCATGAAAGAGGAAGCTAACTTAGGCATACAGTGTCCAGTCTGCCCCAAATTTCACATGTTTGATAAGAGTCCTGGCCTAAAGACATCTATATACCAATATTCAGTTAGTCATAGCGCCACTTGGCATGCAACACTTAGTGCTAATGTATGTGATTAATGCCAAGAAAAAGGAAGTTGTTGTAACTCAGGCAAACAATGTCCTATCTTCCCCAAACTTCACATGTTTGATAAGAGTCCTGGCCTGAAGACATCTACATGGCGATATTCAGTAATAGTCAAAGCACCACCTGTTGGTGGCAGGAAGTGTGGCACGTCGAAATGACTTTGCCATGTTTCTCCTGTATTTACTCGCTTACATGCATTGTTACCCACTGTTCGCTGTTTTCCTAAGGCCAACGGGTGGCGGTGAGCCCGGGTGCGAGGGCCTTTTCATCGCTGCTTGCAGCTTTAATTTGCTTTTAATCTGATGTATGTCACAATACGGAAGAAAAGACATGTCGCTACTTCAGTTGCTTTGCAATTTTGTTGAACCTTTAGATTTCAGTAAATGTCACGTCAGCAGGATATTTCTTTATTTAAATTCACCCAGATAGCTCACGCTATATTTTTAAAGCAACAAATCAAAGTTTAAACTTTTTTTTTTTAATGTACTTGATAATTATATTTTTGTCTCTAAACAGCTACAGATCACCATTTTCTACGTTACGCCACATTACCACGTGAAATTGTCTGCACTGAGAATCTGACGCCCTGGAAGAAACTTCTCCCTTGTGGTTCTAAGGTTCAGATCATTGCTTATGATTTTAATAACTGGTCATTTAAAAGAAGGCATTAATTTATGCCTTTTTCTTTTCTGCAGGCAGGTCTGGCGGTTCTCATGAAGTCAGAGAAGCTGTTTCACAGCAGTTTCCATTCTCAGGCTGTTCACATCAGACCTGTCTGTCAGGTAAGGTTCTTTTCAAAGCTCTCTTTAAAAATACAGAAATTATGTTCTGGCACAGACTGTACACTGTCTGGAAAATTCCTTGCATCCTGATGACCCTCCAGATTTTCTCTCTTAGGATGATCAATGCACAAATAAAGCATGGGAGCTGAGACAAACTCTCAATGTTGTGTTTGATCTCTACACTTCAGGCCAAGGCAAAAAGGGTGAGTAATAAATAAATGTTTGGTATCTATGTTTGGTTCTTTGGTATCTGGCCTCCAATAATGCACCTAAAAATGTCTCCATTTCATTGTTTTTGACCATCGAAATATTGCATTGTATTTATGTTGTGCAACGCTGTCAACATCAACTCCGTTTCTTCACCAGCGTGTGCACTTTGGTCAGAGTGGAATAAATGCGATTTCAAGTGTTTACATGTCTGTTTATTGCAATTAAAATCAGCACACGCCACATTTTACAATGATTATGGTTGCTACTATTATTATGTTTACATGAGGTTTAATTGCAATGTTGCCTAAATCTCATTATCACATTGAGGGTGCATGTAAACACAGTCAATGAAATATTTTGAAAGACAATGAATAAAACAAAAAAAAGTGAAATCTAAATAGAGAAGTGTCATAAAAGCATAGAAAAGGCCTAGACTTACACACCTGCAGTACTATGCTCAAACCATTTGCATATTCATTTCTATCTGCTATCTTTTCACAGAATGGTCCCTGTTTAAGATGTTTTCTCGAACTCTGACAGAGGCATGTCCTCTTGCTTCCTCTAGTAAAGTCTATGTGGACATAACAGACAACCCTGAGGTGAAACAGACAATGAATACATTTTATCTGCTTTGTGATGCTTTAATGTTTCTGTAAATGGCAAATAGAACCACTTTTTTTATTATTATTATTATTGTAAATTCCATTTTATCATTTTCCACTGTAGTTTTCTTCGTGTTTTTTTTTGTTTTTTTTAGCATTATGCTGTGTGTCCAACAGGGGGAGCTGTTTGAGTTGAGTCCTGCCACTCCTCTGCTCAGGCAAGCTGTGGTGCTGGGGGATCGCAGGACATATTCAGTATATGACCTGACCAGAGCTGAGACGTTTGGCCAGTTACGTTCACTCAATCTTCTACTGCGCTGGAAAGGGGGTAGCGGTATGAATGAGTTTAATAGATGGTGTCCATTTGATGGACTTCATACTTATTGGTGCCCTATTATAGTCATTGTAAAACTATGATATCAAGTGAAAATAACTGGAACTATTTACGTTATTGTTACACAGTAATAATCTTATGTTCTTTGGAACATAATCCTTTCTAAATGTGATTGTATTAATCTCTGGTTCTTTCACCTTGTGCTTTAGGTGATATGCTGCGTCCTCTGCTGCATGCAGAGCGGTACGTGGCTGGTTTTGGGCTGCAGACAGGGGAAATTCACACCGTCATCTATAATAACCACCCATATCGGGCTTTTCCTGTACTGCTGATGGATTCAGTGCCCTGGTACCTGCAGCTGTACATTCACACCCTTACAGTCACCAGCAAGTCCCGTGATAACAAACCCAGTGAGTTTATTCTATATTTATTGTGGACTTTATGTATGGTTTGTTTATATTTATTGTTTGTTTTAGGGCAGTGCTTCAATTATGGGCACTTGAATCTTCTCTAAATGTAATATATTTACTATGATATAAATTTACATTTACTAAATTATTATTATTACTATTATTTTTAATGAGAGCATTAACAGATTATTGCTGACATTATTAGAAAACATTATAGATATTATTACTGGCTGGCGGGCCAGTTCTGGCCCGCGGACCACTGACCTATAGAGTAGTAGTGCATCCTTCATATAACTCACAAAGTCTTTAGTTTTATCATATTTATGAAAGATACATATGCTGTACCGAGTCTTTCCGAAAACAGCCGAGCACTTGGAAGCGTGCCATGTGAGCAGAGCTAAAGAGTGACAAGCATTCGCAGCTTTTGCAGAGTGATCGTCTGCAAGCTATCAATGGTCAGAATGTTGCATTCTCATGTTAAACATGGCCAAAGTTTTAAAACACAAGTTGGACTTATGATGGAGTATTTCTGTGCCAAATATACTACTTCAGGTTGTGGATCGGGGTTCAGTTTTTTTTGATGTCATAAAAGGAGGAATATCTCCCTGATAAGCGTGCGCACACACATTACCCAGAGCAAGAGCAAGAGCATGCCCATCAATACATTTCGTTCGGGATACGGAAGCCGAAAAAGATTTTTCAACAATGGCTGTGTCCCAATTCAGGGGCTGCACCCTTTGAAGGCTGCATACATCGAGTATCATCGAGTCATTTAAGAAAAATAACCGTTAGATTGCAAAGTAAGAAATAAATTACAGTATTTTACACCTCATAATGAATATCAGTCAATTTTATTACGGTTACTTTTCTTAAATATGACATCCTTGATGACGTATGCAGCCTTCAAATGCGATCTCCGGAGGGCGCAGCCTTCAAAATGAGACGCAGCTCCTGTCAACAAAGAAAAAAACCTTTTTCAGCTTCCCAAAGAACCCAGCGTTAAGGGAACAGTGGATGAAGTTAAATATAAAAATTAAAATGACGGGTAATAATTGATTATGACAGATTTTTTATGTAATGTAATGCATGAGCACAAAACTCTCATCTCCACTTAACGCTGGGTTCTTTGGGAAGCAAGGTTATCTTTCCCTCACAACCAAAAACACACTTCTTTGGTGATATTGTTGATTTCGTGAAGTCCTGTGACCTGTGCAGCGCTGCCACTGACTACCATAAAGGCGAATGCGTGCTGATGGGCGTGCTCTTGCTGTCTCGCTCTGGTCGACGTGTGCGTGCGCGCTCTTCCGGAAGACGTGCCTGTACAAGGAATTACGACCTTTGACGTCACACAGCCCCATACTCGAAAAATGAAATATGAAATAGTATTATACCCCCCTTTAAAATAACTGTTTTCATCCTAATATACTGATTTGATTTGAACATTTATTTTTATTAACAATGTTGAAAACAGTTAAAGGGGACCTATTACAGAGTGGCCGCGGGTCCTTTAAAAAGTCTTATATTATATTTTGTAATAAGGTGCATAATACAGGGTGCCGACGGATATAAACAAGTTCAATTTAAGTCTCAGATGTCCTCAGTATCTGTGAAGATTCAGCTCAAAATACCCCACAGATAATTTATTATACCATGTTGTAAATGGCCATTTTTGAGTGGAAGGAAAAACATGCTGTTTTTGTGCATGTACCTTTAAGGGCAAATAAGCTGCTGCTCCCCACTTTCCAGAAGAGGGTGGGGCCTGTACAGCTCATGCGTTGAATACTGTGCCAAAAACTAAAACTATTGTCATCTCTATTGCGTTCATGCTCGCGTGACATTGCAGTTCTTCATTATCATGAAAGTTTATTAGCTGCATGTGTTTTAAAGCCATATTAGTCTAAATTTCTGATATATGGTTTTCTAAGTGCGCACAGAGAGCTGAATGTCAAACGGTGCGCTGCATGAGTATTAAACGAAGTTCTTTTTCACGTGTTATTGTGCTTAAATATACACAAAGTTATATCAAAAACACACAGTTCACAAAAACAGTCTGTTATGTTTGTGAACATTAACAGCAAGTAAAGAAATCGCATGTGTATATTAGATCTGTGTATTAAACATCAAACAACTAAAGAAAAACAGAAAATCTTACTTGTGTGTACAGCTCACGCAGGATGAGGTCTATGCTAATAGACACATGGCAACAGGACGCAGTGTCTTGTTCCCCTTCTCAGGGAACCATGGTTACATAAGTAACCTGAGACGTACCCTTTTGAATAGGAACTCGCAATGCGTCTTAGGACGCTAATGGGGAACAAATGCCCACTCCACCATGCTGAAGAAATGAGTGCCGTGACATAAGTCAATGACATCAGTGGAATTAACAATGGAGTCAAGTTCCCCGTTCTAGCGGTATTCACCAGTGGTTGTCATAGACTGTATCCCTGTGGCCAGAAACCCTAGCTATGAAGGGCAGCTTAGCACAGGGCCTGGTATAAAATAGCTCTAAGGGAATATGGCCAAGGACAAAACATCCTGCTTACCAAGGAGGCTAAGAGAAGCCTCACACTCGATACTGCCATCCAAGTGATCCCTTGGGGCGGAGCCTTCAGCAGGAAGAATCTCTAAAATGAGAGGAAACCTAACAATTCCACCTTGAGGACAGTTAACCAGGGAAGCTCCAAAAGAAAACCTACCACCCAATCTACTGCCCTCACAGAGCTCTCAGAGCGGAGGCTTCAGGATAATGACCCTCTATAGCGAAGGGAAACCTAACTACGCTCTATGCTAAAAGACCACCTCACCAGGGAGGCTCAAAGAGAGCCACACAACTCGAATCAGTATCTAATGCGTAGCTCTGAGGAGCAGAGTTCTCAGCATGACAACTCTCTAGATTGAGAGGAAACCTGGCAACGATCCCCAAAAGGGTGGTAGCACCAAAGAGGCTCAAAGAGAGCCAAACAACCTGCCGCAACCACGCCAGCTGGGCTCTGATAATGATAAGTCTGAGAATAACATTTCTAAACGAGAGACCTAGCAACATAAAACACCAAGACTGGAGGCAAGATCTGGCCCAGTTCTTCTACCGCCTCAGGGGGGAGCCCCTGACCCTGGTCCACGTCTTTCAGCAGATCGGCCTGGCTACCCTGCAACACTGCCATAGGGTGTAGCGCAGCCCCGGCCTGACCCGCTGCCGTGTACGCTTTGCCATTCAAACGTGACGTCTCACTCAGCTCTTTGGTCGGTAGAGTGGGAGCCTTTAATGTCGATGCCTCTCCCAGTGAAAGACAGCTAGCCAGTGTCTCATGCTCATGCAGCCCCTCCACTCTGGCTTAATTAGCATGCTGAAATGGATGAATACGGGCTTAATATGACTTTCTCCACAATTTTTCCACCTCGGCGTGCAGATCGGGAAGAAATTGAAGGCTCACGAATGCTGAGCAGTTATGGCCGGAAAGATATGGCTTGTCTAACCAGCTGCGAGGGAGGTTGCATCTCTCGTGCCGCCATGGCAGGATCGGAGAACATAAGCGATAACAGATCCTCGGCCAGCAGCTTGACCTCGTCAGCTACCGAAGAATGAGAAATGGCCATGCCTCTCTTGAATTCCTCAACTAGCTTCATCTGAGAGCCTTCTTAGTCTCCTCTTCGCCTCAGCTGAAGCAGGTCCCGATCTGTGGGGAACAGATGATTGTTCCAATTTCCTCGAGACAAGGGACAAACGAGAGCGGAGTTTTTTTCATAGAAAAACTCTGGCAGTGCTCACATTCAGTCCCCTGGAGGACTGCGCGAGCATGCTCCTCGCCCAAGCAAATCACGCACAGCTCGTGTGTCATCAGGTGTCAGATAGCACTGAAACGGATGAACACACTTCCTGAAAGATTTAGCTGCAATATTGCCTTCGACACGTCAAAACAAACAAACGGCTCCTTAACACATGAAAGAGGACGACGTGTACTACAGGTGCCCTATTTACACTATGGTCACACCGGAAGTGACGTCATGGGCTGTCTCCGGCCAAAGTCATTGTCATGTTTAGACATGTGCCATGCCAGAAGCATTCCCCATTAATGTCCTAGGAGGCAGTGCGAGTTCCCATTCGAAAGGGAACAATTATTTTAAATTGTAATATTTCACAATAATAGTTTTTACTGTATTTTTGATTAAATAAATGTAGCCTTGGAAAACATGAGACTTTTGACAGGTATTGTATATACTTATATTAGTCTATATACTTACAAACTTAAGCTTTTTATGTAGAAAACCATTTTTTCTTTTCTTTTTTTTTTAATTCTTAGATTTATAAATTTATTGTAGTGGGGAAGTTAAAACGTCTTAGTAGGGAAATATAAATTTTCAACATTCTTTTAAGTGAGGGAGTATAAAAATCAAAAAAGTTTAAAGCTATTAGAAACAGTCCCTTTTTCAAATCATCCTTAGTGGACAGAAAAAGGAGCATAAAGAGTTTATAGACTTTTGTTCCTTCTCCTGTAGGTTACATTCACTACCAGCCCGCTAAAGACCGCCATCGTCCTCATCTACTAGAGATGCTGATCCAGTTACCGCCTCACTCGATGACAGAGGTCACTGTACAGTTTGAAAGGGCCCTTCTGAAATGGACTGAGTACACCCCTGATCCCAACCACGGCTTCTATGTTGGGTAAGACTCTTGCTTCTTAAGTATTTTGAAAGATCCAAGTTCTTTTGTAATTCTTGACTAAATATAAATCATAAAATGTCAGTATTGTTGTATGAATTTGTACCACATCATGTGTGCCACTCCCTATATCTGACTGATGTGCCATAAATATGTTATTGCAGATCCTCTGTGGTCAGCGCCCTTGTGCCAAGTATGGTTGCAATGAACGCCAACTTCACACAAGACCAACCGTTGTTCAGCAGTTTGTAAGTATAAACTGGCCTTGGTGTTAATAGTAAATAAGCATGCCTTATTTGTTTTGGTTCTTTATAACTTTTTCACCTCTGACTTCCAGTGTCCCAGTCAAAGAAGAGTCGAGCTACTTTGTGCGAGTGTACACAGAACCCCTGCTGGTAAATCTCCCCACGCCTGACTTCAGCATGCCCTACAATGTCATCTGCCTCACCTGCACGGTGGTCGCGGTGGGCTACGGCTCCTTTTACAACTTGCTGACCCGCACGTTCCAGGTGGATGAACCGAGTCTACCGCTGGCCAAACGCTTAGCCAACCTCGTTCGTCGCATAAGGGGAGTGCCACTGCTGACCTAACTGCCGAGAGCAGGTCTGACGCCTGAAATGTTAGGCAGCTGAGAGATTTGTGACTCTAAAACGGCATCTGCTGGAGTTTTAAGATGCTTTTCAGCCCTGGAAGGACTTGACGCCACTGTTCTGAACTTTTGTTGAACAAATGAGCTTCCAAGATGTATTAGCCTTTTTTTTTTTTTTTTTTTTTAAGCCACATAAGCAAAGATTAGGCACTTTTTTTTTTGTCGGGATGACAAGCATATGTTTGTAAGCATAAACATAGCTTGCTGTCACAAGAACATTTCTCAAATGAACTGCATGGTTTGGGCATCTGGGAGAAATATACATGGAAGAACATGATGTTAAGTCGTCTCAGTTTACGCCACTCCTTTGAGAGCATTTCACAGAAACACACACACTATAAACCAACTACTGAAAATGGATGTCTAAGAATGTGGCATATATTTTCTACTTTCTGTAATGCACTGATATTCAAATATGTGTTATTTTGAGGGATTGGACTGTTTTTAGTGTTTTGGCTTTTCTCTCGTGCATTTGCCTGTGGGCAGACCACATAATGACCTCCAGACTTTGTGTTATTGAATTCAAATTCTGAAGCATCTCTTTAACACTGGTTAACTTTCTGATAATAAACTGACTGGAAACCCATAACATGTTGGGAATGGTTTGCAGAGATTTTTTAGAGATTGAGTAAGTATGTTATGTGTTTATTTTTTTTGATCTAACTCAACTGTAACATTCAGTTTGAATTACTGTATGTGAACGAGCCTCTGCATTGGCTGTAAATCCTTCTATAATCTGTTACATGACATGGTAGTTTGTATACACATACACCAATCAGGCATAACATTATGACCACCTTCCTAATACTGTGTTTATCCCCCGCTTGCTGCCAAAACAGCCCTGACCCGTCGAGGCATGGACTCCACTGGACCCCTGAAGGTGTGCTGTGGTATCTGGCACCAAGATGTTAGAAGCAGATCCTTTAAGTCCTGTAAGTTGTGAGGTGGGGATTGAGATCTGGGGAATTTGGAGGCCAAGTCAAGCTGTTGTGTTCCTCAAACCATTCCTGAACCATTTTTGCTTTGTGGTAGGGTGCATTATCCTGCTGAAAGAGGCCACAGCCACCAGGGAATACCTTTTCTCTGAAAGGGTGAAGGTGGTCACAGGACACAAGGTTTTAGCCCTGATACAGGCCTGTGTGCGGAAACGCATTTTTTTTTTTTTGGTCCCCTCGACGCCACAAGTGTTGCTGGTATTGTCCATAAATAGTTTTGTTTTTATGCCATGCACCTTGCTGAGCGTGTGAAGTTGCACCAGATTAATTATACTGTACTTTACAGGACACAAGGTTTCCCAGCAGAACATTGCCATTACATTTCGCCGGCTTGCCTTCTTCCCATAGTGCATCCTGGTGCCATGTGTTCCCCAGATAAGCGACGTACACGCACCCGGCCATCCACGTGATGTAAAAGAAAATGTGATTCATCAGACCAGGCCACCTTCTTCCATTGCTCCGTGGTCTAGTTCTGATGTTCATGGTGATGGACAGGGGTCAGCATGGGCACCCTGACTGGTCTGTGGCTATGCAGCCCCATACGCAACAAACTGCGATGCACTGTGTATTCTGACACCTTTCTATCAGAACCAGCATTAACTTTGTGAGCAATTTGAGCTACAGTAGCTCGTCTGTTGGATCGGACCAAACAGTCCAGCCTTTACTCCCCACGTGCATCAATGAGCATTTGCTGGGGGTTCACCACTGTTCCTTCCTTGGACCACTTTTGATAGATACTGACCACTGCAGACCTTGTTCACTTGTTGCTTAATATATCCACCCACTAACAGGTGCCGTGATGAAGAGATTATCAGTGTTATTCACTTCACCTGTCAGTGGTTATAATGTTATGCCTGATCACTTATAGACATCCACAAATTTGTACTCTACTAGGTGTTTCTCCACTTGTTCAACAGGTCTGTAGTGTTCCACTTCAGCACTATTACTTGGGAATGAAAGTAAGATATCTAGTGCTCCACTAAACATTATCACTTGGGAATAGAACTATGATCTCTAGTGTCTAGAACAGCAATCAGACAGACTCCAAACAATGCCTTTGAATACGCTTTAATCATGGCCGGGAGGATCTCATATCCATCACAGAGAATCCCACCAGCAATACTAAACAGTTTATATGTAGGATAGGTGACATGACTCATAATTTTTTTTATATGATTGGTTCTACATATGTGCAATTCAGCAAAAAATATTGATATTATATTTAATTAGCCATCTAACTATGTCCATATGCCTCTTTCTTCAACTCACTAATTTCAGCTAAAGTGTTGGTACATTTTGTTTTAAAAAAGCATACAAATGTTAAGCCTGAAAGAAAAGGAAATTAAGAACTTGATTGATTTAAGTAAAAAAAAACTCAAGTATGCAAAATCAATCTCACTACTCTTTCCGGTGGTTAATTCGGCAGAGTTTCACCGCATGCATGTTTGAGGAACATTTCTGTTCAGCAGGGCACCGACCATCATGGGAACGGTATTTGGAGTCCTCTTCAGTAGGGCACATTGACTGCATGGATAGAGATTCAGATTTAGTCTGGCCATTTAGTGGCATTCAACCTCAGATGTACAGCACAAAATAATCAAGGCATGAATAGATAGTTTTACTCAATGAGTGTATTGCATTCTAAGTATTATTCATCATCTTTATTGATTTTGTAAAGCCACCCTGTGTCTGAAACAGTGCTATAGGCCTAATTCAGGTACTTTGGACATAGAGAATATAATATAAAACAATACTTATTATTATAAAATAAGACACAAACTGAAAGGCAATGAAAAAGATGACCCAAGTATTAATATAATATATATTATTTATATTATATATTATAACATTTTATAATCCATTTGTTAACATTAGTTTACTACATTAGTTAACATGAACTGACTGAAAAATACTTAGGAAGCATTTATTAAGAAATAATTGACGACAGGCCATTGAATTATTAGAACATAATGCACACCCGAGGTGGTAATGTGGTCACGACATGAACATCTGGAGTGTGCATTATTTTCTAATAATTCAACAAACCGGAGTCAATTATTCCGCATGGAAATAAAAAATGTGTTGTTTTTATCCAATTGTTAACTATATTTATTTGCTTGGTCAGTGTCATCATGGGTTTCGGTTCTTTTGCTGTTGTAGGCTGCAAGGAGCTTTGAAATAACTAAGTGATATTAAAGACTACAGAATAACACAAGATGCGTCACTCATATCGTTTTGAATGGGAGAAAGTGTAATATGGCGGAATTCATATTACACATATTAATATTTAGAAAGTCCGGCTTTCTAAATAAGAGCCAATTGCCAATTGGTAAAGTCATTACGTTACTGCAGCAGCCATTAGAAGCTCTGGTTCCTATAGAAATGAGGCACAAGAGACGCACATTTAAGACTGCGCATTAGCTTGATCCCGCCTGAAAAATACCGGCCTTTTTTTTTTTTTTTTTTTTGGTCATGATTTGAGCGTTTAGAAACAAAATTTATGAGACAGTTGTTGTCAGATTTCATTGGTGATTTCAAATATGAAATTTAATTTAAAAGC
This sequence comes from Elopichthys bambusa, assembly GCA_037101425.1. Taxonomy (NCBI): domain Eukaryota; kingdom Metazoa; phylum Chordata; class Actinopteri; order Cypriniformes; family Xenocyprididae; genus Elopichthys; species Elopichthys bambusa. Next base: position 26,834,325 of record CM074451.1, on the reverse strand, counting down.
TTGGCAAACAGTTTTGGAGAATTTGATGTTTCGCCATTCAAAGAGATAAAAGCTGCACTTGAATGCTTGAGAGGCGTTTCAAAGATGGCCGCCGAGTGAAATGATTTGTCTTTAAAGAGACTTTGGTGATATGGAACTACTTTAGTAATATTTTAATATAATATAACTTTATAAAATAATATAAAATATAATATAATACCTGTAACTGGAGGCATACATTCATGTCCACATCCAGTGCTGCAGCATTTCTCATTGTTGGGACAGTTACTGTCATTGACACAGTACTCTTCACACATTGGTACTATATAATATCGCCGTGGACACACTCCTGGCTTTGCTGTAATACAGACGCATGACAGAGAGGCCAAATCACTGAATGCTGAATGTCTTTTTCACTGGGGTTTTTGGTTCTTTTGCTTTTATAGGCTGTAAGGACCTTTCAAATAACTGAAATCATTTGGTGAAGTGATATGAACATGTACATAATGTGGTCAAGAACTATTCTAGCCACGCATTTCCCTGAAAATAATTGCACACCTTAGAATGTTTGTCAGCCAATCTTATTCAGGCATTCAGCAGCCCTGTAGTATATATAATTTTATAATATAATATAATACCTGTAACTGGAGCCATACACTGACGTCCGCATCCATTGCTGCAGCATTTCTCATTCTTGGGACATTCGCTGTCGTCGACACACGGCCTGAAACGTATCCAGGCACACATTTCTGCTTCATAACTTCTGAGTGGACACACTCCTGGCTTTGCTGTAACAGACACATGACAGAGAAACCATATCACTGAATGCTGAATGTCTTTTTCAGTGGGGTTTTTGGTTCTTTTGCTGTTGTAGACTGTAAGGAACTTTGAAATAACTGAAATAATTTTACGAAGTGATATGGAACTGTAATCTGGTGAAGACCTGCCTGGAACTACTTTAGCCGCACATTTCCCAGACAATAATTGCACAACTTAGAACGTCAACCAATCAGATTCAAGCATTCAACAGCTCCATAGTATAACATAACGTAAACTAAAATGTATTAAACATATACATAATAAAAACTGAGAAATATATGTCATTAATAGCCATAAAATAAGTAAATTAGCCAATTTTGTCAAATGAGTACACCCTAGATTTAATTCAACAAATGTATAATATTCTAGTACTTAGTATGCCCTCCATAATTTTAAATATACTGCTCTGACCCTTCTTGGCATGGAGTGTACAAGTTCATGACAAATTGTCACATCTGTCCTGTTTAACTCCTGGATGATGACCTCCTTAAATGCCCTGATCTTTAATGGGGAGTGTTGCTCAACTCGTGTCTATAGAATCCCCCACAGGCACTCAAGAGTGTTATGAGTGTAAATGCATGTCCACAGAAGGTTTTTTTTCACCTTGGGAGAATGCATATCCTCACTGTCATGTTGAAAAAATGCCCAACAATGCAGGGAATGAGGAAAGGGTAACATCATCTGTTTCAAGTTTGTGTATTAAATCACACAGTGGTGTGGGAATTCATGACAGCACTGATAAAGCACAACTCCCTCACACCTTCAGCATTCATACATCCCTATATAAGAGCTTTACTACCACTGAACTTTACTGTGGGAACCAGGCACTTCTCACTGTACTCCTCCTCTAGCAACACCAGAACATTTTGGATGCTGTTAGATCCAAAATGATTGATTTGGTCTCATGAGACCAGAGTATTGATTCCCAGAATCTATATTTTGTAAATATGGGCTTTGGAAATGTCTGCTTTTATTGTGCTTTGGCTACAGTAGGTAGTTCCAGTGAGAACAACAACCATGCATGTCATTTCTGCAGGCTGCATCTTACTCTGTGAGATAAACAGTCACTCTTTTCATAGCTTTTGCTGGCTCTGAGACAGTCACTTGGTATTTCTCCTGCTCTTTGTCTAGCAAAAAAATCCCTCATCACTAAATGAAGGCCTGATTATTTCGGAGGCCTTGACACAAGTCCATTGTTTTTGAATTTCTGTGTTACTTTTGCTGTATTTTCACACTTAAAATATTGATTTGGTAATCCTCTGTCCTTTTTTGCGCTAAGAAATAAGTCTCCTGACAGTTCTCTCCCAAGTGCTTCCATTGTTGTCAGCATCAAGTCTGAGAATGATTCAGTGGACTATATAATACTTTTAATGGTCAAGAAATTACTTCTCTTTAAATGTTTTGGTTCAGCATACTTACCTAGTGATCAAAATTGCCTTAAACTTACACCAGAAATTTTTTATTTCGTTTTATTTAGTAACTTTTAAGAGGGTGTACTCATTTTGCTACACAACATTTTATTACCTTGATAAGAAAATCTTATTTTCCTGAATAATTTTGACATGCTTCTTTGGTAATTGATTAAGCAGACTTGCTGGAACATTATATCTCTAAAGAACCCTAACATGTCTTCTAAGTAATTGAGTAATCGCTGACTTTCAGAAGTTTCAGAGGGGGTGTACTCATTTATGCTGTGCACTATAACATAACATAACATAACATGACATGACATCAGTACCTGTATATGGAGCCATACACTGACGTCCACATCCATTGTTGCAGCATTTCTCATTGTTGGGACATTCACTGTCATCGGCACAGGGCCTGAAACGTATCTGGGCACACACTGATGCCTCATATTGTCTGCGTGGACACACCCCTGGCTTTGCTGTAATACAGACACATGACAGAGAAACCATATCACTGAATGCTGAATGTTTTTTTCACTGGGGTTTTTGGTTCTTTTGCTGTTGTAGTTAATTATTACATTTTTTAGTCAATTTTATTTATATAAGCTTACACTGTTGTACAAAACAGTAATGAAATAGGCCTACAATAAAATATAAAACAAAATAGAATAAAAAATAAAGATAACAATTACTAATTCATAATTCAATAATCGGGAAAGGCTAAAGAGTAAAGATATGTCTTGAGTCTAGATTTAAAAACAGAAATAGAGGGAGCACTCTTAATGTCAGGAGGCAACTGCAAAAGCTCTGTCACCTTTCGATTTGAGACATGACCGTGGGACATGTAAGAGAGCTTTGTTGGCAGATCTGGGGGACTTAGGAACTGAGTAGATTGTAAGGACCTTTGAAATAACTGAAATCATTTGGCGAATGATATGAACGTGTATAATGCGATCAAGTCCTGCCCGGAACTACTTTAGCCTTGCGTTTCCCTGAAAGTAATTGCACACCTTAGTACTTTCGTCAATCAGATTCAAGCATTCAACAGCCCCGCAGTATAATATAATATAATAATACCTGTATATGGAGCCATACACTGACGTCCGCATCCATTGCTGCAGCATTTCTCATTGTTGGCACAGTCACTGTCATCGGCACACGACACGAAACGAATCAGGGCACACACTGATGCCTCATATTGTCTGCGTGGACACACTCCTGGCTTTGCTGTAATACAGACGCATGACAGAGAAGCCAAATCACTGAATGCTGAATGTCTTTTTCACTGGGGTTTTTGGTTCTTTTGCTTTTATAGGCTGTAAGGACCTTTCAAATAACTGAACTCATTTGGTGAAGTGATATGAACATGTATGTAATGTGGTCAAGAACTATTTTAGCCATGCATTTCCCTGAAAATAATTGCACACCTTAGAATGTTTGTCAGCCAATCTTATTCAGGCATTCAGCAGCCCTGTAGTATATATAATTTTATAATATAATATAATACCTGTAACTGGAGCCATACACTGACGTCCGCATCCATTGCTGCAGCATTTCTCATTCTTTGGACATTCGCTGTCGTCGACACACGACACAAAACGAATCAGGGCACACACTGATGCCTCATACTGTCTGCGTGGACACACTCCTGGCTTTGCTGTAATACAGACACATGACAGAGAAACCATATCACTGAATGCTGAATGTTTTTTTTTTTACTGTAAAAAAGATTTTTGGAAAGATTTTTGTGTTTTCCTTGTACGATGGAATATATGTATAAAAAGTAATAGATAAAACATAAAAGGTAACTTACATATATAACAATTTATATAACTTTTAAATAAACTGATGTTTAAAGTTCATCCTTCACTGAACGACTACTGTATGTTTGTAAATTGTAATGTGCTGAAATGTCATATTTTGTAAGACACTTTCATGCATTTCTTCAGGCTGCATAATGAAGTTAAAAGAACATGGATCTTCTCACCTGTGAAGTTTTCTCCTGAAGCAGCGTCTGTTGTGCTCAAGCATCCAGACAGACACAATAACACAGCGCAGTACAATAGAGCCGTCATCCTCTCGACCGGTGATCTCACAATGAATGAACTCTACTGGAAAAAAAAAAATAAATCACACTTTTCTCAGAACGAGAAGGTATTTGAGTTAGCACTCCACCAATGGCATGAGTTTGGGGCGGGATGATCTGTTTTGGTGAGCAATAGAACACGTGGGAACCTTAAATGATTTTAAGGACATTTTGGAAACTACATTCAATGCCAAATCTGAAACTAATCTCTTATGCAATGGCTAATTTCCCCGAAAGTAAACTGAATGGAAACACCTCATTTGTGTATGGCGTTTTAGAGGACAGTTTTTCACTGAAGAATTTTTCGATGTCTTCTCAGTGGATGGGGGAAAGAACACTTTTTTACGCTTCCTTCAGTTTCTCAGAGACTGTTTATACTGGAAAGCCAACATTTTAATATATTAAACCCACATCTGTCATCTACCCACCCACACAGCTGTAACATGTGCACATATGATAATATACATACAATTTATACTTGAATAGACAGTCAAATGTTGCAACTGACCCCATAAGAGGGGACTGTTGCAACATTCATTAAAATGTAATAATCATTCTTTAACACCATTTTGCAATTTCTTTATTTTATTTATGCACAGACAGGGTCTTCACTAAGTTAAATTGACCGTATAAAGACTAGTAAAGGAAAAACATATTTTCAAGTAACAAGTAACAGCCATGTATTGGTTAATTATTATAATAAAATTGAACTAAAAAATATTTTTAATCAAAATCAAGACACTGAAATTACACAATACTAGTTATGACAAGCTTTTACATTAATGTTGTCACAGGGGACAGTTGCAACATGTTCCTGCTGTCCCTACACTGACATGATAAAACTTGCTATGATAGCTTGACACAATAGCCTTGACACATGATAGCTGCCTTTTAGAAGCTAAGAAAACACTGATTAAAATGATATGACTTTATAATATTTACACAAACAGTTTAGACAGTATGACAAAATCTCTGAGCTGGGGGAAAAAAAAAAAAATCACTTTTTTACTTAAAAAGTTTTTTGTTTTGTTTTTTCTGCAGAGGGAGTGGTCACATGTGGCTACTTTCTTCCAGAAAGAAACTCTAACTGAGCATGTGTAGTATGAGTATCATCACTCTAGCTCAATGTTTCCCACTTCTTTTTTTTTTTTTTATCATTTAAAAATTAGATATATTAAAAGTAGTACTTACATTTAATGTGAAACTTCAGCTTAAGTCAGGTATAGGAATACAACAAGGTTATAGTATGGTGTTGGTGTTGTTAAAACAAATTTACGGGCGGAAAACTCGTATTTAATTAAACTCTGTCGTCTAAGTTGATATTGTGGCTTTATGGTCAGACACTTGCATGTGTCATTATAATATTAGCAATTTATGAAAATAAGGCTCAAATTAAGTTGTGAGGTTTTTGACCAGCAAATGACAGATTTTGTCTGTCACCGGAACAGCCACATCTGAGGCAAGTTACATTTTCATCATTAAGTTTTCACTTATGGTACAGGATATAAAGTTTATTGTATCTATATGGGCGGTCAGTCTTCTTGTTGAAATCTCAAGATCAAAATCTCATGATACAAAAGATGAAGCGCTAGCACAGGATATTTAAAACAGTATGCTTCAACTAGACGACAATCTCTGTGAAATTCATGACGGTGGAAAATAAATGTTCTGTGTGTCACACCAAAACCTGATTCCCAGTTGAATATTTGAAAGGATACAAAAATAGTGTGCCTACCTGTAACACTTAAAGGTGCAATATGTAAGATTTTTGCAGTAAAAATATCCAAAAACCACTAGGCCAGTGTTATATATTTTGTTCACTTGAGTACTTACAATATCCCAAATGTTTGCAACTATTTGTAAACCGTGAGAAAATTGCAATTTTAACCAAGGCTCCGGGACGTGTGAAGGAGTCAATTGCGTCATACCCGCATTACCCTCGGTTTCCGGTATAATTTTGTAGAAACCATGGAACACCAAAGACGCTTTAATATATTACATGTTTTAATAGATAAGGGAACAAATGTTTGGTTATGTTTATAGACAGAAAACTAATCATTGTTATATAGCTCAACACGTTTAACGTTAGTCTTATTGTTTAAATCTAATTTTCTTGATTTTCCGAGAGTACCATGCTTTACCATGCCTCAGAAAAAAACACTTTTGTCAAGTAGCTTACATAGCATAATCAGATGCAGCTTTATTTTTAGTAACAGTAATACAGAATTTTCCCCATCATACAATGCGTTTTAACATTAATTGTATGACATTTATCAACACAAGCCATCCAGCATTTAATATGATATTCTAAAATCGATCTAGCTTACTGTAGTGTGCAACAGGTGTCTCACAGCAGCCGCTGAGCGAATGCACAGAGGAACGTTTTAACATAATTTTCAACACACTCAAATGTATCTAATATGATAAACAGAGCTGCGTTACCTCATACTCATGACCGGAAAAGCGGAAGCAGCGCCAGCGACTAATAAAATTTCCGCTGCTCGTGTGGCGTGTGTTGCGCAGCGGCCTTGTTCAGCTCCCACAACACTCGGTCCTGCTCTGCTTATACTACAGTAACGTTAATAATCGCATCCATGAACAATGCCGTTAATGCCAAAAAGTTTAAAAGTGTCGAGTTAGTATTAATTCCACAGCTTTCCTTAGTAACCTAATCTGACATACATGACTTTTAGAAGCATCCCTCATATTCAAATAAAAAAATAATAATCCTGAATGCTTACAGAACATCTTTTGCTCTTATCCCTGATCTGTTAAAAACTACTTTAAAAATGCAGTTCATACATGCACAGTGACCTGAAGGATGGAGACAGGGATAGCTGCAGGTTTAATGGATTAATGGCCATACCGGAATGGTATGGGCATAAAGGACATGTGCCGAAAGGTGAATCGCTACAACAGAAACTAACCCCTAACCACACCCTGAGAGACAGCTTTCACAATGAATGATAAAGAGCTTTCTCTGCGCCCTACCTTTCATCACACCCATTACTCCAACCTGCAAATATCCACATTTGAGCTGTGTCCCAATTCAGAGGTCCGATGGCCCAGTCTGTTGTTATTGGTCTACTCTGCTCTGGTTGGTCAATTCGTGCTCCTCATCCTGTGGAAATGCATACAAATTGAATTTTGTACTACAGTGTTTGAGGATCAAAGTAAACCATTTGCCAGTGAAGATCATTTGGTTTTCGTAGTAATCATTCAACAGAATCAGCAAATTGTCTGTAGAGAAAGTCAAAGGCTTGCTAGATAAGAGTGTGTGTGTTGGTGCTGTCTTTTTAGATCTAAAGAAGGCATTTGACACTGTTGACCATCAGGTTCTTTTGTCTAAACTAACCAATTTTAATTTTTTGGAAGACGCAATACTCTGGATAAAATCATATCTTTCAAATAAGAAACAATGTGACAAAATCTTCTTACCTTGCTTGCCTCAAGGGGGTTCCACAAGACTCCATCTTGGGACCAATTTTATTTTCACTTTATATTATTGATTTACCTGGAATATTATTGAACACACACACAAAAAAAAGTATGATGTTCGCAAAAGAACTAGTAGAGATGGCACATTTAAAGGCATTCCTGAGAGAGGAGAAGCTTGAAATTCTTAAAGAGTTTACGTATCTTGGGGTGACTTTGGATTCCGCTTTAACTTTTAAAAGTCATGTTAATAAGTTGTCTAATACTGTAAAATTTCATTTAAAAAATTTGAAGTTCATTAGGCCGTTTTTGACAGTCGGGTTGTATTTATGCTAAATGATTTTTTTCACATATTGAGTATTGTTTTAATAGTTATTCATAGATGGCACAACTCTTAAGATAACAGAATCATTGTATAAGGTGGCGATAAAAGTGTTGGATAAAAAAAAAAAAATTAATTGTCTTATTTATATGGTCTGGCATGGGCTTGCTCCACCTCCATTAAATGAATTTATAAAACAGAGGACAGATTGTGGTATTGGGGGACTGCAAGGTGCCATATAGGCGAACATGTTTTGGACAGAAAGTATTGTCTGTAATAGGGAGTAAATATCGGAATAGTTTACCGCAGTCAATAATACAATGTTCTACTTATCACACTTTTAAAGGGAAGGTTCACCCTGTTAAGATTTCCGGATTGGTCTAGGGGAGAAACGCAACAGCTAAATGAATGGTGGTGTATGAATGTGCATGAAACTACCCCGCCTCCAGACCTAGAACTGTTTCACAACAACTCGAATAACCATATTTCACAAAAGAAATGAGTTTTTATTAACAAAGTTCAACAAAAGAAAAATAGGGGTATCAGTTTCAGAAGGGGGTACTGCCAAAACAACAAACAAATCAATCTAACTCCTCATGAACCAAATTACCTAAACTAAAAGAAAAAAAGTACAGCAAAATAAGCTACAGTGCATCTGGAAAGTATTCACAGCGCTTCACTTTTTCCACATTTTGTTATGTTACAGCCTTATTCCAAAAGGGATTAAATTAATTATTTTCCTCAATTCTACAAACAATACCCCATATTGACAACGTGAAAGAAGTTTGTTTGAAATCTTTGCAAATTTATTCAAAAAAAAAAAAAGTGCTGGGAAAAAAGGACGCGGCGAAAGAAGGAAAAAGAGCTTGAGGTTGCGCCGTGTCGCGTTGATTTCACGTCGCATTTTTATTGGCTGGTCAGTAGACGTAGGTCGTAGCAGCAAACACACTGTGTGATGATCGTGCTGAATTTCTGACACTGTCAGAAAATGATCGTAAGCTATCTTTGGTAGGGAAAACGGCCGTTTTTGAACCTTTCTCACTGTACGACATAGGACCACCGATTAAGAGCCGCGATTACAGAAATCGCCACGATTGTTTCACGATGGCAATCTTTCATCTGGGACAACCAAAAATCGTGCAGTGTATCCCGGGCTTAAGATGTTTCTACATATTGATTGGAGTCCCCCTGTGGTAAATTTCTACAGAAACTCTACTTCAATAAGTTAAACAAAGGAGGTAAAGATACACAGAGCCACCAACTACTTGCTTTAACACAACAACATACATGATGCCATGACGTTCTACACAATGACATGCCATGCTACGCAGTATTGCATAGGGCATAGCTTTTTGGAGACAATAACTCCACTTTAGGTTTCAGTCAATGTCACATCAGCAGATTTATCTTAATTTAAATTCACCCAGATGTCTCACACTACATTTTTAAAGCAACAAATCAAAGTATAAATTCTTTTTTTTATGTACTTGATATTGATATTTTTGTCTCTAAACAGCTTCAGATCACCATTTTCTACATTATGCCACATTACCATGTGAAATCATCTGCACTGAGAATGCATATTCTTCCTAAGTTGAATACGGGAGGCAATCTGGTGGAAGCTAGATATTTTAATTTATAAATATGGATATTTTTCTTACACAAATGCATCGCTTCACTTCAGAAGGCCTTCATTAACCCCCTGGAGCCGTGTGGAGTATGTTTATGATGGATGGATGCACTTTCGTGAGCTTCATATTCATTGGTCCCGTTCACCGCCATTATAAAGCTTGGATGCATCAGGATATTTATTAATATTTCTCCAGTTGTGGAAAGAAGAAAGTCATATGCACCTAGGATGGCTTGAGGGTGAGTAAAGCTTGAGGTAATTTTTTATTTTAAAGTGAACTAATCCTTTAAAGTAGAACACAGAGGTTGTTATTGAAAACCCTTAGATTCTTCATTCCCCCCTCTTAATCATGAAAACATTTGATTACATAGGTCGATTAAATGCAAGCGAAACTTTATTATTATTATCAAAACATGCTTTGAAAAGTTTGGATATCCAGTCCATACCCTTCCCTTCTACATGATCTTTAAAAGAACAGGGACAGTTGCATAAGCATAGTCAGTGTTAAGTCAGTGTCTAAAGATCTAGTATTACCCACTAGCAGTTAGTCAAGAGGCAGTCAGTCTTACTTTTCGGTATAAGATTAGGCCAATCAATGTTTTTATGTAAGTGATTAAAAAAAGTTATGAACAGTTATAAATGAAAAAAAAAAATTGATGACTAACTTGTAAGAGTAGTCTCAGTGGTTTATGCAACCAGCCCTGTTATACCACACCAGCGTCAGTTGAGCGGGTGTGTCTAACATTGGATGATAGCCTTATGACAATCAAGTGTCTTACAAAACAAATCAACACTTTTATGGTGATATATGGATATAAGTCTGGTACATATGAACAACACTCATTTGCAATCACTTTGCATGTTCCTCTCTGGGAGGCTAGTATATCTTATATATATATATATATATAAATAAGTGTAGTTTTTTTTTTTTGCTGTGGCCTCAAACACCTCATGTAGTGCATGTGCTTCATTCTGTAAACTGATCACTCCTAAAAATGGTAAAAAACAAAAAAAACCTTCCTAACAGTTTCAGAGATTTAATTCGTGGTCTGTGTCATGATTAAATGGTGTTTCACATAATGCTATCCTCTGACACTACTCACATTGTCAATAACAGATAAGCCAAATAACATCTACCTATTCATCCCTTAGAAAATAATAGATAAGCTTTGTTACCACAAACACATCTGGAACATTAACATCTGGGTTAGAATTGCTTACTACATTCTTCCCTTCAATGCACTGGGGAAAATTCCCTTCAGATTTCATATTAAGAGCAAACTAATAGCTAGAATCAGTACTGTTGTATGCAGTCAAATGCCATGAACTATAATGTTAATGAGAATAATTTCTGTAGTGACATACACTGCTCTTGAACAGCAGTTTGTCGTCCCAGGAATAATCAACTATACCTTAAAGACACATCTGTAAGGATTTGATATCGTCAGTGGTATCGTCATTCATCCTGTAATTTAGTACAACTGGAATTTCCAAAAGTCATTGTGAAAATATAGTCTTTATGATGTCATTTTGGCTGGGTTTTATTTATTTATTTTACCTTTTCACTTTTGCCATTTTTCAAGTCATAGAATACCCTAAATAAGTTGTCTGGCAGGTTTATCATTTTGATACTAGAATTGTCAGTTTGGGTGCACCATTCAGATTGCGCAAATCATTCAATGCGTTTCCCAAAAGCATTGTTAGCCAATATGGTCAGAATTTCCTTCATTATCGACTTTTAACGAGTCTATGTTTGCCACACCATAGCTTCAATGAACATCGCAAAGGTGTGTAGTTGGAATTTTAGAAGCATAGTTTCTTGTTTTTATGACATGTGGACTTAATAAATCCTTATCTTGAGCAAAATAAACAAGCTGATGTTCAATACAGTCTATATCTTTTATTTCAAATATAAACAAATCTCATTCATGTCTTTTAGTTTGTCAAGAGGTTTAAATTGCACGTGCAAGGGTGCGCATGTACGTGCTCTAGCATGCAAGAAGAAGCATATGATGGAATCTGGAAATAAAGCAAAATAACTGAGAAAAGTGACAATCCTCAGATGCCGTTTCCATGATTGATCTGGCATTAATTTGAACTCAAATGGATTCATTAAAAGAAGTTATTACTCAACTACCGGCATGACATCATTAACTAACGTGGTTGAACTACAAATTTGCGACAATATGGTTTCGGGAAACAGTCGTAGCTAGCTAGTTGATTTCTTCGTACTATTGTAGTTAAGAAGCGAGTTACGTTGTTGTATGGGAATCGCAGCCTAGAATAGATTGTTGAATAGCAGGGCGGCTGTCCATCACCAAATCAGTGCTGTTAATTCTGCCCATGCTCCTTGTACAGTTAAAGGAAACAAATCATATAGTGGTAATACAGGATTTAGATGATGGAGGAAAATATTAACACACCCAGCAATTGGATATAATGATCACCTTGGCATACTTATGAGCTAAAACAATGCCGAATTAATTCAGAATATCTTTGTTCATGAGTAGTTTGTGCTTAAAGTGTCTCTGTACACTGTTCTTGAAATGTATCAGTAGTCTGTTCCTCCAGAAGAACCATCTTTAAGTTAAATATTTTGAAGTTCCATCTTATCTGCCAGTGTTGTTGCCACAGAGTGTCCTTGATATGATAGGGCATATCTCTCTGTGAACTTCTTGAAGGTTGCCAACATTGATTTGCGAAAATATAAAAACAAGAAAATGGAAAACAGAGTCTGCTCTTTTGGAATTATTTTGACTCCATTACAACCTCTAGAGATAAACAAAGACCATAGAGACCATTTGGCTGGCGACTAAACTGTAGTTTGGTGCAAACTAACCATCTTAACCAAACTAAACCCCTACCCGCCATATCTTTATCATGAGGTTGGTCCCCAAGTCAGTAAAAGACATTGACCCGGTTTCACAGACAGGGTTTAGCCTAAGCCAGGATTAGGCCTTAGTTCAGTTAGGACATTTAAGTAGCTTTTATAAACTTTAACTAGAAAAAAACATTGCTGGTGTGCATCTTGAGACAAAACAATATATTTAAGATATGTCAGTGCAAGTTTCTTTCAGTTAAAACAGCTCAAACATGCATTTAGTCTAGGACTAGCTTAAGCCTTGTCTGTGAAATCGGGGGAAGGTTTTTCCCCTTGACTCCATCCTATACAGCATCTTTTGCCAGTCTCATTTAAAATTTGGGAGTAAAACTAATTTTTACTATTGTACTAATGTAATGTTTTCTGTCCGCTAGAGGCCTATTCAAAACAAAGGCGTAGCTTGATGATGCCAAGTTTTAGCGCAGAATCTTGGGACATGTGATCTTCACCTCAACGGCTGGTGGAAAAGAGTTGGGATAGGACTCAGGAAGAAATCATGTTCATGGATGTGATTATTAACGTTACTGTAGTATAAGCAGAGCAGGACCGAGTGTTGTGGGAGCTGAATGAGGCCGCTGGAGTGATTGTGCGACACGCGCCTCACGAGCAGCGGAACTTTTATTATGCCGCAGTCGCCGGCGCAGCTTCCGCTTTTCCGGTCATGAGTATGAGGTAACGCAGCTCTGTTTTATCATATTAGATACATTTGAGTGTGTTGAAAATTGTTATACTCTGTGCATTCGTATTTGTTGCACACCTGTTGCACACTGCAGTAAGCTAGATCGATTTTAGAATATCATATTAAATGCTGGATGGCTTGTGTTGATAAATGCAATTAATTTTAAAACGTATTGTATGATGGAAAAAATTCTGTATTACTGTTACTAAAAATAAAGCTGCATCTGATTATGCTATGTTAGCTACTTAATAGTGATTTTTTCTGAGGCATGGTAAAGCATGGTACTCGCAAAAAATCAAGAAAATTAGATTTAAACAATAAGACTAACGTTAAACGTGTTGAGCTATATAACAATAATTAGTTTTCTGGCTATAAATATATAGTTATTAGTTGTTCCCTTGTCTATTAAAACATTTAAATATTAAAGTGTCTTTGGTGTTTTCATGGTTTCTACAAAATAAAACCGGAAACTTAGGGTAATGCGAGAATGATGCAATTGATGTCCCGGAGCAATTTGCAATTTTCTTACGATTTACAAACAGTTGCAAACATTTGGGATATTGTAAGTACTCAAGTAAACAAAATGTATAACACTAGCCTAGTGGTTTTTGGATATTTTACTGCAAAATTATTACATATTGCACCTTTAACTCTATCAACCATGCCTGATGATTGTAGTTGTCTTAGGCAATAAAAATGCCATATAATTTCCAGAAGTCTACAGACTTCCTGACATACCTGACCAGTAAAGTGTGTTTCCTGATCAGAGACAATAGTGTTCATCTGGGAATGATGTCTCAATCCAGTATTTTAGCCTTTCTTGGTGGTAAAAACTTCAACCCACATTAAGAGCTTATCAATCATGACTAAAACATCCTCATAACCCTTGCATTTTAGAAAGAGTCATAAAATTCCATTCACAATTCACGAAATTGTCTGCCACAGGGTTTTCCCAAATGAATAAAATCGATTGCCAAATTAAGTTCTGACATCACGCATCACTTCTTCCGCGTTTCTCTGCCCATATTATTTAAACATGAACACATTTAAAAATGCCTAAATGTCTGGCACACACTGTATATCTATGTGACTAGATAAGGAAGTAAGGTTTGGTGTATTACAAATCCACAGATTTGGCCCTCTGGCTTTATCTGTGAGCTGTGAGTGAGGTGTTTCAACAAGCAAATGACATGCCTGAGCAGTGAAGATTTCTGCCGTTCATGAGGTGGCAACTGCTTGGTCAGCAAGAGTTCTTCCTTCAGTCACACCTGTGTTCGTGAGAAAACCTCTCTGCTGCCAACCTGCTCCTAAGACATGCAGATATGCACAAAACTGAAGACGTAACAAAAGTCTGTGTAGATTTTAGCTAGTTTGCCAACTCACATTTAAGCAACCAAATCAGCCTGAAACTAAGACTTCTCAGTCTGAAGTTACTGTTCAACCTGCCTTGCATTCCCCATTTAGATCATCAAATTGTACTTTTACCCTTAAAAATCTTCACTATCTCTGCATCATCTTGTTACTTAGTTCATGTATAAAAGATGTGATCATCTTTTCCAATAAATGTTTTTCCAATTGTAGTATCATTGACCACTTGAAGGTGTTGCATGTCCTGCTGCTTTATAGACAATAACGCAACGCAATGCATTTACAAAGTGTCTATAGTGAATGGTTCATTTCAAGCATTACAAAGACACACTTTGCAAAGCCAAATAGACTCAGACTGTCTATTATAATTGTTCATAAACAAGGCAAGGGCCTTGAGTCATGGTGGATTGCTGTGAATAAAACCCCATACTTATAGTTTTTTTCTAATCTTCTTGTTATTGGGTTTACACAGATGTCACATAACCAATACAAAAGATTTGATTGATATACCTGACAAGAATTTCTCTCTTTTTTTTTTTTTTTTGACAGTGACCCTTTTTGCCACAATATCTAAAAAGGTAATTATTGGAACCTTTTAACACATCTTAATTAAAATTCCAACGCATTGATTTAATTAAACTGTTATTATTTTGATGAGTTCTGTTAGTATGATTCAATCTGGGTGAAATATAATTGCCAGAGATTAAGTTGGGGAATTTGGAAAAAGGATAGACGAGCAAGTCAGTGCATGCTTAGCAGCCAGGGCAGACTCAATGGGGGGTTTAAAAATCCTCTGTCTGCTCCACCACCAAATTGCACTCTAGGGCAGGCCTCTGAATTTCCCTGGCAATGATGGAGAACACCACCAGGTAGCGCTCCAGGACACCGGAAGCAAGAGTTCTTCTGGCTCCGCAACACAAGTCAACATGTTAAATTATCTACTTATAATCACATATATTTTAAAACATAGAAATAAGTTTAATCTGTAATATACTCTACATAGCCATGCAAGGCTAAGATTGCACGCACATCCTTTTACACATGAATTGATTCATTTATTATCTCACTATAATCGCATTTAGGGTGCATGTAAATGGTCAGTGTAATATTTTTAAAGACAAATAAAAAATAAGTGAAACACAGACAACCAAAGGTGAAACAAAGACAACCCTTACGAAAAAGAAGTTTATTCCAGTGTGCTATTAGTATGCTTCTTATATACTTTCAGTCTACTTTTTATGTACTTCTCAGATATATATTTAAAATTGCACTTAAGTATTCTTAAGACTCATACCGACAGAAAAGTTGAAGTACACCGATCGGGCATAACATTATAACCACTGACAGGTGAAGAGAATAACAATGATTATCTCTTCATCACGGCACCTGTTAGTGGGTGGATATATTAGGTAGCAAGTGAACATTTTGTCCTCAAAGTTGATGTGTTAGAAACAGGAAAAACGGGCAAGCGTAAGGATTTGAGCGAGTTTGACAAGGGCCAAATTGTGATGGCTAGACGACTGGGTCAGAGCATCTCCAAAACTGCAGCTCTTGTGGGGTGTTCCCGATCTGCAGTGGTCAGTATCTATCATTGATGCACATGGGGAGCGAAGGCTGGACGGTGTGGTCCGATCTAACAGACGAGCTACTGTAGCTCAAATTGCTCAAGAAGTTAATGCTGGTTCTGATAGAAAGGTGTCAGAATACACAGTGCATCACAGTTTGTTGCGTATGGGGCTGCACAGCCACAGACCAGTCAGGGTGCCCATGCTGACCCCTGTCCACCGCTGAAAGCGCCAACAGTGGGCACATGAGCATCAGAACTGGACCACAGAGCAATGGAAGAAGTGGCCTGGTCTGATGAATCACGTTTTCTTTTACATCACGTGGATGGCCGGGTGTGTGTGCGTCGCTTACCTGGGAGCACATGGCACCAGGATGCACTATGGGAAGAAGGCAAATGGCGGAGGCAGTGTTAATCTGTGGGCAATGTTCTTCTGGGAAACCTTGTGTCCTGCCATCCATGTGGATGTTACTTTGACACGTACCACCTACCTAAGCATTGTTGAGACCATGTACACCCTTTCATGGAAACAGTATTCCCTGGGGGCTGTGGCCTCTTTCAGCAGGATAATGCTCCTGCCACAAAGCAAAAATGGTTCAGGAATGGTTTGAGGAGCACAACAACGAGTTCGAGGTGTTGACTTGGCCTCCAAATTCCCCAGATCTCAATCCAATTGAGCATCTGTGGGATGTGCTGAACAAACAAGTCCGATCCATGGAGACTCCACCTCACAACTTGCAGGACTTAAAGGATCTGCAGCTAACATCTTGGTGCCAGATACCACAGCACACCTTCAGGGGTCTAGTGGAGTCCATGCCTCGACGGGTCAGGGCTGTTTTGGCAGCAAAAGCGGGACCAACACAATATTAGGAAGGTGGTCATAATGTTATGTATATTTGGCCTATACTTGTACTCAATCTTTAGATTGAGATATACTTAAAAGTATAATTAAGTATACTTTGCTTGTAGGTATGTTTAAACTTTTGATTGAGTATTCTATTAAACTTGCATTGTTTGATGAAAGTATTGATTGAAGTGTATGTAGGAATTTACTTCAAAATACTTTACTCTTTGGGGATGTTGATGGACTCATCTATGTTTTGATCATCATTCCAAATCCCATCCGGATGTAGTCTTTGACAAAGTTTACTACTGTTACACTTAAATTATACTTAAAAAAAGTGGGCAAATTAGTAGTACTGAAACAGCATACTTTCAAAAATACTTCTAGTACATTGATATTAGTATACTTACTACATAAAGTATACTTAAAAATATACTTGAACCTTACTTAAGTGTACTTAATAAAATGAACTTGAAGTAGCTACTACTTTTTTTGTAAGGGAATGAATACTTTCTTTCTGCTTTGTGATGCTTTAATGTTCCTGTAAATGGGAAACAGAACTGTACTTTTCAGTGAGTTTGTTTTACCGTTAAGCTGTCTGTCCAACAGGGGGAGTTGAGTCCTGCCACTTCTCTGCTCAGCCAAGCTGTGGTGCTGGGGGAACGCAGGACAAATTCAGTATATGACCTGAGACGTTTGGCCCCTTATGTTAACTTAATCTCCTAATGCGCTGGATAGGGGACAACAGCATGAATGAGTTTAATAGATGATGTCTATCTGATGGACTTTAGCCCGTTCTTATTGGTGCCCTATTTTAGTCATTATGATATCAATGATAATGATCATTATGGTAAAACTATGATATCAAGTCTGTAAGCAGTCTTGAAGAACCCAAACAAAGCTTTATTTAACTTAAAACATGATTAAACAAAACAAAGACTTTACATGGCATTGCAAAACAATAAACAAGAACCTTACCCACAGTGGTACAGGGACAATACTAGACAAAGAACAAGGCAAACATGAGGACTTAATTACACAAGGACTAATCACAAACAAGGAACACCTGTGCACAATCAAGACAATGAACCAAACAGAACGTGACAACATAGAACACATGACATGACGAGGGGAGCACATGGCAGGACCACATGACTAGAACATGACAAACAAGGGAAGCACTTGGCAAACAGGAACATGAAACCTGAATAAACTTCAAAACATTAAAACCAAACAAAAACTAGATGTGACAAAGTGAAAATAACTGGAACTATTTATTTACTTGACTTGCTGACAGAAAAGTCTTTGTATATTTGGCCTATACTCCTCTTCACTCTTTCTTTGCCATTGACTCAATTTTCTTGTTATCTATGTTTTCGCTGTTATTCAGTGGGGGCGCTATTATGTTTCTAGTACAGAATCTCCAATCAAAACACAGGTGAAGAAGAAGCAGAAGTAAGCGATAGAAGATTACTTAAGCAAATGTAAAACAACATGATCATCAAACATTAAACAGCATGTAAATCAAAACTGCCTAATGTTACTGAATAAAATGTCAACCCAGCTTTTCTCAGCTTTTTGTTTAAAAAGTTTTTAATCTGGAAAGTTAAAGCACAGTATAAAGGTATATTTCAAGTATTAAAAAAAAATTATACTTAAATAGGAAGATAGTAGTACACTTAAAGTGCAAATACAATATATAATAAATAGTGAACTATGTAACACTCAGCTGCAGTGGCAGAGGAAACACGGTTAAAAAAGGAGAATTGTTTAAAATACTTGTACGCTGTATTGGCCGATACCGATATTTGTCACTTGCTCTCTTATTTGAAATTTTGTCATCAAAATAGATCAGAATATGAAATAGACTGCTTTTTAGGTAGTTTTCAGGTACAGAAATAAAGTAAACAAATGTAAAATAACACTGCATATTATTCAATGTATAAATGAAATACATATTAATCCTTCCTTATTGTAACAGACTTTATTATGATTAATTTGTTTTTGTATACATTTTAATACTTTTTGTAAGTTTAAATATGTGTAGGATCTCCTTTACTGTTGTCTCCTTTACAACACTGGGCCTTGGGACAGGAACCAACGTTTCTTCCACATGTCCAAGGCACAAAGGCATCGCCTTGTGACCTTGATCATGCGAAAAGGATTGCCTCTCTGGGAAAACCCTTTGGTCCTGTGCCACCACTGCAAGGGCCTCATGTACAGCAGACCAAAAGGTATCACGCTGGAAGCTGCTGCCATGAGACCCAACAGTCTCTGAAACTGCTTTACAGTGATTTTAAACTTGTTTACAGCTGCTAGAATCTTAATACGAGCAGGAGAGAGACATGCCTACATCGATGTTGTCCCAACACAATTGAGCCTTAACCCCAATTTTTTCATGTGGTTGAGAACGACATCTTGATGTTGGACCACCATCTGTTCTGACTGAGCCAGAACAAGCCAGATATAGTTCAATACGTGAATGCCCTGGGGTCGCAGTGGAGCATCCACGCATTTGAAAGCCTCATGAGAGGGCACGAGCACCCCAATGCCACAGCGTTGAGGGAATGACCCAGTAACATTGGTGACACAGTGTTGAGTGTCTGGATCATGCGCTCGTTGGGAACCTCTGCGCCCCGAAAAACACGAATTGGCGGGGTTGGCAGAACGGTCTCCTGAGGTCACCGAAGGGAGACAGGCACCATATAATGAGATGTAATCCATTTCCCCCCCCGGAAGGGACTGCCCTCAGAAGCCTGACACAACTGGCATTAGGGCTTCTTCGCCGAAGCCTTATTAGAGATAATAACAGTCCTCAGATCCATTCTACCTGAAGTCAGCTTCGGCTGAGAGCATCCACCCGTTCCCTAATCTTTCTGAGGGGGAGCATGGGTATGGACACTTTGCTTCTGCTGTGTTCTGTATGAGGAGCTTGACGGCTTTTGCTGCTCCTGTCCAGCAGCAACAGAGACATGAGGGTTTTTTAATGGAAAACTTTGCATCAAACTTTGATAGAACTGCAGCTTGCTTCCTTGACTCTTGGAACCTCTCAAAGACATTTGTAACTGCATCGCCGAAGAGGCCCGCGGGGGAGACAGGGGCATCAAGAAGGAAACTCTTATCATGCTCTTTGATGCCTGACAAATTAAGCCACAGGTGCCTCTCTGTGGCCACCAGGGCTGCCATAGACCAAGAGTTGAGCTACTTTGTGCGAGTGTACACCAAACCCCTGCTGGTAAATCTACCCACGCCTGACTTCAGCATGCCCTACAACGTCATCTGCCTCACCTGCATGGTGGTCACGGTGGGCTATGGCTCCTTTTACAACTTGCTGACTTGCATTTTCCAGGTGGGTGAACTGAGTCCACTGCTGGCCAAACGGTTGGCCAACCTCGTTCGTCACATAAGGGGAGTGCCACTGCTGACCTTACTGTCGACAACAGGTCTGATGCCTGAAATGTCCATATTAGGCAGCTGAGAGAGTCGTGACTCTAAAACGGCATCTGCTGGAGTTTTAAGATGCTTTTCAGCTCTGGAAGGACTCAGTGCCACCGTAAACTTTTGTTGAACAAATGAGCTTCCAAGACAGATGGATTAACCACCTTTTTTATGTGTGTGTCGCATAAGCAAAGATTAGCCACTTTTTTGTTTTTGTTTTATTTTGTTTTGTCGTAAGCATAAACTTGCTGTCACAAGAACATTTCTCAAAGAAACTGCATGCTTCAGGCATCTGGGAGAAATATACATGGAAGAGCATGATGTTAAGTCATCTCAGTTTACGCCACCTCTTTGAGAACATTTCACAGAATTACTCTGTTACGTATATAACCCTCATTCCCTGAAGGAGTGAACAGAGATGTACGTCAGAAGTGATATCGCATGAGAGCCCAATCACCTTTGAGTGTGAACTAAACAAGCCAATGCACATGGGCGTGCAAGCTTTGCATCACGTGGGGCAAGGTGGGTATAAATGTAGAAACAGGTGCACTCGCACTCTGTTTTTCGCTGAGGAGACGAGCACGTAGCCCGCGCTCAGTGGTGGCACAGGAACTGTGGTGACATGACATACGTCTCCGTTTACATACGTAAGGGTTACATACGTAACCGAGACATTCCCTTTCAGCCGGTCACGTTGACGTACGTCAGAAGTGAACTGACGAATTGGGATCCCTAATAAAACGCCACAGTTACTGACCCTTCCAGCACCCAGCATAAGCCTCAGCATCCCCCCACACCTTGGGGCTGAAGATAGGACTGGGCTTATGCCAAGAGAGTCTACTGCTTTTCCGCATGACCCAATCAGTAAGACTTTGATAACACTGGGAAAGCGTGCCCATAGGGAACGCTGCGTAGAAGAAGCTATGCCTCTGGTAGAGTGAGCTCTCAACCCGAGCGGGGCAAGGCATACCTTGGGATTGATAAGCCAAGGAGATGGCATCCACTATCCAGTGGGCCATCCTCTCCTTGGAGACAGCCTTTCCCATCTTCTGGCCTCCGTAACAGACGAAGAGCTGGTCTGAGTACCTAAAGCTTCATGTTCTATCCACGTACAAATGCAAAGCGCGGACGGGACAGAGTAAAGCCATGGCTGGGTCTGCCTCCTCCGAGGGCAGCGCTTGCAGGTTCACTACCTGATCTCTGAAGGGAGTGGTAGGAACCTTGGGCACGTATCCGGGCTGGGGGCTAGGACTAAGACTATGATTAACAAATATGACTTGACTTAACAGCACCTATAGGCATAGATAGAACAGAACAGGGTAAGACGCTAGATAATCAATAATAATCTGACAAAGAGCTGAGAGAATAGCAGAGTAGTAGAGAGAGAATCAAGCAAGAAAAGGTGTGAGCGCTGATTGCTATAGCGAACAGCTGAGTCTAAGTAGCAGTAATGGGGAGAAGATCAAACCCAACTCCTGACAAAAACAGCATCTGCTGGGGTATAAGATGCTTTTCAGCCCTGGAAGGACTCAACGCCAAGTGATTGTTCTGCAACTTAGGTTGAACAAATGAGCTTCCAAGACAGATGGATTAGCCACCTTTTTATGTTTTTTGTTTTGTGAGTAACAAGCAAAGATTAGCTAGTTTTTGTTTTTGTTCTGTTTTTTGAGTAACAAAAGCAAAGAATACCCACCTTTTTATGTTTTTTTTAGTCACATAAGCAAAGATTAACCACTTTTCTTTTCTTTTTTCTTTTTGAGTCACATAAGCAAAGATTAGCAACCGTCTTATGTTTTTGTTTTGAATAACCAAAGATTAGCTATTTTTTTGTTTTATTTTGTTTTGTTGAGTCACATAAGCAAAGACATTTTTGCAGTGTGGATGTCTAAGAATGTTACAAGTATTTTATACTTTATGTAATGCATTGATATTCAAATATGCATTGTTTTAAATTGTTTTTAATGTTTTGCCTTTATTTTCCTCCATTTTCCTGTAGACTGACAACATAATGAACTCCAAACTGGGTGTTATTGAATTTGAACTCTGAAGCAGCTCTTTAACACTGGTTAACTTTCCCATAATAAACTGACTGGAAACCCATAATGTGTTAAGAACAGTTTGCAGCGTTTTTTTTTTTTTTTTTTTTCATGCCTCAAGAGATTCTGAGGAAGAATGTAATGTTTTTTTTTTTTTTTTTTTCTTTATCCCTCTCAACTGTGCCATTCAGTTTGAATTACTGTATGTGAAAGAGCCTCTGCCTTGGATGACTGTGAATCCTTCTACTATCTGATATATGACATGGTAGTTTGTAATATACATTTTACAGGTGATTTAGTTGAACAGATTTGTAGTAATTCACTGGTTCTTAAACTAAAAGTACCACTGATCAAATCAGACTATCCAAGAAGTACCATCATCAGCTTACCTATTTTTGCCCAGCACTGCAGAGGCAAGTATATCAGTTACACTGTGTCCTAACTAGGCACAATACAAAACAAATCTCCAGTGAGAAGCAACTTGTCGTCCACAATCAATGTGAAACTGCTGTGCAACATGATACAATCCCAGCCAATCAGAAGAGATTAATGTTCAATGTATGGTTATGAATGGGATTTGTAGTTGCCAGGGCTACTCAACATCAACAAAATTGATCAGGAATTTCTGTATGTTTCACTTGGGAATGAAAATAAGACCTCCAGTGCTCCACTAAACACTATCACTTGAGAATAGAAGTAAGATCTCTAGTGTCTAGAGCAGCAATCAGACAGACTCTAAACAATGCCTTTGAATATGCTTTAGTCACAGCAGGGAGGATCACAGAGAATCCCATCAGCAAAAAGAATACAACCGTTTATATAGAATAGGTACATGGCAAAGGTAACATGATTCATCATTAAATAATTTTTCTTTAATATGATTGGTTCTACATATGTGCAATTCAGCAACAACACCCCCCACCCCTGTTACTTGTAAAGCAATTTTGTTTTTTGATTACTTTAGCTTGTTACTCAGGTCATATTATATTTAGTTAGCCAACCAGTCATGTCCATATGCTTCTGTTATTTCAACACTAATTTTGGCTAAAGTGTTGGTACATTTTGTTCTCAAAAACATGTTAAGCCTGCAAGAAAAAGAAATGAAGCACTGAATTGATTAAAGTAAAATAAGTCAAGTAGGCCTATGTATTATGCAAAAATAGTTAAATCAGCACTGGCAATTTACTGCACGCGTGACCGTATGGGGTTGGGAAACATTTCTGTCCGGCAGGGCACTGAAAATCATGGAAAAAGTTTTGGCACACGGCCTCTTCAGTAGGTCACATAAACCAGGCTTTTTCTGGTCTTCAGGTCAAATACATACTTTTGAAATAGAGAATATAACATAAAATAATACTTATATTATATTAGTATTTTATAATACTAATAATAATATAATATAAAATAATAATATACAATATTATTGTTACAATATCACTGGTTATTAAACACACGAACGAGGAGATAGAGCTAATAGAGTCTTTACTTGAAAATCCAATAGGAGAGTATAGGAACAGACAGGAACATACACCAGTATAAACGCAAATGATACCCGACAACATACTCAGCAGAAACTGGAACTTAAATACACTAATGATTGAACTCAAATGACGAACAGGAACACGTGACCGATGATAACAACAAACTGAAAGTCCATGTGACTTTAACATTACGCCCCCTCACGGAAAGGCGCGTCCCCGCGCTGTAGAGAGAGGGGAAGATGAAGATAAGATGCTGAAGATGATGTAGGAGGCGGCTCAGGAGGCGGATGGCTAACCGGGAGGAGGCGGAGAACAGGAGTCCAGAGTGGTGTAGGAGGTGGTAAAGTTCAGGAGATGGCCTTGAACAGGGGCTGCAGGATGTTGTGCCAGGCACCAGCCAGGGTAGTGCCCCACGGTGGCGTTGATGGAGGGAAGAGCCATGGAAGGGTGTTGATGACGACCGCCATGGGGAAGACCGTAGTCAACAACAGCGAGGATGGAGCCCACTGCGTAGTCGATGAGCTGAGGTGGTGGAGAGGTGGTGACGATCCAAGCGGCCGCGACGGAGCCGCAGTGACGACCTCCTGAGATCGAGGAGGGGATCCGGAGGTCTGAAGATGCGCTGGAGCGACCGAGGGCGGAGACGGAGCCTGAGGTAGGGCGGAGCAAGTCGTAGTGGAAGGGGTGGAGGGCCAGAGAGCAGAGTCTGACCCAGGTGGAGCCGACGTGCCGAGGGAGTCCGGCGTGGTTGAATGGCCGATGGTCAACTCTGAGGTCGAGGGTGGGAGGAGCGCAGGCGCAGAAGTCAGGGCGATGGATGGAGGCAGCTCGTGACCATCCGAAGCTGGAGGCAGAGCTTTGGGCGGGGCTCATATCTGGACCCTTGAGGTCCACCAACACTCCCTCGGTGATGGAAGACTCGGCCGGCTCACACACCTGGTCAGGTACACGCTGCTCGGGCTCCGTGGCGATCTGACCCCCGATCGTTCTTGTGGGCGTGGCCGGCTCAATCGCGGCGGTCTCTGTCGTACTACCTGCGGTGGGCTCAGGTTGTAAATCCTCGCCGTCTGGGTGGTTCTGGCTGGGCACTGGCTGGGGAGTGGGGCTGGCGGCAACCTCGACGGTGAATGGTGATCCGTAGGATGCCAGCACCCACTCCACATAGGACTCGAAGCTCCCTCGAGGACCCTCCCTGGACAGCTGTGCAAGTGTGGTGGTGTTGAGTCCGAAGTACAGGAACGTGTACAGGCAGTAGTCCGGGAAGGTGGTCTGATGTGCGAGATCCAAAAATAGTTCTAAATGTCTCTCGAGGGAGCTTTCTCCCTGCTCAAGGCACATGAGTTTGACAGCTAGGTACATGGTGCAAGCAGGAGTGAGAAACGGAACAAAAAACTGAACACGAAAACCAAAAAGAAAATCCTAAGTAAAAACAAAAAAAGTTTGGGTCGGGTATTCTGTTACAATATCACTGGTTATTAAACACACGAACGAGGAGATCAAGCTAATAGAGTCTTTACTTGAAAATCCAATAGAAGAATACAGGAACAGACAGGAACATACACCAGTATAAATGCAAACGATACCCGACAACATACTCAACAGAAACTAGAACTTAAATACACTGATGATTGAACTCAAATGACGAACAGCTGTGATGAATGTGATTAGTGTCCATGGTAACAGATTGTGGCGGGAAACTAGAACAAAGGAACACGTGACAGATGATAACAACAAACTGAAAGTCCATGTGACTGTAACAATTATTTAATATATGGTAACACTTTATAATCCAGTTGTTAACATTAGTTTACTACATTAGTTAACATGAACTGACAATGAAAAATACTTATAAAGCATTTATAAAGTAAGGAATAATTGATGACAGGCTGTTGAATTATTAGAAAATAATACACACCCGAGGTGGTAATGCGGTCACAATGCGAACACTGGAGTGTGCATTATTTTCTAATAAACAATAAAGTTCTAATAAAGTCAATTATTCTGCGTATTATTTCCAAAAAAAAAAAACAAGGAAATAATTTGATGTTCTTATCCTATTGTTTACTATATATATATATATATATTTTTTTTTTTTTTTTTTTTTTGCTTGGTCAGTGTCATTGTGGGTTTTGGTTCTTTTGCTGTTGTAGACTGTAAGGACCTTTGAAATAATTTGGCGAAGCAGATGACCACCACTGCAGCTCATACGGGCTTGAAGACCCCCACGGCGGAGCAGATGACCACCACTGCAGCTCAGATGGGCTTGAAGACCCCCACGGCGGAGCAGATGACCACCACTGCAGCTCAGATGGGCTTGAAGACCCCCGCGGCAGAGCAAACGACCACCAAAGCAATTCAGATGGTCTTAAAGACCCCCACGGCGCAGCAGATGACCACCACTGCAGCTCAGATGGGCTTGAAGACCCTCACGGCGAAGCAGACGACCACAACCACAGATCACGTGACACTAGAACATGGCTGAACAGGAGAAACTGAAACATGAAGCACAGAGAGGTTAGCATTGGCCACTAGGGCCATGACAGTACAGGCAGGGAGCTCAGAAAAGCCCTCCAGGGCTCTGATTGAAACGTCCTCTCTGGTCATGTAGCGGGCTCTGGAGCGGACTCATGGACTGAAGCGGGCTCTGGGACTGGAGTTGATGTGTGTGCAGCCCAAACACACCAAATGGCAGTGGCCATA
The DNA here is from genome assembly GCA_037101425.1 of Elopichthys bambusa. Taxonomy (NCBI): domain Eukaryota; kingdom Metazoa; phylum Chordata; class Actinopteri; order Cypriniformes; family Xenocyprididae; genus Elopichthys; species Elopichthys bambusa. The sequence continues at coordinate 26,807,654 of CM074451.1, read as the reverse complement.
ATCGCCAACGCTGCAATCTCTGAGGGCTCAGGCTTGGCAGCCACCTCGGCTGAGGGCTCAGCCGTGGCAGCCATCTTAGGACGAGGCTCTAGAAGATCTGCTGAGACGTGACGAGGCACTAGAAGATCTGCAAATACAGGAACGGACTCCGGTGCAGCCATCATGTGAACAGGCTCTGGTGAGGGAATTACTGAGTTTGGAGGTGCGAAGTGTATTGGGGTCACGATAATCAGAGTGGAAGGCATAGAACCTTGTAACGGTACAAGTGCCGCTGCCACCGGAGCTTGTCAAAGTTAGCCCTCCCCCAAAAATTCTTTGGGTTCTTAAAGTTCTCTTTCTCCCCCACAGTGAACGATGAACCACACAAAATTAAGGCATAGTCTCTTAGACTGCAATTGAACTTCCCTTTAGGAAACCAGGATTTTATGGGCTTATTTAGGCCAAAACAGAAAATGTCCTTCAAAGCCACATCGTAAAATGGAACTTGAATTGGTGAACATATTCCTCAATAGATAAGTCTCTTTGCCGAAGGTGACTGGATCCATGGTTGGACTAGAAACGCTCATAAAAGCCGCTGGATCCTGGTAAGGCTGAGTATTCTGTAACGGACGGGAATGTGACAACATAGGTGTGGATCCACGTGCAGGCTTTATTCATAAGAGCGTAGTCAAACAGGCAGTAGGTCGATTGCCAGCAAACAGTAGCAGGAAGGCAGGGCAAAAGAGTAATCCAAAACACAGGCACAGGTTAAGGCAGGCAGCAAACGATCAACAAACAAGGAAACAGTCCAGGGTCAAAACACAGGCTAGGCCAGGCAAGGCAAGTGACCGACCTCGGACAGTGACCGACCATAAGAGCATTATTAGGGGAGACCATGTTGTAATAATTTGTTTTAGCAACTGTAAGTCAGTGGTTTTGCAATATGTGTCTCAAGCTTATTCACATATTTATCTGCTTCAAATCAAATTAGTTTAGAAATCTACTTTATCCCTAAACTGTTAATTAATGTGTAACAAGAGTTGTAACCAATTGTACCTGTCAAAATATTTATGCCAACTCCCTGACCACCATTATTTAATTGTAATCATTTTTAATCCACGACAACAAAAACCTAAAAACAAATATAGAAATACATTAAATTTTGGGAAAATGGACTGAATACATTCAACCCATAGGATCAAACTTTTACTGAAAAATTTATAAGTTTGTATAATAGTTGTTGTTAAAATGGGAAAATACATATCTGGTAACAATTTTGTAATCATATTAATATTAATGTTTTTGTTTTACTGTCAGAAATAATGTCTATAGCAATGTGTTTTCCTTGTACAACGGAAAAAGTATATAAAGAATTAATAGATAAAACATAAAAGTTAACTTACTAACTGTATATGACAAGTTATATAAATCTATATAACTTTATATGAATTATTTAAACTGATGTTTGAAGTTCATCTTTCACTGGACATCTGTATTGTATGTTTGTAAATTGTAATGTTCTGAGATGTCATATTTTGTAAGGCACTTGTCAAGTTTATGCATTTATTCAGGCTGTGTAATGAAGTTAAAAGAACATGGATCTTCTCACCTGTGAAGTTTCGTCCTGGAGCAGCGTCTGTTGTGCTCAGGCATCCAGACAGACACAATAACACAGCACTCAGTACACTCGAGCTGTCATCCCTCTCGTCCTGTGTTCACACAATAAACTCTGTAAAAATTATACTTTTCTCAGAACAAGAAAGTATTTGACAGCGGGTCAGTAAGCTAATCAGAAAACTTGAAGTTGGCACTCAACCAATGGCATGAGTTTGAAGCGGGATGATCTGTTTTTGACGAACAATAAAACGTGGGCACCTTAAAAGTTTTTAAAGACCAGAGGTGGTCTGTGTAATACATGCAGAGAGCTCTATAGGTTGCTTGCAAAAGGGTTTTTTTTTTCTTCTTCTTTTTTTTTTTTCACAATACACAACTACTTTTGAATAGCCTCAATGGAGTGAAATACTTTTACCCACATAATAGTTTGATTTAGATTATATCCAATTCAATCCCACCGACCAGACATAATTTAAAGTCTTTTATAACAGAGTGTGGACTGACCTCAAGTTTGGCTCCCAAATCTGAAAGTAATATCTTACGCAAAGTCTAATGTTCCCCAAACTGAACAAGAAAATAGCTGGCTTTTTTCCTTTTTTTTTTTTTGGACCAGAGCCATTTATGATTTTGTGGAAGCTATGAATAATAATAATAAATAATAATAATAGAATTCACATTTTCTTTCTGTTGCCACTTGTTGTTTTTCATGTCCGTGGGTTGAAACGAACCCAAATAACATGATATTTACTGGAGGACCCCCCCCCTGAAATGCCATTGGGCTAGTTTTGGGCTAGTTTTGAGTAGCAATTGGGCAGGTTTTGTTGTGAAAACCTGGCAACCCTGGAGTGCCATTGCCTCAGAATCTTTGGACTGAAGCAGAGTGTTGGCAACAAAGACTCTGAGCTAAGTAACATGGCAGTGTATGCAGTGTCTCTTTTGAGTTATATCCAGTTCAATCCCACAGACATTCCCTTTCAAGTCGGTCTCTCGACTCTGCGTTAATAAATGGTGGTGCTATGGTGATCTATAAAAACCCACCGTGTTGACAGCGAAGGTCTAGATTGGCTGCAAGCCAAGCCATTGACCTCAGCCAAAAGAACTGCAATGGAGACCTCATAAGCTCAGCGGCATAGCGACTATAAGAGCAAGTTGCACAAGCATGGGCTACTGCAAACACATTGCAGAGTAAAGGACAGCGGTCTTGCCTGCATCCGGGATTAACCATACACTCACTGCCAGCAATTATGTCGATGCTTATCTCCAGAATACATTAACAGCAGTCATTCAGCACCCCAGGCACATGGATAGGGAATGGCACTATCGCCTAGCAATGTTCATCCCGGGACATGAGACATCCACAGCATGAGACTGAGCACCGCACAGTCACAGTGTGCTGGCGACCAAATAATGTATGCGTCAGTAAGCAGGCACTATCACATAAATACATCCGTGCCAACACCTAGAACTGATGTCCGCTGCAACAGCGATGCTGGTGCTGTCATGACCATAATACAAGTGTTGTTAACACTGCACAGATGAAACATGAAGGCATCAGGACTGGTCCCCATCGCCCATTCAGTCATTTTCAGTCATAAGACGAATGCTGAACATGGAATTTGTTAGCTTGATTCTCGCACGGACAATACATGTCCGTGGACAGAACTGACCAGATTGCCCAGCACAAGATGATCATGTAGAAGACCGAGAGGTGATCAGCCTGCTTGTGTCACTCGTAATTCTCATTGACAGAATATTCTGCCTGACGACTATAAATATGAAGGCATCATGCCGTTATAGCAGTATGCTTAAAACAGGGCGGGCATACAGTCACCGTCCAAGTACTCTTGCAAAAGACCACTGACAGGGGCTATCTTTTATAAAGAGATATACTCTATATTGCCAAAAGTATTGGGACACCCCTCCAAATCATTGAATTCAGGTGTTCCAATCACTTCCATGGCCACAGGTGTATAAAATCAAGCACCTAGGCATGCAGACTGCTTCTACAAACATTTGTGAAAGAATGGGCCGCTCTCAGGAGCTCAAGTGAATTCAAGCGTGGTACCGTGATAGGTTGCCACCTGTGCAATAAGTCCATTCATGAAATGTCCTCACTACTAAATATTCCACGGTCAACTGATAATGGTATCATAACAAAGTGGAAGCAATTGGGAACAACAGCAACTCAGCCACGAAGTGGTAGGCCACGTAAAATCACAGAGTGAACTTCCTGCAGAGTCAATAGCTACAGACCTCCAAACTTCGTGTGGCCTTCAGATTAGCTCAAGAACAGTGCGTAGAGAGCTTCATGGAATGGGTTTCCATGGCCGAGCAGCTGCATCCAAGCCTTACATCACCAAGTGCAATGCAATGCATCAGATGCAGTGGTGTAAAGCACGCCGCCACTGGACTCTAGAGCAGTGGAGACGTGTTCTCTGGAGTGATGAATCACGCTTCTCTGTCTGGCAATCTGATGGACGAGTCTGGGTTTGGCGGTTGCCAGGAGAACGGTACTTGCCTGACTGCATTGTGCCAAGTGTAAAGTTTGGTGGAGGGGGGATTATGGTGTGAAGTTGTTTCTCAGGGGTTGGGCTTGGCCCCTTAGTTCCAGTGTTAGTTCTTAATGCTTCAGCATACCAAGACATTTTGGACAATTTCATGCTCCCAACTTTGTGGCAACAGTTTGGGGATGGCCCCTTCCTGTTCCAACATGACTGCGCACTAGTGCACAAAGCAAGGTCCATAAATACTTGGATGAGCGAGTTTGGTGTCGAGGAACTAGACTAGCCTGCACAGAGTCTTAATCTCAACCCGATAGGACACCTTTGGGATGAATTAGAGCGGAGACTGCGAGCCAGGCCTTCTCGCCAACATCACTGCCTGACCTCACAAATGCGCTTCTAGAAGAATGGTCAAAAATTCCCATAAACACACTCTTAATCCTTGTGGAAAGCCTTCCCAGAAGAGTTGAGGCCATTAAAGCTACAAAGGGTGGGCCAACTCCATATTAAACCCTACGGATTAAGAATGGGATGTCATTAAAGTTCATGTGCATGTAAAGGCAGGTGTCCCAAAACTTTTGGCAATATAGTGTATTTCAGACCCACTCACATTATCCAGTCCCCTGGCCAACCCTGTGCAAGGGTCTGTCCCAATGTGCTCACTTAAATGCATGTTTCAATGAACATCTTTGACTTAATGCACTACACAGTGGAATGATCCAGACATAAGCATCAGAAAACACTGATGCAATGCTCGTCCCTGTTATCTCAGGGAACCAAGGTTACGTTAATAACCGGAGCGTTGTACCACCGAAAGAGTGTGTGGAAAGTAGCTACTCAACTTTTTAAGAAATTTTACCATTCTGAACGTTTCCTTAGTGGAAACACAGTAATATTTGGCAGCAGTCATGCTTGTTAGCAGCACCATCTGATTTTAATCAAACCCTTTGTAAAGAATATGAAATACATTGCATCTAGTGGAATGCTGTAAAGTTTTATATGACCACTAGATGGCAGGCATTTAAAAATGAGCTGTAGGTATTTGTTGTCGATGCTGTGTAGTGCTTTAAAAGAAAATCACATTGAAGACCCCTTTTATTCTGAGGAATCTTCTATTGAGAAATTTGAAAAGCGACACAAATAATACTTTTCCATGATCAAAGTTTAATACATCTGATAGCTATGTCAAAAGTTTATTGATGTTTCCTTGAACAATTCCAGGGCATAAAACAATTTGAATAAAAACCAGCAAGCATTTATTCATTGTAAAGGCCTTTTAGCCAAAAATGCAAATTCGAGAAAACTTGGGAATCTCAAGTTTTGCAGAGTATATTACGTTAATGATTCAACTATACCCAACAACAATAAATAAATACATAAATAAATATATTCAAATTCAAATGTAGTAGGTTGTTTTATGTTTGTAGTTTAGTTTTCATTGTGTTCATGTTCAATTGTTTTGGTTGAGTCTTGTAATTAGTTTTCATTGGTTTCTGACCATGTTTGCCTGTGTTCCAGTTAATTTGACCTAGTTTCCCATTGTGTCTGATTATTGTATTCCTGTCACCTGTTGTTCTTCAATTACCTCTTTAGTCTTGTCAGCTGTGTCTTGTTTCCCTGATCAGTTCACTGTGTATTTATATATATAAAAAGCTGTGTTAAAAAATGTGTAGTGTTATTTTGCACTGCTGAAATGAACAGATTGACGTTTGTGCAAGAGTTTTTTAAAACAAAACAAAACAAAACATACATTTAAAACTGTACTTTACAGCATCAGAAAGACATAACATTACTATTTGAAGGCTTCTATTGTAGCAGTATCTGACTATTTCATTAATAATTTACACCAAAAAGTTGAAATTCCCTTTAGCACAGGAATTTATACTATATTCTTTACTGAAAAGGCAAATCAGTCCAAGGCAGCTGAATGTAAACAACACAGTTCAGAGTTGACAGCCACGCTTAATACTTCCCCATGTCTATTCGAAATAATGTGTGCTAGTGGTGCTGAAATAAAGGCCGGTTGATTCAAGTCTCCTAAAAAATAAGAGAAACACAACTGTGTTACATCTCTGTGAAATTCATGATGGCTGAAAATAAATGTTCTGGGTGTCATAACAAAATAGGTGTACTCAGTACAAATGAACTGGTAAACTTTGACAGAAAAGTGTGAAATATGAATCAAAAAGCAAAAGAACTATAGGAGTATATTGAGCCAATAAGTGGACAATAAGTTCTCTGCTGCCATCTACTGGTAATTTTATATTTTCCACCAGAAATGTCTGCTAAAGCAAGGCACATTTAACCTTTAAGCATGATCACACACACACACACACACACACACACACACACACACAAAAGTTTGTTTTGCTATCTTAGTGAGGACATTCCATAGGCGTAATGGTTTTTATACTGTACAAACTGTACATTCTCTCCCCCTACACTACCCCTACCCCTAAACCTACCCATCACAGAAAATATTCTGCATTTTTACATTTTTAATAAAACATTATTTAGTATGTTTTTAAAGCTATTTTAAATATGAGGACTCATGGAATGTATTTCATGTTTACGTCATAATACCAGTGTACTACCCATGTCATTATACAAATACACGCGCACACACACACACACACACACACACACACTTGAAAATGTTTGGTTTGATTTTATTGAAAGGTGTTTCATTCATTAATTCATTCTCTGTTATTTAAGCCTCGAAAATCAGTGAAGTTTCCCTCATTTGATGTTGAGACAGTGATGTGCAGAACTGAAAGTCAAGTAAGTGAAGTAGTTTGAAATCAGTCTTGAATTTTTCTTTATTGTCATGAGATAATATTTTGTGAAATGATGGGCTAGGGTGAAAAAACAAACAAACAAACAAACATGTTGACATATACCTCATAGTCTCCTCCATACCTCATTTTATAACAGGGCAACGCTGGCTTCTCTTTTTGAGGCGTCCAAGCGGAAAAGCCTTGACTAATGGTCTAAACATGTTTAATTTACTGTGCTTCACTTCAACAGCAACATAACAGCTAAAAACAAAAGTTATCAAACATAAAATTAACTTACAATTATTATGCACTATTGTCACTTGTTGGGAAATAACTAAAAAAGCAATAGTCTATAAAAATACATCTAGCCTAACTTTAAAGGTGATATAAATGGAGACGACATATGTATCAGGTGTCTTTTAAGGCGACGTATTTAGTACACATAATATTTTTTTTTTTTATAAATTTCTATATACGCCACCATGACGTTGCCACCGGGTATATGTTATCTTACCGTGCACTTGCCGTGACGTCGCCGCTGATCTGTCATCTGTAGTCCCTGTCAATCACATTCAAATATCGACATGGACTAATGGCGACGGAAGGGTAGACTGCTCCTTCTGCTTCTCCAGGGTAGCCTTGGACATATTCAGTGTATGACCTGACCAGAGCTGAGATGTTTGGCCACTTATGTTCACTCAGTCTCCTAGTGTACTGGAAAGGGGACAGCAGTATGAATGAGTCCATCAACTTCCGCTTCCAGCTTCTTTTTCGTTGGCGAGAAGGATGGAGGCTTGAGGTTGTGTATTGAGTACCGCACTCTGAACGGCCAGACAGTCAAGTTCCACTATCCACTTCCTCTGTTCCCATCTCTCTGGAGCAGTTTGCTTCACCAAGCTGGACCTGCGGAGTGCCTACAACCTTGTTTGATATGTGAGGGTGATGAGTGGAAAACTGCCTTCATAACACCTGTAGGATATGCCTTATGGCTTGTCCAACTCACCCTCCGTATTCCAAGCCTTCATGAACGAGGTGTTCTGGGAGTTTCTCCATCACTTTGTCATCATCTACATCGACGACATTCTCATCTACTTCTGGAACCTGGCCGAACATCACCACCACGTGATGCAGGTCCTCCAGAAACTGAGAGAATACCACCTTTATCTCAAGCTGGAAAACTGTGAGTTCCACTGCGTCACCATCCACTTCCTCGGATACATCATCACCAAGAATGGCATGCAAATGGACCAGAGGAAAGTGGATGCCATCCACACTTGGTCACAACCCACCACAATCAAAGATCTGCAACATTTTTCTGGGTTTTACCAACTTTTATTGTCAGTTCATCCCAAACTACAGTTCCATCACTTCATCACTCACCTCTCTTCTGAAAACAAGTCTCTGTCCTGGAATCCTCTTGCCACGAAAGCCTTCCAACAACTCAAAGAAGCTTTCTGTTCCGCTCCAACCATGGTCCATCTTAATCCAGAACTACCCTTCATCGTGGAAGTAGACGCCTCTACGACCGGGGTTGGAGCCGTGCTATCCTAGCAGCAGGGTGATCTATCAGTCCTCCATCAATGTGCCTTCTTCTCCAAGAAACTGTCCCTGGCAGAGTGGAAATTATGGCATCAGAAACCGTGAGCTGTTAGCAATCAAGAAGAGTGGAAGAGTGGAGACACTGGCTAGAAGAGTGATGACACTGGCTGGAGACAGTGAAGCATCAGTTCGAGGTAATCACTGATCATTGCAACCTCGAATATCTCTGTGATGCCAAAAGGTTGAATCCTCGACAAGCACATTTTGGGCATTGTTCTTCACCCGATTCAGTTTCATCATCACTTACCGCCCTAGGGGGGTAAGAATCTACGTGCTGATGCCCTAAATATAAATATAATCAAAGATGACTGTAAAAATAAATCTGCATTGTTTATCTTTTTGATCTTTAATTCATAAAATTAGCATTGAAAATGGGGGGGGGGGGGGGGGGGGGGGGTATATTCCCATTCATATTTACATTTTTTTTTAAGCACACCAGGGTGATCATGAACATGAATTTGTCCAGCCATGACTTCCTGTTCCACAGGAGAATAAACATGAGGAAACACAAAGGCCAAATTCCCTTAATCATTCATCACAATGAGTAAAACCAAAGAATATAGTTCTGATGTGCAGCAAAAGATTGTTGAGATTCACAAAATAGAAAATGGCTGTAAGAAAATAGCTAAAGCATTGAAAATCCCCATTTCCACCATCAGGGCAATAATTAAGCAGTTTCAATCAACTAAAGATGTTACAAATCTGCCTGGAAGAAGACTAAATCATCCTAATGCATGGTGAGGAGGAGAGTTTGAGTGGCTAAAGACTCTCCAAAGATCACAGCTGGAGAATTGCAAAGATTTGTTGAGTCTTGAGTCTCAGAAAGCCTAAAAAAAATTATCAAACAGCACCTATATCCTCACAAGTTGTTCGGGAGGGTTTCAAGAAAAATCCTCTGCTCTCATCCAGAAACAATCTCCAGCACATTCAGTTGTCAGACAAGACTGGAACTTCAAACGGGAACGGCTTCTATGGTCTGATGAAACTAAAAAAAGAGCTTTTTGCCAGCAAACCCACCAGATGGGTTTGGTGCACACATGGAAAAAAAAGTACCCCATGTCCACGGTTAAATATACTGCTGGATCTTTAATGTTGTGGGCTTATTTTTCTGGCCTTGGTGTTTTGGTTCTTTATAACTTTTTCACCTCTGACTTCCAGTGTCCCAGTCAAAGAAGAGTCGAGCTACTTTGTGCGAGTGTACACAGAACCCCTGCTGGAAAATCTACCCACGCCTGACTTCAGCATGCCCTACAACGTCATCTGCCTCACCTGCACGGTGGTCGCGGTGGGCTACGGCTCCTTTTACAACTTGCTGACCCGCACGTTCCAGGTGGATGAACCGAGTCCACCGCTGGTCAAACGCTTGGCCAACCTTGTTCGTCGCCTAAGGGGAGTGCCACTGCTGACCTAACTTCTGAGAGCAGGTCTGACGCCTGAAATGTCCATATTAGGCAGCTGAGAGAATCATGACTTCAATACAGCATCTGCTGGAGTTTTAAGATGCTTTTCAGCCCTGGAAGGACTCAATGCCAAGTGACTGTTCTGAACTTTTGTTGAACAAATAAGCTTCCAAGACAGATGGATTAGCCACCCTTTTATGTTTTTTTGTTTTGTTTTGTTTTGTGAGTCACAAAAGCAAAGATTAGCCACCTTTTTATGTTTTTTTGTTTTGTTTTGTGAGTCACCTCTTTGAGAGGTGACAGACACCACAATCCAACTACTGAAAATGGATGTCTAAAAATGTGGCAAGTATTTTCTACTTTCTGTAATGCACTGATATTCAAATATGTGTTGTTTTGAAGGATTAGACTGTTTTTAGTGTTTTGGCTTTTTTTCCCCAGGCATTTGCCTGTGGGCAGACCACATAATGACCTCCAGACTTTGTGTTATTGAATTCAAATTCTGAAGCATCTCTTTAACACTGGTTAACTTTCACATAATAAACTGACTGGAAACCCATAACATGTTGAGAACAGTTTACAACATTTTTTGTTCACGCCTCGAGGGATTTTGAGGAAGAATGTTTTTTTGGAGGGTTTTGGAAACTATTTGGCATCCCACTCAACCATGCCATTCAGTTTGAATTACTGTATGTGAAAGAGCCTCTGCATTGGGTGACTGTAAATCCTTCTATTATCTGTTATGACATGGTAGTTTGTAATATACATATGCAGGTAATGTAGTTTAACAGATTTGTAGTAACTCACTGGTTCTTAGACCAAAACTATCACTGACTATCCAAGTAGTACCATCATCAGCTTACCTATTACCTTTATGTCAGTTACACCGTGTCCTAATTAGGCACAATACAAAACAAATTTCCAGCAAGAAGCAATTTGTCACAATGAATGTGAAACTGCCATGCAACATGATACAATCCCAGCCAATCAGAAGAGATTGATGTTCAATGCATGGTTATGAACGGGATTTTGGACAAGTGGGATTTGTAGTTGCCAGGTCTACTTAACATATCTCTCCCTCTATAGATAGATAGATATTCAACACTCAAATGTTGTCTTTCTTAAACACAGCATGTAAACTTTGTTTCCCTCCAGACAGAATTCAAAGTCTGTTCACATTCCTGGAAGCTGATGCATGCTAACCTCGGTTCAGCACAAATGCCTTTCATTTTTGCACTTCTTTTCTCTTTATGTGACTAAATTGCCAAAAGTACAGCATTAACCTGCATTCTTTGATTGATCAATTTCTGGTGGCTCAGTACATCAGTTCAAGGCTTTTCAATCACTGTCATGTTTTGCTGACAATTGCTTTGACCCTTTTGCTGCCAAGCTCCTGGAGAGGATGGAAACAGAGGTCTCTTTCATTACAAAACGTTTTGCACGTGTTTGGGTCTTGGGGAGGGGAACTTGTGCATTCCTAAGCACTGATGCCAATGAGCTGTTATGTGAGAAGAGAACAGCCAAATGAACACTGGCATACCAAAAATACCAACTCTTCAATGAAGCAATTTTCTTTTTTTTATTTGTGGCCAAAAAAACTCAACATCAAAGGAAGGTTTACTAAAACTATGAGGTTTTATTTGGTGGTTACAAACAAGGAAATCATCCCCTATGAATAACGCACTGAATCGATTTAGGTAAAATAACTGTATTGTTATGCAAAATCAATCTCACAACTCATTCCGGTGGTTAAATCAGCACGGTTCACTGCATGCATGACCGCAGGTGGTTGGGCAGCATTTTTGTTCGGCAGGGCACTGACCATCATGGTAACAGTATTCGGCACACATTGGAGTCCCCTTCGGTAGGGCACAACGACCAGGCTTCACTGCATGGATAGAGAGATTCAGCTTTAGTCTGGCCATGTAGCAGCATTCAGCCTCAGATGTACAGCACAAAACTATGGAAGCTTGTTTCCGCCAACTTTTTATGAAGATTTTTCTCACAATTGCGAGTTTACATCTGGCAATTCTGACTTTTTTTTCTCACCATTGAGATATGAACTCGCAATTGTGAGTTATAGTCCAATTCTGAGAAAAAAAAGACTTTATTTCAATTGCATGTTATAATTGCAGTTACTTTATGACAGACAATTGCGAGTTTATATCACACAATTCTGAGAAAAAAAAGTTAGAATTGTGAGGCAAGATATAAACTCGTAATTGTGTGAAAAAAAAGTCTTAATTGTGAGATAAAAAGCCACAATTACCTTTTTTTATTTTTAATTCAGTGGCAGAAACAAGCTTCCATACAAAACACTCAAGGCTTAAATAGCTAGTTTTACTTACAGAGTGAATTGCATTCTAAGTAGGTATTATTCATCATTTTTATTCATTTTGTAAAGTCACCCTGTGCCTAAAACAGTGCTATAGGCCTAATTCAGGTCATTTCTATATAGAGAATATGATAACATAAAACAATACCTATTATTATTATAAAATAAGACAAACTAAAAGGCAATGAGAAAGCTGACCCAAACATGAATAGAATAATTTAATATATGGTAACACTTTACAATCCATTTGTTAACTACATTAGTTAACATGAACTAACAATGAAAAATACTTCTAAATAATTTATTAATATGTTATTAATTGTTATGTGTTTACAACATACTAATACATTATTAAAGTTGTATATATTAATATTATTTAATGGACCTGACTTGACATGAACTAACAGCTGTATTTTTATTAAAGTTGACAAAGATTAATAAATCCTGTAACAAATCTATTGGAACCTAAGAGAACCTTATTGTAAAGTGTTTATATATACTATAATATTATATTTTAATATAATATAATATAATAATACCTGTATATGGAGCTGTACATTCATGTCCACATCCATTGCTGCAGCATTTCTCATTGTTGGGACATTCACTGTCATTGGCACAGTACTCGGCACACACTCCTGCTCCAAATTTTCTGCGTGGACACACTCCTGGCTTTGCTGTAATACAGACACATGACAGAGAAACCATATCACTGAATGCTGAATGTCTTTTTCACTGTTAAAAAAAAAAAAGATTTTTGGAAGTTGTATTGTATTGTAATACGTTTTACAAGAAAAAAACGTGTTACTTGCTGTTTGTTTGTAATTATTAGTGAACTTTATTAGCAATTTCTGATTGAAAGCTTTCTACAATTTTTTTTTTTTCAGTGTTCCTTTTGAAAGACCTCTACTATTATTATCCATTACTCATTGAAACTCACTGAAAGCAGGCGGCACACACACAGCGCCACAGTCAAATACACAGCATCTGTGTCCTCCAGAGCAGTCTCTATCAGAAGCACATCCTCGACTGGACGGCACGACCGTCAGCTTCCTCGGACAGTGACCGGCCACTACAGAAGAGCATCATTAGGGTATACTGTAATAGTTTGTTTCAGCATTTGTAAGTCAGTGGTTTTGCAATATGTCTATCAAGCTAATGCACATATTTATCTACTTCAAATCAAAGTAGTTTAGAAATCTACTAAACTGTGTCAATTATAAATACATATAAAAAGTGTGTAACAAGAGTTGTAACCAATTTTATCTGTCAAAATAACTGTTATGCCAACCCCCTGACCACCCTTAATTCATTTTAAGCATTTAATCCACGACAAAAACCTAAAAACAAATATAGAAATACATAAAATTAGGAGTAAATGGACTACATTAACCTACCTTGTAATATAGTTGAACAGAAAATACAAAAAATGTAATAATAATGTTCTTGTTTTACTATACAATGTACAATGGATATAACATAAATAACATAAAAATTAATTATATAACTTTATATTCATTAAACTGTTGTACAAAGTTCATCCTTCACTGAACGACTGTACTGTATGTTTGTAAATTGTAATGTGCTGAAATGTCACTTTTATGCATTTATTCAGGCTGTGTAATGAAGTTAAAAGAACATGGATCTTCTCACCTGTGAAGTTTCGTCCTGGAGCAGCGTCTGTTGTGCTCAAGCATCCAGACAGACACAATAACACAGCACTCACCGAGCAGTACACTCGAGCTTTCATCTTCTCGACCTGCTATCACACAATGAACTCTGCTGGAAAAAGCGCTAAATTCGTGAGTCAGGAGGGGCGGAGAGTGAGTCTGTGAGGCTTCAAGGTCCTTGCGCGAGGTATACAAACCTACAATGAAAAAAACCTGTGTATGATGAATGCTGGTGCTTTTTTCGACTTTAACTCGCTTTAAAAGAAAACAGATACGCCCTTCAGTCTGTCAAATATTATTATAAAAAAAGTCGCCCAAAGAAAACATACTTTTTTCAGAACGATAAAGTATTTGACCGCGGGCCGCGTCAGTAAGCCAATCAGAAAACTTGAAGTTATTAGCGCTCAACCTCGAATGGCTCGAGTTTGGCGCGAGTTTTTTGACAAACAAATGTGGGCACCTTGAAGGGTTAGTTCACCCAAAACATGAAAATGCCTTCATTAATTACTCACCCTCATGTCGTTTCACACCCGTAAGACCTTTGTTCATCTTCAGAACATAAATTAAGATATTTTTGATTAAATCTGAGAGCTCTCTGACTCCTCAATAGACAGCAATATAATCGACACTTTCAAGTTCCAGAAAGGTACTAAAGACATCAGGGTTGCCAGGTTTTCACAACAAAACCTGGCCAATTGCGCCTCAAAACTAGCCCAAGCGGGGGGGTAAAAATCGTGTTCCGGGGGTGAAATTTACGTTTTTGGCAGGACTCCCCTGGTAAAATTCTCATTCCAGGGGCTAATTATCATGTTATTTTGGGTCAATTCAACCCGCGGACATGAAAAACAACCCGCGACAACAGTGTAAAAGTAGCCCAGTTCCGCAGGAAATTTACCGCATTGAGGTAAAAAAAAAAAAAAAGAATTGCCACGTTGAGGTAAATAACCCGCAGCGCCTTATCATACTGATGATCTTCTTTAGCTTTAGCACGGGCGCTCAAACAGCAACGCAAAACATTAATAACTATGATTGGGGCAGTCATATTAATAACATTATAATTGTATACACTGTTGTAATAAAATGGGCTTTGGGCTTAGTTGCTGTGTTTCGGCGTGTTGTTACGTGAAGAACGCATCCACAACAGCTACTTTATTCTGATACCTTACTTAGGCCTAGTTCAAGTTCATCTGTGCATGATTTTGTGCAAATAGTTGTAATATTATTTTTATTTTGCATAAATATTTGAATTATCTTATATAGGGTGTGTTCTGTTGAGTTAATTCATCTTCTAGCTTCAGTTTATGGGTTTTGATTCTCTCAAACAACAATTACGTTATTTCAAATAGTCATTAAAGATGTTTACTATTACTGTAATATTAAAAATTAAAAAAAATTAAAAAACATTAATGCATTATTTTTAATAACTAGCACTTGTATTGTTGTACAATACTTGTATTGTATTCTCGTATTATTTTCATCAACATATGGTTTGATTAAAATAATTTTTTTGTTAGGCAATATATTTTTTGGTAACACTTTCTCCGGCGATGAACTATGTACAAGATATTCACCTTATTCTCGTGGACACTACTGTAGAAATGTTTTTAAGGGACAAAACACAATTGGAGGTAATAAAGTAAGGATCACAAACAATAACAGATGTTTTTTTCCAAATATCGATTTTTTTTTCTTCTCAAATTGTCAACATTGCTATTTGACCTGTGCGCGCTGAAGCTGAAGAGATGAACACCCATAAACGAAAGCACTTTGCTAGAAGGTTAATTAACTCAACGGAACACATCCTATATAAGATAATTCAAATATATTTATACAAGAACTAAGTAACGTAGTCAGCTCCTGTTGTGGATGCGTTCTTCACGTAACAACACGCCGAAACACAGCAACTAAGCCCAAAGAATTCACAACATTTTATTACAATTGTGTATACAATTATAATGTTATTAATATGACAGCCACAATCATAGTTATTAATGTTTTGCATTGCTGTTTGAGCGCTCGCGCTGAAGCTAAAGATGATCATCAGTAGAACGCGCTGCGCTGTGTTAGTTGCCATGTCGGACACAAAAATGGCGGCGGGCATAGCAGAAGTGACGTCTTCGGTACCCATGGATTGGCCGGCTCCTGCATCAGCATCACACGCATGCGTCGTGCTGCTCACGTGAACAGCATCTGATATGGAGACAGCGTTCTGATGTAGAACCTGAAAGCGCTGGACCTAAATAGCATAGAAGAATGACACACAAGATATTGTTGAATAAAGTTGTTATTTTTGTTTCGTTTTTGCACAAACAATTTCTTGTCGCTTCATAAAATTAAGGTTGAACCACTGCAGTCATGTCGACTATTTTAATTATGAATGAATTGGGTACTACATTCAATCCTAAATCTGAAACTAATCAAAATTGGCAATGGCTAATTTTCCCCAAAGTTAACTGAATGGAAACCCTTCATTTCTGCATGGAGTTTTAGAGGACAGTTTTTCCCCAAGGAATTTTGAAAGAAAGAGATTTTCAACATTTGCTCAGTGGATGAGGTGCATAAAAATATGCATGCTTGAAATGAAGTCATGTTTGTTTGTATATAAAATACACTCTATACATTGCTTTAAAACAGATTATACATAGTAATGTGCATCTAGTAGTGGAATGCTGTAGTTTTATATGACCACTAGATGGCAGGTGTGTAAAAATGAGCTGTAGGTATTTGTTGTCAATGCTGCATAGTGCTTTAAAAGAAAATCACATAGAAAAGCCTTTTATTCTGAGGAACCTTCGTTTGAGGAACTTGAAGAGACACAAATAATACATTTCCATTACCAAAGTGCAGTGCAAATTTAATACATTTGACAGTTGTGTAAAAAGTTTATTGATATACTGTGAATTGACTTGGGTTTTCCTTGAACATAAAATCATATGAAATACAAAATTTGAAAAAAAACCAGCAAGCATTTATTGTAGTCAAAATGCACTTTTTAAAAAATGGGACAATTTGAGAAAACTTGGAAATCTCAAGTTTTGCAGAGTATATTACATTAATGATTCAACTATACCCAACAACAATAAATAAATACATAAATAAATATATTCAAATTCAAATTTAGTAAGTAACCAGTATAATGAATTTGTGTGCAAGGGACAACAATCTGTAAAACAATCTGCAAGATTTTACAAAAAAGTTTGGGCTCAGATATTAAAACTTTCATTTTTGACATTAATAACTATATAGTATTGGTGGAATGATATTGTTTTCTAAATATACTCAAAATCATTCAATAAAAAAGAAATATAAAGGCATCATTTGTGTAGTGTTATTTTGCACTGCTGTAATGAACAGACTGATGTTTGTGCACAAGTTTTTTTTTTAAACCACTCTGAGCTCAGTAACATACATTTAAAACTGTACTTTACAGCATCATAAAGACACAGCATTACTATTTGAAGGCTTCTGTTGTAGCAGTATCTGACCATTTCATTAATAATTTACACCAAAAGTGGAAATTCCCTTTAATATAAGAATCTACTTTATCCTTCACTGAAAAGGCAAACCAGTCTTTCCCATGTCTATTTAAAATAATGTGCTGAAATAAAGGCCGATTGATTCAAGTCTACTAAAAAATAAGAAAAATTCATGACTGCTGAAAATAAATGGTGTCACACCAAAAACCTGATTTGTTGTTAGTTCATAATACTTAATGCATTAAGTAATGTTAACAAACTGAGTCTCATTGTAAAGTGTTACAAACTAAAGAATAAGGCTATAATAAAAACTATTGAAATGTGCCCATTAAATGCATGTGTTTTAAAGTGTAGAGTTAGCATTAATTCGACAGGTTTCCTTAGTAACCTAATCTTACATAGTGCTTTCAGAAACATCCCTCATATTCATATTAAAAAAAATAACCCTGAATGCTTATGGGACATCTTCACTTTTACCCTTAGCCCTGACCAGCCCCTCGCTGTCCTCGATGCTCTCTTTAATGAGACACTCCTTTAGGTTGGGCTGGTTCCCTATATCAATCCCCAGCTCCTGGATCTCCTGCAAAAGAGCTTCCCAGCGCCTCTTGTCCTTCGAGATCTTCCAGGACAGCCTGACGTTGGATTGCAGGAGGGGGATGAGCAGAGGGTGCAACTGGTGCTGCTGCAAAGCCTCCTGGGAAGGTGCTAGATCCTGTAGGGCTCGGTCGCAGTGTTCCTGAGCCTCACTGAGTTGGTCTAGTTCTTGGAAACAGGTGACCAATGCGGAGAGCGTGAAGAACCAATGAGCCCTCTGCAGCTGGTTGTGCTGCAGGATCTGATGGCATCCTAACTTCTCCTGGAGTCTTAGAGCGTTGAGAAGAGACCCCAGGGCGTCTTGATGACGGCCCACTCGCATCAACATCTGGCCAGCACGCAGATCACCCAGGTAGAAGAACTCAAGGAACGTAGGTGTGGTCCGCAGTTCAGGTAGGGAGTGAAGGTGGGTCAGGTACTGCTCGAACGCCCGGCTGCGCTTGGCAATGGTCTCGGCGGCGAAGTTTTTGCGTAGCTTCTTGCGAGGGAAGTAGACGCCATCCATCTCGTCTCCGTGACGCCGTCGCAAGCGGCTGTGCAGCCGTTCGAAATCAGTGTAGCGCCGCGTGATGACAGCGGGAGTTTTGTCAAACGTGCCAGAATGGATGACATGAATTGTGTAGAGCTGATGAGAAAAAGTATATTTGACTTCATGTGAAACCAGAACAACAAAGCCAGCAAAAAAAAAAAAAAAACTGTTCAATGGGTCCATGAAATGATGCTAATTTTTGTCCCATTTGTCCCAACACTTTTACTAAAGTACCCCTTTTATGCTGTTTTAAAGATTCCTAATTTTTGTTGTTGTTGTTTTCCTAACAGGTTTAAATGCATCCATGGTCAAAAAACACTTTAATTCTTACATAATATACATTGCAGCATCACCTCTTTTCTTAAGAGTGTCTGAAACAGTTCGATAAATCTCTCTAAGCCCCTCCTTTCTGAGAGCATACTCTGCTCTGATTGGTCAGACGTCCCAGTTTGTTGTGATTGGTCTACTCTGCTCTGATTGGTCAGATGGCCAAGTCTGTTGTGATTGGTTTACCTCTTACAGCGCGTGTCAGAAACAAAACATATCTACCATATCTGAATTTCAGTTCTAGATCATCTTCAGCACTTGATACACAGAGATGTGAACAATAACGATGGCATCGGTTTTACCGTATCAATTCGAGCCAAAGTCCTCATCCTTTAGAAGTGCGTGCAAATTATATTTGCTTTCGTAGCACAGAAAACAGCATCTTCTCGACATGTTGACAACACAAACTAAACTCTTCCAGTCTCAGCTACAACTACAGTGTTTGAGGGTCAAAGCAGACATTGTTCGTTGTTCCAATAAAAACCATAGGCCCGCATTAAGCAAATTTGTTACAAATCTACGTAGGTTCGAGCAGAAAGCAAGACTGGCATGAATAAAGTCTTGTTTCAGGCAGTTCAAAATTGATTCTTTCTTTTAGGAAACAATAACTGTAACAGCTATATTACACACTACATGGAAGATAATATCTGAAAAAGCATAACCGGGGCACTTTAAGAAAAGAAACGTCATTTAAAAATGACTTTTATTTGGATGATCTTATTTGTCATTGGCCCAAATATAAAATGCTGTTTTGAATGTTTGTTTAAATATGTAATGTGTTTTAGTAAAGTTTTGAAGTTGCTTAAAAAGACTAAAATGGTTCACAGTTGTGTCTTGTGTACTTACCACATACTTGGAATTTGTCTCATGGACAACACTGGCATCAGTCACCTCAAAAATGAGTTTTTCTGGAATGCAACGAGTTCTTGAGCTTCGCCAGTTTTCTTGTAGTTGTCTGGTGATCATGTTTGAGGTTTTGGGGGAAGGACCTATTGGGCTGGTATCTATAAACCAAAACCAAAGACAAAATTAACTTCAACTGTGAACTATCAAAATAAAAGTGAACCAAAAAGAAGAAGTGAAATCTCCCTACAAAAGATTATTGTAAATTCACAAAGAGCATACATCATGTTTAAGCTTAAAGGAAGAGCTCATTCTAAACTGTATGCTGTTTTTAAAAGAAGGCCTTTTTTTTCCAATGCAAACTCTGTTTCCATACAATAGCAGTTAATAGTGGCGACAGATGTCAAGCTCCAAAAATAATACAACATAAAAGTGCTTCATTCAACTTCTGAGCTAGTCTTTCAATTGTAAGTTGCTTTGGAAGCATCTGCTAAATAAATAAATGTAAAAAACATTAATTGCAAGTCTTCTGAAGTCATGCGATAGCTTTGTGAACAGAAACTTGTTCATCACTAATGAGGATCCACGCCACTGAAGCTCTGAAATCTGATTCGTAGTTATCATTGTCACCAAAAAGCTACTGGTTTTCATGTGTCCAGTTCAATTGGCAACATAAATATGCAGAATAAAGAATGTGATTCGAGAACTGCAAGAGCTGAGATGATTTTCAGCGAATGCTGGCCTAAATTTGAGTTCCACACACCAAGTTATCATACGACTTCATAAAATAGGCAATATGGCGTATAATATGGGTGTATGGGCTACCTTTTTGGTGTTTTTGTCCTTTTTGAAGCTTGACAGCTGTGCTCAATAATTAACAACATATACAGTTTAAAAGTTTGGGGTCAGCAAGATTTTTTTTTTGCGAGTTATAAAGTCAGAATTGTAAGATATAAACTCGCAATTGTAAGAAAATGTCAGAATTGTGAGCTGACTCAGAACTGGACTTTATAACTGCCAGAATTGCCAGAAAAAAAATCAGTATTGTGAGATAAAAAGTCGCAATTATCTTTTTTATTCCATGGTGGAAACAAGTTCACACAGTAGTTTCCACAGTAGTATCATTTTACTGTATTTTTGATCAAATAAATGCAGCCTTGGCGAGCAAAACAGACTTTTTTTCAAAAACATTTTAAAAATCTTACTGACCCCAAACTTTTGAACAGTAGTGTAAAGTTGGAACAAGATGAGGATGAGTAAATGTCTGTATTTTCATTTTTGGATGAACTATTCCTTCTGCATATGTAGCTTGGACTTCACAAAACACAATTTTTTGCCGTTCTACTCATCTATAAAGAATACATATTGCCCTTTATACTACCATATTCAACAATTTTAGCTTTTTTAAAAATATATGTATTATTGGTGACTACCTGTGCTGCTACATGCATTATCTATGGACTCTCCAAAAAAGTCAGAGTCACTGTCTGGCCCCGATGCGTCGCCGGGATCCTCAGAGTCCAGGACCCCATCACCCTCGAAGCACAGGGTCCCTCCGAGCCTGGCCGACACGCAGTCTGTATCATCCTCAAGTTCAGAACTTTCTGGAAAGTCATCCGTTCCATGGCCGTCTGCCTCGGAAGGAAGCTCCCCTTCTTTGAATAGTGAACGACGAAGTCTGTCGAATAGTTTAGAGGCCATCCCAGCTTTGCTCCAACCCTGGAGAGCACAAAAGACTTTTGAGAAGTAATATGCATTCAGATCACGACATTACTTATGGCAGATGCTTTCCTGTCCTGTAAAACTATTGACTATCAAATGTGTCTGTCAAACAAGCCTACTGACTGAGTCAGTAATGGAAACACTGAAACTTCAAACCTCTCATGAACTTTCATTGAGCCGTGAAACGAGAGAGCAAACTTTCAGGGAAACTGATCTGTCACATAAATATTTATTATTTATTGGTGGTTTGGTGAAAAGTGCCTCACAACAGCACTGAATTTCTGTAATTTCCATAGAAGAAATAGAAGTAAAAACAGATGTCATAATTATGTATAGTTAAGATAGATATAGTAGGTTTCTTCACATGTGAACACAGAAAGTTTCATAAACACTCATGTGTATACAGCAAGTTTCGGGCTCAAGTTTTCCTAATAATTCCCATAACCAAATTACATTAATCACGTTTCATCTTAACACATGGAAAACTTTTGAAAACCTCGAGGAAAGTGGGAGCGACTGCAGAATGTAAATCACTCTTAGCTTGCTAACTTGCGTGCTAATAACATCGCGCTTAATCAGCAGAACTTCCACAACTTATAATATGAAGAAATTTGACAGTAATTAAACAAAGTTATCTCTTAAAACCATCAACTCTCTGATAAACAGCACTAAAAGTTGCCAGACACAAAGTTTGAGGTTAACTTTTCCTGCTAACTGTGGCTAATCTAACGTTTCAACTCCAAAATGATGAACAAACAAATAAAACACACGAATATTTGAACTTACCCGAGTTACAGACCTCTAAACTACATATGATCAGCTCTTCATGGTGCTGGATAAATCATTTCCATGTGCAAATAAAGAGAAGCAGCGGTGTAAACATGTATGGGAGTTGTTCACTAAGCATTAGAAGAGGGCGGACACACGCTTGACAACTGATTGACAGCCACAAAGCAGGAGAAAACGTTTTATATGCCTTCTTAAATATGTATTTCATAATACATTTATGTAAAGTTTTGTGCATTTTTGCTCGGTGCATTTGTGTTCAACTTTTTATTCTGAATCATTTCGTATATCATAACAAACATGTGAATCGTTTTTAATTTTAAAAAATGTTTTTAATTTAACCGCCATACATACAACATGCAACACTGCTTTTTTAGAGTATAAGAAAATATGATTTTATGATCTATATATTAAAAAATTATATATTTATTACGTCAAAACTATCATGGTTTTTTTTTTTTTAAATTCAGGAAGATAATTACTCATAAGTGATTCATTACAATTACAAAAATAATCATTGCATAATTTTGCAATGTACAGGAAAATTGTGAAACTATTCCCCAGACTGCCTGGAATTAGTGTGTCTTTCAATGACACTCCAAGTCGATAGGTGGCGCTGAACGCAACACATGTTAGCGCTTCAAGCACAGAGGAAGACCATCACTGAAAGGCGGGTTACAAAAACTTCACAACAGTCTTCGATCCGATTCTGACTCGAGTCGTATAACATAATGGCATCTAAAAAGCCGTTGAATATACGTAAAGTTGAGAAAACGGCTTCTAGTGACTCCAAAAAGTAAGATTTTAGTTTTAATTCATTAAGTTCATTGTTTATATATAACTTGTCGCATGTACAAGTACACACTTAATAACTTGCTTTTGCATTATTTGTTTTCTTTGAAGTGTCATGTATTACACTTACTCTTGTGAAAACACTGTTAGTCTTGTAAAGTTAAATATTTGAGATAATGATATAATATAATATAAATATCTCAAATTTATTTATGTAAATATATGTTCAAATATTTCCTCACTGTGACCAATAGACACTGTATTTCGAAAATGACAATGAATAAACCCACTTGACTTCATTGGAAAAGTAAACATGATGGAAATAAAACCAACTTACGCAGAAAAGATTATATTATTACTATTAAATAAGTTGATAAGGTCTAATAACTACTAAAAGACATGAAATATAGGTTTTTGCTACATAAGATGAAGTGTGGGTCAAAGTCCATTTAGTGACCCTAATATTACAAAATACTCTTATTTAAGTAAATTTCATTAATGCAGATATTCAGACATCCTCTGTTTTTCAGTCTATCCACTGAGAATGAAGTCAGCAGTGGAAATAACAGTGGTGCAAGGAGGAAAACCAAAAGTAAGAGCATGACTTACAACTTCTTATAACTCATTGCTGTTATAGTACTGACAGATTCATCTGATCTTGATTTTTAGCGTCGGGCACAATTGTGAAGTCTAGGTACATGCAAACTGAAACAAAGGCTTCTGCAAAGGTAACTAACTGCAAAATGATAGGAATAAGCTGTACGTTATGTTTCCATTCTAATGTTATATCTGTGTTGCTGTGTCTGTTTTCTCTGTCATTTCATGGCAAAATCAGGACTGATTCTTTTATATGGTGTGTTCCGTAGAGCAGTGTACAGCAGCAATTGACACTGGCACCCAGACCCACCCGGCCATCCTCTCCCAGAGTAGGCAACACGCGAAAGCCGAGGGACGGCGTCCCGTCGAGACGTACTATGAGCGCTCTG
Organism: Elopichthys bambusa; assembly: GCA_037101425.1. NCBI lineage: Eukaryota > Metazoa > Chordata > Actinopteri > Cypriniformes > Xenocyprididae > Elopichthys > Elopichthys bambusa. The sequence continues at coordinate 26,783,724 of CM074451.1, read as the reverse complement.
GCAGACAATGACTCTACCTGTGAGTGTTGGGTTAATCTGTAGATATGTCAGATTAAATATTCACCATCTGCATCTATATAGGTTCTCTGTGTTGCAGTATAAGCTTTATTTTATTAGATGAATTACTTGATGACTGATGAATGTGATGTTTTCCCACAGTGGTCTCCAGCGTTCTGGAATCCTCACATTTGGCAGGAAATGTCTTTCAGTCGACTGTGCTGGATGGCCACTGCATACGTCCAGATTTTGATGTGTCCGTCATTAAAGGTGTGGTACTCATGGAGTAATATGATTTTTGTAACCAGAACGGCTTGTGTAACAACAAGTTGAAATTTTCCAGATAAAGTTGCGCCGTCAAGCGCAGTGGACCCCGAGAATGAAGAAAGGGACATGGCAATGGAGACGTTTATACTGGCCTTCCTCACTGCTAAGGTCTGATGTCAAATTGATTCAATATAGTTATTGAAAATGTCCCTCAACTTTTCTTGTGATTTTTTTTTTTTTTTTTTTTTTTTTTTTTTTTTTTTTTTTTTTAAATAGCAACACTTTCACTACCACATTACACATAGGCATACTGTATATATTATCATACACACATCTACGTCCTTACATAACAAACATTTCATATGCCAGTATTTAATTAAAGGGTTCCTTGATTATGATTTTTATACTTTTTTAACTTTAGTTAGTGTGTAATGTTGCTGTTTGAGCATAAAAAAAAAAAAACATCTGCAAAGTTACAGCGCTGAAACTTCAATGCAAAGGGAGATATTTTCTTTTACAGAAATTGCGTTTTAAAAAGGTGGTTCATTGCGATTTCACTTTTTTTAACTTTAGTTAGTGTGTAATGTTGCTGCTTGAGCATAAACAGTATCTGCAAAGTTACAGCGCTGAAAGTTCAATGCAAACGGAGATATTGTCTTTTAAAGTTATGGCAGTTACTTCCAGAATCTGCATGAGTTCAATGCTAGATTTACACAAACGCTATTACTGAAAGATAGAGCAGTTCCCACTTTAAAAGCAGAAGCTGCTGTTTATAGACCCCAACCTGTAAGTATGTTTTATTATTTTATAAAGTTATAGTTTCTGGGATGTAAACAAAGACCAATGCGGTTTGGTTTCGCTAGCCAGTTAGCTAAATTCTATTTCATACTTCTCCAACAAACGCCTGCAAACACCAACAAACTTCTATGTAATCACACCAGCGAACTTCTGTTGGTGTTTGTTGACGTTTCTGTTATCAGCATTGTTTCATTACGGCTTTTATAGTGTTTACCCACATGCTCGTTCATGCTATAAATGAAACAATACCTTTACAAAAATGTACATTATTTACATTTCCACCGACTTTGACCGAAGCACATGCGACGATTGCCCATAATGGTAAGAGGCGTGGTGTTTCCAGACGACGTGAATCGTGACAACGTATTCCGGACAGCGAATTACAATACGCAGGGCCAGCTAACCAATCTCAGTCCATTGCGTATTTCTGAGGGAGGGACTTCATAGAACCAGGAGCTCAACAGAGTGTTTTTTAGGAGAAGGGAAACAGCGGTGTAGAATAAAGGTAAAATATATGAAAAATACAGCGTTTTTTTTTTTTTTTTAAACGAAGCATTAAGATATGTAAAGCTGCGCCCCATAAACACAATCAAGCCTAGAAAAAAAAAACTGTGAACCACCCCTTTAAGGTCTACAACAAACAGCTGGTAGGGACTACAACAAGCTTCTTCCCGGGTTGGTGACATCACAAACCTTAACATTTACATAAACCCCGCCCCTGAGAGCACACAACAAAGGGGGCGAGGCCATGTTGGGCTGCTTTAGAGAAGAGGAAGAGTTGTAGTAGAGTGTTGTTGCCATGTCGTCATTTTACGCCGGACTGCTTCACAAACGAGGGTCAATTCAACACTGGATTTGGACAAAAGATTAACATGACGGCACACGCTAGTCGATGAGTTGAATCAACTCCACAGCAACTACATAAATGTATCCACTAACCATTCAGAAACATCCAGTTGCTTGCTCTAAAACTTGTAACTTCTTCCTGAGTCTCTCCATCAGTGTCGACTGATGAGTTACTGACAATCCTCATTTTGGCTGCATGAGACTTTCCAGTTTTGTTGTTGTTGAGCAACCGAAGCGTGAGCTGTTAAAGCTCCGCCCTCTTCTGGAAAGGGAGCCGGGAGCAGCAGCTCATTTGCATTTAAAGGGACACACACAAAAACGGTGTGTTTTTGCTCACACCCAAATTGGGGCAAATTTGACAAGCTATAATAAATGATCTGTGGGGTTTTTTGAGCTGAAACTTCACAGACACATTCTGGGGACACCAGAGACTTATGTTACATCTTGGAAAAGGGGCATTATAGGTCCCCTTTAAAATGCCCCTATTATGAGCCTAATTTTGCTTTGGAGGTTTCCAACTATGAGTTTACATGCATCCAAGGTCAAAAAAAATTATAATTTTCTTATTATATACATTGTAGCATCACCATGTTTTATGTTTGTCTGTCTAGATTCAGCATAATACCCGAAAAATGAGAGAGGAGTTTGAGAGGAACATTATGGCTGTCATGGAGAAAGAGCAGCAGTTGTGTGCACAAGTTAACCAAAAGAAGCAACAGTATCTGCTGCTGGAAAAGCAGAAACAGCTCAACAGTTTACTGGACTTACAGGTCATCTTCACACATTTAAATCTGTTGCTTAAATCTTCATGTTAACACATCTTACATTTGAGTCCCTCTTTTTTTTTAAAATTTTTTTTTTTTTATGCAGATTGAGGCTTTAACTCCTGTTGCTGCTGCAGCAAAAACATTCGCAGAGGAGTACAAGTCACTTGCCACAGCCGTTGACGCCACGAGACACCAGCTTCCTGTGAAGAACGTGTACATTGGAGAGGACCCAGAGCAGTTTTTAGGTGAGATTTGCTTAACTTTTTTTTTTTTTTTTTTTTCTTTGCCATTGTATGTATTATTGACGTTTGTAGTATTGTGCGACATTTGGGTTTGTCATTGTTAAATGTGTTCTATAGTTGGTCGTAAAGTCATTAAGTGCAAGACCTTGTGTGTTACTGAGGGATTGAAATAACGGGTCAGTGTGTATGCATGCATCTCAAGTCCAAGACAAATTTCCTCTTGGGGACAATAAAGTGTACTGAACTGATCTGAACTGAAAAAAACAACTTTATTATAATGTAGATGTGTTCAAAGTGTAAATATCTTAATATCTAACACTGATATTGCGATTTGTTTGTGTGCATATGTATATATAACATATGTATGTGCAGTAAGGAATTGAGCGAGTTTGACAAGGGCCAAATTGTGATGGCTAGACGACTGGGTCAGAGCATCTCCAAAACTGCAGCTCTTGTGGGGTGTTCCCGGTCTGCAGTGGTCAGTATCTATTAAAAGTGGTCCAAGAAAGGAACCGGAAGTGGTGAACTGGCGACAGGGTCATGACTCATTGAGGCACGTGGGGAGCGAAGGCTGGCCCGTTTGGTCCGATCCAACAGACGAGCTACTGTAGCTCAGATTGCTTAAGAAGTTAATGCTGGTTCTGATAGAAAGGTGTCAGAATACACAGTGCATCACAGTTTGTTGCATATGGGGCTGCATAGCCGCAGACCAGTCAGGGTGCCCATGCTGACCCCTGTAAGCACCAGCAGTGGACACGTGAGCATCAGAACTGGACCACGGAGCAATGGAAGGAGGTGGCCTGGTCTGATGAATCCTGTTTTCTTTTACATCACATTGATGGCCGGGTGCGTGTGCGTCGCTTACCTGGGGAACACGTGGCACCAGGATGCACTATGGGAAGAAGGCAAGCCGGCGGAGGCAGTGTTAATCTGTGGGCAATGTTCTGCTGGGAAACCTTCCGATCCATGGAGGCTCCATCTCACAAATTGCAGGACTTAAAGGATCTGCTGCTAACATCTTGGTGCAGATACCACAGCACACCTTCAGGGGTCTAGAGGAGTCCATGCCTCGACGGGTCAGGGCTGTTTTGGCAGCAAAAGGGGGACCAACACAATATTAGGAAGGTGGTCATAATGTTATGCCTGATCGGTGTGCATACATACACTGGCAGTCCAAATTTTGGAATAATTAAGATTTTTTTTTATATTTTGGAAAGAAGTTTCTTAAGCTCACCAAGGCTGTACTTATGTGATCAATAATACAGTAAAAACATTATATTGTGAAATATTACAATTTAAATATAAGCAATTGGTGTTTTTGAGTAATTCTAACCAGGTTTATTGAAAATTTTTTCTTACACAGACGATTCAGTCAAATGTCTAAAACAGAGCGAGTGTCTCTTACAACACTATACAAAGGACATTCCCACTGACTGTGAGGCTGTGACAGAGTCTCTTAGAGAGATGAAAAATACAGGAATTGAAATCAGCCAGCAGTTGACAAGGTAAGATCAATTCAGTCTCCATATATGAAAGACTTTGCTTTGCACATTGTGAAGGCGATAGCACCGAAACGTATCTCATATTTCAAATAGAGCTTGATATTTCATCTGTGCTAGTTAAACTGATTTTGTATGTCCATTTGCGGTTTCATATTTTCTTGTAGGACTTGTTCAGATCTTCTGGAGGTGTCTTCATTAGTAAGCCGGGAGAATGTTTTGGTCCAGCAATCACTGGAGGAAGGTCAGATGGGACAGAGCACAGCCCAGACGCTCTTCTGCCCCTCCATTCCGTGACATGCTTTATGATAATGTCATCTATTTACAGTAAAATAAATAAAGGATGTCAATGAATTGTAGGTATTTATTTCATGTTACTGCAGAATGATTAAAGAATTTGTCACGTATTCGTTCTCACTGATAGGACGGGTGATGCAGTGTATTGTATTAGGAAAAACAATACTGATTCATATTTGTATTACAAAATAAAACGTTTTTTTAAGAAATAGATACGATTCTGTTGAATATGTTTATCAAGAAATACTTGATACCATATTGCTATCTTATTAATGTTAAAGTTCTTTATACCTTAATAACATTAATTACTGGAAACTGAATTGATTTGTGAAAAGGGATTATGCAGTAAATTACTCTGGTTGCATAGTTTTTTTTTTTTTTTTTTTTAAAGTTGACTGTCTTAACTAGAGAAAATAAATCCACGAAAAGAATCGCTGCAGCTTTCAACTTGAAATAATTTAGCTGTTATATTTCAGTTTATTATTGACAAATTATGACGACAAATATGAAAATAGAAAAAGGTATGAAAAAAAAAAACCCTGCATATACAGAAGTAAAGGAAAAACATATATGTCAGGGTAAAAGTTTTAAACATTTAACCACATTAAAGTGAAGTCTTTTCACCTTTTTGTTTTTAATATCGTGTAAAGTAGTACAGTAGTGTTTAATTTCTTTTATAAAATGTTTACAATTTGGCTTAGCTTTAGCCCATTTCATTACATGAATATGGCATTTGTGACATTTCCACGCATAAATACACATTACGTAGCATTTATCGGATATGACGTTCAGTTTCGTAAAAACAGGCGACCAATCGGAGCTGTCTCTACGGCAAGTGACGTCCGAGCATTTGAGATCAACAAACACGACCAATGAACAAAACAGCCATGAGGAGCGCGTGAGTCTTCCGAAAGCTTGTTTTTATTTTGATTAATTCACGACGATATGACATGTACATATTATATTTAAATACCACTTTAAACATTGAACTGAAACCCGTTTAATTCAAAGAGTATCCGCAGACAGTCTTCGTTTTGACATGGCGAATGTCAACAGACAGTACAAAGCACATATAACTAGCATTACTGCTTGCACATGACAGCGTTATAATTGCATAAAATGTGTTTTGGCGTTGTGGTTTGGAAACAACCAGTTTTGAATCATAAACGAGATAAATAATAGTCAATAAAGAGACAATAATTGCTCAGAGAAAGGTTGCAGTGAGCATCTTACAGACCTGTGCAATACTAGAAACTTAACAGAGCTTACGTATTTCAACACTTATTTGCAATAATTCATAATTGTCATATATGTACACTACCAGTCAAACGTTTGGAAGGATTATTTTAATGTTATTGAAAGGTCTATTATGTTCACCAAGGCTGCATTTATTTATTTTCAAGAATACAGTAAAAACATTAATATTTTGAAATATTATTACGATTTAAAATAACTATTTCTTTTAATATATTTTAAAATGTAATTTATTCCTGTGATGCCAAATTTTCAGCAACATTACTCCAGTCTTCAGTGTCACATGAAAATCATTCTAATATGCTGATCTGATGCTCAGTTTTTAATCAATTGTATGGTGCTTCATTATTAATAATAGTTCTTATAATATAGTTATTTCTGGTTAATTATTTGTGGAAATAATTAATTTATTTTTTTATGATTCTTTGATGAATAGAAAGTTCAAATGAACAGCATTTATTTGAAATAGACATCTTTTGTAACATTATAAGTGTCTTTACTGTCATTTTTGATCAATTTAATGCATCCTTGTTGAATAAAAGTATGAATTTCATATATATATATATATATATATATATATATATATATATATATATATATATATATATACAGTGGGTACGGAAAGTATTCAGACCCCCTTAAATTTTTCACTCTTTGTTATATTGCAGCCATTTGCTAAAATCATTTAAGTTCATTTTTTTTCCTCATTAATGTACACACAGCACCCCATATTGACAGAAAAACACAGAATTGTTGACATTTTTGCAGATTTATTAAAAAAGAAAAACTGAAATATCACATGGTCCTAAGTATTCAGACCCTTTGCTGTGACACTCATATATTTAACTCAGGTGCTGTCCATTTCTTCTGATCATCCTTGAGATGGTTCTACACCTTCATTTGAGTCCAGCTGTGTTTGATTATACTGATCGGACTTGATTAGGAAAGCCACACACCTGTCTATATAAGACCTTACAGCTCACAGTGCATGTCAGAGCAAATGAGAATCATGAGGTCAAAGGAACTGCCTGAAGAGCTCAGAGACTGGATTGTGGCAAGGCACAGATCTGGCCAAGGTTACAAAACAATTTCTGCTGCACTTAAGGTTCCTAAGAGCACAGTGGCCTCCATAATCCTTAAATGGAAGATGTTTGGGACGACCAGAACCCTTCCTAGAGCTGGTCATCCGGCCAAACTGAGCTATCGGGGGAGAAGAGCTTTGGTGAGAGAGGTAAAGAAGAACCCAAGTATCACTGTGGCTGAGCTCCAGAGATGCAGTCGGGAGATGGGAGAAAGTTGTAGAAAGTCAACCATCACTGCAGCCCTCCACCAGTTGGGGCTTTATGGCAGAGTGGCCCGACGGAAGCCTCTCCTCAGTGCAAGACACATGAAAGCCCGCATGGAGTTTGCTAAGAAAACACCTGAAGGACTCCAAGGTGGTGAGAAATAAGATTCTCTGGTCTGATGAGATCAAGATAGAACTTTTTGGCCTTAATTCTAAGCGGTATGTGTGGAGAAGCCACCAGGCACTGCTCATCACCTGTCCAATACAGTCCCAACAGTGAAGCATGGTGGTGGCAGCATCATGCTGTGGGAGTGTTTTTCAGCTGCAGGGACAGGACGACTGGTTGCAATCGAGGGAAAGATGAATGCGGCCAAGTACATTGATATCCTGGACGAAAACCTTCTCCAGAGTGCTCAGGACCTCAGACTGGGCCGAAGGTTTACCTTCCAACAAGACAATGACCCTAAGCACACAGCTAAAATAACGAAAGAGTGGCTTCACAACAACTCCGTGACTGTTCTTGAATGGCCCAGCCAGAGCCCTGACTTAAACCCAATTGAGCATCTCTGGAGAGACCTAAAAATGGCTGTCCACCAACGTTTACCATCCAACCTGACAGTACTGGAGAGGATCTGCAAGGAGGAATGGCAGAGGATCCCCAAATCCAGGTGTGAAAAACTTGTTGCATCTTTCCCAAAAAGACTCATGGCTGTATTAGATCAAAAGGGTGCTTCCACTAAATACTGAGCAAAGGGTCTGAATACTTTCTGTACCCACTGTGTATATATATATATATATATATATATATATATATATGGTAGTGTCTCACAATCTCCACAAAATAAGCAAAATTTAGCAGTACAACTGTTAATATTAAGAAATTTTTCTTGAGCATTAAATCACCATATCAGAATGATTTCTGAAGGATCATGTGACCCTGAAGACTGGAGTAATGATGCTGAAAATTCAACTTTGCCATCACAGGAATAAATTACATTTTTAAAACATATTAAAATTGTAAACAGTTACAATTTCACAATAATACATATGTATATATACATGTTCAGGTGGCATCAGTCTAGGAGGGGTCGAGGACACAGGCATAAGGAGCAGGGTCGACCAAACAGGGAGAGGGCGGTGGAGCAGAATGCTGAAGACTCGGTGCCCCGTGGCACCTGTATGACTATGTGCCCTGACTATGAATTACGCCAGCGGGAGGCGCAGAATCGACTGCACAGGTTTGAGATGTTGGCCGGCACAGAGCGGGATCGCTTGCCACGTGCTGATGTGTCACGTGCCGTCAAAGAGTACTCGCGACCTGCCGCGGGGAAAGACTCCACGAGAGCCAGTGACCTTCGACCTCCATCTGTGCTTTTAAAAACTGTGTGTTACCTAGTTGATGACATTGCAGCTTCCTCTACATTTCAGCCATGGACGGAGGTATGGAAATGGCATTTTGTCATCTTTATCTGTAATATGATGGCCATTTCAAGCCTGTCTTGTTTACGTCTGATCCACAGGTGTACAGTTTTGTGTTTGACCGTCTGCGCAGCGTTCGGCAGGACATGATTATCCAGCGTGTGTCGGGGCCGGACTGTGTGGCCGTGCTGGAGAAAAGCGTGCGTTTCCTTCTCTACGCCTCCTACAGACTCTGCGGGCAGCCACTTCAATATTATGACCCACGTATCAATGACACGCACCTGCAGGAAAGCTTGAGCTGGTTGCTGGAGAGCTACAGAGATGGGAAACACCTGCATCAAGAGGAGTTCCAGGCCTTGAGTTTGCTCTATAATTTGGGTGAGTGAGTGGAAGCTGCTAGAGCTCTCAGAGCTGGTTAGTATCAGTATATTTATTCACTGTAGTGCGTGTACTGTAGTGAATGTTTACAGCTTTTACTGCCGCTGTGTCCAAAATCGAATACTTCCCTACTATATAGTATGCGAAAAGATGTTATGTCCATAGTATTCATAAAACTGTAGGCTAAATTCTGAAGTACGCATTCAATGGACACTTTACTGTCCCATGAGGCCACGGGAGAGGATTTATGAATGCCTGTGAAGAGTGACGCAACTGATGCTGATAGGTCACGTGACAGTAACAATATAGTGTATGTAGTACGTTCAAATTACATTTATACTACATAGAACATGCTTTTTTAATGGTCACAATAGCTGCGTTTACATTGCACTAGTAGCCCAGTCAGAATAAGAAAGTCATATGTAACTACGTCAATCGGAATAAATTGGCCAAATCCGATTTAAATTTCATTTAAATTGTATGGGGTGGTTTAAAGAGGTCCTTGATAATGATTTCACTTTTTTTTTAACTTCAGTTAGTGTGTAATGTTGCTGTTTGAGCATAAACAACATCTGCAAAGTTATGACGCTCAAAGTTCAATGCAAACTGAGATTTTCTTTTACAGAAATCGCTTTTTAAAGACTACAACAAACGGCTGGTAGGGACTACAATGAGCTTCTTCCTGGGTTACTGACATCACTAACCCTGAAATTTACATAATCCCCGCCCCCGAGAACACGCAACAAAGGGGGTGAGGCCATGTTGGGCTGCTTTAGAGAAGAGGAAGAGTTGTTGTAGTAGATTGTTGTTACCATGTCGTCATTTTACGCCGGACTGCTTCACAAATGACGGTTAATTCTAAAAGTTGTAACTTCTTCCTGAGTCTCTCCATCAGTGTCCGACTCCGGTTTGAACAATGTTTGAACACCGTTACTGACAGTCGTCATTTTGGCTGCGCGAGATTCTCCAGCTTTGTTGTTGTTGAGCAACCGTTAAAGCTCCACCCTCTTCTGGAAAGGGGGCCGGGAGCAGCAGCTCATTTACATTTAAAGAGACGGTGTGTTTTTGCTCACATCCAAATAGGGGCGAATTTGACAAGCTATAATAAATGATCTGTGGGGTATTTAGAGCTAAAACTTCACAGAAACATTCTGGGGACACCAGAGACTTATATTACATCTTGTGAAAGGGGCATTATAGGTCCCCTTTAAACCTTTTCTAATCCGTTCGGTAGGACATGTAAACATCGGATTAATAAAACAAAACTGGAACGTTCTGCTTATGTGCAGTGACGTAAATAAAGCAACACACCAGTCCTTGCTTCGGACATTTTTACTGCTTGATAAATAAGCAGAACAGCACAAAGCTTCATGTGCTCCTAATTAGGACCCCAAATAGATAAATATTAAGTCTGTTTTTTAGAACAAAGAAAAGAAGCAATAGTAGGAGTATGGCTAGTATGCGCAAACATGGGAAACTCTGTATGTTTGTGCAGTGGGCATGTCAAAAGATCAAATCTGATTTAAATTTTGTGACACATCAATTCAATCACTTTATTTAGCAATCATGTGAACACTATTCAACAATCAGATTTCTTTCCGATTAAAACAAGATACATTGTCTACACCAAACGCGAGTGGCGCGACACGACAAAACCAATAGAACCCATTATAAAACACTGGATTCGACATGACAAAATCCCTGACAGTAAACTGAAGCCCCGTTCTAGTACTCTATACTGCAATGGTCATTTTCTCACATCCATTTGTTAAGCTTTTTGCTCCATTTTAAATAATTTTGTATATAGTGTTCAACAGTATGTTTTTATCTTGTATATTATTATGAGAATGGCGAAGGATGTGTCAGGTAAACTGTGCCCCTTAAATCTAGAAAATGTCATATTTTTTAGTCATGGGACCATATATTTAGATTTTTAGGGGCCATCATATACAGCAGCCTGTGAGATGTACATGAAAATAATTGAGAATTTAATGCTAAAAACTCGTTTTTTGCTTGTCAAAGTAAATTTTATTCATGACATAAAATTAATTAGTTTTTGCGGGTTTGGTGAACTGCATTGGGGTAAGTTGTGCCACTGACCAGTTGAGATTTGCCTTCATATGCTGGAAATACTTTTACAGGTACTGTTAGAAAATGTTGAAAATGCGTTCACTACATTCAAATATCCTGAATATTTCACCTTTTTTCTGAATAATGAATAATGGTGTGCAGCAAAATAATAGTTTTGAATGGGACTGGGCGTTTTGTTATCGTTAATTAACTAAAACTGTTAAAAAAAAAAAAAAAATTCACTGAAGTAAAGCACAAATAAAATAAAATATAAATATTTGATGAAAAACCTAACTGAAATAAATTTAAATATTAAATTTAAATTTTAAGGTGTGTCGTACTAATATATTACTGAACGAAATACAACTAAAACTGAAATAAAAATATATATTAATAAATTAAAAACGAACTAAAAAAAAACAAAAGCACATAAATTACAAAAAATTTAACTAAAATTAAAAGTGAAAATATAAAAAATAAAAGCCAATTCAAAATATATAACAACAATAGTAAATAATACTAAAATAACACTGGCACTAGTATTTTTTTCTCTTATGTTAATATTTCCACACACATTCCACTATTATCACATTACCATATTTGACTTTGTTGCTGTCAAGTATAAATATCATAAAAACTGAGGAGTAATAGAAAACCGATTATCTTTCATATCTTTTTTTTCATGCTTTCAGGTTCAACTCATGCCATTCAACATGTTCTTGAGCTTCCTGAGAGAATACGCAGCTCTCCGGCTGTTCAACTCGCTCTGGCCGTGAGCAGGGCACATACGGAGCGCAACCCAGTTCGGCTGCTCCGTCTAACCCAGAGACTGGACTTCATCCAGGTCTGTGCCGTCCACCGACACCTGTTGCCCTGCAGGAGAGACCTGCTCCTGCTCTACAGCCACGGACACAACAGCCGCAACTGCCGCTACCCTCTCCAGAGACTGGCACGCCTTCTCTTTCTGAAAGACCCGCTGGCGGCTGAGCTGTGCCAGGAGTACGGTGTAAACGTCAGCGGAGAGTGGGTGAACTTTTCTAAGAGCTCCTTCACTGAAGCTTCGTCTGGAGATCTGCAGTGCAGACGTACGCATGAGCCGGTGGAGGACGAGCAGTGGAGCTCTTCTGCTGGCAGTGAAATTCATGGCTGTGCCTGAAACCACTGCTTTAAAGTGCTGTTCGTTTGCACTGATTTGGGGTCATGTCCTGTCATATTTGTGATCTTTTAATAATGAACATTTCAGAGCCATTTCCCACTTCTGATCTGGCTTCAATAAAGTTTTTGTATTTTATATATATATATAAATTAGTGGTTGGGTTTTTCAGTGGCCAGTGCCGTTATTGAGAACAGAAGGGTGGCCGATGGCTAATAATTAGCCATATATTAGTGATATACTGTAGGCTAACACTGTTTCTTAGTAGTGACACAATGAAGCAATAAAAGAATCACTTAAATGTAAATTCTTGTTAACAAATGCGACAAGCAAAATGAAATTTTGTGAACCGCTTGGTTTCTGTTTCTGAGTCAGTGTGCAGAGTTGTCCCGCCCACCGTGAAATCCCATTGGTTCAAACTCTGCACCACATATTAAACATATCAAATATGTTCTGATTGGCCATGATTGTGTTAATTCATAGGTTTAACACTTATTAATAAAATGAAACTTTTTTTTTTTTTACACAGTATATACTAGAAACAGTTTTTTTTTTTTTTCTGGGAAAGCCATTATTTAGCTAGATACTGTTAATTGGCCAATCTCAAAATAAGCAAATATTATCTATTGCTTCATGAAAAATAACAACTTTAATAACAGTTCATAACAAACCCCTGTAAGCAAAAAAGTGCCATTCTGATGTACAATTTTAAATATGGCAAAGAAATAAAAATGAACAATATTACAAAAAAATTCATAACAAATCCCTGTAAGAGAACCATTCAGTTATTATATATATATATATATATATATATATATATAGTGCTTTTTGTAAACAAAATACGACCAGAAACACCATCAAATGTTCACAAAACTCCTAAAAGTAGACAAAGAGAACCCAATCAAACAAATGAGACAAAAATATATACTTTGTCAATTATTTATTGAGAAAAATCTAGTCCTTCCACAACATTTCAATTGGATTAAGGTCTGGACTTTGACTTGGCCATTCCAAAACATGAACTTTGTTCTTCTTTAACCATTTGACCAGCAGCCATATCGCCCAAGACTGGTTACCCACTGAAGCTAAGCAGGGTTGAGCCTGGATAGGAGACCTCCTGGGAAAACTAGGTTGCTGCTGGAAAAGGTGTTAGTGAGGTGTTAGCTCACCCTGTGGTCTGTGTGGGTCCTAACACCCCAGTATTGGGATGGGGACACTGTCAAAAAGCACCGTCCTTCGGATGAGACATTACACCGAGGTCCTGACTCTCTGTGGTCATTAAAAATCCCAGGATGTCCTTCGAAAAGAGTAGGGGTGTAACCCCGACATCCTGGCCAAATTTGCCCATTGGCCTCTGTCCATCATAGCCTCCTAATCATCCCCATACACTGATTGGCTTCATCACTCTGTCTCCTCTCCATCAATCAGCTGGTGTGTGGTGGGCGTTCTGGCGCAATATGGCTGCCGTCGCATCATCCAGGTGGATGCTGCACATTGCTGGTGGTTGAAGAGATTCCCCCTTCCATATGTAAAGCCCAGAAAAGCGCTATATAAATGTAACAAATTACTATTATTATTCTTTGGTAGAACGACTTGTGTGCTTGGGCTTGTTGTCTTGCTGCATGACCCACTTTCTCTTGAGATTCAGTTCACAGACAGATGTCCTGACATTTTCCTTTAGAATTTGCTGTTATAATTCAGAATTCATTTTTTCATCAATAATGGCATTTCGTCCTGGCCCGGACGCAACAAAACAGGCCCAAACCATGATATTACCACCACGTTTCACAGAGGGGATAAGGTTCTTGTGCTGGAATGCAGTGTTTTTCTTTCTTCAAACATAATGCTTCTCATTTAAACCAAACAGTTCTATTTTTGTCTCATCCATCCACAAAATATTTTTTTCCAATAGCCATCTGGCTTGTCCACGTGATCTTTAGCGAAATGCAGATGGGCAGCAATATTCTTTTTGGAAAGCAGTGGCTCTGCCATGCACACCGTGGTTGTTCAGTGTTCTCCTGATGGTGGACTCATGAACATCAGCCAACATGAGAGAGGCCTTCAGTTGCTTAGAAGTTACCCTGAAGATCCTTTGTGACCTCGCGGACTATTACATTTCTTGCTTTTGGAGTGATCTTTGTTGGTCGACCACTCCTGGGGAGGTTAGCAACTGTCTTGAATTTCCTCCATTTGCACACAATCTGTCTGACTAGATTTGTGGAGTCCACATTTTTAGAGATGAGCAACAACAATTCTTTTTCTGAGGTCCTCAGAAATCTCATCTGAAATCTCCAACACTCCAAACTGACATGTTGTGAAGTTCAGACTTTGCCAGATCCCTGTTCTTTAAATAAAACAGCACAAACTGACTCCTGATTGTCAACCCATTGATTGAAAACATATAAGAACAGGTAAAGCCTAAGTTCACCTTCAAATTAACTGCTAATCCTAGAGCTTCACATACTTTTGCCACTCACGGATATGTAATACTGGACAGTATTTGGTAGTACACTACCAGTCAAAAGTTTGGAAACATTAGTATTTTTAATGTTTTTGAACGAAGTCTCTTATGCTCATTAAGGCTGCATTTATGTAATAATAAATACAGAAAAAACAATAATATTGTGAAATATTATTACAATTTAAAATGATGGTTTTCTATTTTAATATACTTTAAAATATAATTTATTTTTGTGATGCAAAGCTGAATTTTCAGCATCATTACTCCAGTCTTCAGTGTCACATGATCCTTCAGAAGTCATTCTAATATGATGATTTGATACTCAGTTATCATCAATGTTGAAAACAGTTGTGTTGCTTAATATTTTTTTTGGAACCTGTGATACTTTTTTCAGGATTTGCTGATGAATAAAAGTTTAAAAAGAACAGCATTTATTCAAAATATAAATCTTTTCTAACAATATAAATCTTTACTATCACTTTTTATCAATTTAACACATCCGTGCTGAATAAAAGTATTAATTTCTTTCAAAAAAAAAAAAAAAAAAGAAAGAAAGAAAAAAATGACTGACCTCACATTTGAACAGTAGTGTATATGGTTACAAAAGATTTCTGTTTTAAATAAATGCTGATATGAACTTTTTATTCATCAAATAATCCAAAAAAAGTATCACAGGTTATAAAATAATATTAAGCAGCACAACTGTTTCCAACATTGATAATAAATCAGCATATTACAATGATTTCTGAAGGATCATGTGACACTGAAGACTGGAGTAATGATGCTGACAATTCAGCTTTGATCACAGAAATAAAATATATTTAAAGTTTTAAAAATAGAAAACCATAATTTTAAATTGTAATTTTTTTCTTCCTGTGTTTATTATTAAATAAATGCAGCCTTAATGAGCATTAAAGGACTTCATTCAAAAACATTAAAAATAGTAATGTTTCCAAACTTTTGACTGGTAGTGTGTGTGTATATATATATATATATATATATATATATATATATATATAGAAATAAATAGTGCAAACCTTGAAACTATGCAATGTATGTTGTGTTTATATTATAACTATAAACAATAAAATATACTTATTATTGCATTAAATAAATGATGTGTGTGTATGTATATATATACACATACATACATACATATTCCAAGTAGGTCGACACTTAATGAAAGCACACAATAAGTGTATATTAATCCGTGTTATGTGATCATTGTGATGATAGAGCTGCAGCAGTGAGGGAACATCTCATCTGTGAGTGTGTCAGTGCAGAAACATGGGGGAAGCTGAGACTGTGCCATCCGACGAAAAACAAGCAGAAACCGGTATCTGTACCGCTGAGGAATCGATAGTATGGAGTCAAGAAGTGGAAGTGTGTCTTTTTCACGCTATGCTGGGTCATAAACCCGTAGGTAAGATGAATTCATCTTTTGAGTGATGTGACTAAAAGGCCTGATGTCCGTGTATAGACTTCACACGTGAAACAATGTATCATTTATAAAAGACCATGTGCTCCTTTTCGCATTTTAAAGATCTAAAATGAATAATGCATTTATTTCATAACACCAGTCTGATTTTAAAAATACCGATAAAGCATTTTAGGGTTAATCTAAGCGTTTTAGTTATCTTTAGCTTTATCCAGTTCAGTCGCTAATTGTTTTAAGAGCATTTAAATATAACGATTACATGTACGACGGCTTTATTATTTTAGAGTATTATTGAGTTGGACTATGTTATAAAATGAATAATATTGTGTTTACGGAGGCAGTAAACTAGCTTACATCTGTTGACATGTTAGCAAACGTTAGCGCGGCTGCTAACTAGCATGATAGCATTATGGCTAGGCTAATCTACATCAACGCAAAGGTGTTTTCTGTGCTGTAAGGAGAGTGTTTCTTGTGAAACCGTTTCATATCTTCAGGAGTGAATCGTCATTTCCACATGATCTGTATTCGGGATAAGTTCAGTCAGAACATCGGCAGACAGGTGTCGTCTAAAGTCATCTGGGATCACCTGAGCACCATGTATGACATGCAAGCGCTGGTAAGACAACTATTTTTATGAGATTCATTTATTGCATGCAATGGACATCATAATATAATGTGATATATTATATGTGGTATCCAAAAGTCCAAATCTGGGATTCAAAATGGAAATATTACATTATTTCCAAAAGTTGTAGGGTTTTTAAAACAATGAAACGTTATAAAGTAAAACCAATAAGTTCAGTCAGATGTTCAGCTACATTATGATTTTTATGTTATCGTTCAATTCAACTTCAGTTATGTTGATGATAATTAGAATAAAAATGTTTTTGTAGTAGGAAAATAAAAAATAAAATCATACAGACTTTCTGATCCTAATATTGTGAAGCACATAGGGTTATTAAAAATTAACTAATTTTTTGTAATTTCCAATGGGACTAAACAACGTTTACTACTACAGTACTACTCAAAGCTAATTAGTAAATTACATTTTGTTGCTGCAGCATGAATCAGAAATACTCCCGTTTCCAAACTCAGAAAAGAGCTTTGTGCTGCCTGAAGAGATCATACAGGATGTCAAAGAAGGTGAGCTGCTCTTAGTTTCTGTGTTGAGATCAGCCACAATTAATATGTTTGGTTTTACTGATCGTTAAAACTATTTTTTTTTTTTTGTCTTCGCGCAGTTAAAGTGGGATCAGAAGATGACGTGAAGGAGGAGTTCAAAGAAGAGAGCGACCCGCCTGCAACCCATGAAGAAGGTTCTCTCCTCTTTCACTCTCTTTATTTCTCTCATCTACTCACCCCTTTCTTTTTCCTTTCCTTCTCTCTCTCTTTCTTTTTGACGTAAGACGTCTATTAAAACCTGCGTCATTGCATCACTTTTTTTTTTTCTGGATCGTTCTCCCGTTGGCGTGAAGCTCAGCGTGGCTCACACTGGTCATTTGTGTCTCATTTTCAAAGGTCTGGGTCCCAGTATGGCTGGCCAGGATTTTGCGAGGTATGGACAGAAGAAAACGTTTCGCTCTGTTCCAAAACTCCAGCTTGAGCTCAGTACAGACCAGCTCATTACCAGAGGCCTCTGTAGACAGCCTTCAGAGACCTCTGACCATGTGCGTCTTTCTCTTCGTCTTTCTTTCGCTGTCCTTCTTTCTCTTTCTCTTTTGTCTTTTTTTATGTGTTCTGTGCATCCTAGCTTGATGTTATTCTCTGTGTGTATGGGGGGGGGGGCATGAAGCATGGCATGTTAAGGGTTTGCTTTGACAGGTTTGTTGAACAACAGTCGCTATATATGATAATGAAATAACTTGCAGAAAGGTTCACCATAGAGCTGCACGATTAATTGTGAAAAGATATCTATCTTGATTCAAACACCCACGCGATCTCATTCCTAAGTGAGAACGATTCGCCTGTGTCTGTTAAACCTTTGGCAATCGCACTGTAACATTCGAATCTGTGTCGCTGAGCCAGAGAGAGCACTTGTCATGTGTAGGTAAGAAACAGCTTCACAAAGTCTTTTCAACCACACAGTTTCGTTATTTCTGTTACAAATATTCATATCATATTCATAGCTGGGATAGAAGTTTATATTTTGGATATGCAGCGATGCAAAATAGAGCAAATCGCCTAATGAAAGTAACTTGGCATGATTAATGATTGTACTGATTACGTCGTTACGCCACTAGGGGGCGTCAAGTGACTTTTAAAAAAGGTATTTGTCATTGAATCATTAATTCAAGAAATTCGTTCAAAAACGCTGATTCATCCGGTAATGAAACAAGTGAAGTATTTGAGTCATTGAATCATTCATTCAAACCGATTTTTAAAATAATTAATTCAGATTAAACCTTTTAAATAGACTGCAGAAATTAACATTTTGTGAGAACCTTAGTAAATTACATGTTATTTTGTTTAATTTTCTGTTCAGAATCGTGTTCTCTGTTTTAAAAAAAAAGTGTTTTTCAATTTAACCAGAATCGTGCAGCTCTAGTTCACCAGTTTTTCAAACATTTCCAGTAGCAAGGTTGAAGAAATAATACACATGGTTGCGACCTTCAATTTGAAAATAATAGTAGTAGAAAATAAAAGCAGACGGTAAAATGTGGTTATTAAACATATAATTCTAGGCTTTAAAAGCATCAGAGATATAAGTTCTCTTCCAAAACCTGGTGTTTTGCACCATACTTATTGCCTACATAGACAGCATACTAACTTAATAAATGACTGATTTGGAACCCTCTACATTGGCAGCAGCATACAAATAGCACATTTAAAGCTCACACAAAACTAAATTTCAGTAGTGTTGTGTTAGCATGTTGCTAAGCTAACAACACAGTAAGCTAATAAGCATAATGTGTGTTCACACCATGTTTGAATTGTCAGAATTATCGTAATTATGAGATTGCGATTATTTTTTATGTCAAAAGTTTATTTTCTTGATGAGATTATTATATTTAGGAAGTCAGCACAGCTTGAGTTTCATTTGCTTCAGAAAAAATATCCTTAAGAACACGTGACTAAATTTCTAAGAGACTGATTTGGAACCCTCTACGTAGGCAACGACTTACAAATAACATGCAAAACTGTTGTCTTAGCATGTTGCTAAGCTAACAACATGATGAGCTAATAAGCATAAGGTTTGTTCACGCCATGTTTGAATTATCGTGATTACAAGATTCTCGTGTTCAGACTTTTCTGATTACTCCGACTTCAACCACCTGACCACTACAGCATCATGTGAAAACACTCAAAATGACAGTGACTCCAGCAGTAAAATAGTTAAGTAGGGGTTTGTTTGTTTTTTAATAATTTAATAATTCCTATAATTGACTACCGATAATCATACTGATGCAAGAATAATCTGAGAAAAAAAGAAAGGAAAACAAAAAAAACATACAGTAGTTTGTAGCTGCCATGGAGTTGAATAACTTTCTAATGTCCTGCTAAATAAACTATAAGTTTATTAATAAGGCATTTGCATAATGACTGTTAATGAGTACTTAAATTACAAGATTCATTTTGGTGTTAATAGCCATAGAAATGCATAATTCAGAGTCCGAGGAAATGAACAGCTCAGAATAGAAAGTCTCGGGTTGTCATCTAGTAATTACAGTAATTATGACACTGCGTGAACGCAACAGTAAACAGAGTACACACAAATATTGGGTAAAATACTGAATGGGAGTAAAATTCTCCATTTCTCTCACTTAGTCCAGAGTCTGGGATTTTTTTCTTCTTCTTCACAGAGCTCACTGCATTCTTGTATTGCATTTTTCACAATGCTGTCATAGTTCCAAACCCCTCGTTTTAGCCAAATTCTGAGCGCCAGTCTAGTCCCTGCTACTTTAATATTGGTGAACTCATTATGAGCAAAGGCTTAAACTTGTATTTTAAGTACTGGTCATGTGTGTCACTTAATGAGCTATTTACTTTGAGATTTCAGTTGCTTATATAATAAGCAAGTTTATAAATATTCAAGTGACTTCAAGACTTTAGTTTTTGCACATGAAAAATGGTGAAAATAATACTTGGTAGCATCTTGATGCCCACCTTAAAGGGTTAGTTTACTCATTTATTACTCACCCTCATGTTGTTCTACACCCGTAAGACCTTTATTCATCTTCAGAACACAAATCAAGATATTTTTTGATGAAATCCGAGAGGTTTCTGATCTCCCTATACACAGAAACCAATTTCAAGGCCCAGAAAGGTAGTAAAGACATTCTTAAAATAGTTCATGTGACTACAGTGGTTCAACCTTAATGTTATGAAGCAACGAGAATACTTTTTATAAGAAATTGTTGAATCATTTTTTCATCATCGTTTTTGTTTTTGCACACAAAAAGTATTCTCGTTGCTTCAAAACATTAAGTTGCAGTGACGATCAGAAAGCTCTTGGATTTCATCAAAAATATCTTACTTTGTGTTCCAAAGATGAACGAAGGTCTTACGGATGTGGAACGACATGAGGGTGAGTAATAAATGACAGAATTTTCATTTTTGGGCGAACTAACCCTTTCAGTCAGTGGTCCTCAACCAGATGGGCAAGGCAAAGCAGGCCCTTGATCATCAGGCACCATAAATGTACTTTAAATTAATAAATAAAATAATTTAAATTAAAACCCATTAAATCAAGATGGATTCTAAAATCTTTTTTTTTTTTTTTTTTTAGCCCCTCAATAACTAGGCTTTTTAATCCGGAAACGTATAGCTCTTCAAACTTCTGCAATCACAAAATTAATTGTGGCTAATGAATTTAATCATAATATCAATACTCCCACTTTCAAAAATGTATTTTCTTGAAGAGATTATTATATTTAGGAAGTCAGCACATTCTTGGAGCTTGAGTTTCAGATGCTTTAGGGGAAAAAATACTTGAATTCTAAAGAAGGCAAATTGTGCTGACGTGTCAAAACACGTTACGTAAAGCTGCTTATGTAATTGTGGTTGACCTTTCTCTGAACACTTGTTAATGGAAGGACACATTTGGATTGGAGGATATATTTGTGGTTTTTAGATTAGAGAGAACTGATTTTCCAAACTATAAATGCCAATATTATGGACATGAAGGTGAAGTGTGTCCTTTCTGTGCCACTAGCATCACCAAACTGTATTATAAAATGAATGCTTGTTTTCTGCACAATTTTCCCTCTCCGTCTACCATTGTTTGGACAAACAGGCTGTTCTGTCACTAACTTTTACTATTAGTTAAACTAATTTCAGACTTCATTTAGTGTAGTATAGTGGTACAGAAATTACACACAACACTTTTTAATTATGATAGAAAGGTGTCCTTATTACAGTGTTTTACTTAGTTATAATACTTCACTACATATACTTGTAGGGTTAGGATTAAGGTAGTTGCATGTAATTATACATAATTACTACAGCAAGTACATATAACAAGGACACTAAAATAAAGTGTTTCCCTTTTTTTTGCTTTTCTTTTGTTTCTTTTATAATATTATTAATGCTTTGTTCTTTGTGTTCCCTTATCCCACTCTTTTTTTCTCGTTTCCTTCTCCCTTCGTCAGGCAGCAATTCCTCCGTGAAGATGTCAGAGAGGTCGGGCAGCGGGCGCGAGAAAGAGAGAGAGCGGGCCGAGAGGGGGGGCTCCGGTGAGACGGGCAGCGGGTCGAAAGAATCAGCCGGGGAAAAGAGGAAGAGGAGCCGAGCCGTGGAGAAGGTGATGAACTCCAGCAACCCCTCCAGTCCTGGAGGAGCCAAGCGCCGCAGGACGTAGCCGCAGCTTGCAGCAGGAGGACTTGGGACATCAGATGTTTGAAAAGAACTGACTGAGAAAGGCGTAGCTAATATTGGTCACGCTTGAGCCAATGTGAAAGTGAAATGACGTGCAGGGGTTGTGTGATGTTCGTGTGCGTTATCTGCAGTCCAGGGGTTCACTGCGAGGCGTTCCTGTGCTTTAAGCGTTCTGAGCTGTTCACAGACAGAGACAGCAGAAATATCGAGGAAGGAAAGTCTTTGGTGGTTGTGTAGGATCAGACTAGACTGATGGGGAAAGTATGATTAACTAATAAGCTTTCCTCTGCTGAGTTTGGAAACAAAACAGTGACTTTTTTAAAAAAGGAAAACGTTTCTGGGAATTTTAAGTGGTAGCTTTATTTTATTTTTGTCCGAGCCAATGTTTTTGAGATGGACCTGAGAATCAACTCGTTTGTTGTGTGATTTATTAGGACTTGCACTGCAAATAAGTTGAGCTAGATGTCTGTTATTAACTGTATGAAATAAGTTGATTCTATTAGTCTATTAGACGGTCATTGATCAAATGCTTAGGAAATAGTGATGGATATTTACACTGTTTCTGAGACATGCTTGATTGAATTATTTGACCGAATGTGTGTTAAGCACATCAGGAGTATGTCCCTGATTAAAAAACATTATTGTGAACAGTGTTGGTCTGATTTGATTTCTTAATTCCCAATCTGACAGTGAACAATATTTAATATGTCAGGAACCCTTTTGATCATTTTCTGGTCTATAATAGTAAATATAAATGTTCCAAAAATGATTTTTCACCCTGATGCCATATAGAAGAAATATTTTTGTTATGATGCCACAGGAGATTATTTTAAAGTTATTTAGAAACAAACTACCCAGTGGTGATTCAAGGAACACTGGCTTCTCTTTTCCTCTGTCAACAGATGATACTTACTTTTTAATGAAATTAATACTTTTATTCAGCAAGGACCCACTAAATTAATTTAAAAAAATGACAGCGTAGAGTTTTACATTACAACAGATTTCTATTAAAAAATAAATGCTGTTTTATTCATCATAGAATCCTGAAAAATATCCACAAAAATTAAGCAACGTGACTGTTTTCAGTTTTTTGAGCATCAAATCATCATATTAGAATGATTTATGAAGGATCATGGTCTTTATAAGTGACAAAATGAAGTCTGAGAGCGCAGAGACCTAGTCAAAATGTTTTCTACGGTTACCTCGGTAGACAAAAGGTTCATTAGTTAAACATTAGTTAATGTATTAACTAACATGAATTAACCATGAGCAAACATTTGTTACTGTATTTACTAATCTTCGCTAACGTTAGTTAATGAAAATACAGATGTTCATTGTTAATGTTAGTTCACAGTGCATTAACTAATGTTGACAAGGTTTTAATAATAGTAAATGTTGAAATAAATATTAACAAAGATAAATAAATGTATAATTGCAGTTCACTATTAGTTCATGTTAACTAATGAACCTTATTGTAAAGTGTTACCGTTATCTCCATGTTTTTTCAGATTACCAAAATGCACATTGTATTAAAGTATCTGTACAAAATGAGAATAAGAATATAATTTATTGATGAATTAGGGTTTAGTATGAAATGATCAGCTTCAGAAAGTCTTAAGAACAGACTATGAAACTGATCAGACCATAAAATGTAAGATTTTTTTTCTAACTAATCATATTGAGATGATTTAAACCGTGTTCCCTCTAGAATAACCTGGTAATAAACATTGTTAATAATAATACAAACAAAATTATATTACTAATCTGTATTGACAGGTGTCATATTTCAAACGCACATTCAGACCCACATAGAGAACCAATCCAATTCTTATCCAGCGGGAGATAATTCAGGATAACATGCTGAGTCACTGAACACTGCTCTATTCCAGTGCGTTCCTCCTTCATCTCTCCTACTCTTCCTCTCAGCTCGTTTCTGCTGCTGTTGCAGCTGTCTCACTGCAGTCCCTCACCACCAGCCTCCCCCCCACTTTGAGTGCCGCATTGCTGTATCAAAGTGGGGTGAGTTCATTACGCACACAGACTTGGACTGTGCCTGTGCCGCCACCTTTGCAGGAGCACAGAGTGTCTGTTTGCTGAGGGGAGAACAGGGTCCGTCTGTCAACTGCAGGTAAGAGGCCACAAACATCCTTCTGCTGATAAGACTAACTATACTCATAACGGATGACAGCTTTTGTCTGTTCTATGTTTTTATTTAGTACTTACCTGATGAAGCTATTTGACTGCATTTTATTTTTTGACAAAAAAACATTTGTGTATTATTAGTCATTTCCCACAATGGAGTTATGATTGTTACACCCTGTTTTGACAATCAATTGATGGACTTACAAAAGACTACAAACAATAATTGATTTAGATGCAAATATATATTGAGAACCAAGGGTAGGTCCATATATATATATATATATATATATATATCTCCTACAGATGATGCAAGGGCCATGTAAACTTGTATGAAAATAGTTTTGAAAATGCTAGGAGATAGTATTTTAGGATTCTTTTGTCTGGAAACAAAAAAAAAAAAAATGTTTTGAGATTGTAATTTTGCAAGGTTATCTCTTCATAAACTATTAAACGAGATCAAGTCATCGGTCGTATGTATTGGTTATGACAACTGTTAAGACATTTCAGATAATATTTTATAATTCTGTATATGTATTGTATTTGTATCTGATATGTTTATTTCCTTTTTTATGTTGTCAGAAATTACCTTGAATGGCTATGCTTTGCTGTGCTCTGAAGACTGTCTTAATACTGAATTGTGTTCAAGGATGAAAGTACATGTTTGTGTCTATGTGTACAAATGTTCTTTGCCTCACTTTCTACGGCTGTAGACAGAAGAAAGCTCCATCTGTTCCCATCCTTTCTTCCTGCCCTGTGTCATCATGGGGAAAGAGAAGATCCACATCAACATTGTGGTCATTGGCCATGTTGATTCTGGGAAGTCAACCACCACTGGCCATCTCATCTATAAATGTGGAGGAATTGATAAAAGAACCATTGAGAAGTTTGAAAAAGAGGCTGCTGAGGTAGGTGAACAGGGTTTTTTCATAGAAATTCAACTTTGGTGTTCAAGTGGAGTCAAACTGCTGAGAGTACGATGAGTTTGAAGCCAGATTCTGCATAATTTTTAGTTGGTAAAGAGATAAACTGGGAGTTCAGTTGCACCTTTCACTAAAATTTAAGTGAACTCATCGGCATAGCAATTTCCTAATGCATTGTGAGAATTGTGGACTGTGCTGAATGATGGGTAATTCCAACCCACTTACAGTGTAGGATAATTATCTCTCATAGGTAAAACTAGATAAGACTCTCATAGTGCATAAGACTACGCCTTCATCTCCGCTCAGAGCAAAGAGAGACTTGCTGTGTAATTACGTTAGACATTTACTACTTGGAAGATTCCATTGGAGATAAAAGGAAACAATAAATGGATTTCTGGATCCAACAGAACTATTAGTCAGGCCCTGCACTTCAGTCTACTTGACACACTAGACTGTGAGAATGAGGCCTGAGTAAAGTACAAGACTCACCTCTGTCTTTGAGGGTAACTTTTTCTTCATACAGCAAAATGTAGGGGGTAAAACACTGTGTGCACAGAGAAGCCAGTTGGATCTGTGTTATAGGATTACTAAAGATTAGGTGCTTTAGTAAACTTGACTAAACATCATCACTCTCAGCAGGGATTTTTTACCTACAGTACAACAAGGATGGGCAACTCTGGTCCTGGAGGGATCCATCCATAATCAAACACACCTGAAAATTCTAACCTGTATCTTCAGAACTGCTTTAAAATTACAGGCAGAAGTGTGTGATTAGGGATGGAGCTAAACAGTGCAGAACAGTGGCCCTCCAGGACCAAATTGCCCATTCCTTACATACAAGCTTCCTTTTCAGAGCAGGACAGTGTTGGATTGTTGTTAAAACTGTTAAGCAGTTTTTAAGAGTGAGAGTTGTCTGGAGCAAGTGCCTTGTTCAGGGGCACAAGGTATGGACCATTCTGGGATTTGAACTTAAAACATTCCAATTGTGAAAAGACTTATTACAATGAATGTCAGCTGGAGTCATAGCATATGGACCCTTATGGGATTTAAACCTACAACCTACTGTTGTGAAAATTGTTAAGAGACTTATTACAGTGAATGTCAGCTGGAGGCATAGCATATGGACCTATATAAGATTTAAACCTACAACCTACTGTTGTGAAAACTGTTAAGAGACTTATTACAATGAATGTCAGCTGGAGGCATAGCATATGGACCTATATAAGATTTAAACCTACAACCTACTGTTGTGAAAACTGTTAAGAGAATTATTACAATTAATGTCAGCTGGAGGTATAGCATATGGACCCTTATGTGATTTAAACCTACAACCTTCTGTTGTGAAAACTGTTAAGAGACTTATTACAATTAATGTCAGCTGGAGGTATAGCATATGGACCCTTATGGGATTTAAACCTACAACCTACTTTGTGAAAACTGTTAAGAAACGTATTACAATGAATGTCAGCTAGAGGCATAGCATATGGACCCTTATGGGATTTAAACCTACAACCTACTGTTGTGAAAATTGTTAAGAGACTTATTACAATGAATGTCAGCTGGAGGCATAGCATATGGACCTATATGGGATTTAAACCTACAACCTACTTTGTGAAAACTGTTAAGAAACGTATAACAATGAATGTCAGCTAGAGGCATAGCATATGGACCCTTATGGGATTTAAACCTACAACCTACTGTTGTGAAAATTGTTAAGAGACTTATTACAATGAATATCAGCTGGAGGCATAGCATATGGACCCTTATGGGATTTAAACCTATTGTTGTGAAAATTGTTAAGATACTTATTACAAGGACAGTCAGCTGGAGTAGGTGAATTACTGAATGGCACAATGTTGAGGCATAGTGTATGGACCCTTATGGGATTTAACCCTACAACCTACTGTTGTGAAAACTGTTAAGAAACGTATTACAATGAATGTCAGCTAGAGGCATAGCATATGGACCCTTATGGGATTTAAACCTACAACCTACTGTTGTGAAAATTGTCAAGAGACTTATTACAATGAATGTCAGCTGGAGGCATAGCATATGGACCCTTATGGGATTTAAACCTACTGTTGTGAAAATTGTTAAGAGACTTATTACAAGGACTGTCAGCTGGAGTAGGTGAATTACTGAATGGCACAATGTTGAGGCATAGTGTATGGACGCTTATGTGATTTAAACCTTCAACCTTCTGTTGTGAAAACTGTTAAGAGACTTATTACAATGAATGTCAGCTAGAGGCATAGCATATGGACCCTTATGGGATTTAAACCTACAACCTACTGTTGTGAAAATTGTCAAGAGACTTACTGCAAGTACAGTCAGATGGAATAGTTGAATTACTGAATGGCACAATGTTGAGGCATAGCATATGGACCCTTATGGGATTTAAACCTACTGGTGTGAAAACTGTTAAGAGACTTATTACAATGAATGTCAGCTGGAGGTATAGCATATGGACCCTTATGGGATTTAATCCTACAACCTTCTGTTGTGAAAATTATTACATATTTATTATTGGGATAGATCTCTGGAGCAAGAGTCAAGCTTGAGGGCACAATATTGAGGCATAATTTATAAACATTTGCAGGATTTTAACTTCAAACATTTCAATTAACAGCTCGGGGTTCACAAGTTACATGAGTGAAACGTTTCTCTAATTAGGGTTAAAAGCGGGGTTTAGAACAATGATAACCCGGGATAAGGCACAATGTGAAGTTCCCAGTGAGCTTTTATAGAGCTACAATGAGCACTTCAGAGGAAAATCAAGCTACCGGATTTCCAGTAGGCCAGGCACTGGGGAAAAAAAAAAAAAAAAAACCTTTAAAAGATATTGAATAAGCTTCATATTTTATATAATTTCCTGTTTATAACCAGGAAATGGTTATAAATGGTTTATAACCATTCAGATGTGTAAGGGATGTGTAAAGAGTGTTTATTTAGTTATTATTTATTTAGTAAAGGCATTTTCCCCTTTTTACCCTCACATTTTTTGTTTTGGCAGATGGGAAAAGGTTCCTTTAAGTACGCCTGGGTTCTGGACAAGCTGAAGGCCGAGAGGGAGAGAGGAATTACCATAGACATCTCACTCTGGAAGTTTGAGACCACCAAGTACTACATAACTATAATAGATGCTCCAGGACACAGAGACTTCATCAAGAACATGATCACTGGGACCTCTCAGGTAGTGACAGTTCTGACTCAATTAAAAGAATGTACAAGATTAGTGATGCTTGTTGAGAACATCCCTACCTAAAGCAAAGATTCTTCAAAATTCTTTCTCCTACATAAGTATAATGGCACATGGTTTTGGATTGGAATTTTCATTTGTAGGTGAACTACGAAAAGTTTACTGTTGCTCTGATCCTTTCTCTCCCAGGCGGATTGTGCTGTTCTAATTGTGGCAGCTGGAGTGGGTGAATTTGAGGCGGGCATCTCTAAAAATGGGCAAACGAGGGAACATGCCCTGCTGGCCTACACGCTGGGCGTCAAGCAGCTGATTGTAGCTGTCAACAAGATGGACTCCACTGAGCCGTCCTACAGTGAGAAACGCTATG
The DNA here is from genome assembly GCA_037101425.1 of Elopichthys bambusa. Lineage (NCBI taxonomy): Eukaryota > Metazoa > Chordata > Actinopteri > Cypriniformes > Xenocyprididae > Elopichthys > Elopichthys bambusa. The sequence continues at coordinate 26,755,111 of CM074451.1, read as the reverse complement.
ATGAGATTGTTAAAGAAGTCAGTGCCTACATCAAAAAGATCGGTTATAGCCCAGCCGCCGTACCCTTCGTCCCGATTTCAGGTTGGCATGGTGACAACATGCTGGAATCGTCTTCTAATGTGAGTCTTCTTGGCGTGTGTCTATGTTCGTTTTCTACAAAGACCTCATACCGTTTGGCACTTGGCAGAAAGCAAGCGATTTGATTAATAAAATCGTCTCATTTGTGCTGTGCAGATGCCATGGTTTAAAGGCTGGAAGCTGGACAGGAAGGAGCAGCATGCCAGTGGCGTTACTCTACTGGAAGCTCTCGATACAATCATGCCTCCATCACGCCCCACTGACAAACCCTTACGTCTACCTCTACAAGACGTCTACAAGATTGGAGGTGGGATTAACCCACTCAAATCATGCAAAACCACATTTTATGGGGTGATGTCATTTTTAAGATCAGCTTGTGGTTATATTTTGAGTTTAGAAAGCTTTTATGACTCGCTACACCACTGTGTTTTCAGAACATGCTTATTCAGAGATGTCTTTTCTCCTCAGGTATAGGGACCGTCCCGGTGGGCAGGGTGGAGACGGGTATCCTGCGGCCAAGTATGGTGGTGACCTTTGCCCCAGTCAACATCACTACAGAGGTGAAGTCGGTGGAAATGCATCACGAGTCTCTGACCGAAGCGCTGCCGGGAGACAATGTGGGCTTTAACGTGAAGAACGTGTCTGTAAAAGACATACGGAGAGGTAACGTGTGTGGGGACAGTAAGTCAGACCCGCCCCAGGAAGCATCAGGGTTTACAGCACAGGTGGGACAACACTCTTTGTCAGCTTGTTTGTTTATCTTGATATCTTTCTTGATATCTAGATTTTTGTTCTCTCTCTCTTTCTCTTTTTTTTTATCAGGTCATCATTTTGAACCACCCAGGTCAGATCAGCGCAGGTTACTCTCCTGTCATAGACTGTCACACCGCTCACATTGCCTGTAAGTTTGCTGAGCTTAAGGAGAAGATTGATCGCCGTTCAGGCAAGAAGCTGGAAGACAACCCCAAAAGCCTGAAGTCTGGAGATGCCGCCATTGTAGACATGATCCCAGGAAAACCAATGTGTGTGGAGAGCTTCTCTCAGTATCCTCCACTGGGTATGTGTCTGGTTCCCAACCTTACATTAAACTTATGAATCACAGTGTGATTTGCTTTTGTTTCATGTTTTGCTTTGCTTTTGTTTTGCTTTCTTTTATGTTTTGTTTAGCTTTTTTAATTGGTTTTGCTTTGCTTTGCTTTGCTTTGCTTTCTTTTTGTTTTCTTTAGCTGTCTTTAGTTTTGGTTTACTTTGCCTTTAGTTTAATTATCTTTTGTTTGATGTTTTGCTTTCTTTTGTTTTCTTTAGCTGTCTTTAGTTTTGGTTTACTTTGCCTTTAGTTTAATTTTCTTTTGTTTGATGTTTTGCTGTCTTTTGTTTTCTTTAGCTGTCTTTAGTTTTGGTTTACTTTGCCTTTAGTTTAATTATCTTTTGTTTGATGTTTTGCTTTCTTTTGTTTTCTTTAGCTGTCTTTAGTTTTGGTTTACTTTGCATTTAGTTTAATTTTCTTTTGTTTGATGTTTTGCTTTCTTTTGTTTTCTTTAGCTGTCTTTAGTTTTGGTTTACTTTGCCTTTAGTTTAATTATCTTTTGTTTGATGTTTTGCTTTCTTTTGTTTTCTTTAGCTGTCTTTAGTTTTGGTTTACTTTGCCTTTAGTTTAATTATCTTTTGTTTGATGTTTTGCTTTCTTTTGTTTTCTTTAGCTGTCTTTAGTTTTGGTTTACTTTGCCTTTAGTTTAATTTTCTTTTGTTTGATGTTTTGCTGTCTTTTGTTTTCTTTAGCTGTCTTTAGTTTTGTTTTGTTTTGCTTTGCTTTTCTTTTGCTTGGATTTGCTTTCTTTTATGGTTTGTTTTGCTTATTTTTTATTGTTATTTTTCAGCATTTCTAACAATATGGATATATATTTTTGGGGCTGCTTTATTTTAATCACGGTAAGATAGATGGGATGGAAAATATTTATGGAAATTAGCTTAACAGAGGCATGTAACAGCTGCAAAAAAAAAAAAAAAAAAAAAAAAAAAAAATGCCATTGAAAAGGGATAGGAGAAATTATTTTAATTTCCAAAACTTAATCACTTAAAGTGGCTGTAGCAATTTGTATGTGAAGCCTGCGCATAATCAAGAGGAGCAAACCTCTGCTAGTTAGTTCACTGATATTTTTTTTAGTTTTTTTCATGCTATGTAAAACAATTTCTATATCTGAGGCTTTAGAAAAACACATGATAGTTCTCAAATTACAAGAACCAAGCAACCTGTATTTAGGTTTGTCATACTTATTTGGAATTGGCGTCTCAGGCTTACATTACCGTTGGTCACTCAGTCTCATGATTAATGAGATTCACTGCAATCATTGTCAGGTTAAAGGTCTGACTCATCAGTGATGTGAGCCTTCACATCTTCCTCTTGAAAACATGAGTTCATGATGTTCATGTTTCTCTCTCTGGATTACATTTCCTCTGATACTGCAATTCCACTGAAACTGGTTATTAGGCCTGTTTCATTATACCGCCTCGCATCACTTTTGACCTGCTGCGACATATCATTTTTATTGCATCTTGTTCTCATTATTTTCCCCCTAAAATCTCCATTAACATTTTCACCATGCAAATCTTGTTTCTGTAAGGCACAATCCTGATAGATGGCTGTGATTGGGTTGAAGTCTTTAGTCAGCGTGCGCACACACACACACACACACACACCCTGTGTTGGATTAACTTAATTTACTTAAGTAAATTGAACAAGCATCAAATGTTATTTTTGGCTTACTCAATTGAAACACATTCTTTCAAAATGAAAATATTGAGTTGAGCCACACACACACAAACACCACTCAGAAAAGACACTAGGCCTTTCATCAAGCAATTTTCATAAAAAATATGTTTTTGTGTTCTAGGACGCTTTGCTGTCAGAGATATGAGACAGACTGTTGCAGTCGGTGTCATAAAGAGCGTGGAGAAGAAGATCGGCGGCAGTGGAAAAGTGACTAAATCGGCCCAGAAAGCTCAAAAATCTGGCAAATGAATCTGAATCTCCAAATTACGTTGTCACCTCAGGCCTCGCCCCAGCTTACATGCCCCCCTCATCTGGGCATGCTCAGTCTTTTCCCCCTGTGTGCTTGAAATATATGCTTGAACCAACATTTGATCGACTGAAGGAAATAATGAAAGACTGACATGATCACATTTTGACAGGTTGCACTGTATATTCACTTTTAATAACAGACCCGTACACAAGTTGCATGGATGTCTGTCTGGATATATGCACGGCATCTGTTAAATGAATGTAGCTGGTATTGCTGAGTAATGTGTGAGTGTGTGTTTGTGTGTGTGTGTGTGTGTGGTGTAAAGAAATCAGTGGAAAACTACACTTCCAGTATAACCAGTATAACAATGATTACGATGTCCAAAGGAAATAAACTGCTGAAGTTTTGTATAATTTATAACTGAGCATTGATAAGAAGCTAATCGATCCAAAGCACCATTTGTCTCCTTTCAGACCCTTGCAGCTGAAACCTGTGACGAATAAAAAAAATGTTGCCCAAGTACATGAGTTTATAAATTAAATGTGTTTTTATTGTCTCTGAGGAGAAGAAAAATTGAATCAGATGTTAGTTTTTCTTGTTTCAAATTCTTATTAGTTCACTTGGTTGTTTAATGAATAAGAAGGATATGGAAGAGATCTAGTTGCTGTCTGCAACGAAGAGCCTTGAGCTAAGATTTTACTGATGTTTACTGTGTCCTCTGGGTGTAACTACAGCAGAAACAGTGGAAGGAGAAAGTAAAAGGCCAAATAAACTGAAGAAAAAAAAAAAAAAAAGCCTATATAGGTGACAGAATAACTTTAAAAGAGGAATATTTGTGCTGTATTTGATTACACTTTAAAACAACACTGGGGTCCCTTTGTTTTTGCATTTACACTCTTCAAAGGTTCTGGGGTCAGTTTTTAAAAAAAGTCTCTTATGCTCACTAAGAATGTATTTATTTAATTAAAACAAATACAGTAAAACAGTGATATTATGAAATATTATAATTTAAAATACCTGTTTTCTGTTAATATATTTCAAAATGTAATTTATTTCTGTATTCTCAGTATTATTACTCCAGTCTTCAGTGTCACATGATCCTTCAGAAATCATTCTAATGTGCTAATTTGATACTCAAGAAACATTTCTGATTATTAATGTTGGGAACAGTTTGGGAGCAGGATTTATTTGAAACCATTTGTTTTGTAACAATGTAGTCTTTACTGTCAATTTAATGTCACAATAATTACACATGTAGAAAGAAAATATTTGATTAAACTATATAGTTAGAAGGATGGATATAGTCTGATTGTACACTCTCAGAAAAAAAGGTACAAAAGTTGTTACTGGGGTGATACCCTTTCAAAAGGTACACCTTTGTATACACCGTAAACCCTAACGCTTAAAATAATTAATTGGTTTGAGTAGGACAAACTCAAATTAAACAAATTAGTTCAATCAAATGAACTTTTATTAGTATTTAGAACTTTCTTTTTCTTTTGAGTTCACGAAACGGACACATTTGAGGTAATCTGAAATGTTTTATTGTTTTAAGTTTTATGCACTTGTTTCGTTTAAATTTAGATAAACTTAAATATACCTGAAACTGGCCTGGGATTTCTATTTCCCAGCATGCTTTGCCATGACACTCGAAAGAGAGAATAAATGCTAAAATTAAGTGTTATATAATAACACTTATATATAACACATTTTGTGCAAGATTAATGTTAAAGAGTGCATGTTAGTACCTCAAAGGCACATAAGTGGTACAGTCAAAAAAAAAAAAAAGATATGTTGGATTTACTTAACTTTTTTTTATGTCAACAGGTTCCACGTAACTGGATTATGTTGCATTTAATTAATATTATTTATTTCAGTAAACTTAAGTTTATTACATAAGGTTCATTCAGTGCCATTTAGTTAAATCAGGTTAACATTCTTAATTTGTCAAAAAAAAAAAAAAAAAAAAAAAGTATGATATTGTTCAACATTTGATGTTATTTTATGTCTGTATTTAAAAGAGTTTCTGGTAAGTTAGTGTTTTTTTTTTTTTTTTTGGAGGTTACCATTGTGGTTAAGTGCACTTAACCACAATGAGTTTAATTGATTAGTTTAATTTAGTGAATGCATTCAAGATACATTTTTAAAGTTATCTGAATAATACTTTAACAAAATCTTTACTCTGTAAAGACTTTTATTGTTGGGCGTTAGCCAGAAGACGGTTTTGTTACATCCATGGCATGCCCAAAATAGTTGTTTTTTTTATTAATAAAACAACTTTAATTCTTGTTAGCAGGTCCTCAGCCCAAGCACATGCTCTACACTTCACCACGATGGAAAACACTAACATACCAGAAACTCTTTTAAATACAGACATAAAAGAACATTAAACATTAAGTCAAGTCTCCCAATTTTATAATCTTGATAAAAATAAAAAAAAATGCATAAAGTAATATTATTTCAACATTTACATCACTATCCAGCCCTGTGCAAAGTATGATGGGAAGGGGAAATCCTGTGTTGGATTAACTTAATTTACTTAAGTAAATTGAACAAGCATCAAATGTTATTTTTGGCTTACTTAATTGAAACATTCTTTCAAAATGAAAATATTGAGTTGAGCCAAAAAACAAGTCAGTTTAACACAATGCAATTGTTTGAATGAGAAACCTAATACAGTGGTGTTAAATGAAAATGATTTTTTAAATAAAATCATAAAATCATTTTTTTGAGTGTACCAAAAGTGTACATATTAGTACCTAAATGTACCATATGTACCTAAAGTGTAACCCTATAAAAAATTCAATGAAAAAGAAATTCAAATTGGTCAAGTAAATTCAGTGTTTCATATGGTCATCATTTGGAGTCTTGCTCTAATTCTTAAGATCCCTTAAGTATAACCTTGTTCTGGGCCTGGAACTCATTTATTTGTGTCTTTGTCCGAGTCTTAAAACTGATGTAAAACAAAGTTTTCTTCATATTTTATGAAGAATTTCATTAAAATTGACCAAAAAAAAAAAAAAAAAGGTTCTTGGACTTTGGACCAGATATTGATTTGGGAGTCTTCAACTGGATTTAGACCTTGAGGTCTAAATTAGGTCTGGGCCTTGGGCTCCTGTCGCTCTAGATCTGGTATTGGTCTTTGCCTGACTCAGTATAGCCACAAGAGGTCACTAGTGTACTTGCCTGAAGGTGTCTGGTGAGATCTTTCCCTCTCTCTCTTTTACAAAGTAATGGAAGTGTCTTGACTTCTAGCCTAAATCAAACCAAACGTCCAAAGCGCTAAAAACTCCATGGAGGGAAAACAGATTATATTGTTTGGGTTTTCAGAGCAGTTTACTGAAATCTAAGGTTACCTCATTCACAGAGTTCACAAGCCATTAACGTTTTTTTTTTTCTTCACTTTTATTTAGCAATTCTAAGAACTTAAAACACTTTTAAAAAGCAAAATTGCATTCTGGTTAGGTTCTGCACACATCACACAGTGCACCATAATGGACACTGATAGGGTTTTGTGCCTTGAAGCTTTCTATCCTTTTTTCTCGTCACTATCGGTTCTTCAGAATTCCGCTCACTGCTCTTTAAATGGAGTTTTAAATGAATCTGAGGCTGAATCACAGCAGTTAATGGCAGTTGGCTCTTTCCCTGTTGTGGTATGAATGGCGATGGAGGCCAGAAGCAGTCTTTTGAAATGATAAGTGAAATAATTACGGTGAGTGAGTAGAAATGCCCGCAGAAGGGCCATGGGGTTGGGGTGTTGTGTTTGGTGTGATAAATTAAATCGTCAGGCCTTTTGTCCAGCCTTTCAACTGAGGGACATGAATCATACCCCTGTTGAGTCCACGAAAACAGTCTCTGGGAACGACTGGAATACTAACTTACTGCCTGCAACACAGTATATAAGCTCTGTTCCAAAAACGTATCCTTCAAAAGCTTCCTAGCTGGACAGTATTTTAAGGGCCCAGATCTTCTAAACTTTTAACATAACTAAAAACTCTAACGCAGGATCATCCTTTACAGGCTCAGTAAAAAAAAATTGGTTGAAAGTTGAGAGAAATGCAGATTATAAATACATTTGAATGACTACTTAACGATAAAACTACTATTTTAGCCAATATTTCATTTGCTGGATATTTGTATATATAAAATATTGTATTGAAAATATACAGAATAATATCGGCTTTTGTCTTAGTAGGATACATAAGGAATTGCTGTTTTTCATATTTTGAAAACTTTGTAATGTATGTCATTTTTAAATTAATAAAACTCTTCATAATATATAAAAGTATGTGATAAAATAGGGTACTGTGTGTATAAATATATCTGATTATAAATGTACTGTATATATTCACATTTATATGGAAATATGTATGTATATGCACACAATTATGATTTTTTTTAAAGTTTTAGTCATTTTAGTACTTCGCCAAGGCGACATTTATAATTTTCGTTTAATTTTTTAGGTTTAAGTTTTTCATCTAATATTGTTATTTTATTTTATTTTATTTAAGCTTTATTTTAGATTTAGATTAACAATAAAACACTGATTCTACTCTATATTTTTATATGCCAGAAATAGTTAAAGGATTAGTTCACTTTCAAATGAAAATGACCCCAAGCTTTACTCACCCTGAAGCCATCCTAGGTGTATTTGACTTTCTTCTTTCTGATGAACACAATCGGAGAAATATTAATAAATATCCTGACGCATCTGACCTTTATAAGGGCAGTAAGCGTTATCAAATGAGTATGAGCTGAACAAAGTGTCTCCATCCACATCCATTCATCATAAACATATTGTTGTAAAGTAAAATATCTAGGAAGTTGAATAGGGAAGGCATAGGACGTAGCATAAGCTTTTTGAACTGCCAACTACACACAGGAATATGGAATTCATATGGTAGTATGCCACTATAGCCACAGTGTAATGGATAGGAATGCATGGAGAGAGAATATACTTTACATCTAAGACGTGAACTAAAAACAACATTGCAAACACTTTTGGCCTTATGATGCCAAAGTACACAATAAGAAGTAAGACATATATAATTCTCAGGTGTGTTTACGCATTTACAGTGAGGGAATATGATAGCAAGGCATGTGACCTTATCAGTATTCAGTGGTCTTCTACTTTGCACTGACATTTACAGGAAGTAATTGGCGGTGGAGTGCACAGAGACCTTGTTGACCTAAGGAATCCTTCGCTTTTGTGGACATACTCAATCCTTGGGGAGACCAGCGAGAACAGGAACCTGTAACAAGGGACTTCTGCTCTGTAAATATGTGAAGAGTTCCAGAGAAACCCCACCGGTTACGGCTCACCACAGGTCTCTAACGGGGGATTTTTAGCATCATTTTGTTCAATTAATTTCATCAAGACACCTCTTCATCACACATGGACAGTTGCATCGAAGTTGCGAAAACTTGCATTATTGCTAATGGATATGCTCTGTCACAGCTCAGTCTGATTTGCTGCCAAAATCGACGGTATTACACACTCTATTTGCTTGCAGATGGAATCTGCAGACTTTTTTTCTTCCAAAACCTGCAGAATAGGTTACTTTTATTGGAAGCTAAACGCTATCACTTTGTTTAAGTCGGCATGAAACGGAAGTTGCAAAAGTCTTTTCTTCCATTTTGTGACATATATCCTAGTTAAAATGCTTCTTGAGCAAGAAAAAATGTAGGGCAGGGCTTGATTTTGTCCATGGGGAATTGATCGGATGATTAGATGGTTGTGGTTTGCTATTGGTCGATCTCATGTGAGTGACAGGTTGTCCCGCCCACGCGCCAGTAAACTAGTGTTGTCAAAAGTACCGACTTCGGTTCCAAGTCGGTGCTGAAGTTTTAAAAATGTGATGATACCAGCATTTCCACCTAAAATTTTTGAGTGCTGTTGAGCGGATTCTTAAACGCTTCTGATTGGCCATTGTGTTCACGTGTTCAACAGATATATCTGTGATTGGCTACAACGATCAACGCTTCAAAAACATGTTGTAAATGTCAATGTCTTTGACACTCTTCACTGAGCGCTTAGGGATCCGCTGATAGACGCCTTCCTGTGTGTATCTGTGTAAGCGTTATGTGCTGAAGTCGGTACTTTTGACAACACTACAGTAAACACGTAATCAGAGAAGAGTAGAGATGTCCCTGCAAGAGGGAGGGGAAGCTATTTTGATTAAAGCTTACGAGGACACGTGAGTTAAAAAAAAAAAATATTAGACAGTATGCACGGCCACAGATAAATCCTTTATCATAAATACTGCAAAACAGAATGGTCCATTTTGTTTTCATGGGACTTTAAATATGGCATAGCTTTCTACTAAGTCCTGTGCCAGCAGATTATGCGTGTGCCTGCTTTCATGGACAGTTTTGAGGACAATGTTGGTCTGAAGAACTATGGACTTGTATTTTCTACATAGTGTTTATGGATGAGCCACTCTTATTCCGTCCAGCAGACTCTTAACAAACGATCCAAATATACCAGACTGATAAATAATTGAGCGTGAGCTTTGAATAATTCAGCGCACATGTTAAAGTCTGGTCGCTGGGATGATTTTGGCGAGTGGATGTAAAAGAGATAAATGTTTAGAAAGAGAAAAAGAGGGCTTGGGTTATAGAAGCACAGAGAATTTTGGTACAACACCTTTTGTCCTTCCGCTCAGCAACAGATTTCATTTGTATATGTTAAAATAAGAGTAAATGCATAAAGTAGCAACATCAAACCCTTTGCAAGTAGCTACAACCTCTTTGACTGATAATAATCATTTGATGTTCTTTGTTCTTCCTCAAACTATTGTTGAGGATGTGCTGTCTGAATGTTGTCTTAACTTACTGTGTAGAGGTCAGAAATGAACTTGCCGTGAGCCTCTGGAGGGGTTGAGGAAGCCGTCTTGACGTTAGCCTAGTTTTCAGCCCAGTTAGAATAACACAGTGGTCATCACTCAGTCTGCTAAGAATAGCGACGGATGACAGAGGCTCAGTGGAGCTGAAGTTACAGGTCAGCTTTGAGAGACATGCAGATCCACTGTCCATGAAAAAAAAAAAAACATTTTGTATTTCTTTCCATAGAGTTTGAATGGTCTGAAACACACAATAACCTTTGAATGATTGGTTTGTCTAATAAAATAAAACCCCAAATCATTTACTCACCCTCAAGTTGTTCCAAACCTGTATGAGTTTCTTTCTTCTGCTGAACAAGGAGAAGAAGATATTGTGAAGAATATGGGTAACCAAACAGTTGACGGATTGACTTCCGAAAAAATACTATGGAAGTCAATGGGGCCCCCAGTAACTGTTCAGTTACTGACATTCTTCAAAATATCTTCTTTTGTGTTCAGCAGAAGAAATAAATTCATACAGGTTTGGAACAACTTGAGGGTGAGTAAATGATGACAGAATTTGCATTTTTGGGTGAACTATCCCTTTAAGGTGCGAACACATTTACTGTTGCTTGGCGAATTTTAGTTAATTTCGAGTGAGGGTAAAAATTTCGCACCTTTAGCATTCCAAAACAAATACAAAATACGCATTTTTGTCACATAACATCTTATCAGCACGTCTTTATGTTATGTGTCACAAAAGTCCTTGTAGATTTGATATGAGTTGGTAGATAGTTTTGTTTCATTTCCTCTATTGTAATCATGGTTGCACCCCACGGCCCCAACTGCTTAAATAGGCAATTTGGGAAAATTAATTCAGCATGACTTCTCTCTCTTTATCACTGATGCTGCTTTGTAAGTCTCTGATGGAAATACAGCAATTATAATTACTTTCATCAGTGATAAATAATAAATGAAGGCACCAGAATGTTTCTTTAAACGTGACTCCACAGTCAGTATATCTGATTTTTGCTAAATCTGTTCTGAAATTTCAGTTTTAAGCTTCATTAAATGGATAATAAAAAAAATTAATTTATTAAAGATATTACTAATATGTTAAAGATAAGCTGCAAATTAAGCACATTTTTTAGTTCACATAACTTATAACCTGTTAGCGTTCCACTGTACCGCTCGTGTTACACGTATCTTTCAAAAGAGACCTCAGGAATGCTAAGGGGATAAATTATTGAAATATATTTTTATCTTGCAGACTATTGAGTTGGAAGAAATGAGATATAGAAGAAACAAAGGTTTATTTTTTACTTTATTTAAGAGTGCAGGGAGCAGAGGATCATGGGATGAGCTTAAACTTGCATTCCCATAAGGCGCTGTGCCATTGCATAAACTGTATTTTTTGTTTTAGAGAAGTGTTAAAAACAAAACAAAACAGTGATTTATACTAAAAATGAGCTTGGATTTGAGGTTTAAACAATTCTTTTGTTGTTTTAAAGTTCTGTTTCTTGTCAGACTTTGTTCTTGTTCTGCCAGTCTGGATGTGAGTTGAATGGAAGAGCTTAATAGCCTGAGAGGAGAAATTTGACTGCAAAACAGCAGATCAATATAAAGCAATTATGACAAATGTCAGAGGTCTTTGTGAGGCATCAGCGCTCACAATGACTAATCATAGTGCTGTCATCGACTTGCAGTTTTAATGCTGTCTTTTTCTTTAGACTTCTTTCTTTTCAATAAAAAGAATCCACTGGTAAAAAGGTACACAATATGAATGCCACAATAGTTAGATGGGAGCTGTAGGTAAATCATAGAACAATTCCATACCCATATTTAATATCTAACTGAGAATAAAATACATAAGCAATATATGATTGTAGGATTGCTATTTTGATATCATAGAACAGTTCAATAAGCAAGAAGTTAATACGAATACATTTTAAACACATTATTGTAAGTTGCTTTCTGCTTAGCCAATGAAAATAATTCCAAAAGAAGCCAAATTAGAATAAAAAACGAATCAGTGTGTAAGCTATAACCGAATCGTTTGAGTGAATGACTCAAATGACTCATTCAAAGACCGTGGCTGTGTCCGAAATCGCCCCCTATACCCTCATTCACTATTCCCTACATTACTAATGTACTAATGCCCACTAATATAGTTCATATGAAAGTGAGAGTGAGCGATTTTGGACACTGAGGGCTGCCGCTTTTGTATAGTTTGTGCTTGCTGTTTAATAATCATTTGGAACTTAACAAAAACTGGCAGCTCCAGCAGTAATGAAAAGATTTATTTATCATGAAAACTATGCATAAACCTTAATTAAACTATTTAATAATCAATTAAAAAGGCATTTATACCTGTATGATATCACGCTGTAGCCACATTAGAACAGCAGTTTGGAAAATAGATGGACGCTGCAGCCGCGGGCGCCATCTTCTGGCGAGACGCGGGGATTCATTCGGCACGCAATTCTCACAGTGCATTGTGGGTATTCTCTAGCTGTTGAGTGTAGATCAAAACCACTTGAAGGCAAATCTGAAACCTTAGCTGAAAAAAACAAAAACCAGAAGCCGTCATATGAATGGATGTCAATAAACCGCTTTTGTGAGGAAATAGCTTATCATTTAATGAATCGACAGCCCATTGGCTAATCTTGAACATGTTTGCTCTTAAGCATTCGTTTCGGATTGATCTATTTTTAGAGTTTACACCGAAAAAAAAACTGTTTTATAAGAGGATTTACAGACAATTGTGCGACATGTATGATTCAGTTTATGGCACTTCTTACTCATTTCTATGGTATCTGCAAACAGTGACTGACTGTCGCACAGTTCATTGAAGGAAAATCAATGATGTCAAAGATCTAATGTAATTGGTTATCAAGACACACATGATCCAAAGTTAGCCGTTACGCTTTTTCCAATGGTAAAGCAACGGACCCTCATATCTCCCAATAATAAGATCATTGGTGCGCCCGAAAACAAGTACTGAGTAGCTACTACATTTGAATTTGAACTTTCTTTGCGACCGTTAAAAAAGTATGTTCTATATAATATGAATGTGTGTAGTATGAATGTAATCTCGATGTACACATCCGCCATGCTGTCAACCAGCATCAGTTGCATTAATAATTCCCCTCCCGTGGCCTCATGGGATAGTAAAGTGTCCATCGAATGCGCACTGCAGAATCTCGTCTGAAGTAGTAGGTCATCCGGGGACTTTTCACCTACTGTTTTTTGAATATTATCTATTCGGTCATACTACTCTCTTGGCATACTCTTTTTCACATGATATAGTGTAGGGAAGTATTTGATTTCGGACACAGCACATCTCTGGTGAACATCTGTTGGAATCTCATAATTGTGGTGCATTGTGAGGTTGGATGAGGGCACTCGATAACGTCCACTATGGTTTTGGACACCACTACAAATGGCTGTCCCCTCAAATAATGCCCTATTTAAGGGTATATGGAGTGATTTCGGACACAGAACCTGCAGTCACTGAAAAATTTACACCAAGAACAACTATAATGACAACAACTATAATGATAACTATATTAGCGTCCGTCCACACCAACGCACAATTTAAGTACTTAATTTAAATCTGTCATCTGCCGTTTAAATGCTCAAGTCTAATGGTTTCTAATCGTTAATCAGCTGGAAAATCGTTTTGAAAGTTATTCCAGCTGTGGTATGGACTTCTGTCGTGTCAATGGGCAAAATTACATTCATTTACCTAATTCAAAGACCGGAACTATAATATGAATAATTCTAATTTATTTAGTTTTTAAATCAGATACTTGAAAATGACCCATAAAAAGACCAATTTAGCAACTTACTTAATCTTAAGCTTGAATGTAACTGCAGTTCTGTCAGAGGGTGTCTTGCTTCTCAACGCTCCTCTGAACAGCCATTCAGAGAGACATATCCTCCCCAGTGAGACCCTTCTGATTCACCTCATTGCATTACTGATGTGGAAAAGTGAAAGTGAAGCATAGACTGAAGCACTGAGACAAAGCCTTCTTCAGAAATGAAACACCCTCTGCTGGATGATTTCTCAGGTACATTTCCATCCATCTCAGCAAGTTGGTGGTAATGAGGGCCCCTGAAGAGGCCCTTACTCGTCTGCTTATTTCTTCCAGTTAGAGCTGTTCTTTTCTGTAGTTACCCCATCTACTACTACAGCAGCCACATAAGTGTTATTCTCACTGACTCTCTCTTTTGTCAGTGCAAACAATGGCTAAAGTTCCCAATGCAATTTTGATTTAATAACAGCCAGACATGGAAACTCTCAAAAGTCACAAAAAATGTACTAGGCCATTGACTTGAGACTTGACTTGAACTCCAAATTAGAAACAACTTAACTACATAGACCTAGATATTTTCTCTAAATATCACAAAGCTGTTTAGATACAAGGGAACTACTCTTTTTTTTCCTTATAGCACCATATTTTAGCACCATATTGGTTATCGGTCAAAATCTTTTATTAAATTATGTTTTTTGTTTTGTGATTTTCATTAATGTCTGTTAATGAATATTTATCGGCTGATACTGCATGGATATTTAATCATTTCTGCCTATTTCAAGATTTAAGAGAATTATGGGAAATGTAGTTTTTCAGTAGAATTTTAACAAAATGATTTAATAAATATGTTGAAAAAAATGCAGGTTGTTCTTTAAAGTTTAAAGGTATCTTTGGCAATCAATTCCCCTATGGAGAAAATGAATGGGATTTTTATTTTCAGAACCGGACTGTTGCACTCTATAGGAAATATTGTTGGAACGATATTGCTGGAATCACACTTCCAGATCGATTTTTTCCCCCAGGGTAATAAAGCTGATGACAAAACTGAAGCATGTGTGTATAATAAACAGAACATTATCGTCTGTTGGTGTAAATGATTATATAGATATCGTTATTGTTATCATTCTTGTTAATGGGCTTTAACACTAATGGAAAAAGATAGCAATAGATTATGGCAAAGATTTCACCATTTATTAACTGACTTTAAGAACCCCAGTCTAATCTTCAACATGTTTGCGTGACATATTCCTTGCCCGGTACTTCTTTGCCACAAAATTCTGTCACTCCAAGCAGTTAATTTTAGAAGAGCTTGTTTTCGTATTCTCCAGGCCACATGAGCCTATTCTACTTTTCTCACTATTGATCGCCAGTCCAAAAAATGCCTCTGGGGCAGCACGATCTGTGTGAAGACAAGAGATAATAAATTTCACCACAACAAATGAGCTAGCAGAACATTCAGTGTCCTGACTGCATAGCACGGTCTGGCAGAACTACTCGTCTTACTGTGATGAAGCTAATGTTTAGGTTGGTGATTCCCCACGGGCAGCGGATAAAGAGGGATATGGATGTGTTTGATAACACTCCACTTAATGTCATTTCACTATGTTCCGATAACCACAGAGATGATTGAGCTCAGCATATATCATTTATTCATCCATCCTCCTTCCTATCATTCTTTCTTTCTTTCTTTCTTTCCTTCGTTCCTTCATTCGATCCATCCAGTCACATCTGTTTCCTTCCTTCCTTCCTTCTGTTGCGAGTTAGCTCAAAGGGGGGATATGTATGATTAATTATGAGTATTTGAATCAGTTAATCAGATTAACTTGATGTACCTACATTAACATTACAATCAATCAATCAGTTCATCCTGTGAACACTCAGTATTGATTATTAATTAATTCTAAGAGAAGGGTATTTTTCCTGGCCACAGAAAAATAATTCTTTCTATTAAAAGTAACTGAAGCCCTTGCCCACATTGGTCCTTTGGGGGATGGTTCCGCAGACCCCAGAGTAAGTTTTAAAGATTATTTGTTAAATATGACAAATAATTGTGTCTGATTTGTCTCAGACGTTACACTTCCATCCATCCATTCATCCATCAAGTCACATGTCTGTTTCCTTCCTTGCTTTCATCCATCCATCTGTTCATCCATCTAGACACATCTCTTTCTTTCTTTCTTTCTTTCTTTCTTTCTTTCTTTCTTTCTTTCAGTCTGTTTCTTTCTTTCCTTTCTTCCTTGCTTTAATCCATCATCCATCCATCCAGTCACATCTGTTTCCTTCCTACCTTCCTTCCTTCCTTCCTTCCTTCCTTCCTTCATTCCTTCCACACTATACATACTTCCTTCCTTAATTCATCGATCCCTCTGTCCATCCTTCCTTCCTTCCTTCCTTCCTTCCATCCTTCCACCCTTCCTTCCATACTGCACATGCTTCTTTCGTTGCTTCATCGATTCGTCTTTCCATCCTTCCTTCCTTCCTTGCTTTCATCCATCCATCTGTCCATCCATCTAGACACATCTCTTTCTTTCTTTCTTTCTTTCTTTCTTTCTTTCTTTCTTTCTTTCTTTCTTTCCTTCTTTCTTTCTTTCTTTCTTTCTTTCTTTCTTTCTTTCTTTCTTTCTTTTCTTCCTTCCTTGCTTTAATCCATCCATCCATCCATCCATCCAGTCACATCTGTTTCCTTCCTACCTTCCTTCTTTCCTTCCTTCCTTCCTTCCTTCCTTCCTTCCTTCCTTCCTTCCTTCCTTCCTTCCTTCCTTCCTTCCTTCCTTCCTTCCTTCCTTCCTTCCGTCCTTCCTTCCTTCCTTCCTTCCTTCCACACTACACATACATCTTTCCTTGCTTCATCGATCCCTTTGTCCATCCTTCCTTCCACCCTTCCTTCCATACTGCACATGCTTCCTTCGTTGCTTCATCGATCCGTCTTTCCATCCTTCCTTCCTTCCTTATCCCTTCCTTCTTTCCTGTCATCTATTCAGTGTTGCCAATTATTTGCAATAAAAAGTAGCTAAAGCCTGCTCAAAAAGTAGCTAAATTTCGCTAGATGATGTAATGCGCCAACTGTTGATACTTTGATGGGGTCTTAAAAGTTGTTAATCTAGTGACAAAATCCGTCTGTCCTTCCTTCTTTCTTGCCTTCCATTCATCCTTCCCCCTGACAATCATCCTTCCTTCTTTCCTTCCTTCCTTCCTTCCTTCCTTCCTTCCTTCCTTCCATCCATTCTGTTTCTTTTTTCCTTTTCTTTTCTTTTCTTTTCTTTTCTTTTCTTTTCTTTTCTTTTCTTTTCTTTTCTTTTCTTCCATCTGTTGGAAGATCAGTTTTCTTTAAGGCATATAGGGTTTTAATAGCAAACAGAGGAGCTATTGAGTAGGTAAGGTAATATTGGGTCACTGCATCATTTAGTTTCTAAGTAACTGTGACGGCTGGAAAATGATGGCCCAATCCACTGGTCAAAGATCAGCATATAGCAAGAGTTGCAGCCATTTGATTCATAACTTTTCCTCTCACGTACTTTGGCCAGGCATTAAAGGACAGGCCCACTGATTTAGTTCAGGCTGCTGAATGCCATCATATCTCGAAGGATTAAATGTACCTTACTTTCATTATATTTCTATTCAGGACTTGATGGGCCACATGATAAAAGTAATTTTAAAGCAATTACCCAGTGCTTTATAATATACTATACTCATATTTGATTTATTAATATTCGGCTTAGGAATTCATATGCATTTTGGTGCAGAAAGTTTTCATCAAGTGTATTTAAAGAACATTTCTTTAGCCCAGATGTCCTGATACATGTTTCTAAACAAGAAATGTAACATAAAACAGAGGCTCTTAATGCTGAGAAATGATCATGGTGTGAAAGGTAAAGAGGTTAGAGAGAAAAGGAGATGAAATGTAAAGATCCTAATTACAGAGAGAAGCTGTCAGGACGTGTGAGATTACAATGAAGAAGGCAAGGCAGGCACTTCTGGTGTCGGACAAGAGTCATTGGTATTGTTCAGATATTTCACAACAAGTATACAACAACAATATCCTCTCAAATGTGTCACTCTTAAAGCTTTCTGACAATAGCTGCTCCATTTGTCTGAAAGACCTGGCTGATCCTATTAATCTACTAATCCCCTCACATCCAGAGTGACAGCTTAAGAGATTTTGTAGTACAAATGTCTAATTGCACCCAGAAAAAAATAGGTAGGTGTTACGTTTGCTGGTCAGCACGCATGGAGACGAAGGAGATTCAATCAGACAGTCTTTATTAACAAATCCAAAATACTCAAGACATCACAGGATATAGGAGACACATATAGGAGAAATGCAAGCCAAACAATACATCAACGAGAACCGACCAGGAGCAACTGAAACACAGGGAGTATTTATACAAGGTACAAACAAAGGAAACTAGATTAGAAGCAGGTGAAGAATCAAATAACCAATGAGTAACCATAGAAACATACTAGGGAGTAATGAGTAAGCAAGGAAACTAAACAGAGCAGGGAAACAAGAACAAAAGGAAACTGAGCAGGGGTGCGTTTCCCGAAAGCCAAATATGGCAAGTTCGCAAGTTCCGTGGTTATCAGCATAGTTCAGCGAGTCTGTGTTTCCCGAAGCCATAGTTCCAACAAACATTCGCAAACAGCATCGAAAAGTTGTGTGGTTGGAGAGACAGCTCTTGGTTAATAGCATAGTTTCTTGTTTGCATGACATGAGGCCTTTGAAGAGTGCTAATGTGCGTACGTGCTCTAGTACGTATGAACGAGCCTATGACTGATCCTGGAAATAAAGCAAAATAGCTGAGAAAAATGAGAATTAGTAGTCAGATGCAATGTCTGTAATTTATAGCAAAAAATCTAGCATTAATTTGAACTCAAACAGATTTATTAAAAGAATTTTAATATTTATTACTCTACCACATGCATGACATCCTTAACCAACGTCAAATTTGCGACTACGGTTTTGGGAAACACTCGTGACTAGTTAGTTGATTTCTTCAACGATGCATCATACTATGGCAGATAAGCAGCGAGTTATGTTGTTGTACGGGAAACACACCCCAGAATGTCAAAAAAGACAAACATAACCATTACAGTTAGTGAGTTTGCAAGAAAAAACATGATTCAACATGATTTTTCTCTTCTATTTTGCTCTCACCCCCTTCGAATTCATGCCACACAATGGCATATTTTAATTCCAAATACTGTATATTAAAATATGCCATTTATTGGTTGATGTAAACACTGCTTGTGGCACATAAATAATACTTCTTACTTAAAAAAAAAAAAAAAAAAGACAGAAATGGGTTAGAAAACTGGAAAATGACTGTTTTTGATGCCACAATGAAGTTCCATGGGTATTTTATTAACACTGAGTGGTTATCATTGAATTGAAGCTCATTACAGGTCATCAAATCAAAGAGAGTAAGAGATAAGAGGTGTTTCTGGTGTCTTGAATTCATTATAACCTGTCTCGATGACCTTATGTGGGAAAATTACTTTCCATTGTGTTATAATGGCAGTCATCAAAGAAACTCTATTGTAGAAATGAGTCTGTATTAAGAGCCTAATACTCAAAACATCTGCTGTTATTTTGGCACGTACAGAAAATGGCACAATGTTGAAACTCATACATTTAGGGCACTGTGTCAGGTTCCTAAAATTCTTCCCAAGTGTCACATCGAAAATGTGCTGTAAAAGGTCAGCTTTTAGTTGGACCTTTGTGCTCTAATTTCCTGACATTAATCAGGCCATTTCATGCTGGAGATTTAACTGCATGTGATGGATGGAAATTATCCTAAATGTACAATGACACATTTTACACTGAAATACCCCTGATATGGATTTCTGGCGTCTTTCCCTCTCCTCTCTCTTCCACCCCTAATGTCACTCTTGGCAGAAAATGGCTCTTTATACATCATTCCTTCAGTTGCATCTCCATCTCCGGGCATTTCAGTAAAACTATAGATCTATCACCATCACTTCATTTATAATACAAGTGTCACTAGTTCTTACAGTCTGCTTGGATCACAAGCATTTCAAGGACACATAGAGTGTTATCGGCCCCAACGGATAGGGAAAGAAATGTTCTCCAAAACCATATTTCTCAGACTTCCTCTTGAATAGACTTTCCTGACTGATATTTTTTAGGAGTAGAAATATTGTGCATAGGAAATGTACATCCATTCACATTGTCACAAAATGGATATGACTTGAAGTAACCCTTCCAGAACATATACTGTAGATCTGCATTTGTGACTTTTGTAGATTGAAACTGACTGAATTTGGTTTCATAATAGTATGTAATGAGACTACTGACAGAGATAATTCAATGATAAGATAAGAATAGGTGTTCTCAGCATAACTAATTGTAATGAAAACAAGATAATATGAAATATGATTGTTCTTCGAAGACAGTTCAGAACTTAAATAAGCAGAAAGAGAAAGAAATCTGATTTGTACACTCCATTATTACATTTATATGGAATGTTTATAAGACACACAGTGTTTTTAGTTTAGTCATTGTTCGATAAAGATCTGAAACATTGTGTATTTGGCCTTTTTTTTTTTTACTTGGAAAACACAATACACCAAATTTCTCATCCACAGCTTTTAAAGTGTTTTCTACTTCATGAAGCAAGAAATATGCTACAAGTCTCCTAAACTTCTTTAATATTTGCAATTCTCTCACTTCTTGCTCAAAACATGCAAAATGACTTTAAAATACATTAACCTTGAATATTATCAAATCTAGTCGATTAAACCTGGTAGTTTGTTTATGTATTTAAAGCTGCCTGAACAAAGAAGTGTGTATGCGCTAGGCTGAGGGATCAGAAACGGAGAGATAAAGTGAATGTGTGTTTGCTCAGATGTGAAAGTCATGGAGACAGTAATGTGGGGGGTGGGGGATGTCTGGGTGTTTAACTGTCAGACTCAGAGCACAGGAAACATGAGGTTGGGAGTGATGTGGGTATAATTACAGTAACAATGAAAATGGTGGATATCCAGGCTGCTGTGTTATACACACACACACCACAAGGCTGATAATTACCGTCACACCTGTCTGAGCGCTGCGGTTCCCCTCCTTGGCTGTCTGAGGTAAAACATGTGAGACAGCTGCTCTTGCAGCGAGGGAGTGGATGTACACCTGCCCTGCTGAGATCCCCTTCATATGTGTCTGTCTGGTTGCCTGTGCAGTTTATCTGTACAGATGCCTGTAAGTATGCTGATGTCTCTATTTACGTGTGCATGTTTGGAGAGTCACAATGAAGTATGCTTTTTGTAGTCACCATGAAATCAAAATGGATGCATCTTTTTTATGGAATATTGCAGTATTTATTATAAATGATTTATCCATGCAAATATATATATATATATATATATATTTTAATTCACACATACCCTCATAATCTTTAATCAAAATAACTTACCCTCCCTCTTGCAGTGACATCTCTTCTCTTCTTTGATGACGAGTTTACTGGCAAGGGCGGGGCAACCTGTCACTCATATGAGATCCACCAATAGCAAACCACAACCAACCAATCAAATCCCCATGGACAAAATCAAGTCCCGCCCTACATTTGTTCTTGTTTGAGAAGCTGTTTCACTTGGATATATGTCACAACAGGGAAGAAAAGCCTATCACAACTTCAGTTTCATGCTGACTAAAGTGTGTAGCAGAACACTTTCTGTGATACAAAGCATTATATTTTTAATTCATTTTAGAGATCTGCACAGGTTTCTTTATCTGTGGTCTTTTTTTTTTTTTTTTTTTTTATAGTTGCGCATCCTAATTAAGTCTTTATAAGATTATTATATCGCCCAAAAATGTAAACAACATTATCGCCTAGTGATATGTTAAAGGTTGGATATATAGTGCATCATCTTCTCTTAGAAAGTGGATTTTTTTGTAAATCTAGTATTGTTCATATATCTTATATATTGTTGTCAAATAATTTGGGTTCAACTCTTAATTGCTGAAGTTTCATCATGCTTAGAAGGTCATAGAGAACATCAAGAACAAGCAAACACTGTGAGACCAAATGAATATTTATCACCACCTGAACAAGTAGTGTTCTGAGTGGCCAGGGGACCAGAGTGAAATGTTTATTCATAAAGGGATTATGTAAAATAGCCAGAGAGGCGTGTTAGTACATTCAGACAGGGCCTAATGGTCAGTAATTAAAACTAAAAGCTAGTGTTGAAAGGAGGAGAGAGCACTTATTGTTTTGGGTGTTCAAGAGAAAGACTGGTTTTCCCTTTAGAGACCTGCATTAGTCCCACAGCATCCGGGGTATATATGCAGAATACATTGATTAGAGTGTGTGTGTGTGTGTGTGTGTGTGAGTGACAGATGGGGGCACATCACAGGCCTGTCGCTAACCAAACACTAGCACATGTTCTCTGACTGGCCGTCTGCTCGTCCTTGTCTTTTCACCTTTTTGACTCACTTTGTCCTGTCTTCTGTGACGTGCATGTCTTATGCTTTACTGCTTTGTGGGTGCTTTGAGGGTTTTAAATTGTCAATTTCTGCAAAGTTGAAGGCGTTAGAATTCAATATGTTCTATTATATAGTATAGTATGAAAAATTATTATTATTTATAAAAAATTTATTAATTAATTTAGTTAAAAACAGAGCTTTTATTTACTCTATGGTGTATTTCAATGTCAGGATCAGTTTTTAGGAATTTCCCCAGCATGTTGACACAGACTTGAGTTTCTGGGTGTTTTTTTTTTTTTTTTTTTTTTAATATATGCTTTGGTGTGAAGTTGGTGTCTAAGTCAAGGTATGCCAAGGTAAGGTATTTTGATGACGTATGTAAGTTCAAACTCAGTTTTACAAACACTTATTATACAGCACTCTGGAATACTTGATTCTTATGGGTTAATCGCGTCATTCTGTGGTCTGATATTTCCTAATATTCCTAATGGCATCCCTATGGCAACGCTATATATTAAAAGCACAGTCATGTTAGCGAAACTGCGCTGCAAATAGGTCTATTGCCCACCGTCAATAGTAGCCTAAGTGATGCATGTCACTTCCAAACCAAGCAGTTTATATATTGCAAAACGCGGCCTCACGTGTCCCTCAAGCTAAATTTGTAATCACTTGGATTCCTATCAAGCGGACTGCATTTCGCCAGCGGATTTTACCTGTATGAAGGCGAATTAGCTACATTTCAAATGCAGAAAGGTCAGTTGTCAATTGTGTTGTGTTGTATGAAGCAGAGCTCACACAGAAGTCACTTTCAAACAAACTAGCTGTCTGCTGGTCAATGAGGCAAATATGCATGATCAACTGAATCTGATATGAAATCTGCTTGGGGAAATTGCTAAAAGCTAAAAATGCTTATTTTCCAATAATGCAAATTTCATATTGAAATAGCTGGATTTTGCCCATGAAAATTCGCTGAGCAACGGCAAATGTGTTCTTCAGTTCGCTCATTAGTATAATGAAAAAGGTGGTACTTTCATGTCTCCCATATCACACCACGGTCTCTCTCTCTCTCTCTTTATTTTTTAACAAACGCAACTAGTGCTACAGTTAAACACACCAGGCATGCCAGACCCTCCTTCTGACTGCCTGGTTCGCTTTGGTTCGTTTTGGTCCGTGTTGGATTTTTTTCTAATTTTGGACTTAGTCAATTTTCAAGCAGGAAATTCCTCCAGGGGTGCCTTCTTCCCCTAGGGTGCCTAAGATGGCGCACTCTTTTTGCTCCGAGGCACGCCAGAGCAGCCCCAGGTCTGGAGACCAGTAACCATCCTTCGATGCTTTGTTGCGACTTTTGAGAGCGCCCAAGACGGCGCGCTCTCTCTGGGCCGAAGCATGCCAGACCCTCCCTCTGACTGCCCCAGATCTCAGGTCCATGTTGGATTTTGCCTCTCAAGTCCACTTTTGCCTCTTCCTTCCTAACAAAGCGATGGCCTGATTTCAATGGTTCTGCACTCGCACTCTTCATTCATAAGGCGCAGAGATCTGACTTTGCCCGGTAACGGGCCGTCCTCCCCGGGCTGGGGGAATGGGTCGGGGGGAGCACGGACCTCTCTCTGACACCTCAAGCTCTTGGACTTTGTCGTTTTTCTCTGTTATAAAAATAATATCAGAGGACAATAGCATTAGTTGAACTCCATATCACCCTGTAGCCCAAGACTGGTTGCCCACTGAAGCTAAGCAGGGTTGAGCCTGGTTAGTATCTGGATAGGAGACCTCCTGGAAAACTAGGTTGCTGCTGGAAGACGTGTTAGTGAGGCCAGCAGGGGGTGCTCACCCTGTGGTCTGTGTGGGTCCTAACACCACAGTATAGTGATGGGGACACTATACTGTCAAAAAGCACCGTCCTTCGGATGAGATGTTAAACCGAGGTCCTGACTCTCTGTGGTCATTAAAAATCCCAGGATGTCCTTCGAAAAGAGTCGGGGTGTAACCCTGACATCCTGGCCACATTTGCCCATTGGCCTCTGTCCATCATAGCCTCCTAATCATCCCCATACACTGATTGGCTTCATCACTCTGTCTCCTCTCCATCAATCAGCTGGTGTGTGGTGGGCGTTCTGGCGCAATATGGCTGCCGTCGCATCATCCAGGTGGATGCTGCACATTGGTGGTGGTTGAGGAGATTCCCCCTTCCATATGTAAAGCGCTTTGAGTACCCTGAAAAGCACTATATAAATGTAAGGAATTATTATTATTATTATAACTCAAATCAATATTTCATGTCCATGCATTTCTTTGTTATACTTATACATTGCTTATACTTATACACTACTTATACATTGTACACATTGTCTCAGTCTCTCTGTCTCATAAACTTAATAATTCACATCAAAAGCCACATACTCACACATGCTCCATTACCACCAATTGATCTGTTCTGAATGGCCTTTCAAGCATGTGCCATGAGACAGGAGCAGGTGAAATTACACCATTACTGTGTGTTTGGATTCAGGGATGCATGTTGGCATCATGTTGCATTATCGCACTAAAGACATTTGTTCTGTGCGGAAACATGCCAGACTCTTCATGTTTAATTTATCTCTCCATCTTTCTGGTACTGCAATCAGCTTATTGATGTGAATATAGAGGAGGCTGTAAGCTTAACAAGCCAGCATGTGCCAGTCTGCCCTATGAAGCCAACTTAAACATAGACTCCAGTCTGACTTATACAGCAATGCAACTGTTTGCTTTCTAAAATGTAATTTGACTGAAGTGCTGGAAAACTTTCCACCTTTTTTACAGTATTTTGACTGTGAAAAAGTGGTTTAAGCTCATGTAGGCAATGAAGCTATGTAAATGCTGACTTGTGCTTTTGCTCAGACATGGAAATGTACTAGCGACAGACAGACAATGCTTTCTTGGTGTTGTAAATGTTGAAGTCAAGCTTGTTTTAGACAGATCTTTATAGTGAGTTCTGTTTTTATTTGCTATTTATGCCATGAGTTTATTGTTTGGGTTACATTTTATTTTAATAGTCCACTTTCTAACTATAAGTAACATTGCAACTACATGTCAACTAACTCTCATTAAAGTATTAGTAAACTGTTAGGTTTGGGTTAGGTTAGGGTTTGTAGAATAAATTGATGTGTACTTGCAAGTTTCTTATAGTTAGTAGAATGTCTGTTGGGGGAACCAAAATAAAGTGTTGACATATATTATGCAGAGAGTGAGTCTACTAATACTCTAAAGACTGGTAGTTGACATGTAGTTGCAAATGTATTTATAGTTAATAGAATGTCTGAAGTGGACAATTGAAAAAAAAAAAGTGTAACCATTGTTTGAAACAATACCAAAGTATTACAGTATATCGTTCACAGCAGGTAACAGCAAGAAGAGGTGAAGCTGGATTTGAAGCAGTCACATTTATTTAACAATTCAAACAAAACAACAAATATGCAGGATCACTGGAATAACAGGAAACGTCGGAGAAAGCAAATCAAACTATGCAGCAACGAAAACGGACAACAACCAACTGAAAATGAGATCAAGGGTCTAATCAGTCAACTAATGAATCATTATGACAACAAATGCAAACAAGGAAACACAAAGGAAAAACAGGAAACAATAAGAACCAAACTAAAAGTCCAAAAAACTGACTGAGGTGGAGCCGGATGAGGAGGAGACCCAGGTGGAGCTGAGACAAAGACCGAGGGCGACACCAATGGGCCGAGGCGAAACTGCAGGTTTGTAGGACTGAGATGGAGAAGGGGGTTCAGCAGACTGGGGTGTAGCTTAGCCGGTGGGAGTGAGGACAACTGTGGAGTCAGAGGGAAGGAAGAGCCCAGTGGAGGGACAAGGTGTAGCCAGAGGACCGAAGGTCTGTGGCGCAACCTGGGTGATGACTGATGAAGGCGAAGCCAGAGGGATGAGGGAGCCTGGTGGAGCCAGAGGAATGACAGACTACGGTGGAGCAGAGGGAGTGTGGAGCCAAGGTAGAGCCAATGGGTCGACAGGACGAGGTGGAGTCCGGAGGCTTGAGGTGGAGCTAGGGGGTCGAAACACCAGGGTAGAGCAGGAGGCCTGAACGCTCAAGGCAGATCCGAGCTGCTAGGTGGAGCCAGCAAAGGAGGGGTCCGTGGTGGGCATAGGCTCTGGATCAGTGTCTGCAGTGGGCTCTGGTTCTGTGGTGGGTATTGGCAATGTGTAGAAGATCATGAGGGTGAGAGTGGACTGGGAGGGCTATAGTGGCAATGTCGCCCTCCACCTCACTGATGGTAAATGGTAAGCCACACAGCTACAGCACAATGTCCAAATACTGTGCCAGGGTCCAGCTAGAATCTCCCCCTGGCATCAGTAGGCTATTGTTCTCGTCCAGTCCACTCCAAAAACAATCCATCAAGGTGTGATCATACCAGGATGCAAAGTGCCAATAGTCCAGATCCTCCACATATTCCTCTATATCCCAGCCATTCTGGAAAATGAAGCACAATAAGTCCTCTGGCCCGAGAGAAACCGCTGCTCCATTAATTATCCATTCTTCTGTCACAGTAGGTTGCAGCAAGAATAATTGAAGCTGGATACATTTGCAGCAGTCACATTTATTTAACAATTCAAGCAAAACAACAAACATGCAGGAGCACAAGAATAACAGAAAGCAAATTAAACAACGAGAATGGACAAAAACCAACTGGAAAATGAGGGCTATATATACACACAGGTTAACTGAGGAACACAAGGAACAGGTAGGGACTAATCAGTCAACTAATGAATCACTATGACAACAAATGCAAACAAGGAAACACAGAAGAAAAACAGGAAACTGAGAACTAAACTAAAAGTCCATGAAACACTAAACTGAAACAAGACAGCACATTACAATATCACAATAATAGACTGTTGTGTAAAAAATTAATTAATGTCGGCAGTCCCTTTTAATAGTTAGTTAGTTCATAGTAAAATTGTATGTAAACGCTGTGATTTGTCTGCCAAATGTAACATACAGACTATTTCACAGACTCGGAAAACAAAACATAATATACAGTTATACAATATACAGCTGCTTATTGACATTTTGCTACTAACTGCCTCAAATAATATCTTTCAAATATTTGTCACTCACCTTGCAAAAATTGGCAAACCCAGTCAATATTCCATCCTCAAAAGTGTTTGTAGTGTCAACCTGGGATTTTGGTTCCAGATGGACTGATAAAAGTGCAGTTGCATAAAGTCAGCCAATCGGAATGGAGCTTGCCAAAATAAGAAAGTTTAGAGTTGTTTGTGAAATATACTTCAGAGAACCAATAGACTGTGGGTGGTCTAAGAATGGGCTTTTTGATAAGCACACATGCATATCTATATTTAATGATGAATTCTCCTAGGTGGATATTAAGATGGAGAGTGGGAGGTAGAAGAAAGTAGAGTGAGGAATGATTGATATTAGTAATTGGCTCTGTACTGATTTTAACTGGCCATCTGCTAAAACATCTCTTTTTTCCTCTCTTTGACATTTCATCTGGTCAGTATCCCATAGATAGTTATCACACTGATGAAGACTGATATACCTATAAAGTCCTTTTTTGAAGTGTTCTTTCTTTACAAAAAAAAAATAGAGAAACAGACTGGAAGATCATATTGATCTTGTTAGCGATATGGACTCGCATATGCATACCGAATGATTTTGCACCTGGCCTTCATTGGCCGTCAGTAGATTTGATTTTTTTTTTTTTCCTCCACATTTTTTTCCTTCACTTGCCTGAAAGAGGTTATTTACTGAGTTCATTTTCCCTTTATTTTTCATTGCTGACCATATACCACATTTTTCACACAAATGCGACCTCTTAATAAATAACTCACTCTTCCCCATGTCATTTCTTCTGTGGAACAAAAAAAATAAGCTTTTTTTGCTCTTTTTCATACAACGAAATAAATGTTTTGGACAATACAAAAATGTGTCCAAAAGTTTCCAAAAATTACATAAAAATATTTAACAGTGGTCAATGCATCTGAAGCCATAGGAAAACTTAAGAGCCATAGGAAAAACTTAAAGAAACTTAAAGAGCTATTTCTATCTGATTTAACTCATAGAGGCCTAAATGTGTTTTGTTGGTATATATTAATGTATTTGTTTTTAGTGATGTTAAATAAGATTTTGGATTTGAATAAAACCATTTAATTTAGATGTTAACATTTTAAGGCTACCATTTTTTTTCAGTGTAGGAAAACTTTATGCAAACAGATAATATATTATAATAATGGTTACCAAACCATTTTTATAAAAACTTAATTTTTAAATTTCATAATAATACTAGTAATATATTCAACATCAACAACAACAAAAAAATCTATAATGTAAATACAGGTTATACAAAATATCTGATTATGTATGTATGCATGTATGTACATATTTATTTATTTATTTATTTTTAAATCTTAGATCGGCTTTGTCAGACATGGGATGAAAATGCTGCCAAATGTCTCATGTCACCAAAGCCTTGTAATTCTTTATTGTTCAATTCTACAAAAAAGACGTGAAAAACTTTCCAACTCTACTTGTTGGGGAGTATTCTGAAAAGGAGTGCATTAGTCCTTGCAAATGTGATATTTATTCAGAAAGGACCAAGATTTAAAAATGAGACCACATGGATGAGGTGAACTCCATGAAAGAATAAGGAGTACAAGGAGTAAAAGGCTAATACAGGGTATGAGTGTCAGTACTAGCAGAGAGGTTTGCAGGCAGATCATTACTCACTTTCTGAAGGCAAGACATATTTCTCACTGTTTATCCATAATTTAAAGTGAATATGGCTATGGAAGTATCTGCTTCAACAAAGGCAGCAATTGTTCTGTTAAGACAACAACACAGAGCAGACAGACATGGTAATACTTGCTTACAGCAACTGCAAAGCTTACAGTCTTAGTGCTATCTATCTATCTATCTATCTATCTATCTATCTATCTATCTATCTATCTATCTATCTATCTATCTATCTATCTATCTATCTATCCGTCCATCCGTCCACATATAAAAAGTTTCTGTATCTATAATTCTCCATCAGTTCGGTGCTTCTATCTATCTGTCAGTCTGTCTGTCCGTCTGCATATAAAAAGTTTCTGTATATCTATAATTCTCCATCAGTTCATCTTCTTGCTTGGGCCATACTTTGCCAGCTATTGGCAAGCTCAGCTCATTAAAGGAATTAATGATTGAAATGTTCTCTGTGTGTGTTAGACTATGTATTTGTCTATAGTTTATCCAGTACTTCATTCACTAACCTTCAAACTGACAGGTTCTGCAGAAATCAAGAGAAAGAGTATGGCCTGGAACCATGCACATAAAAAACAAGAGGCAAACTAATTACAGTCGATATAATTAGTAGGCATGTGGCTGTCCGCCAGCTCAACTCGCTTTAAAGAGAAACTCTGCCTCTGTTAAAGACTTAAAGGGAAAAGTCCATATTGTATTTACAATCATGGGAACTGCTGCTAGCCTTGAATCAGTTGGACCTGGCTGGGCATTTATTATTCTTTGGGTCCAAATCTCACACACTGTGCTGTGCTGTGTGTGTGTGTGTGTGTTTTTGTGTGGTTTAGGTAAATCCCGTTCTGGGGACCAAATGTCCCCACAAAAATGGCAGTATCCAAAATCCTTGTCCTTGTGGGGAAATTTTTTGGTTTACAGGCTGGTTTACAAGTTACAGGCTTTTGCAGGTAATCCAATATGTTGTGCTGTTTGTACGAATCGTTTCGAGAAATGAACATACTGTTTTGCGAATTTTAAGGATGATTCGAGAAATGTGCCAAAGCAACTGAGAAAAACTGTAAGTGATGTTTTTTGAAAATGTAAAGATGTAAAAAGTTTTCTGATGGGTAGGGTTAGGGGATAGAATATACAGTTTGTACAGTATAAAAATAATTATGTCTATTGAAAGTCCCCATAAAACATGAAAATCCAAAGTGTGAGTGTGTGTGTGTGTGTGTGTGTGTGTGTGAGAGTGTGAGTTTGCACGTGCAATGTGTGCTAGACACAATTTAATTAATTAGAGGTACAATCAATAAAGGCAACTTCATGATTTGTCGATTTAGAAATTCTTCTCGGCCTTATCAGCAGGTTTAGGTTTATTGGGAATTCATCCACAGAATATTAATGAACTAGCTGCCTATTGGAAAGATCTATATGAAAGTAAGTTTAAAACATGGCAGATATTTTTTCAATTTCCCTCCCATTTCAAAATCTGCTAATGTATGAAGCCAATCATTTAACAATGTCTAATGTGTTTTATGTCAATTATTAAATATAATCAATACATTTAATTCAAGGCACTAGGTGTCATGGAGTCAACAACACTATCATTCAACACCACATTCCGTCCAATCATTCTCAATCGTCTGAGTTGTGATTCCCTGCACCTGCACGTCCTCATCAATGCACCCTATATCTCCCGTCATTCCCTTCACATCATTGTCTTGTCTTGTCCTTGATACAAGCACGTACAGACTCCTTACCTGTCTACTCACCTGAGTACCTTACCTGCGATTCCTGTGTATCCCGTCTTTTCTTTCTTCCGTCATCCGTCTTCTGCCCTTCATCATCTGTCAGCCTGCTCACCAGCTCCCGTATCCTGATCTGCATCTGTAAACAAACACAAGAGTTACCTGCCAGCTAAGTCATCATCAAACTCTCTGCCTATACAGACTCACTTTTTCTGCATTCCCGTACTGCTCCATTCTCTGCTTAATAAGACCAGTTGAAACGTACTCACCTGTCTGTCCTCTTCTGTTGTGTGACACTAAGACTGTCAAATTAAATACCAACAAAATTCCTCTTTGCAGAAGTGGCACAGAAGCTGCATCTGAAGTGACATTTTGGTGTATTTACTCTGTTTAATGCAACTCAGAGGTGGAATGAATGCATTTACACTGCAATTACAATTTAAAAAATAATGTTATGAGATTAATGTAAAGAAAATAATGTTTTGGATGTAAAAATATGAAAATTTAAATGATAAAAAAATACTGATACACTTTAAATATTGAACTTAAACTGCCAGTAGGTGGCGGTAGTCTTAACGAGTGACTCATTGAATCATTCATTTAACCGATTCATTCAAAAACGCGTATTCATTCAGCAATGAAACAATGTTGTGTTGCTCCGAGACATAAAACTCTCCCCCTCACTTTTTTTTTTTTAAAATGTCTTTTTTCTTGTTGAACCACCTCTTTTTTTCTCTACTTTTCTGCAGTTATTTGTTCTAGCTTTCAGATTATAGTTTACTTTTTAAAATTCGGCAATGTGGTATATTGCTGGCTCCCCTAAATTTCTTGAGTTTTTCCTCATTTGTAAGTCACTTTAGTTAAATAATTCTGCCAAGTGATTAAATGTAAATGTAGAAAACACTGTTTAAAACTCTGCTAATAAGCAGCAGTCTGGGGATCTTACAATATCTATATGGAGTCACAGCAGGACACAAACTGTTAAAATGGCATTTAATGTATAGCTTATTTGAACAAAATATAATGTAAGAAATCAATTAAGCAGCTTACAGTACACTTACACCGTCTTCCTGCAGTAACATTGATGTAAGTGTTTGCTTATAGGGCAAAATAGGCACAATGTACAATACATCATGGTTACTGCATTGGGTTTTAATGAGATCAGTTGTGCAAAGACCCCTAGAATATAACTGATTATAATGTTTAAAGAAGACCTATTATGCATTTTTACAATTTCAACTTTCTTTAATGTGAAATGTTGCTGTTTGAGCATAAAAAAAGGTCTGCAATGTTACAGAGCACAAAAGGGAGTGATTTTCTATATCAGTAAGCACTGAACTCCTTCCAGTTTTCTTCCAGGAACAAACACATCACAATATTCCTCATTTAAATAATTCCCACCCAAATCATACTCAAAGAAAAAGAAAAAAGCGTGAGGCCTTGTTAAATAGCGTTAGTAGTCCGTTGAATGTCATGGTTATGGTAAGGGGCGTGGCATTTCCAAATTGCTCTAAGTAGTTGACCAATCACAACACACTGGTCCAGCCAACCAATCAGAGCCCATTGCACTTTTCAGAAGGAGGGGCTTCATAGAAACAGGAATTGAACAGAGTGTTACTGACAGACTGGGAAGAGAGGTGCTGCAACAATATAAAATATGTGAAAAATACAGCCTGGTCTCAAAGGTTAATACATAGGTATTAATACATAACATTTACAGGTACAAAACGTACATTTTTTGTATGCTAGGATAGATGCTGCAATGTACAATATGGATGTCTATTGACAACATTAAAACGTAAACATTATTACATATTTGCAGCAAAAAAAAAAAAAAAAAAAAACTATTTACAAATCTTTTATATCATAAAGATATGTGTATAACTGCCCTTTTACCATTTTATAGATACATTTTATGTTCCTTAATCCTACTACCAAACAAAACAATTTTATAGCGAATATATATATAACGTAACATAAATGTGTAGGAAAATTACAGTTTTACTAATAATATAGCATTAAAAAGATATTTTGAGCCGCTAATCCCACCCCTACCTTTAAACCTACTTATAACCGTTTCTTAAAAATAGCCTATGTAGTTATAAAGAAAAACATAACAGACAAATAAATGTAATCACAGTAATTTATTGCAAAAATGTCAAAAGCGGTATCAAAAGTAGTCCAAATAATGATTTGTTACAGTCACAGTCCTCTCTGTATGGAGCTAGAAATATGACATAATGATCTGAATTTGAATTGTGTAAATTTGAGTTATTGACAAGTGTCATTTAACAGAATTGGATATTAAGTGCCATTTTATATAGATTTGAATTTGAATTTTTTAAACTAGAATCCTGGACTTATTATATTTAACAAAATTTTCTTATGGCATAATTTTCTGTATTTTCAAAGAGCGTATTTTTGTTTTGTTCTGAATGCAAATATTCACTTCTTAAAAATACAGCTTCAAGTTTCAACATGAATAACAAATTCAAAACACTAAATTCAATATTCTAAATTTCAAAACGCAGAAATTCAGATCGTACTGAAAGTAGGTCAGAGGTCCAACTTCCGGGTTCCACAGGGAAGAGTAGAGGATCTCGGAAAAGTCGAACGTTGCATTTTGGCCAATTACAGAGCAGCAATAATTCTCAGCATGTGAGACATTTATCTCTGGGGGTCTCTGCTATGCCTATTTGTTTTAGTAAAAAGTATATTTGGTATGGAAGTGATTTGCATGCGTAACAGTCACACGTAACTCTATAATTACTATATTTCTGCTGCATTCTGTTATCGAAGTTGGATGTTAGGCTATTTCACTCGCTGCCGTTTTAAGCTCAAGAACGTCACAAATGATCATTCAGATATGTATAACATAGCAGGCGTGAATCCATGATTTATTTCTGCTCAATATCATGCAAATTGTAGGCTTAAGGCATTTAAAGGCTAATTCACACTCAAAACTCCAACAAACACAGTTGGATGACTGTCGTGTTCATGCAGACAGTGCCATGCCCCGCTAAATAAATAAATGAAAATAACTTAAAAAGCAGTGAGCCACTGAGTCAACAATGACCCATTTTAAAACTGCACAAGGTAAAATGGTCTGCTTCACTTGTGGAGTTGTCAGATCAGGCAGGCTCTACTGGTTATCTCTGCTCATTATAGACAGTGCAGCTGGTCCCATCAGGATAATGTCACGTTTTTATGTAGCCTATATATTTTTAGGATAACTTAACATCATTTGTATCGTGGGATGATCACCGGCCCAGACTGGCCATCGGAAACTCCGGGAGAAATCCCACTGGTCGGGAGACTGATTTGGTCTGCTGCCACTTTCATTTATTTAGCCTATTTAGAATCTTTGTTATTAATTTTATTATTACTATTATTATTACCTGCCCGATGTCCAAAAGTGATGAATTTGGCATTCAAATTTAGCCTACGCTATCATCTCTGGTGAACAACTTCTGCATGCAAAAGAAAAACTGTACATGAAGACACAGTGAATGGGTGGCGTATCTTGATGGGTCTTCGCTCTAAAGATGGGCGTCACTGTGTCAGATAAATTACATTTTAGACAATTATGTTCCTTCTCCGTCCATGCGATATATGCACATATTGAATGAGTAACGTTTTTCTAGCATACTGTCTTGAACTTCGCTAGCAGGCTATATGATTTAACCTATTTCAGAGGCGGCAAAAAATAGAATTTAAAATGGACTAAGTAAAGCTCTCTTGATTGTAACCTCTATCATTGTGTAAACACATTATGGCCTATAACTTTTGGTTTAATGTTAAAAAATGTTATTTGGGCTATTTTAGTTGCCCAAATAATTCGGGCCCGGTGCCCGAGTTCCTAGTAGCTCTGGGAACACAAGGTTGTCCCCGAAGCGAAAGACAGAGTGCGATTGCATCCGCTTCCGTATTTATATTCACCTGATGGGGGCGGTGCGCATTATGCAAATATCGCACACTAATTCCATTGGCTTGTTTTAGCTCACTCGAAGCTGATAGGGCTCTCTGGCGATATCCCAATTCGTCGGTCACTACTGACGTACATCGAACATGACCGACTGAAAAAGTGAAACAAACGGCGTTGGGCTTTCTCTCATTCAGCACTAATCCAAATGTTTCCATATTATTCGAGATGTAGGCTAACATTTGGTTGCTAAACTTTTACTTAGTAAACAAGTTTTTGTACTTCAATCTTAATCAGTGTCCTTGTAAAATAGCATTCTTCATGTGAGCAAAAATGTGCTTGGCATAACAGCACAGTAAGGCGGTGGTCACGCTGAACTCGAGCAGTGTAATTTTTATAGGCTATATTTGGTCAACTGCATTTTATTTTGATGAACAGTCTGTGATGTCAATTTAACAATCCAACTGATAGCCTGTTGTGTGTACTGTACAGGCGTGAGGCGCCGACGCGATCACTTGGATTTTTTCCTTAAACAGCAGTACTCTGTCATTTATGGTCATACAGATAACACATCATTATTGGAAACTTTAAAGCGTGCGTTTACGTTTATTTGTTAACACTTACAAATAAAAACAAAACAATGTGCTTTTGTAAAATAAAGAAAACAAACAGGATGCGCTTTCTATCATTTCCGTGAACAGGTTTATGGAGCACAAAAATTAACCAAAATTCAGCACAGCCTATACTATGCAGTTTTTTCTTTTATTAATCTGTTAATTAATTGGAGTAACATAGCCTATGTTTCGTTTAGACCTATTCCTTTTACAGGCAATAATTTAGTAGAAATAGCATAAATATAGTAATTATAGAGTTATGTGTGACTGTTACGCATGCTAATCACTTCCATACTAAATATACTTTTTTACTAAAACAAATAGGCGTAGTAGCAGAGACCCCCAGAGATAAATGTCTTGCATGTTGAGAATTACCGCTGCTCTGTAATTGGCCAAAATGCAACGTTCGACTTTTCAGAGATCCTCTACTCTTCCCTGTGGAACCCAGAAGTTGGACCTCTGACCTACTTTCAGTACGATCTGAATTTCTGCGTTTTGAATTTTCAGAACATTGAATTTGGTGTTTTGAATTTGTTATTCATGTTGAAACTTGAAGCTGTATTTTTAAGAAGTAAATATTTGCAGTCTAAGAATTTAGAACAAAAAATACGCTCTTTGAAAATACATATGTAGAAAATTATGCCATAAAAAAAATTTAAATTTCAAATGTCCAGGATTCAAGTTTAAAAAATTCAAATTGAAATCTATATTTCCCTTTCGGAAGGGAACTCAACACTGCATTTGAACACACTATGGGGAACGTCACCACGTGAACCGGTGTCTGAAAACAATTATCAAATCTCACCAATCCTATTGGCCGGTGACAGCCTATGATGTCACAATAGACGCGACCCGGAAGTATAAAAGGAGCGCCTAGAGAAGCAGTCAGTATCTTTTTCGTCTTCAGGGACTGCTTTGTTTGATCGAGATTCTTCAAATCTGGTAAAACATTATGTCTAACAAACGTTTCGGGAAGTGTGTGGATCCGTGTCCTAGGTTTTTGACACCTGATGACACACACAATCTGTGCGTTTTCTGTCTGGGAGAGGAGCATGCATGGACAGTGCTTGAGGGCGCTGTCTGTGCAAATTGTGAGCATCTGCCTATTAGGACGCTCCGCTCTCGTTTGGCCCTCTTCTCGAGGGAAGAGGGGCCGACATCTGTGCCTGGTGGTTCTGGTCCCGTGCTGAGGCAGAGTGGCGACTGAAATCATGGGGCTCACAGATGGAGCTTGCTGAGGAGTTTGAGAGAAGTGTAAATCTCTTGCAACCCCCAGCGGCTGACAAGGGTGAGCTGCTGGATGATGATGATGTTCTTTCATTAACATCATCTGATCCGGCAGCGAGTGCTCTTCTGGCTGTTGAAGAGGTAGAAGGAGAAGACTTCTGAAACTTCAAAACCTCTCTGCCCCGCGTATGTGGAGCTGCTTGAGGTTATGGAGCGTGCTTCTGGCAGGCTGCAGCTGCCATGGGAGCGCATGAAGAAAGGGACCGCTCGTGGGTGGCTCGATGAACGGTTCCTTTCTGACCATAATCCGGTAGCCCCCGTGAACCTTCTATTCCTTTCCGATCTACATGTTGAATTTGAAAAGGCATGGAAGAATCCATACTCAGCTCGTATTCACCGACATCAGCGAGCTAATTTCGCTGATGTTGAGGGAATAAGCCAGCATGGGTATGTGTTGATGCTGACATTGAAAGCTCCGGTCCTGCCTTCTAAGCCCCTTAAGATGACATCCCGCTTGAATAGAAGGGCATACACGGCAGCGGGTCAGGCTGGTGCTGCTTTACACACGATGGCAGTGTTACGAGCTTACCAGGCTGATCTGCTGAAGGATCTTAATCAGGGGCAGGGTCTGTCCCCTGAGGCGGTAGAAGAGCTGCGGCGCACCACAGATCTTGCTCTCCAGGCCACTAAACAAACTGCTGCTTCGGTGGGAAGATCGATGGCAGCAATGGTGGCCACAGAGAGCCATCTGTGGTTGAACATGGCCGACATCGGGGAACACCTCTGTCGAGGCGGTGGTGGGAAAGTTCAGAGAGACGAAGGCGTGCTCTGCAGTGTTTAAAACCTGCATACCGCTCAGATCTGATCCTGGGCCCAGACAGACAGGAGGTCCTAGCCCGTCCCGAGTCGAGGTTCGGAGACAGGGCCAAAAGTCCAGCGTCGCCTCTCGGGCACCTCCTCCTCCTCGGAGCAGGTCCCAGAGAAGGTGGGACTCTAGGAAGAAGAAGGATTTGAAGAAGGTAATCAATTACAGACGCCAGCAGCGTCAGTGATTGATTTTCTCTCCATGAGGGTAGTTACATCTGCCCTCTCCTTTCTTCTTCTGCCTCCTGAGTAATGATAACATTTTTACCCAGGCGCTTCTTCCAATCAGGTCAAGGGCTGGGCCCATGATGAAATTTTTTTGATGGCTCGCCTTATGGCTTGAAAGTAAAGGGACACTTTCAGGCTTGAAAGAACCATGGATTCCATCCTTGCTATGATGTTAAGTCTTCGTTCTTCGAGCTGCAAGAAGGTGAGCTATTTTTAAATATACTGACCTTAGTTTCATTATAGTTTTTTCCTGGGTGTGTAAAAAAAGAGAAGGGGAATTAAGGGCCTGAAGTTCCATTAGGTTGGCTAGAACGATTTATCTCTTTGTGTTGACAATATGGCCGCCTTTACAGCCACCATATGGTAGAGTAGCTTTCTCCTCTGATCTTAGCTAGAGTTTGTATCAGAGATTGGCACTCTTTACTTCAGATAGATCTATGTTAAGCGTTGGCCTTCGGGGCCGCCTGACATTGTTTGGTCTGGGTTGAACATCGCTCCTCTGAGCTCTTGTTTATGAGCTTATTTCTCGGAATTTGCCTCCACTCTATTGAGAGTTTTAGAGGCTGCGTTTTAGCCCCAGGCAGATCTTTGCTTATGTGTGGCCCTATAGGCCCACAGCTATAGCTGGCCTAGGCTGTGACTAGGGTTTAGGTGATATACTGAAGCATTTCACCCTTTATTACTACCCCTGTCTGGTGAGTGTAGTTCTTCCTAGTTCTGGCCTCCTCTTATAGAGTCGTCAGGCCAAGGCCCATTACCCCTTTGGTATAGGTGCAAGATAGATAGCAGCTAAGGTAGCAGACTATTGCTAGTCTCCCTGGTGCCATTGTCTCAGGGGATAGGCCCCTTATCACTATGTGAATAAGTAAATGTTTGTGTTGCTGTGGCCCCACTTCTATAGAACTTTTTCATTCTTTACTTTGTTTCGGTCTTTTCCCCTGAGCCCCTTGAATTAAGATTCAAGCTTGAGTGAGACAGTGTTAGCTTTCTTTAAGCTCCTCTTCCCTAGGGTTCAGTACAGATGTTTCCGTCTTGGTGAAAAGTACCCACCCTTGAAATTGTCTCAGGGTAGTATGAATGAAAAGTTTAGCATTCTCCTGTCTCTCAGGGTTGTTAATGCTCTAGTTATAATTTGCCCTACACAATGTGAGCCCAATTACTCTATTGCTGCCACAGGTTAGTACCTGTTTCTGTAGTAGTAGACCTTTTTCTGGCCTCCTTCAGAGCATGGTGACTAAGTTTACTTCCCTTTCTGTAATGGTAAAAAGTGTTTTTACTGAGTAATTTGCCTGTTGGAATGCATGTCTCAGGTTGAGTTTGCTTAGTGAACCTCACTTTTCAGTTTGGTTCTTATGTAGCTCCCTTTAGAGTTGAAAACTGCCACAAAATGTTGATTGTTGTTTGGCTCTTGTTTGGGCCTCCTTCAGAGCACAATAGCTTGTTGTATCACAAGTTTTGTTGGTAGATGTTTAGTCAGAGTTGCTCACTGAACAGTAGCACTGCCACAGTTTTATGCCCGTGATCATTTGAAGTAGTAGGCCATTTTTGGCCTCCTTCAGAGCATGATGGCATAATTTTTTTTTTTTTTTTGTACTCCTCTTGCTTAAAGAGTAAAAAGTGTTTTACTGAGTACATTACCTCTTGGAATGTGTGAATAGGATTAAACTCAGGTTGAGTTAAATAGTTAGCCTCACTGGATAGTTTGGTTCTCATATTTGGCTCCCTTAGAGCTTAGACATTGCCACTAGCTGACGCCACATGTCTTTCTGGAGTCGCAGGCCCTGTTTGAGCCTCCCTCAGAGCATGATGGTGTAAGTTTGTACTTCTCTTGCTTAACACTCGGGGGTCGGCTGGTCGCACCGGCGATACCACCTTGCTTTTTTCTTATCAGTATGAAAGAGACTCAAAATACTCCGTCAATTTTGCACATACAATTAAGAGTTATACACCATTTTAATCTGTGAAATATCTTCTTTTATTTTACTCAGAGTAAAAACAAAATGTTGTGCTTTTTGCAAAATAAGGAAAACTAACATAATGCATGATCTTTCGTCTCCCTCTGAACGAAGTCCAATCTGATAGTTCTCAGAAAATGAACTGTAACTTAGTAAATACTAATCACAAAAAAATGAAAAATTTGCATGCTTTTAAGCTAAAAGCCCTGATGGATGTTGTTTTGTCAAAGGTAACAACTCTGTTTTCATATTCACAAATTACGGTCACAAATAGAGGTCAAACTGTGAAGCTTGAGTCTTAGATCTTTTTAATGATGTATAGTTTGTCAACTGCACATTAACAAAGTATATTAAAATAGAAAACCATTATTTGCTTAGAGACTTGAGACTTCTTTTAAAAACATTATAATAGTAGGCTAATGCGTCCAATCTTTTGACTGGTACTGTAATTTAAACTATAATAGGCCAATACAAAATTTTCTTCACATGTGCAATAATGCGTGCATGCATAAGATCACAAAAATCATGTTTTTTCGTTGTTTTTTTTGTCAAGAGTGGACATTATTTACGTTAATACAGCTGATATGATCCTGTTATCAGAGGGTATTTTCACATAGCCTACCTGACTGAAAGGGCTCATTATGCAGGTCTTTGTCTTCTCAGGTGTGAATCACAGCATTATTCATGAAGATTCACGCCTACACACATACTGTGTTTCTTGACAAAAAGTGTCTTACAAAATTTAAATCAATATATTGTTTTATATGAACGAGTAAGCAGGATCATTTTACATAATTTTAAAGCAAAAACTCTAGTCTACAACCTCCAATGCCCAGAAATCTTGTGAACACATATAATATTAGTTTTGCATGTTGCTCACATATTATGGTAGCCTAGTTTGTGCTGAATACAGTGTAATGACACTTTTTCCATTAATATGTTTATGAACAACTGAAAAAAGCACAAATGTCAGGGCATGTCAAAACTTCTCCAGGGCCCCAAAAATCGCCAGACCCCAGAGGGTTAAAGAGTAAAAAATGTTTTTACTGAGTACGTGGCCTGTTGGAATGTGTGAATTGAATTAAGCTCAAGTTGAGTTAAAAAGTTAAGTTCTCTTGTATGGCTCCCTTAGAGCCTAGACACTGCCACTAGCTGACGCCACGTGTCTTTCTGGAGTCGCAGGCCCTGTTTGGGCCTCCCTCAGAGCATGATGGCATAAGTTTGTACTCCTCTTTCTTAAAGAGTAAAAAGTGTTTTTACTGAGTACACTGCTTGTTGGAATGTGTTGAGGTAGTCTGTTATGTGGGCACTCTACAATTTTATCTGCTAGTTAAACATGTAGCATGTTAAGCATGTAGTTTACACATGGCTGGCCTTTGCAAGGCTGCGGTGATATATTCTACATTGTGTAGAATTAGTTCATCTTGTAGACTCTCTGGGAGACTCCATGATTTTGTGCCTACAGTATGGTTTATCTGTTAGGCTGAGTCTAGTACTCCCCTCATTTAGAGGGTTCTTCTGCAGATAGTACTTAGCTCCCTAAGTCTGGTCAGTGGTTGAAGGCCTCTCTGAGGCCTCCCTGTTAAGGATCAGCCCCTAGGCTAGTAAATGTACTTACCTGTGTTGGGTTCCTTTAGAGTGAAAAGCCCTCTCAGTGCAAATAATCAAGCGCTGAGTAGATCCTAGGATTGAGTTTTACTCCCCTCACTGGTAAGGGTAAAAAGAGCTAAGCTGAGTCCTGCTCTCCAGGATGCCCGTCTCTACGATCTGGTCTGAGTTGGTTACTGCCTCTTTGCAGTCCCTCTTAATGGATATCTTCTCTGAAGAATGTGAATTGAGACTCTGTGTACAGACAGGTTGTTGGCCAAGACTAGGTTGCTTTAACTTGACCAGGTCGGCCTCCCTGGTGGCAATCAATGGTTGACTTTGTTCCCCTGACAAGTGACTGTCTAGGGTTCCTTCAGGCACCCTGGCTACATTCCCTTAGAGGTACCCTCTTTCTTTGGAAGGAAGTTTGGTCCCAGAAGCCTTTGAGCGGCCTTGGTAGGCCTTCTTTGAGGCTTATAGCTTGGGCTGTTGGCCATAGGGAATGCTGTCACTGACAGCCTATGTATGACCCATAGGGGGAGTGGTTCTGCATTTCAGTTGAAACTGCTAGTTCTGACGTTTGTCTAGCCATTTGTTGGCATGCACTCCCCTCAAGCATGGCGGCGTGGGTATATCGTTCCCCATAGTATGAACGGCATGTCGCAATCAGGCAATTTTAATATTCGTAAATAAAGATTCGTACACATTTGTATGTCTCGGTTTTTAGTGTCAGTTTCAGTGTCTATGTAAACGTAAGAAAACATATGTATGGTACAACCCAAATTCCGTTTTTTAAATTTGAATAAAATGAAAACTAAAAGACTTACAAATCACATGAGCTAATATTTTATTCACAATAGAACATAAATAATATAACAAATGTTTTAACAGAGAAATTTTACACTTTTATCCACTAAATGAGCTTATTTCCAATTTGATGCCTTCTACAGGTCTCAAAAAAGTTGGCACGGGGGCAACAAATGGCTGAAATAGCAAGACATTTTGAAAATATTCAGCTGGGAGAACATCTAGCAACTAACTAAGTTAATTGATATCAGGTCTGTAAAATGATTAGCTATAAAAGGGATGTCTTAGAAAGGCAGAGTCTCTCAGAAGTAAAGACGGGCATAGGCTCTCCAATCTGTGAAAGAGTGCATAAAAAGATTGTGGAAAACAATGTGTCTAGGGGTGCATAAGTGCATACGGTATGGGCAGCTTGCATGTTTTAGAAGGCACTATGAATGCTGAAAGGTATATAAAGGTTTCCAGACGACATCTATTACAGGGAAGGCCTTGTGTATTTCAGCAGGACAATGCAAAACCACATACTGCAGCTATTACAACAGCATGGCTTCGTCGTAGAAGAGTCCGGGTGCTGAATTGGCCTGCTTGTTTTGAAAAGGAGATGCTACACTATGGTAAACATGCCCCCGTCCCAACTATTTTGAGACCTGTAGCAGGCATCAAATTTTAAATGAGCTAATTTTGTGCATAAAATTGTAAAATTTCCTAAGTTTAAACATTTGTTATGTTATCTATGTTCTATTGTGAATAAAATATTGGTTCATGTGATTTGAAAGTCTTTTAGTTTTCATTTTATTACATTTTAAAAAACGTTCCAACTTTTTCCGGAATTTGGGTTGTAGAACCACACTTTACGAAAAAAACAAAAACAAATACTCATGAGATCAAAAATGTGTTTTTTGAACATTCAAGCATGAAAACCTATTCTAGTATACCCCAAAAACAAAATCAAGACTTTGTAAAAGGGCATAATATGACCTCTTTAAAAAAAAAAAAATTCTATGCAATATCCTAACAACAGGATCTTCAAGATTTCTTGAAGCTATAAGGAGAAGATATAGGGTTCAACCCAAGGAATATCTTGATGACATATCACCCATCCTATTTGTCTGTGTAGATACATTTTCTCTCTCTGGGAGAAGGATCGCAGGGTCATTTGAGCCAAACACTCTCAGCTCAGAATAATAAACTGGAGGAAAAGGGCCCTCAGGGTAGCCAAAGAAAACAGCTCTCCGTTATGGATGAGCCATGAATGCATGAAGGAGTGTGCATGACGGATGTTAGGCACAAGAGTGAAAGGGCGAGCAAAGTTCAGCGACTCGAGGTACTGTGAGCTCAAACTTTTTATGTGTTCATGAATGTATGCGATAATGCCTCTGTGCATAATGTTTTAAAGGAAGAGTTTTATGTCTGTGTGTATTTGTGGTCCGAAGGTGGTTATTCTTTTGATTCATTGATATGTGTACTTATTTCTCCAACAGGAAATATT
Source organism: Elopichthys bambusa (assembly GCA_037101425.1). Lineage (NCBI taxonomy): Eukaryota > Metazoa > Chordata > Actinopteri > Cypriniformes > Xenocyprididae > Elopichthys > Elopichthys bambusa. Next base: position 26,711,763 of record CM074451.1, on the reverse strand, counting down.
GGAATTCTAGTGTCTCACTCTCAACATGACCACAGTTTACACTGAACTGAACACAAACACAGCAAAGAAAGAGGGATAGCAAATGAGAAATTACAGGTAAATATTTTGTCAATAGCCAACAGGTAAGGTTAAAATCTTTACTGTATCCAATTTAAGGGCATTACAGAAGCTATTTGAAGAAAACATCTTTCAGTTGCCTAGAAGTGAATGATTCATTTCAGGAGAGTGACATCTTTTATATTGCATTCTGTCACAGTTTGAGACACTAATAAATCCTGTCAGTCCCTGTAGCGTTCTCCTCACAAACTATGCCATAAAAACATACTTGACACAAGTACGTAGACACAAATACTTAGCCAGGACATTGCAAATGGACAGTTGTACATACTTAGCCTTCGTTCATGCATAGCTGTGGTTGTAACAAACCTCATGGGGCAATAGAATCTTCAGATGCCTGCACCATGGACCCTTTTCACATTTCTGTGGTTTCTGCTGAGGTCATCATTGTTGGTTACCTCTATAGGTGAAACAAAAAATAAAATACAAATATATTTTTTGCGTTTCCATTTGCTCCAATAAAAGAAAAAATTTACAATAGCATTTCTATGACTTAAGAGGGAAAAAATACTGATTACTTTGGTCAGAAAAGAAAAAAATGTCAAATTTGCTGTCACTCTTTCAGGGTTAAGGTTAGTTTATCTGTGTTTTAGTTTTGGTTTTCCTTGTTTGACCTGCCTGTTTCCATGGTGTTTCATTGATTGATGTTGATTGTTTCTTTGATTGGTTTGGTTTTGTATATATTGAGCTTCTTTTCTATCAGTATTTGTTTTGATTTTAGTTGGCTGTTCTGGGGTTTTTTTTCTTCTTCTAATTTCTTGTTTTTACCATCTGTGAGAGAGAAGGAGTCCTGCACACCTGCAGTGCACAATGTACCCATTGCATCCACAGCCACCAGCCTAACGGATGTTAAGCCCGAGCCCACCACAATGTCAGCGCCAGAGGTAATACCTGAGTCAAAGATCATCCCAGAGACTGAGCCCGACAATAAGTCTAACCAGGTGCGTGGGCCGACAACAGCGTCCGTGCCTGTGAATATATTGGTGGAATATGAGGGGATGGAGTGGAGCCCTGTTTATTCGACTGCGGCTGATGTAAGTGCACTGAACTAAGCACCCCATATATTGTTTGAGGAGTATGAAGAGAGCAGATTGCCTGTTTCTTCGCCCAGCAATATTTTCTTGATGTCTTTGATGTTTCTGCCCTGCCTTCCACTCCCACCTCCTCTGCCTGTTCCGAGTCGGCCTAGAGAGTCATTCATGAGAATTCTGCCTGTTCCGCGTTGGCCAAGAGGGCCGTTCCTGAGAAGTCTGCCTGTCCTGTATTGGCCAGCAAGGCTGTTTATTAAACCTCCACTTTCCACTGCCCAGTCTTTCAGCTCTGTCCTCACTGCCTCTCATCAGCAATTCATCTCCTCCTACGTTGCCTGCTCGGTGCTCCGTGGACCCGCCTCAGCTCGACCATGGACTGTCAACCTGTTTGCTCCACCAAGAACCTCCAAGCCTGTCACTCCACCTCAGGCCATCGATCTGTCAGCTCCACCATGGCTCCTCATCCCTCCAGCTGCACCTTGGTCAGTCATCGCTCTGCCTCTGCCATGGAATTACGGGCCTTCGCCGTTGACTCATCCCTCCACCCCATTGGCTCCGCCGGGCTTCTCCTTCCCGACGGCTTCACCTCAGTCCTCAGGAGCACCAGCTCTGCCTCAGTCCTCCAGCACCCTGGCTTCACCTCAGCTGCTCGTCCCCAGGGCTCTGTCTTGGTCTCCTGGTCTTGTTACCTCTTTGGCTGCTCCTGGGTCTCCATCACCATCTGCTTCATCTAAGTCTGTTGTCCATTGGTCTGCCTGCCAAGTCTCCACCATCGGTCCTTCCTCTCTCGACTCCGCCTTGGGCTTTCGTCCTGGGATTCCTGCTGGGGGTTCTGCCCTGGCTCCTCCTACCGTGGACACCTCCCTGGCTTTTGCCGCCATCGTCTCCTCCCTGGCTCCTCCTGTTATCTTCTCTGCCCTTGTGCCAGCACTGCATCCCCCACCCCAGCCCCCTCCCGCCCTCTGTTGGACTCTTTGTAGAGTATGTTTGTTAAAGGATTAGTTCACTTTAAAATGAATCCTAGGTGTATTTGACTTTCTTCTTTCTGATGAACACAATCAAAGTAATATTATCTGTTGGATTCTTTGTAAAGTATGTTTGTTAATAATTGGTTTGATTTTGTATATACTGAGCTTCTTTTCTGTCAGTCTTTGTTCCATCTCCATTTGTCTTTTTAGTTGTCTGTTCTGTACTTATTTTTGGAAGTCCAGTATCCTGGGAACCTTTGTTTTATGTTAAGTTTGTGAATAAACCATAACTTCTGCAAATAGATCCTGCTCTATCTCATCTCTGCATCAGCCAACTGTGGCACACTCCCTCAGCCATTGTATTATACAAACTTGTGCAACAATGTTAACTAGTTTTCTGTAATTTAATGGCAAGGTAATATAACCCAAAGTATAGAGCTAGAAATGTACATACTTTCTTTTTTTTAATGAACATATAGAAAACATGACTAGAAAACATGCTAGATTTATGATGTCAGTAACTGTGGAAATGCATCATCACAGTCTGTGAAAAGGGTCCATTAAAGCAGATTCAGTTTCCTAGCTTTAATCATTTAAATACGTATTACTTTCAATACAATGATTCCATCTCTTGTGTGAGAGCACGAAAAAGAAGTAGATGTAAAAGAAGGATTATGGGTTGGGGATAGAGGGTGGAGGAGAAAAGCACAATACTGTGTGTGGTTGGATGTGCTTTCTTTACTGAAGGAAACTTCCTTTCAATGGGCCGTCTCTCCCCATTAACCACAAAAGCCAAAGATAACACTTGAGAGTGCTGCTTTTGGCCTATCCTCCATCCGTGTACTGAACTGATTTCCACAGGATAAGTCATCAGATATTGTTAAGTGATCTTTAAAATAATAATTGGTTGATCATTGACATATTTTTATGCCCTTAGGATTATATTAAGTCAACTAAACAGAGGATTGCACAAGTAAGTTTTCTAAGGAAATACATACCTCCTTTTTATCCATATATTAGTATTTGATACTAATAAAGTTTACACATACATTTTTGAATGTTTAGATATATGCTGCTGGGCACATTTTTTTATGAATCCATTATATTATATTTTCATTAAATATATTTGTACAGTTACATGTTTCTATTATATTGATATTATAATGTCAAATTAGGCAAATGTGTTAAATATATGTGGTGACACTGAATATACACTACTGTTCAAAAGTTTGGGGTCGGTAAAATTTCTAAAATGTTTTTTTAAATGAACGTATTCTCACCAAGCAGCATTTATTTGGTAAAAAACAGAAATATTTTGAAATATGTTATTACAATTTAAATCATAGCATCATTCTTTAGTGTCACATAATCCTTCAGAAATCATTCTAAAAACATTTCTTAATATTTTCAATGCTGAAAAGAGTTCATTGTGGATTGTGGAAACCATGATACTTTTTTCAGGATTCTTTGATTGAATAGAAAGTTCAAAATAACAGTATTTATTTGAAATAGAATTCTTTTGTAACATTATAAATGTGTTCACTGTAAATTTAATGCATCCTTGCTAAATGAAAGTAAATTTATTTATTTATTTCAGTCATTAAAATGGTAGTGTATTTAATTGATGTCATTGATTAAATTCAATAAAATGAATCTATTAACTCTATTAATTTAACATTCTATGACTCTAAAAGAATCTGGAAAGTTCTGAATACGTAAAGTTGTTCATATGTTAAATGCTTAAGTTTTAGATGATGTCAGTATGTTAATGATGTACGAATCAGCGTCTTGCACTAGAACCACACATTATATATGAATGTGTGTGACTGGACATTTCTAAATAAAAAAAAAAGTTTATTTCAGACAGACAAGACAAAAGTGTGCTTATAGTACCTGTAACAAAAACAGTAATGGTGTGTCCATCAATTAAATGGATGCATATTTGATGCATATTTTGTGACAGATTTGTTGTAGGCCCCCACTGGGCCTCTTCTTTTCAAACAGGACATTGGTTGTGCATCTGTGCATGATCACCCCCCACCATCTGAAGTGTTGTGGGAATGATGTATGACTAGGAGTAACACATTACCCAGCTGGGCTGTATTTTCCTGGAAGGTTTGGTGTTGACTCGTTCACTGTTCTGTTCTTTTGATATGTCACATTCTTTGTAAAGCTCAAAGGCTGACCCCCAACCTAGGAGAGCTTTGGGAAAAGTTTGTTTGCGTACTTACACATACTCTTGGAGAACTGGAGAATCTTTTGCATTTTCAACAGAACAACAACCACACACACAAAAAAAAAAAAAAAAAAAAAATGGTTGATTTGGTTGATGGTTGAATGTTGATTTTGGTTGAAGAAGAAGATCCCCCTGATAAATGTATTCCATGGTGATCCATCTTTTCTGTCTGTTTCCATTAATCACTCCCTGTTCTCCTGGTTCTGTAATCAGCTGAGTCTCTACATTCCAAGTTCTGCTGTTGTCTTCTCCCAAAAGTCTCCTGTCCCCGCAGTTCATGCTTCAAGTCACATTTCAGAGTACAAGTAGATGGGAAATTCAAAAGCTAACATTTACACAAAGAATACTGATAGAGGAATAGCAAAGAGAGAAAAAAAAGAAAAGAGGTGCAGTTTAATCCAAGTCGGAAAGGACACGGCCCAAAAGGCAGGTTGTGTAAATGGTGTTGTGTTGGTGTTTATAGGTTACTGGCATACTGAAAGGTTACACGCTGCCATTTCCTTCTCCTTCTACAGCCTGACATTTCCTGACACCCTTGACCAACTGTCTATTAATTACGGTGACATTTCAGGCTAAACTGGCCGTCGAAAAATGCCAGAGGAATCTTAAGACATTTTACTGTTGAGGAGGATTTTTAGTTGCAGTGGTAACATCCGTCTCCTCTCTGGTCAGGTCAGATGATCAGTGATTACAGAATGAAGGTCATTATTGATCATCCATGTGTAACTGCGGAAGCTTCCTGTATTGATGTAATCAGTGAATCTTGAGGGAATATTCTGGTTTTAGTACAAGTTAAGCTCTATTGACAGCATTTGTGGCATAATGTTGATTACCACAGAACAAAATTTCAACTGGTCCTTCGCTGTTTTTAAGAAAGCATCAATTGCAACACACTTTCATGCTGGAAGTACAGAAGTTAACAAGGTTTTGTTAAAACATTTGAATTATTCAGTAAAACCCTGTTTATTATTTGATCTGTAAAGTCATCTAAATCATTGTTTTTGTGCTAGGAATACTTGTCTAGGTGGATGAACTTTAACATTGATGAACATTAATTATGTAAACCATATATAGTATGAATATGGGTAGTATGAATGAAATTTGGACGTACTACATTTGCCATGTTGTTACTGTCATGTGACCTACCAGCGTCAGTTGTGTTGCTTTACTGCCATTTATAAATCCTCTCCTGTGGCATCATGAGATAGTAAAGTGTCCATCAAATGCACACTTCAAAATCTTGCAGGAAGTAGTAGGACATCCAGGTACTTTGTGCCTACTTGCAACATTCTACATCCTACTTTTAACGCCTACATACAATTTTTTGATTAAAGGATTACCCAGCTAACAGAATTTTGTTATAAGAACATTCTCTAAATATTCGGTGTTGGTTTTGGGAACGTAAAAAACGTCCAGTTTTCTTGAAGTTAGAGGAACATTTTTATAAGGTATAATGTTCCTCAACTTTCCTCAACTCCGTTCTTTCAACTTAATTTTAATCTAAAATTCAACATTCTAGGAACATTGATTTGTAACATTCCAAAAACATGAAAATGTTCAGTTTCCTTAATGTTAGTAGAATGTTATTTAAAGGTTAGTATGATGTTCCTGAAACATTCTTTCAATCATTCAAACACCTGCTGTGAACAAGCACTGAAAGAAAGAGAAATAAGAACACAAACTACAACTTCCTTCAGCCACAGCCTTAGATGAACTGAAGACATTAAATCTCTGAAAATCTGATTAAACAACTCCACAAACAGCATTACTAGCTTCACTTATTACTAACCAGACCGACTTTATTTCTGTCACACATCTACAGAAATTCTTATTGAGAATTAACATAGGTTTAGATGTCTTATTGAAAATGTTTGGAAATGCTTTAATGCAGTCATTTCTCTGTTATTAAAACAGACATGTTCATTTGCTTTATCAATGCAGAAATGTTTTCTGAAAACACCTGCAATTGCTGATAAAGAAGCAACTCAACAAAAGTCAAGAGTCAAGAGTTCAACTAAAGCAAACACCACGATGGTGACCTCAAACAAAACAATTTCAATAAGACATCAGTATCTAAACCTCTGTTAATTCTCAATAAGAATTTCTGTAGATGTGTGACAGAAATAAAGTCAGTCTGGTTAGTAATAAGTGAAGCTGGTAATGCTGTTTGTGGAGTTGTTTAATCAGATCTTCAGAGATTTTATGTCTTTTATCTTCAGTTCATCTAAGGCTGTGGCTGAAGAAAGTTGCAGTTTGTGTTCTTATTTCTCTTTCTTTCAGTGCTTGTTCACAGCAGGTGTTTGAATGATTGAAAGAATTTTTCAGGAACATCATACTAACCTTTAAATAACATTCTACTAACATTAAGAAAATTGGATATTTTTATGTTCTTGGAATGTTGCAAATCAACGTTCCTAGAATGTTGAATTTTAGATCAAAATTAAGTTGAATTTGAGGAACATTATACCTTATAAAAACCTTATAAAAACGTTCCCAGAACCAACACTGAATATTTAGAGAAATATTAGAGAATGTTCTTATAACAAAATTCTGTTAGCTGGATAGTTCACTTTCAAATTAAAATTTCCTGATAATTTACTCGCCCCCATGTCATCCAAGATGTTCATGTCTTTCTTTCTTCAGTCAAAAAGAAATTAAGTTTTTAGAATAAAAGTTTTTGATGAAAACTTTCCAGGATTATTCTCCTTATAGTGGACTTCAGTGGACCCCAAATGGTTGAAGGTCAAAATTACAGTTTCAGTGAAGCTTCAAAGGACTTTAAACGATACCAGACAAGGAATAAGGGTCTTATCTAGCGAAACGATCGGCCATTTTCTAAAAAAAAAGAAAAATGTATATGCTTTATAAACACAAATGCTCGCCTTGCAAGTGCTTTCGCCAGACCGCCTTCCGTATTCTTCAAAAAGCTTACGCTGTATATCCTACACCTTTCCTATTTAATTTACGGAACTAATGCGGTGCCAGTTCCGTTTTTTCCGTAATTTGAATACGGAAGATGGTCTGGCGGAAGCTAGATATTTGACTCCATAACTTGTTTAAATATGGATATTTTTTTACACAAATGCATCGCTTCCCTTCAGAAGGCCTTTATTAACCCCCCGGAGCCATGTGGAGTACATGTTTATGATGGATGGACATGGATGGAAGCTTTTTCTTCAGCTCATACTCGTGGCAGTTGAAGGTCAGGTCCTGCAGGTCCCATTCACTGTCATTATAAAGCTCAGATGCATCAGGATATTTATTAATATTTCTTAGATTATGTTCATCAGAAAGAAGAAAGTCATATACACCTAGGATGGCTTATGGGTGAGTAAAGCTTGGGCTAATTTTCATTTAAAAGTTAACAAATCCTTTAATGTAGATTCGGACATACTACTCTGCTGGCATACTGTTTTTCACATAATAGGGAAGTATTTGATTTTTTTACACTCGGCGACAGTCACTCGCTGTCATTCTGATCACCTGCAGCTAATCACCTTCTAGTTTGGGCATGTATTTCACTGTTCACTTGCACCCAGTCATTGTCTGACCTGTTTCCTGTGGATATAGTTTTGTTGACCTGTTTTCATGGAAAACCTGATGTCATAGTTCGTATCAGAAAAACTTTCTTGACGACAGCCAAATGTGGATCACTGAAATTTTGGACCCAGATTACACCTGTATTTAACATTGTCCATATGTGACTGGATCACCAGAGACAGATGTTAATGGAAGGTGTAAACTGGGTCGAAGAGCTAATGAGGGTGAAGCTCTTTGATCAATAACAACAGCATTGGCTGGAGGACATGTAGGACTTCAGTCTGTTCCTCCTATTGGTGTGAATTAAAAACATCATTTCCATTGGAAACAGATGTGTTGAAGACTGGTTTCAAAGAGGAAATGAATGCACAAATTTAGGGAATGTGCAAAAATAAATCAGATTTTCTTACTGTCTGTGTAACCCAGACCAGCTGAGGCTCCCCTGATACATCAGCCACATTCACAATGGTAAAATATGTTTGTCAGTCCTGTGTTTGAGTCCTTTATATGGTTACATTCACACACAGCTAAGTTATTTACAGACACCGCAAGTGATTTTTCAGTTTTATGGCCGTTGCCATCTTTGGTCACTGTTGCTATGGTTGGTTACTGGTACGAGAATATGGGCTTGACTCCTGTTGCATGTTCATACAGGCAGTATTCCAGAGTTTCTGTGTGAATGGGACATTTCAAGAGATACACATAACTTAAGACGTTCCAGGAAATTCAAAATATGGATAAAGGCATTCATGGGTGCTTCTCATTTTTTCATCCTCATTTCCTTTCCTCGCTTCCTTTTCTAGTATCTCAGCTTCACCCCTGAGTCACAGGCTGGAGGACGGAGGAGCTAGGAAAGAGAAAGCATCAATTTGAGAAGCACCCCAGCTATCGCTGTAGCTGAATAAAAAGAAGATAGAAATGCTGTGACTTGTTAAACATGAAGACAATAAACACATAACTGTAACAATATATGTTTTATCTGTGTTCTTTAAGCCATCTTGGTATTTTCATAAGAATAAAACATATTTATTATGCAATGCTAATCGACATTAATTACAGTATAATACTACAAAATAATATATTGTCTGCCTCATTCTGTAATAAGAAACCACTTCAGCTCCCAAATCAGCTCTCAAGTGAAGTGAGTTTGGAGTAAAAACATGTAATGTTTGGCACGTTTTGCTTTTCAAAAGCACATCATAAACGACTCAAGCGCTTGCAGACATGGAGCAGCATTCACTGAACCGATCAAGCCGTGCTGTTGTTGCCACCAGAAACCACCAGTTGTAATGGACAGATGAAGTATGAAGAAGATGAAAATAGCTAGCTACAGTCTGGGCCTTTTTTGGGGCAGTAGCTAGCCTAGGATTTGGGCCTGATTAACTCTTTCCCGCCATTTCCGGCAATCCACGTTTTCACTTTTATACAATAGGGGGCACTATTACGCATCTTCTGAAAGAGTGCAGAATCTCTGGTTCAAAACACAGGTGAAGAAGAAGCAGAAACAAGCGATAGAAGCATTGCCTACGTATGTAAGCTAACGCGATCATCAGACATTAAACATCATATAAACAAAGTCCCTTTAAGACAAATCATTTCATTCGGCGGCCATCTTTGAAATGCCTTTCGGACATGCAAGTGCAGCTCCAATCTCTTTGAATAGGGAAACATCAAATTCTCCAAAGCTGTTCACCAAGCTTTCGATTCAATTTCATATTTAAAATCACCAATGAAATCTGACAACAACTGTCTTATAAATTTTGTTTCTAAACGCTCCAATTAATGCCAAAAAACTGTATTTTTCAGGCTGGATCAAGCTAATGTGCATGCACAGTCTGAAGCAGGCGTCTGACTGTTTCTATAGGAACCGGAGCTTCTAACGGCTGCTGCAGTGACGTGATGACTTTACCAATCGTGACTGACTCTTATTTAGAAGGCGGGATTTATTCCGCCATATTGCGCGATTCACTTTCTCCTATTCATAATAATATGAGTGCACCATCTTACTGAATGAAATGTCAACCCAGGAAGAGGTATAGGACTGTGAAGCGGGTGTTGATGGAAACGGTTTACTCCATCTACGTTTTGATTATCATTCTGAAGTCGTAACAAATTTCTCAGCTTTTTGTTCAAAATGTTGCTTTTTAAAAATGAAACTTACCCAGATTCAAGTGTTGATAAGAAGAGAATGCATGAAGGTAGAATAATTTGTTTGTTTGTTTGTTTCTCGTTTAAAAGCAGAGGCTCTGTTCTTTCTTTTGTATTGTATGCTATAAATTCAAAAAAAAAAAAAAAAAAATATTAATAATTCTGGGGGCCATGAAATCTTTGTGAAAATGATCAAAAATGCTGCATCTTAAAAAAAATTTTTTTATATGAAAATCCATTAAGCTTCATTTACAGTGCAGCTTCTCTGATGTTTCACAAAAGATAACTTCTCATAGTATTTCACACAAGTGTTGTTTGCACAGGAAAACTAAAGGTCTTCTTGAAGATCATTAAAATAAGGGGTTTGAGTGTATTTTCAGCAGACATTCCTGCTGGGTTGCAAACAGCTGTAAAGATAATATACATTAGGAAATATTGATCACACTTTAGATCAGGGTATAGTTCAGGCTACAATTAACTAGTAACTACAACTTCTGCCTTAATAAACTCATAATAACTGCTTATTAATAGTAAGATAGATGTTAAGTTTAGGTATTAGTTAGGATTAAGGGAAGCAGAATATGGTCATGCAGAATGAGACATTAATATGTGCTTAATAAGTACTAATAAACAGCCAATATCCTACTAATACGCATGCTAATGAAAAATAGTTAATAGTGAGAATTGGACCCTAAACTAAAGTGTTACTGGAATATTTAGCCAAGGCATTTATGCACATCATTAAGCTACTGCATGAAGTTTATTAGAGCAAACAGTGTGCTAAAATAAGGTAAAGCTGCAGTGCTGATAATCATGTTTACAGTTCATTTGAATGTGACTCATGCTGCTAATTGGTTAATTCTCTGACATCCTACATTTCTTCTCCTCCAGAAATGAAGGCACTTAACCTATGTGACAAAGCAAATATATGTATAAACCTATAAATGCACCTGTTGTGTTTAAATTAGTAATGAATTGCAATGACAAAAACAACAATAATAAAAAGAACACCTTGCCGTTTAGATAAATTAACATACAGTACAAATTTTATGGTGCAATATGTTCATATTATGTTATAATCAAACAATATCTATAAAAAATTTGCAAAGTGGATGTATTTTAAAGGGATTTATTACGATATTACAATCGTAATAAAAAAGCCAGGCAAGGGTCAAAACACAGGTGAGCAATCCAAACAAAGATAATGTCCAGGGCACAGGCAAAACCAGAGAAATCCAGGGATAATACAGTGAAACCAAGAAAAACCAAGACACGGGAGAGAAAACAAGATACAAAGGCTCAGACTTACAGTACAAACATACAAGACCTAGAGACGAGTGACTGAAAGAACCAGGTTTATATAGGCAGAAACGAACAAGGTAATGAACAACAGCTTAATGTAATCATGGCTGATAAATCCGGGCAGTGGATTATGGGAAATGGAGTCCATGATAGTGAGGCAGCAGTCCGGGGTGGAATGCCCTCTGGTGGCTATCAAGGGCACTCCAGCTGGTAATCATGACAATAGTTCACCTAGAACAGTGGTTCCCAAACTGGTGTACCCCCTCTCTTAGACTGCAGTCACACCGTTTTTAATTAAGAGACAATATTTGCCCCCTTAAATTGATTTTCCAGTGCATTTTTTTTACCTTTATAAAATAAATAATGTTTTAAATAAAACAATTTTCAATAGAGAAATATGCAATGATGGTAAAAACAAAGTGATACTTTTAAATATTAAACTAAATCCACCAGTAGTTGGCATTAAGTCACTGTTTTAATAAGTGAGTCATCAAGTCATACATTCATTCAGTAATGAAGCAAGTGGCTATATTTACGGTATTTATGAATGGGTCATTGAATCATTGACTCTCCCGATTCATTCAACCTTTGTGTGTTGCTTGGAGACTCACAACAGCTGTGGCTTTCGTTGGAACTATTATTAAATAGGGCAAACCTGTCAGGGAGCGGACAGAGGACCCAAACGCAAAGGTACAGAAAACAGAAAAGGTTTATTCAGTTCATTAAATAACTCAGGCAGCCTGCCATCCAAAGGCAGAAAGGATGAAGCAAGACGCAGAACTGGTAGTAACTCAGGAAGAGTCTTGGTAACTCGGGAAAAAGTCTCTTGTCCCAGATAGCGTACTTGAACTCACAGAAGACAGGTAGTAGCGAGTGGACAGCCCCGGCAGAGACGCACGACACCTCGGTCAGCGTCCCGATAGGTACACGGAGGCAGCAGGGTACTGAACAGGAAAACAGGTGAGACACACTCGACAAGACAGACTAGACACAACTTATCTGACAGACTTCTTGAACTGCAGAAAAACAGCAATAGTTCCGTGTAGCAATAGTTAACTGTTGTATAAAAGCAATGTCACATTTGCAATCATGTGGATATTTGGGAAAATTTGCATTCTTGCTCGTAAAACATATCAACATTAAAAACAGGGTATGTTTTTGTATTGAAGAGAGTTTGAGTCTTAAATCGATCTCTATGCACGCTCTATGTCTATGTTCTTCATGCTAGTATGTGCTAAAACCTCACTTTTACAAAGGTACATTGTCAAGAACGACAGTAATGTAGAGCGATTTGCTGAAGCAGCATACTCTGCACACTGCTTGTGTGGATGAAGTCAGTTTTGACCACAAATGATGAGGGAACTTGATTGGATGTCATGTATTTGACCTTTTATGGCACTATTTAGCCTGTTAGAAATACATGCTCGGTTTTAATGTTATTTTAAGGGTATAATTAAATGAACGGCAAAACTAATTTTGTTCGCTTAACCCCTCTATCAACTCATGTACCCCAGTTTGGGAACCACTGACCTATGAAAATTCTGTCATTCCCTCATGAGATTTTAGACCCTTAAGACTTTCGTTCATCTTCAAAGCACAAGTAAAGTCCATTCGCCAAAATTTTGACTCTTTAAAAATTCATAAAGCCAAAAGAAGATTTAGAAGATTTAGGCTTTTATTCACATATAAACATTAACACACATGTAGTGTAGAGCATATCAAATGTGGTAAGTGAAAATCGTCTCAGGTTACGTATGTAACCATGTTTCCCTGAGAACAGTGCGTTTGAAACGCATTTAGGGAACGTCATCACGTGAACCGCTGTATGAATGCAACTATCAAATCTCACAAATCCTATTGGCCGGTGACAGCCTATGACATCATTAAAGAAGTATAAAAGGAAGTATAAAAGGAGTGCCTAGAGAAGCAGTCAGTACCTTATTGTCTGAAGGGACTGTTCAGCAGGCAGCCCCGATGCATGGCAGGTAACGCAATGTCTTGTTCCCTGTTCTCAGGGAACCATGGTTACATATGTAACCTGAGACATTCCCTTTTGAAAGGGAACTCTACACTGCGTTTGAAAGGCATTTGGGGAACGATATACCCACGCCGCCATGCTTGAGGGGAGTGCATGCCAAAAATGGCTAGACAAACGTCAGAACTAGTCAGTGACAGCACTCCCTATGGCCAACAGCCCGAACTATAAGCCTTAAAGAGGCCTTTCACAGAAGGCCGCTCAAAGGCTTCTGGGACCAAACTTCTTCTCAGCAGAAAAGAGGGTACCTCTAAGGGAATGTGGCCAGGGAGCGCGCCTTCGCCTCTCTGAACTTCCCCACCAACGCCTCGACGGAGATACTGAAAAGTTCAAAGGGCGAAACCGGCGCATCGAGGAGAAAGCCCTTTTCTTTCTCCCCGATGTCAGCCATGTTCAACCACAGGTGCCTCTCTGTGGCCACCATTGCTGCCATCGATCTTCCCACCGATGCAGCAGTTTGCTTGGTGGCCCGGAGAGCCAGATCTGTAGTGCGGCGCAGCTCTTCTACCGCCTCACAGACCCTGCCCCTGATCTAGATCCCTCAGCAAATCAGAGCAAAATGAGAGCGGAGCGTCCTAATAGGTAGACGCTCACAATTTGTACAGACAGCGCCCTCAAACACTGTCCGTGCATGCTCTTTTCCCAGACAGAAAACGCACATATCATGTGTGTCATCGGGTGCCAAAAACCTGGGACATGGATCCACACACTTTCTAAAACGTTTGTCAGACATAGTAAAGTCTTACCAGATTCGAAGTAATCGCAAACAGACAAAAACAGTCCCTGAAGATGATGAGATACTGACTGCTTCTCTAGGTGCTCCTTTATACTTATACCAGGTCGCGTCTATAATGACATCATAGGCTGTCGCCGGCCAATAGGATTGGTGAGATTTGATAGTTGCATTCAGACACCGGTTCACGTGATGACGTTCCCCAAATGCGTTTCAAACGCAGTGTAGAGTTCCCTTTCGAAAGGGGACAAACGTTTTAATGAACTGAACCTGATTAACTAGCTTTACAACAAAGATTATTTATGTTTTGTAAGTAAACGGCTAGGCTGTCTTCCACCAGATAGAACAGCACCTAACCAGCATAAACTACTATTCATGCTGGTGTAATTTGGTCTTTTCAGCAAGGTAAGCAATTTGATCTAGTTATAGGTTTTCATATTTGAACTGTAGATTTTCAGAAATGGAAAACAAATACATTTTACATACTATATTGGCCAACTGAATATCTTTTAGGCAGTTTGAAAATGTATTTAACAATTTAAGCACATCTCATGCTACTGTGGTAAATGTTTCCCAAAACAATCACTGAGTAGAATGCTGCCAGGCAGGGCCTATTGTTCATCCTAATGAGTAGATGAAGTGAGGTTAGATGAAGGTTCACAAACACACGGTTCAGCTTGTCTGGAAAATTTCACTTTGAATGTTTGTTCACTCTTTTCAGCCCCTCTTTTACATTCACCTATACGTTTCTGTGCTCTAGAGGGTTTTGTTAGATGGTTTTTTTAAAACACACGTAATTCCGCCTGCTCTTTCTCCCGTTAATCTCCTCAGGGAATGATCTGATTAGCATCTCTGCTAATAACAAAGATGCTGTTGAACAAACCGGTCACATCTACACATGCAACCCTGACTGAAGGAAAATTAGATGCGCTCTGGAGACAAAAGCCCCAAGCTGCAGCCCTTATAGTTTATTAAATTCAGGAGGGAAAGGTAAAATAAATATATAAAACTAATTATCATGTTGCATAATATGGTAATTTTTGCAGTAGCGAGTCAATGCTATGGCACAACAGTTGGGTAGATGGCGCATAACACGTCCATGGACTTTTGTTTTCATTAATACAGTATTTTAGTTGAAAAAGTATATGAAAAGTTTGTCTCTTATGTAAAGTTTAGGTGCTCTGACTTGTCACTGTTTCTTTCAGTCAGCATTTTTAACATTTGTGTGTGTGTGAGTGAATTCTCAAAGGTATTATAGCTACCTTTTTTTTTTTTTTTTTTTTTTTTTAGTTGGACTGTCGAATGAACGTTGTGTACTTTCATATGTTTTTAATAGTTGCTTGTGATGTCATATTTTCATATGTAAACTTCATTGTATTGAATTTCATGGGATAAGCTTAACATTATACTGAATCTTCTCTTTTTCCAAAAAACAATTTTCACTTAGACTATATGTAGCCAAATTTATCTTCTTTGGTCTGTCACTGGACTTTGAAAGTTCTAAAGCACAGCTAAAACTAATCCACCCTAATACAACTCCCAATTGGACTGTAATTGGATTGGAATATTTTGGTCGGGATGTGGAGCGAAAATTAAAAAATGATCAGAGGAATGAGGCATAGGGATGTGGATTGGGGAAAAGAGAGACAGTCTCATGCAAACAAAAAGTTTATATTTAGAGGAAATATTGAGTTTAATTACCTGAATATCTTTGAGAGGTAAAGGCAGTTTAGACATTCTTTTTGATTATGTTCTGCTTCCAAAAACAACTCCTTAATATAGATGCATAGTCAGAATGCTATGAGAAAGACAGGCTGGATGCTCAAGCAAGAACATTTGTGACTTTGCCCATGAGAAAACCAACAAATTCCACACAATTCAGATAACTGCTTATTCCTGAGGCCAATTATACTCCTCTTTCTCGATCTGTCTCAGTCTCTGGAGATATTCAGTGGAGGGCCTTTCAGCTCTATTACACAGTGAAACGAATGAACGTATCCTCAGAGAGAGGCTGCTTTTACTTTCAGACCTGTCTCATAGGAACTGAGCCAGAACTCAGTAACTTCACCTCCAACCATCCCACACTCAGGGTTACTAACAAACCTTGACCTTGATTTTATAACACATTCCCACGCTCGTTTCTCTAGCAATAGTCATGATTTGAAGTGATTTTGAATGAAAGGCCACTGCAGATTGGATGTTGTTACACCACTTATAGTCCTGAAGGACTTTAAAAAGCACTTCCACAGATTTAACTTTGGGGAAAATGGTTTTAGTGCCAGACATAGAGATTCAAAGGCTGAGACCTTGTTCAGTTTAGTCAAAGGTCTGTCTGTGTGACACTAAGTTGAAGATGATTGTTCTGTTGGAGTGCAACTGAGAGGAGCTTTTGGTTGGAAAGCTTTAAGACTAGACTGAGAGCCAAAACAGAGTCAAGTCTGCTAAATTAATCATCACAGAAGTATTAAATAAGATCGAATGGAGGTAAACAGAAAAATCAATGAAGCTGATGTTAGAGATAATACCAGAAAAGATGAAAGCTGCAAGCAGCGATGAAAGGGCCCTCGCACCCGTGGCCACCGCCACCCGGAGGCCTTAGGAAAACAGTGAATAGTGGGTGAATATGGCAAAGTCATTTTGACGTGCCACACTTCCTGCTGCCAACAGGTGGCTCTTTGCCATGTAGATGTCTTCAGGTGAGGATTATTATAAAACATTTGAAGTTTTGAGCAGATCGGACTTTGTATGCTTGAGTTACAACAACTTCCTGTTTCGTGGCGTTAATCGTATACTTTAGCATTTAGCCAAGTGTTGCATGATTTAACATGTTTCTACTATGTTTGGCACTGAGTGTTCGGGCTCTTATAATGTAATTTTCATAGAAGATGTGACCCAATACCAGGCTTTCTGCAGGTTACTTCATTATCTCAGTAGGCGGCAACCAATTCATTTGTTAAAATTCAGAATAAATAAAAAAAATTTTTTATGAATGAATCATTGAATAATTCACTCAAACGATTTGTTCAAAACACTGATTAGTTTAAAAATGAAACAAGTGCATGTCTTTGAGTGAGTCGTTGAATCATTTACTCAATTGATTGACTCATTGATTAATCAGATTCCTTCTAAAAACTCTGATTCATTCAGAAATGAACAGTTAAGGAGTGAGGTACTGAGTCATTCATTCAACCAATTCCTTCAAAAATGGTGATTCATACAGAAATTAAACAAGTGACTGTCTTTATTGACTGTGAGGAATTGAATCATTAATTTATCTTCAAAACCACAAATTCATTAAGACATTAAACGAGTCATTCACTCAACCAGTTTGTTCAAAAACATGACTTTTAAGTGACTCATCATCATTTTTAGTTAGTTACTCTCCAACACTGATGGTTAATCTCAGGGCTGGCAAGTAGATATATATTAAACTACATTGTTAAAACATTGTATTCGATGGATACAATGAATTCATAAAGCTTAGTAAGTTCATGTTTTTCCTTTAGTTTTACTGGTAGAACTGGACTTGAACTGCAGAGAGCACAAATGGATTGTAGTTCTCAGCAAATCTGTCACGTGCTGAGCTGTATGTTTGCCCAAAGTGGGTGGTTATTATCCATAATGGGCAGGTGCATTATGGGTAATTTGTTTAGGTCAGACCACATAGACCTTGGCATACTGGTGTAAAGGTTCCATTAGTCTGGAAATCGAGCATAGCATTGATCATTGAGAATAATACACCATACCTCTTACATGCTCCTGTTCTTTCCCCTAAATAATAACTTTAACCTACATGGGGATAAAAGTTATTGAGCAAGGCAGTGCGTCTAATAAGCTATGATTCGTAGTGCATTTCATTAAAAGTTGTAATTTCATTTAAAAATTGTAATATGTATCCATAATCAAATTTCAGGGCTGAAAGTTTTATTTCTAGCTTTGATTCTTTTATCCCTTCATAATTTCTGCACCAATCCCATCACTCTTTTGAACTAGCACCTCACTTCTTTTTCTATGTCTGAAGGTAAAGGAGTGTAAAGGCTTTTTAGTGGGTAATTGGACTTGGATGACAGTTCTCCTGACCGCATAAATGTGTGTGAGCCGTGCAGTTCTGGTGTTAAGGTCAAAGTGTTGATGTCATAATTATTGTTGACTGAAGCTGCATGTCACATTAAAGTACACTGGAGTCAACACAAGAGAATGAGCTTTCAGGATGAGTGCTTTCAGCTGTCGTGTCCATCAATGACAGCATCCTGACACTAATATGACAGATGTATGCATAAGCTTTCACACATTGCCAGCTTCCACATTGCATCCCAGAAGCAACAACATTTGCATTTCTGCTTTGCAGATGCTGTAAATAAGAATTTGAGGCTTTTAGGCTTTTGGTTTAGTCCATTTAGAGGAACTCAATGCAACTAACAATGAATAATATTTATTTAATATTTATTAATCTCAATTTACTAAAGTACATTTTTACAAAAAAAACAAACAAAAAAACAATCAAACAAAAAACATCAAAAATAACATTAGCTATTGCATTGTGATAATTTAAAAATATACCTTTCCCTTTATGGTTAAAAAAGTTTGGTAAAACAGTAATATTCTGAAACACAATTTACAATTTAATTAATTAATTACTGTTTTTTTACTGTAATATATTTTAAAAATATAATTTATTCCTGTGATGTCAAAGCTGAATTTTCAGAATCATTACTCCAGTCTTCAGTGTCCCATGATCCTTCAGAAATCATTCTAATATGCTGATTTGATGCTCAAAAAACATTTATTATTATTATCAATGTTGAAAGCAATTGTGATTATTAATATTTTTGTGGAATCCTGGATACATTTATTTTCAGTATTATTTAATAGAAAGTCCAAAAGAACAGCATTTTATTTGAAACAGAAACATTTTATAACAACGTAAATCTTATTACTGTCATGTTTTTATGGGTTTGACATTCATCATTTTAATGCATCCTAATTCATTCTTTCTTACATTGTCAAGGTTATGGACTTTTAGTTTAATATTCTGTTTTGTTTTCTTTAGTTCTTGTTTCCCTGCTCTGCTTAGTTTCAGTTTCCTGGGTTTCTGATTATGTCCTTGTTTTTTTTCTATAGTTACCTATTATCCACAGCTGTGTCTTGTCTAGTTCTCAGTGTATTTATACTCCCTGTTTGGTTACGTCCTTTGTTGGTTACCTTGCTTACTTTACATGTGTAGTTTGCTACTAATTCTCCTGAGTGTTCTCCTGTGTTATTCTCTGTTCATTAAAGACTGTTATTTCTGTGTCCTGCGTTTGGATTGCTACTACACTCCGTTATAGAATATCCGACACTCAAAACAAGTAAAAAAAAAAAAAAAAAAACATACTTACCAGCAGTATTTGGGGTGGGTGCGCCTGCAAAGCAAGTTCCCCTCTCACCGTCTGCGAGGAAGAGGAGGAGGAGGCCGTCACCCCTGCATATATCCACAGAGCCCGAGACAGCCACCCAGTCCATCCCAGAGCCAGGAGCGGACCTTCCAGATTCCCAACCCTAGAATCGATGCCTTCTCTGCCGGTCATGTCTTGTTGTTTGGATGCTCCAGTCCTGTCCAGAGACCTTTCTCCTCCGATGTTCTCGTCCAAATCCCTGATTCCATCTCCTCCACTGGTTCTGTCTAATTATTCCCCTGGATCCACCATCTCAGCTGGTGTCATACATCTCCTCGGCTCTGCTGCTAGCTCCGTGCAACTCTCTGGCTCCTCCTCGGGCTTCCTGATCCCCAGCCCGGCATGGTGTTATGGGTTCCCCGGCTTCACCTCAAGCCTCAAGCCCATCTCTTCACCTCGGCCTGTCAGCCAGTTGGCTCCACCCGGCACTGCACTCCCTCGGCCCCACCGTGGTCTGTCAGCCCAAGGACTCCCCCTGGCTCCCTCGTCCCTCCTGCTCAGACTCAGTCAGTCATTGCTCTGCCTCCACCACGTACTTCCTAGTCTCCGTGTGCTCCTCAACCCTCCATCCCTTCGGCTCCACCGGGCTCCTCCTTCCCTCCAGCTTTCCTGTTGTCCTCTGTCATCACCCCAGTTTTCCAAGCCCCCATCTCTCGAGCCTTCATCTCTGCCTCAGTCCCGCGGGCAAGTGGCTCCACCTTGGGCTTCCGGGCTGTAGATGTCGTCCTGGTCTGTCCATCTCTCAGCTCCGCTTGGTCTCCATCACTCCATTGACACCATCTCTGTCAGTCAGTTCCCAGGTTCTGCCTGGACCTTCAGCCAAAGCTCCACCATGGCTCCTCCCACCGTCGGCTCCACCATGGTGTCTCCTTCTACTGGCCCATGTCTGTCACCAGCTCCACACCAAATCCCCCTCCCTCCCTCCACAGTTTGAATATCAGTTACAGTGCGAGGTTGGCCTTCCTGCAGCGGAATCAAAACAGAATATCAAAATAAGAGTTAATAACCCTGACAGCAGTACCTGTACAGTTTATTTCTTGTTTGATTTTTTTGTTGGTTATCGTGTTTAATTTACGTGTGTAGTTTGCTATTGATTCTATTGAGTATTCTCCTGAGTTAGTCTCCGCGTTCATTAAAGACACTGTTTGTTATTTCTGCGTCCCACATTTGGATTATTACTACACTCCATTACACATATAAAATGGCTTTGCTAAAAGAGTAGATTCTACTTCTCATACTAGATTATTGCCATCATGAGCAGATCAGCTTACTGCAGTATATGTTGTGTTTTATTTTTTATGTATGAGTGTCTGGGTGCATGTTTCCTCATGTTATGAGTATGTCTCAGTAATAAGCACCAATATTTTTTACGCCTTATAAAATAAACATCATTCTCATTTTTTGATATCCAGCTCATTGCACAGTGCCCTCAGATTTCATTAAATTGTTCTACAATGGAGCTTTGGGGATAAAACTGGTATCACAATATCTACTTCTAAAAAAAGGGTTATATTATTGAGATTATTATTAAGTCAACATGATGTCTGGCATTCCGCTTCTCTCAGCAGACCTTGATGTGTCTCTGAAATGAGGAGAAACTTATTTCCTCTTTACCACCAGGAAGTCATAAACCTGTCTATCAAATCGGATCACATAATCTGGAGGTTACTGTAAACCTGTATGTGTCTCAAAGAGAGGAGGTATGAGGAATTATTACAAGAGATTGTGAGGGATATATAGTGCTCTGTAACTATATTCAGTCGCATATAACATATTCAGAATCACAGCTGTAATACTGAGACCTCTATTAACCTACAGTGAAAGTCTAATGCTGGCAAACACTGCCTAAGAGAAACTCTCCTAATATGAGTTATGTGCTGCATAATCTCATCCTTCTGTCTCAAAGATTCAACAAAGGTTTGTATTAAACAGTATAAGCCAGGTGGTGACACGGTGGATCACCAGGGTTTATAAATGTATTTGTTCTGTTTGCAGTAGAATAATTCAGTGACAGGGAGAGAAGAAAGCAGAAAGACATCCTGGACGATCCTTAGGCTCTTTAAGGCACACATTAGGGATGCATTTTTTTGAACATTCACTTTAACACGGTTAATTCATATCAAATTAAATATGGCATCTGCCCTTACCTAGTCCATGATAGGAGTCTCTGGTCTTCGAGCCGCAGGAAGGTAAGCTTGGTCTATATTTATGCTATAGAATATATTGACCTTAGTTGTACTGTATATCTTTTCCTGGGTGTGTAAAAGAATAGTGGGGGAAATTAGGGCCCTGAAATTCCCTTTAGGTTGGTTTCTTTGTGTTGGCTTTATGGTCACCTTTTCAGCCACCATTTGGTAGAGTAGCTTTCTCCTCTGGTCATAGCTAGAGTTAAAGACATAGTTCACACAAAAATAAAAATTTTCATTTCATTAAGTCATTTCAAAATGGTATGACTTTCCTTATGAACCCTGGGTCATTGTAAACCATTGTTATCTACTCCTAATTTATCTGGGGTTAACACTGATGTTTCACATTGTACATTCCTAAACCTTCTTACATTCCTAAAGTTCTTATTTGCATATTTGCGGTGTCACTGATTGGATGAACACCACATGCGACCTGTTTACATAAAGGCTTTAGCATTGCGCATCCTCATATTACACATTGCAGACTGTACTGTTAAGTTTTTGTTGTTGTTTTTTTTTTGTTTTTCTGAATGCATAGGCAAGATGCCGATTACATGTTTAGGCTTGAATGAAATGTACACTTTTAACAATTCACTTGATCTTTAAACTCTAGTAGGTCCTGAAACACACACACTGCATGGCATCCAAACACACCCGACTGCAGACTGTTTCAGGCTGTTTCTGTGATGATTATCACATAGCTAACTTTCTGCTCTTTGCTTCACAGTGTGTGGCACCTTAGGATAGATTCTCATGCAGTGCGTCGCTGCTGCTGTGGGCCTTTCTGCACTCACAGGCTGATGAAGCAACAGGGGCCAGTTGCAGGGGTCTAAGCTTTAATTCACCATAGGACTCAAGTGCTTTTCACATTTTGATTGAGCGCGAACAGGGCTGTGAAACAAGAGAAACATGGTGAATAAAAATGAGTGACGCAGCCTTTGGCCTGACTTTCCTTCCTTCTCTCTCTCTCATTCCTCTTTCGAATCTTTTTCCATGCACAGATATAACTTTTGAAATTGCTTTTTTTGTTTAACATTCTGCTTCTCATATTTTGGTTTGGCACAGACCACTATTTTGTGAGAATCTGTTTCTTTTTTATAAAGTAATGGATTGGACTGATATAGGATTACAAATTCAAACAAGCGTGCATCAGTTGTGTGGTTTCAAGAGAACCTGTTAAAGCATCACTTCATTACCTAAACTGCACATTTAGTTGATTTGTTCCAAATCATTCAAGCAAGACAAACATCTCAAAGAGACCAGATACTGGTAACCATAACATTTGCAGTTGGCATGTTTTCTCTTCACAAAGAAAAAAAAAAAACAGCTCAGCTTCCTGATGAAAATGATTAAGCCTCTCTACATATTTTAGTTCCTAAGGGAACTGTACACTGCGTTTGAATGCATATGGGGAACGTCATCACGTGAACCGGTGTCTGGAAGCAATTATCAAATCTCACCAATCCTATTCGCCGGCGACAGCTTATGACGCCATTAAAGCAGTCAGTATCTCATCGTCTTCAGGGACCGTTTTTTGTCTGATTGCGATTACTTCGAATCTGGTAAGGAATTATTATGTCTGACAAACGTTTTAGGAAGTGTGTGGATCCGTGTCCCAGGTTTCTGGCACCCAGTGACACACATGATCTGTGCATTTTCTGTCTAGGGGAGGAGCATGCACGGACAGTGCTTAAGGGTGCTGTCTGTGTGAATTGTGAGCGTCTGCCTATTAGGACGCTCCGCTCTCGTTTGGCCCTCTTCTCGAGGGAAGAGGGGCGACATCTGTGCCTAGTGGTTCTGGTCCCGCCCGTGCTGAGGCAGAGTGGCAGCTGAAATCATGGGGCTCTCAGGTGGAGCTCGCTGAGGAGTTTGAGAGAGGTGTAAATCTCTCTCAACCCTCAGTGGCTGACGAGGGTGAGCTGCTGGATGATGATGATGTCCTTTCGTTGACATCATCAGATCCAGCAGCGAGTGCTCTTCTGGCGTCAAGCCCAAGAGAGCAGGAGATGATTATTGAGGAGGAAGCAGGTGAGCCTGCTGAGACTTCAAAGCCTCCCTGCCCTACATATGCAGAGCTGCTTGAAGTTATAGAGCGCGCTTCTGGCAGGCTGCAGCTGCCTTGGTAGCGCGTTAAGAAAGGGGACGCACGTTGATGGCTTAACGAGTGGTTCCTTTCTGGCCATAACACAACATCCCCTGTGAGCCTTCCATTCCTTCCTGATCTTCACGTTGAGATTGAGAGGGCATGGAAGAGCCCATACTCAGCGGTAGAAGAGCTGCGCCGCACCAGGGATCTGGCTCTCTGGGCCACTAGTCAAACTGCTGCCTCAGTTGGTAGATCGATGGCAGCAATGGTGGCCACAGAGAGACACCTGTGGCTGAACATGGCTGGCATCGGGGAGAAAGGAAAGGGCTTTCTTCTCGATGCGCCGGTTTCGCCCTCTGAACTTTTTGGTACCTCCGTCGAGGCGGTGGTGGGGAAGTTCAGAGAGGCAAAGGTGCGCTCGGCAGCGTTTAGGACCTGAATACCGCTCAGATCTGATCCTGGGCCTAGACAGACAGGAGGTCCTGGCCCGTCCCAAATTCGAGGATCGGAGACAGGGCCAGAGGTCCAGTGTTGCCTCTCAGGCACCTCCTCCTCCTCAGAGCAGGTCCCAGAGAAGACGGGACTCCAGGAAAAAAAAGCAGAATCTGAGGGAGGTGATCAATTACAGACGCCAGCAGCGTCAGTGATTGATTTCCTCTCTGTGAGGGTAGTTACATCTACCCTCTCCTCTCTTCTTCCACCTCCTGAATAGTGAATAGTAAAAAAAATGCGTCAGGCGCTTCTTACAGTCAGACTGAGGGTTGGGCCCATGATGAATATTTATCTGATGGCTCACCTTCTGGCTTGATAGTGAAGAGGCTCTTTTAGGCTTTAAAGAACCTTAGATTCCATCCCTTCCATGATAGGAGTCTCTGGTCTTCGAGCCGCAGGAAGGTAAGCTTGGTCTATATTTATGCTATAGAATATATTGACCTTAGTTGTACTGTATATCTTTTCCTGGGTGTGTAAAAGAATAGTGGGGGAAATTAGGGCCCTGAAATTCCCTTTAGGTTGGTTTCTTTGTGTTGGCTTTATGGTCACCTTTTCAGCCACCATTTGGTAGAGTAGCTTTCTCCTCTGGTCATAGCTAGAGTTTGTATTAGAGATTGGCACTCTTTACTTCAGATAGATCTATGTCAAGCGTCAGCCTTCGGGCCGCCTGACTTGGGTTGAGTATCGCTCCTCTCGGTTTTTAGAGTTTATTTCAGAGTTGCCTCCTCTCTATTGAGAGTTTTGAGGTTGAGTTTTTAGCCCCAGGCAGATCTATGCCCATGTGTGGCCCTATAGGCCCACAGCTATAGCTGGTGTAGGTTAGAACTAGGGTTTACGTGATATACTGAAGCATTTCACCCCCTTTTTATTACTACCCCCGTCAGAAGAGTGTAGTTTTACAAGTTCTGACCTCCTCTTATCAGAGTGGTCAGGCCAAGGCCCATTACCCCTTTTGGTGTAGGTGCAAGATAGATAGC
The DNA here is from genome assembly GCA_037101425.1 of Elopichthys bambusa. Lineage (NCBI taxonomy): Eukaryota > Metazoa > Chordata > Actinopteri > Cypriniformes > Xenocyprididae > Elopichthys > Elopichthys bambusa. The sequence goes on along the minus strand of CM074451.1, from coordinate 26,686,477 downwards.
AGCTAAGGTAGCAGACTATTGCTAAGTCTCCTTGGTGCCATTGTCTCAGGTGGTAGGCCCCTTATCACTATGTGAATAAGAATATAATAATGTTGCTGTGGCCCCACTTTTCTAGAGCTTTTCATTCTATACTTTGTTTAGTCTTTTCCCCTGAACCCCTTTAATTAAGATTCAAGCTTGAGAGAAACAGTATTAGTTTTCTTTTAGCTCCTGTTCCCTAGGGTTCAGTACAGATGTCTTTGTCTTTGGTGAAAAGCGCCCACCCTTGAAATTCACATTTTCAGGGTAGTATGAATGAAAAGTGAAGCATTCCCCTGTTTCTCAGGGTTGTTAATGCTCTAGTTCTATTTTGCCCTACACAATGTGAGCCCTATAACTCTATTGCTGCCACAGGTTAGCACCTGTTTCTGTAGTAGTAAGCTTTGTGTTCGCCTCCTTCAGAGTGTAGTCCCATTGCTAATAAGGGTAAAAAGAGTTTCCCTTTCGAAAGGGAACTTCTACTCTGCGTTCCCCACAGCGTTGCAAATGCAGAGTCTCGTTCCCTGTTCTCAGGGAACCCTGGTTACATTCGTAACCTGAGATGTTCCCTTTCGAAAGGGAACTTCTACTCTGCGTTTGCAACGCTATGGGGAACGCAGAGTCTCGTTCCCTGTTCTCAGGGAACCCTGGTTATATTCGTAACCTGAGACGTTTTTTTTTTTTTTTACTGATGGCCTGTTGGAATGCATAGCTCAGGTTGAATTTGTTTAGTGAACCTTACTATTCAGTTTGGTTCTTATGTAACTCCCTTTAGAGTTTGAACACTGCCATAAGATGTTATTGTGTTGTTTGGAGTAGAAGGCTTTGTTTGCGCCTCCTTCAGAGCACAATAGCTTGGTATATACCAAGTTTTGTTGGTAGATGTTTAGACAGAGTTTTGCTCACTTAGAACTAGCACTACCACAGGTTTATGCCCGTGATCAGTTGAAGTAGTAGGCCGGTTTCTGGCTTCCTTCAGAACATGGCAGCATTTATTCTTTGTACTCCCCTTACTGTAAGGGTAAAGAGTGTTTTTACTGAGTACATTGCCTGTTGGAATGTGTAGATTATAAACCCAGGTTGAGTTAAGCTAGGTAACCTCACTTGGTAGTTTGGTTCTCAGATTAGGCTTCCTTAGAGCTTAGACACCGCCACTGGCTAACGCCCGTGTCTTTCTGGGACAGTAGGCCTGTTTGAGCCTCTTTCGGAGCATGTTGGCATTGTTTGTACTCCTCTTGCTTAAAGAGTGTAAAGTGTTTTACTGAGTACATTGCCTGTTGGAATGTGTTGAATAGAATTAAGCTCAGGTTGAGCTAAATAGTTAACCTCACTGGATAAGTTTGGTTCTGTGTTTGGCTCCCTTAGAGCTTAGATGTGCCACTGGCTGACGCCAGGTGTCTTTCTGAGTTGTAGGCCCCGTTTGGGCCTCCTTTGAGAACATGATGGCGCAAGTTTGTACTCCTCTTGCTTAAAGAGTAAAAAGTTATTTTACTGAGTACATTGCATGGTGGTATGTTTGGTTTATTTTGACACTGCCACTGGCTGAAAAACATTGCCTATTGGAATGTGTTGAATAGAATCAAGCTCAGATTGAGCTAAATAGTTAACCTTACTTATCTGCTGATTTGACTTGGTTCCATTCTGAATGAGTTCCATGTTTGTGGGATCTTGCTTTACAGCAAGCGAGCTGTTCTATGTATGTGGCCTTCACAGGCCACCCTTTAAGCTTTCCCCCACCACATCTGGGTGTTCTTAAGCATATTGAGCATGTAGTTTCACATGTTTGGCCTTTCACAAGGCTGCTGTGATGTGTTTCTACACATGTAGAATTTTTGTCATGTTGCAGGTCCTTTCCTGGGCCTCCATGATTTGTGCATACAGTACGGTTTATCTGTTAGGTTGAGTCTAGTACTCCCCTCGTTTGAGGGTTGCCCTGCATAGTATTAGCTCCCTAAACTGGTCAATGGTTGAAGGCCTCCCTGAGGCCTCCCTATTGAGGATCAGCCCCTAGGCTGGTAAATGTACTTCCCTGTGTTGGGTTCCTTTAGAGTGCACAGCCTCCTCCCTCAGTGCAAATAATCAAGCGCTGAGTAGATCCTAGGATTGAGCAGAGTGTTACTCCCCTCATTGGTAAGGGTAAAAAGCGCTAAGCTGAGTCCTGCTCTCCAGGATGCCCGTCTCTGCGCTCTGGTCTGAGATGGTTACTGCCTCTTTGCAGTCCCTCTTACTGGATATCTTCTCTGAAGAATGTGATTTGAGACTCTGTGATCAGACAGGTTGTTGGCCAGGACTAGGTTGCTTTATTTAGACCAGGTCGGCCTCCCTGGTGGCAATCAGGGTTGACTTTGTTCCCCTGACAAGTGACTGGCTAGGGTTCCTTCGGGGCCCCTGGCTACATTCCCTTAGAGGTACCCTCTTTTCCTCAGAAAACAAGTTTGGTCCCAGAAGCCATTGAGTGGCCTTGGTAGGCCTTCTGTGGAAGGCCTCTTTGAGGCTTATAGCTTGGGCTGTTGGCCATAGGGAGTGCTGTCACTGACAGCCTATGTATGAACCGTGGGGGGAGTGGTTCTGGCACTTCAGTTGAAGCTGCTAGTTCTGACGTCTGTCTAGCCATTTTTTTGGCATGCACTCCTATCAAGCATGGCGGCGTGGGTATATCGCCTGAAGGGACTGTTCAGCAGGCAGCCCGATGCATGGCAGGTAATGCAGTGTCTCGTTCCCTGTTCTCAGGGAACCATGGTTACATACGTAACCTGAGACGTTCCCTTTCGAAAGGGAACTCTACACTGCGTTTTATCGTATATGGGGAACGATATACCCACGCCGCCATGCCTGAGACGTTTTGTTTTACATGTATTGGTGTACAAGTAGACAACTTTAGGAAGAGCTTTTGATAACTTGCTGGATAATGTCTTGTGGTGTAGTTTAAGCCATGCTGCCATTTCTGGGTTTTATTGACCAACTAAAGAGCCCGGTGGGTGCCAAAACGCTAAACTAAAAATGGAAATGTTTTTATGCATTTTGGTCATGACAACAGCATGTTTGGGGGACCTTAAAATGCAAAATGGATGTAAATGGATTTAAAAGTGCAAGTTTTTAAATTGTCGTCTCTGTGTAAACTACAATAACACGAATTTTTGAAAATAGTGACGCCTATAGTTGCGTAGTGTTTCTTTACAAAGTGACGTCGCCAACTACTGGCCTGCCATGAATAATACAGCGTTTTTAGTCGTTTTCATGGATCCATGTGAACAGGGATGGTTTTGACAATGTTGCAGTCTTTACTTTAAAAAAAAAACAAAAAAAAACAAAGGAAAAACTTTTCAGTTTTTAGTACCCTGAATGAACGGCCAAAATGCATAAAAAATGTTTTTCATTTTTAGTTGAAAACATAGTGTAATCGGCCACTAAACATCACCTTAAACATTAAGTGTTTATGTTTAATTTTTATTTGTTTGCAGAACATGACTACATTTCTAATAACAAATGTCCCTGGTACTCATTTCCCAGAACATAGTTTCACCTCAGTCAGGCATGTCACAACATACATGGTAATAAGTACCATTAAGCAGTTTCTTTGTAAATCTGAAAGTTTATCATGACAAAGACCTCTCACATTTTACACTTTGCCTTATATTAGATGTGTTGTGTTGCTTTAGACATATTGACCTTCAGTTTCTTCCACTTTAGCAGTATATTGATGTTAAGAGGTGTGTGTGTGTCATCTGTGCCGCCTCATTACCTCTGTAGGAATGTGCAACACCTCATATCAACGGATCCTCCATTATCTTCACTGTTTGACACGCACACTAATACTCTTGCTCTTTAATTAGAAGGGATTTTAATGTTCAGCAGGTTTCATCTACTTCAATCCCCTCTGACATCCATCTTTCATTATAACATGTAAACTGCAAGTGTATGTGTGTGTGCCTGGGCTTAATCATTTCTGAGACAACCAAACTAAGAACAACACAGAATTACACTCTGACTCACAGTCAAGCATACTTTCACCCAAACAAAGCCATATATTACCTCTCAATTTGTGCAACATGAAACTCTCAATTCAAATATAACTGAGAGAGAGAGGGAGAGAGAACAACACTACTGAAGAGTTTACCAGCTATAAGATTTCTTAACTTCTGCAATTAATTTAGCAGGAACCACTAAGTAGAGACCTCCTATCAAACTTTATTTTGTAGATATATGTTTTTAAAGCAATAAAAGAATGAAGATTAAGATTTTAAAGGTGCAGTAAGTGATTTCTGAGAAACGGTGTTGATATTTGAAATCACCAAAACAAACACGCCCCCTACCCAAAAGGATCACATCCCTTTCTTTAAAGTTCCGCCAAATTCACAAACATACTATGCAGCACAGACGCCTCCCCCTTCTGAGTGTCCCTTACTGCTGATTGGCTACAAGTGTGTTTTGGTGCTCGGTCTGATCCATTTTTAACAGCGTTTCTCAGAAATCGCTTACTGCACCTTTAAGAGTTTAAGAAAATCTGCTGTTGAATTCAGTTGATCTTATCAACAGTGATGATGCAATTGAAAAATTTCATATTGAACTGTGATTGGCCTTCTTTCTTACATCTCTTTGCATTCTAAATTGTTTTTGGTTTGTCTTCCTTGCATATACACGACCATTCAAAAGTCTGGGTCGTAAGATTGCATTTTCTGTCATAATATTATTTTAAAATGTAATTTTTTCTTGTGATGTAAAGCTGAATTTTCATTTTCATTCATCATTACTCCAGTCTTCAGTGTCACATGATCCTTCAGAAATCATTCTAATGTGCTGATTTGATGTTCAAGAAACATTTCTTATTATTATCAATGGTAAAAACAGTTGAGCTGCTTAATATTTTTGTTGAAACCATTATAATCTTTCAGGACTGTTTAATGAATAGAAAGCTCAATAGAACAGCATTTATTTGGAATTTAAATCTTTCATAACATTATAAATTTCTTTACTGTCACTTTTGATCAATGTAATGAGTCCTTGCTGAATAAAAATATTTCTTTTAAATTAAAAAAAAAAAAAATCATACTACCCTCAACTTGTGAACCATAGTGCCTTTATTAGCACAATGACTATGTATTGATTCTTGTATGTAGGCGGAAATGTCCAATGCAGATTGAGGCACAAAACCATCTATGCAAAACCAAAGCTTAAAACCTAAACTTACCTAAAACTTTAGCAATGTTTGTTTGCTTCCTTACAAGCGCTGTTATCTCCCTCTGGAAATCTAGTTTTCAATTTCACTCCTTGCCAAAAAAAAAAAAAAAAAAAAAAAAAACAGCAAGAGCTACAAGATAGATTTATTGCCTTATTTGAGATAAACCCTCCCGCCATCTTTTGTTTGTATCATGAACAGAAGGTTCATTCACCCCCTTCAGGTCAGTGGATGAACCTGGCAATGACTGGTGTGTGATGCTTGTGTTTGTTTAAATATTATTCAGCTGCCATATAGCCGAGAGTTCAGCCAACACAAATGGTCGACTGGCAGCAAATAGGCAAGTGAGATGTGCAATAATCTCTCTCTTTGATGATCATGCTTTTCTTTTAGGGCACATCAAGGTTAAATATGGTGGTTGGAAAACTTGGCACTAGCTCACCCTTTGATTGAATTTCTGTGAAAGGAAATATCTGAGCAGGGAGGAGCGTGTAGATTTGGTCACATGTTCTTCTTTTGTTACTTACCATATATATGTGTGTGTGGTTTGATGTATTTGCACTTTTAGAAGTTATTTGGCTTCTGCTGCATGTCTTTGAAGGAATAGTTGACCCAAAAATTTAAATTATGTCATCATTTACTCACCCTCAAGTAGTTCCAAACCTGTATTAATTTCTTTGGTATGAAAATACTTTGAAGAATGTTTGTAACCAAGCAGATCTCACCCCCATTGACTACCATAGTATTTTTTAGTCAATGGGGGGTGAGATCTGCTTGGTTACAAACATTCTTTCAAATATCTTTCTTTTATTTTTGGGTGAACTTGAAGGTGAATCCAAAGGTTTTAATTAAAATTGCAATCACAATAGCACCTGGCTGAATATGCTTAATTTTTAATACACACTTACAAAAATTAGTCTTTATCTTCGATAGAGCTTAGTAAATAGATAGCAAATGCTATTGTTTGTTTTGGTTTTATGTGCTGTCTAAGGATTGGATTTTTTTTTTAATTGATTTTTCCACTGGTTACATCAGTATACCAGAAGATGGCGACAAATGACTGTCTTTATTACATGGCTTTGTGGAATACTTGATTCTGATTGGTCAATCGCGCCATCTAGCGGTACGTTATTGCCCGATAACAATGATGTAAATTCAGCCGGTTGTTATCGCAGAATAAACCCCTTCAGGCTGATGCAAGACCCCTCCATTTCGCATCAGGGGTCCTGATCACCCTGTTGGGGTTTATTCTGTGATAACAACCAGCTGAATGTACATTATCCCTTAATTATGAGTCGTTGAATCATTCATTCAACCTATTCACTCAAAACATCAATTTATTTAGGAACAAAACAAGTGAGTGACTTTATGAGCAAGTCATTGAATCATTAAACCAACCGATTTGTTCAGAAAGACAGATTCAGAATATACAACCACTAAAAACAGATAACACAGGCTCATCTGGGTAACTGAAGTCTGCAGCCCTATACATTTGTGAGGTAATAAAATATTAAAACACAGTCAAATCAATATTTTGTGTACAGTTATTTAACTATGTCATCCGGTATCGCAGACTCGCTCTCTTGTTTCACTCAAACACAGCTGCTGCCATTTTGCAACTATTGTTTTGTTCACTGAAATGGATTACAAGATAACAAACAGGTACGATTTTAAATAAATTTTTTATCTCAGATCAATATCTCTTATCCCCATAATTATTTATGTGGCGAAATGCAGTGTAATATGTGGTATGACTGTACAGGATCTCTTAAATGTCCTTCTAGTTTGAACTTGCCGCGCTATAACTGCTCTCTCTGCGAAGCTTTGCGTTTAAAGAGCTAATAAAATATTTAGACTCAGATCAATATTTTATTTCTAATTATTTACTTATGTGGCAAGTAGCCATGTAATAAGTGGGATAATGTACATTATCCCTTACTTATGAGTCGTTGAATCATTCATTCAATCTATTCACTCAAAACATCAATTCATTTAGGAACAAAACAAGTGACTGCAAGTCATTGAATCATTTAGCCAAACCGATTTGTTCAGAAAGACAGATTCAGAATATAAAAAAAGTTTGGAATCTGTACATTTTATTTTTAAAGTAATTAATACTTTTATTCAGCAAGGACTCATTAAATTGATCAAAAGTGATGTTGAAGTCATAATGTTACAAAATATTTATTTTTCGAATAAATGCTGGTCTTTTGAAAGCAGCACCACTGTTTTCAACATTGATAATAAAAAGAAATGAGCATCAATGAGCATCAAATCAGCATATCAGAATGATTTCTGAAGGATCATATGACACTGAAGACTGGAGTAAGGATGCTGAAAATTCATCACAGGAATAAATTACATTTTATAATAAATTCATATAGAAAACCGTTATTTTTTTTTTATCAAATATGCAGCCTTGGTGAGCATATAAAGACTTCTAAAAAAACATAAAAAATTATACCAACCCCAAACTTTTAAAAGATATGTTTCACATCAAATTTGCTTCTGTCCCTTACAGCCTTGTTTTCTTTAGCTTCAAATAAAATGTAACATCTGCTCAGACTAAAATCTTTTGCTATTAAAACTTTTGTATGTTTTGCTTTCTGATAATGTTTAGATAACAGGCTAGTAGACAAAGAAAGTATCTAAAGACTTCATCATTTATCAGACATAATGTCATCATAATGTTTCCCCCATGTTTCTGCCAGTCTCTTGTCTAAGAGCTGTTTGACAGCGCTTTCTCAACCCGTTTGTGACCTGTATCTAATTTATCTGCTTGCACGCAGGGCGAGTGTACCGTCTTGTTGTAACAAGAGAAACTGACATTTCGTACAGAGGGGGGAGGGAGTGCGCTGCTTGAATTCCCAACGTTTAATGTTCCACATCTGCAAGCGTGATCGCTGTTGAAAATCATTTCATGACAAGTCATTGTGGTTGAACTCGTGGCAGCTAAGCCATGGCTCATAATTTGTGTGTGCTTCACAATGCCATGTCGCTGCTTGACAAAGTGTGTGTATGTGTGAAAAATAAAATGGAAACATATCTGCGGGTCCAATCGTTTATACATCTGAGGCCACAGGTGGTGTATTTCAGGCTTTGTCATAGTCTCCATGGAGACAAGGAATATTAATGTACAAGGTGCCAAAATTACTCTTTCTCTTTCATTGCTTTTCTATCCCTTTCTACACCTACACTTACAGTAAAGAAATACCCCACTTTAGACACTATACTTACAACCAGTGTCGGGGGTACCATGAGATACATAATCAGATTACTTTTTTCAAGTAACTATCAAAGTAATAAATTACTTTTAAATTTACAACAAAATATCTGAGTTACCTTTTCAAATAAGTAACGCAAGTTACTTTGTTTTCCTATTTATTGAGTGACAGCTCTCCTGTCCCCATGTTGAGAGAAATCGTAAGTAAGTGCAGAGATGTGTGCGCGGAGTAAATATGATGCTTATTGTAGTTCTAGACTAAATGTGAACAATTACTCATCTCACTTGCACAAAAACAGATTCAGTATTCTTCAAAATGAATAAAAACAGTGAAATGCAAACTCAGAATATTACGCAAACCTGCAATAATTGCATTTTAAATAATACAAATATGCTTTATGTTTCTCACTTTATGAACCAGTGTCTTTGCTGTTGACCTTCGATGATCCAATTCAACCATAAGCAAAAATGACTTTACTTAAACATCACATTTGTTTCATTTTTTGTTTTTATTGCTAAAGAAAGAGTGTTTAACTTTCTTCTCCTTCTCCTCCTTTTTCAGATGTGAAAAAGTAATGCAAAAGTAACATAACGCATTACTTTCCATAAAAAGTAACTAAGTAAAACAATTAGTTACTTTTTTTGTGCAGTAACACAATATCGTAGTGCATTACTTTTAAAAGTAACCTTCCTCAACACTGCTTACAACACAATTGCTACAGGTCTGTCTATAGCTGTATTCATCAAAATTTTTAATAAGTATAAAGTAGTCTTATTATCAGAACAGTTTTCTACTGCCTGCTGGGATATAGATCAATTTTTTTGTTTGTTTGTTTCAGTAGGTTTTTTTGAAACCCCCACTTTTTGCTACATATAATATATTCTGAACAGCCATTTATATATTACATATAAAATAAAAATGAAATATGTTTCTTGAGCATCAAATCATCATATCGGAATGATTTCTGAAGGATCATGTGACACTGAAGACTGGGGTAATGATGCTGAAAATTTAGCTTTGATCACAGGAATAAATTAAATTTTACAATATATTCAAATAGAAAACAGTTATTCTAAATTATAATAATATTTCACAATATTAATGTTTTTACTGTATTTTTGATCAAATAAATGCAGCCATGGTGAGCATAAGAGATTACTTCTTTCTTTCTTAATATTAAATTTACTACAACCAAACTATAACCCAAATTCCAGAAATGTTGGGATGTTTTTTAAATTTGAATAAAATGAAAACTAAAAGACTTTCAAATCACATGAGCCAATATTTAATTCACAATAGAACATAGATAACATGTTTACAAATGTTTAAATTGAGAAATGTTACACTTTTATCCACTAAATGAGCTCATTTCAAATTTGACGCCTGCTACAGGTCTCAAAAAAGTTGGCACGGGGGCAACAAATGGCTGAAAAAGCAGGAAATTTTGAAAAGATTCAGCTGGGAGTTAAGTTAATTGATATCAGGTCTGTAACATGATTATCTATAAAAGGGATAGCAGCCATATCACCCTGTAGCCCAAGACTGGTTGCCCACTGAAGCTAAGCAAGGTTGATCCTGGTTAGTACCTGGATGGGAGACCTCCTGGGAAAACTAAGTTGCTGCTGGAAGAGGTGTGGCTCTCTGTGGTCGTTAAAAATCCCAGGATGTCCTTCGAAAAGAGTAGGGGTGTTACCCCGACATCCTGGCCAAATTTGCCCATTGGCCGCTGTCCATCATAGCCTCCTAATCATCCCCATATACTGATTGGCTTCATCACTCTGTCTCCTCTCCACCAATCAGCTGGTGTGTGGGGGGTGTTCTGGCGCAATATGGCTGCCAGGTGGATGCTGCACATTGCTGGTGGTTGAGGAGATTCCCCCTTCCATATGTAAGTACCCAGAAAAGCACTATATAAATGTAAGGAATTATGTCTTAGAGAGGCAGAGTCTCAAAAGTAAAGATGGGCAGAGCTGTGAAAGAGTGCGTAAAAAGATTGTGGAATACTTTAAAACAGTGTTCCTCAGAGTCAAATTGCAAAGGCTTTGCAAATCTCATCATCAAAAGATTTAGAGAAACTGAAGAAATCTCTGCGCGTAAGGGACAAGGCCGAAGACCTTTATTAGATGCCTGTGGTCTTCGGGCCCTCAGACGACACTGCATCACTCATCGGCATGATTGTGTCAATGACATTACTAAATGGCCGCAGGAATACTTCCAGAAACCAATGTCGGTAAACACAATCCACCGTGCCATCTGCAGATGCCAACTAAAGCTCTATCATGCAAGAAGGAAGCCATATGTGAACATGGTCCAGAAGCACCGTCGTGTCTTGTGGGCCATTTAAAATGGACTGTTTCAAAGTGGAAAAGTTTTCTATGGTCAGTCCAAATTTGACATTCTTGTTGGTAATCACGGATGCCGTGTCCTCCTGGCTAAAGAGGAGGGAGACCTTCCAGCGTGTTATCAGCGTTCAGTTCAAAAGCCAGCATCTCTGATGGTATGGGGGTGCATAAGTGCATACGGTATGGGCTGGTTGCATGTTTTGGAAGGCACTATGAATGCTGAAAGGTATATAAAGGTTTTAGAGCAACATATGCTCCCCTCCAGACGATATCTATTTCAGGGAAGGCCTTGTGTATTTCAGCAGGACAATGCAAAACCACATACTGCAGCTATTACAACAGCATGTTGGCAATTGCAGTTGAATTGGTCTGCCTGAAGTCCAGATCTTTCACCTATAGAGAAAAATACGTCAACGACGATCACAAACTCTTCAGCAGCTGGAAACCTATATCAGGCAAGAATGGGACCAAATTTCAACACCAAAACTCCAGAAACTCATAACCTCGATGCCCAGACATCTTGAAACTGTTTTGAAAGGAAGAGGAGCTACACCATGGTAAACACACCCCTGTCCCAAATATAAAATATTTTATATGTGATTTTGCTCATTGTGATTTTTTTATATGTGATTTTGCTCATGTGATTTTGAAAGTCACCCTAACCCTAACCCTAACCCTTTTAGTTTTCATTTTATTCAAATTAAAAAAACGGAATTTTTGGAATTCGGGTGGTACATTCAGATCAGAGCAGCTACTGCTGTGAGTCTGGCTCTTTACTCATTTTTGCAAGAGAATCGTGACCCCTTATCATAATTTCCACATTCAAATACACACATCAGAGTGTGAAGTCAGGCACGATCCTCTGTGGTTAAAGAAATGTCCAAACCACAGAAACAAGTCTTGGATTGAACTGTATAAATGTGTGAGTGAATGAATTAGTGTAGAGTTATTATATAAAAATAACACAAAAACATTGAGGCAATTAATCATGTACATACATCTCTCTCTCTCTCTCTCTATAATTGTACATGTTTATGTTTAAGGTAAACAGAGACAAAGCTTCTTTACCAAAACAAGATGTGTATGATTGTATATGTTTATAATTGGATACAGGATGGTTATGTGATGAAGCGCAGTGGCTGTGCTATAAATAACAGCTCTCTGTACATTCTGTTTGTAAAGGTTGAGACATGAACACAGCAAAGTTCCATTGTTAGTGCCTGACATTCATTATGGCTCACATCTGACCGAGCAGAAGCCCAGTGTACATAAACATTACATGTAGTCTATCAGGAAACACTGGCTCGTTGTATCAGCATTTTCTTTATAGGGTATATTCCAGGTTCAGTACAAGTTCTGCAACCTCAGCTTTGGTGGCATTAGGTTTACCACATAAACATTTGTTTACCAAAAAAAAAAAAAAAATGGACTCACTTCTTGTTTTCTTTTTAAAAAGAAAAATGGCAGTTAACCTGGAATATTTATGTAGTAGAATAAGTCTTTAAAAACATTTAAAAAAAAAAAAAAAAAAAATTCCAATAGTTCCAAGCAAATGCACTTTAAATCTGACTGAGCTTTTTGTTGCTTGTGAGTTGACAATCTCAACTACATTATGAGTAATGCAGCATTATCAAAAGAATTCCTGGAAATGTATTCAAACCCACATTCATATCTTTTCAAACATGTTTATTTGAGCAATTGTGCTTATGCTTAAAGAGAAAAAAGTTTGATTAAAATTGTGCATATTTACAATAAAATAATACATTTATATTAAGCCTGTTTGGTGGTGGTCTTTTATCAAATCTTCAAGGATGAACTGGATTTATGAAAGGGTTTAAAGAGTCATTTTCTGTGTGTTGATGCATTGTTACCTTGTTGGTTGTCCTTTGACTATCTGTGATTAGGGACGGGTCAGAAGTTGAGAGGGTGACGACGTGTTGCCAATGACTGAAGATATCTGAAGTTTCTTCAAATATGGGCACTTTAAGAATGCACAACATTATAACTGTGATACTTCCCTATCAAGACATTTTTATTCCAGAAATGACACTGACTTGAATGACTTTTAATAAAAAATAAATAAATAAACAAAATAAATGACAGATTGTCCAGTGATGTTTGTCCACCATTGGACATTGTTAGTGGACAATATACATTAGTGAAAGTGTAAAAATTGTGTTTTAAGATAATCTCTTTTCTAAAGTTTTACAGGGCCAAAAGTGCCCATAGCTGAAGAAAGACACAGTTACACAGACATGGGCCTAAACAAAATGACTTTGATGACGACAGTCTTCTGGCAGTTTGTTCTGGGGTTCCAGTAAAGGACATCATTACAAAATCTGACTCACAAATCAGGGCCTGGCAGGACAGATGTGTCTTATCAGAAATGGAGGCATTAAAAAGTTGTGTGTGTGTATGTGTATGTGTATGTGTGTGTGTGTGTGTGTGTGTGTGTGTGTGTGTGTGTGTGTGTGTGTGTGTGTGTGTGTGTGTGTGTAACTGTAAGACTTACATCTCAGAGTGGACTGCCAAGACTTTCCAGTCATAGACAGAAGATGAGTGTATTATTAAAGGTCTGGAAAGAATGAATGCAGCAGACTGTAACACCAAGTGTGAGTGCATAGAAAAGTGTGTGTGTGTGTGTGTGTGTGTGTATTAAAATATGAGTGACTGTGTCTCCATTTGAAATGGCAACTGCTGGAAATAAATTTCCTTGCTTGAAAATCCAGTTGAAACCAGCTGGTAGGTGATTTTTACATGTTTCTAGAAGGTCATAGAGTGGACTGACTTGCAAACAATTTTCAAAGTTTTTTGGTCGGTGACCAATTTTTTTGTAACATAAAACCATAGAACTATATAAAAACAAATTTTTATAAAATAATGCATGAAAAATATTAAATTAAATATTAGTTTATATTACCTAATATTTATACTATCAATATTATTGTAATATAAAATGTGATTTTCAGCATCATTACTCCAGTCTTCAGTGTCACGTGATCCTTCAGACATCATTCTAATATGCTGATTTAATGCTCAAGAAACATTTATTATTAGGCTGTCATCAATGATGAAAACAGTTGTGCTGCTTAATATTTTGTTAAAACCGTTAAACAATTTTTTTCAGGATTATTTTAAGAATAGAAAGTTCAAAGTACTAGGATATTGGCTATTTATTAGTACTTATTAAGCACATATTAATGCCTTATTCTGCATGACCATATTCTACTACCTACTACTACCTTACTAAATATTAATAAGCAGTAAATTAGGAGTTTATTCAGGGAAAAGTCAGTTAAAGGGGACCTATTATGCCCCCTTTTACAAGATGTAAAATTAGTCTCTGATTTCCCCAGAGTGAGTATGTGAAGTTTTAGCTCAAAATACCCCACAGATCATTTTTTATAGCATGTTAAAATTGCCACTTTTTGGGGTTGAGCAAAAACGCACCGTTTCAGTGTGTGCCCTTTAAATGCAAATGAGCTCCTGCACTCGGCCTAAGAGGGCGGAGCTTCAAGAGCTCCTTCTCCCCTGTCAGGATTCAGTCAGGACGCACTATAATGTCAGAAACTGCGAATATATGGTGCATGGAGATAGAACAGGTATAGTTTAGTTCAATTACGGTTATAACTTATATTGTCTTCTTGTTTTTATCCACTATATTAGTACAAGCCTAAACCGATGAGATTTATAACATTTATTGTACTTAACAAATATGAAGCATCTATCTTCACTCTACAAAATCACTAAGAGCTTAATAAAACAGTACAAGTGTACATTAAAATATTATCCATAAACTCTCTCTCTCTCTCTCTCGCATTATCATCAAGATACACAGCGAAGTACACAGAAACACTCGTTACAACTAACAGTAAACAAATATATAAAGACCTTATGCCTTTTCGGGTGGTGCTTAATAAACTGGTAAACTTTATATCCGTTCTCGTCAGTGCAGCAATGGTGGACTGTGTACAACTGGCTGTGAACTCGCTCAGGGCGGTTCTATGTTAAAACGGCAGTGTCTGTCAACATTCGTGGGCGGGGCCTGTGGCTAATGTAACGTCACACTGCCAGGGATCTGGAAACGGCTTGTTCAGAGACACTGCTTATGATTTATGGGGATTCAAAAAAAAGTGGTTGGATTTTTATCATTATAGGGTGGTCGTGTTCACACACTGCCAACACACATTTATGTCCAAATACCATGCAAAAGTGAATTTTGCATAACAGGTCCCCTTTAATAGTTTATATGTGCTCCCTATACTAAAGTGTTACCATAAATGCCTTTAAAGTCCTTTGAGTCTTTGGTGAATAAAAATATTAATTTTGTTTAAACACATTCTCTTCAAACAAATATGTGCAATAATTACTATTTCTTGGCACTGTAAGGTCTTACTATTATAATTACAATATGCAATTAAAGCTGCAAGCAGCAATGAAAGGGCCCTCGCACCAGTGCCACCGCCACCCGGTGGCTTTAGGAAAAAAAAAGCACGGTGGGCAATATGCATTTAAGTACATAATTATAGGAGGGTAATGTCAGTCATTTGTATTTGCCACACTTCCTGCTACCAGCTGGTGGCGATATGACTATAACGTAATTTTGGAGATGTCTTCAGGTAGATGTCTTCAGGCCAGGACTATTATCAAACATGTGAAGTTACAACGACTTCCTTTTTCGTGGTATTAATCGCATACATTAGCGCTTAGCTAAGTCTTGCATGATTTGGTAATTCATGGCATATTTAAATGTGTTTCAGGGAATAAATTACAGTGCAAAGCATGATATTTCCTGTTGCCAACAGGTGGCGCTATGACTAACTGAATGTTAGCATGTAGATGTTTTTAGGCTAGGACTCTTATCAAACATGTGAAGTTTGGGGCAGATTGGACATTGTATGCCTGAGTTACAACAACTTCCTGTTTCATGGCGAAACATCGAACTTTGTCAGGCTGCCACAGACACGCGCTTCAGTGAAAACTCAAGATCTTCACAATTTAACATTGCAAAGGCCTTTAGATTAGACTGAACAAATATAATGTTGATCTGATTAAAGCTCTAGGAGGAGTTCATCAAAATACAATGTCTGGAAATGGCAAAAACTGCAAAAATTTTGCAGAGAAAATTCAAAATATCTGACTTCCTGTTGGGTTTTCAGATTTTGCACCCAAGGACTTTTTTGTAGGTATTGGGCTGTTACATGTGTCTACCGAATTACATACCTGTACGCGTAACGTAGCACAAAGGGCGCTTAATTGAAATTTTGTAGGTGGCGCTATCGAGCCATTTTGCCACACCTATTTCTGAAACCCATATCAGACGTAAATTTTCACCACTTCTGACGCGTGTGCAAAGTTTCCTGAGTTTTCGAGCATGTTTAGGCCCTCAAAAATGTGATTCATTTCGTAGAAGAAGAATTGACCGAGCAATTAGAATAGGGTCTTCACACCATCAGTGCTCGGGCCCTAATAATATATTTTTATTAATATAGCTACTTTTTAAATTTCTAAATGATGTTTAGTTTGTATTCTTTAGTTTCTGTTTTCCTTTGTTTGGTTTTTCCGCTACTTTTTAGTTGCTATAGAGATTAATTTAATACTGTATCACAGATGTTCATCATTGAGTACACTCGTTATCCTTTGTATAATAGTTGCTATGTTTTAGTTCTCTCTGACGGAGTTTGGTTGTTTTGCATTTTGTTAATAAAGCCTGTTTATCATAACTCATCTTCATCTTGTTCCTGTTTTAACACGCTTTGCCTAGGGTGACAATTACATGTATGTTTTTTAATAGGATTTTATACCGTTTATATTTGAGTCTATTGTCCTGTTTTTATGAGGGTGAGTACTTTACGGTCTTCTTGTATTGCTGCTAACGCATTTCAATTTCCCACGTAGGATAAATAAAATACCTACCTAAAAATCTGCAGTGTATATATATTAAAAACATACCATGAATAAGATTAAGTTAATTCAAATCCCTTAAATGGCATCTCTAATGACCCCAATAGTATTTGTGACCTCAAAATTGAAAACTTCTGCTTTAAAGGGAGATTAAGTTAGTACTGTACAAGATGATTGAATTCATCTTCACTGTAAAAAGTGAGCAGTTGGATCAAAATTACTTCAATTGGTAACACCTAAAAAAAGTAAGTTTTCGCAACTTAATGTATTACTTTTTATCAACTTAATTTGACTAGGTCAATCACTTATATTATTCGAGTTCGTTCAGTACTATTATTTACATTAGTCCAGCAACAAACCAGCTTGATCTGTATCTGTATCTCAATTCAGACTAGTGTTGATTGTTCGTTGGTTGTTGGTTGTGTGTGTTAGTACACTGTCATTTTTCCAGAGTCGTGCATTTGCGTGTCCTTTCTCTGCATTGAGCTGATGTTATATTATAAACACATCACAGGCCGTGTTTACACTGCATATATGCATGCGTCTTTTCATTGAGCCGCTGAAAACAACCGTCTGAACACAGCCAAAAGACTGGCCAATAAATCGCGAGAGAAGCTTTTCACAAAGAGAGCAAGCTCCCGTCAAAGCCATCCTAACTAGCATGACTACAAACACACTCATTAATTAGTCAACAGCTTAGTGATCTAACCACCCGCCAGGGGGGAAGGGTGGAGGTCAAAGTGAATGACCTTGTCTTCATCGGTCGTCGTGGCGACCGAGCCACCCAATCTGTCAAGCACTTCTTTTCAGCACGGTGGGAAAGCATGTTTGGCCCACGACCCCCATCATCCCCTGCTCATTGGACTACAATTCCCAGCCATTGGGCATGGGAGTCAGGTTTGTTCAAGAGCCGCCAGTCAGGGCTAAAGTATAGCCAGGCACAAAAGCAGGCTGGAGCGAACACAGTGGGCTGGAAAAACTAGAAGTCTGGAGATGAATGCCCCGCTTTTCTTTCCAATTCAGCCGAAGAGGAAGAAAAGGACGGAGCAGAAAGGAACAGAACTGAGTGGCAGGAAATGTTACTCTAGCTTCTCCATTTTAAATGTGCTCCTTCCCTGTTTTCTCGTCCCTATTGCTTGATTTCTTTGCTCTTTAGCCTTTTTCTCCCTCCATTGCTATGTGTTGTCCCTTTCGTGCCTCTCTCTCGCTCATCGTATTGCTCCATCCTAATGGATTTATCTTTAGCTCAGCGCTGTGTCTAGAAGAGGAACATTGTGACATGGCCTATTTTGCTACAACAAGGCTCTTCCATTAGCATGGAGTCTGTAAATAAATAAATAACTGTTACAAAAGGTGTTCTCGTAGGGAAGAGGGAACAGTCTCATGTTGTAGCTCAGGCGGTCTGTTAAAGTCGTTCACAACTATATACGTCTTTCAGCTCTTTCCCAGGGGCGACTAACCTTCAGAAAGAATTGCAAGAGCTCATGGTCGAATGATTCAGATACTGTATCAGTCTCTAAAGGACAAAATTATTTGAAGAAAGTTTCTCCTTGAGTTATAGTCTCAATATCATTCCCCTATAGCCTAATATAAAGGTGACGGGGGAAGCAGGAAAGCTTTCAAAGTAGTTGACTGAGCACATCTTGACTCCACAAGTTGTATTAAAAAAAAAAAAAAAAAAAAAAACCAATGTGCTTTAAATCGTTTTCATTTTAATTGATTCAGTTAAGCTACAGAGTGGTTGGTTGATCCAGAAGTCCCTGTGATTGTACATTTCAATCATAAGCCAGTCATTTTTGCCTTCTGGGAACACAAATGTAATTGTTATTTGTAATCAATATATATATATATATATAATTTTAGTCTGTTGTTGTTTCATTTAAAGACATGCGTCTGGCTGGAGATATGAATGGAGTCATTTTAACACAAGAGATGACACCCAGACAATTAATTAGGAATTAAAATGAATAATGTCTAAAATATCTGGTTGATTCATTTGTCTACCACTAATGAAAAACAGAGAGAAAGTATATTGGAATTGGTTTATTCATTACTATGGGGATTTGTTGGATTAAATTAATTAATTACATTTATAAATAATAACTATTAATTCAGTTTTCTTTCTTACACCAAAGGCAAGTTTTTGTTGTTGTTGTTTTAAAGGGTTAGTTCACCCAAAAATGAAATTTCTGTTATTAATTACTCATCCTCATGTCGTTCCACACCCGTAAGACCTTCGTTCATCTTCGGAACACAAATTATTTTCAAATAATCAATAAATCAAAAGATATTTTTGATTAAATCTGATGGCTCAGTGAGACCTGCATTGCGAGCAAGACAATTAACACTTTCAAATGCCCAGAAAGCTACTAAAGACATATTTAAAACAGATCATGTGACTACAGTGGTTCAATCTTAATGTTATGAATCGACGAGAATACTTTTTGTGTTCCAAAAACAAAAAATAATGACTTTATTTAACAATATCTAGTGATGGGCGATTTCAAAACACTGCTTCATGAAGCTTTACAAATCTTTTGTTTCAAATCAGTGGTTCAGAGCGTGTATCAAACTGTCAAAGTCCCATGATTTCAGTAAACAAGGCTTTGTTACGTCATAAGAGTTTCAAAACATTTTGAAGTTTCAGTGGTTCACGTTTGATACATGCTCCGAACCACTGATTCAAAACAAAAGATTCGTAAAGCTTCGAAACTTCATGAAGCAGTGTTTTGAATAGCCATCAGACTTTACCAAAAATATGTTAATTTGCGTTCCGAAGATGAACAAAGGACTCACGGGTGTAGAACGACATGAGGGTGGGTAATAAATGATAGAATTTTCATTTTTGGGTGAACTAACCCTTAAAGCATATATGTAACAAAATTATTGAGGTTTGTATTTAAAGCAAATTTTAAGGATGCTAAAATATTCTATTGAAAAAAAGCAAGACATACTTTTTGGAACTTTTTCGAATATTGATTCATGACTTCATGAATAAAAAAATTAAAAAAATAATTATACCCTAAAAAAAAGTTCAATTATGAGATTATTTTTATGAAAATTCTTGGTGTGCTTCAGTCGAAATTAGATCAGCTTGTTGTTCAAGTAGAAGAACTTCATTTTTCAAAATCTTAAAATGACTTTTTTTCAGGGTGATTCAGGGTGGCTATCTCCCTCTGCTCCTAATCTGAAATCTTCTCAGAATTCAGTTCTCAGAATGTTGTGTTTGTCAGACCGCTGTTAAGGTTTTGCAAAATAAGTCACACTTTGTGAAGTCAAGACGAAAGGGTTTGTTTGGGCAGCCATAAATTCAAACTTAAGACGTTTGTAGAAAGAATTCAATCTCCAGGCTACAAGTGTACCTTCTTGTGGTGAGGCTGACAAAAATAGATAAGACTATGAACTTGTTAAACCTTTCTCCTCCTGGCATTCTCTCGCTCTTCACAGCATTTGCATCTTCTCCTTGCCTTCAATTACCCTTACCCACAATGCATTTGTGTGGAATGAGGTGTTTAGGGCCACTACAGACCAAAGCATCTTGAAGAGCACTTGGCGAAAGAAACCCTCCCTGCATAGTCCACTTGCACACTGTCAGGAGAGAGCGAGCGAAAGTCTGTTTACCCAAAGCAAGGTCTCAAGTGTGCTTGCCGCACCAGCGATTACGAATGGATAAACCCGGTGAACCCGTCCCAGCTGGACCGCTTCAAAAAACAGCTGTACTCGCGCCACTGACCCAGGCTGAACCCCGGTAGCTTTCCGCAGCCGTGTCCGCATTGATCGAGGTCCCCTGGAGGCGCTGATTTAAGGTCAGCCGTCCTCCTCCACTTACAGATCTTTATCAGCACGAGCTGGGAAGCAGAACTGAGCCGGGAACAGTGTGGTACTGCAAACACTGATGTACGAGAGGAGAGACAGTTCACGTCTCTCCCGTTTGTTTCTCTTTCCTCTCTCTCTTGAGTCTCTCCCTCTGTCCTTTTCCTTCTCCAAGCTGTCAAATCTCCAGCCATTGCAAACACTGGCTTTTTCCACCCTCATATTCATCTGTCTCTCCTACACGTCTCTTGCGACGTCCTCAGCAGTGCGTGGTGGTATTAACTGCGGCACTGGAGATAGAGGCCTGTGCAGGAAGTGGATGTGGGTGTACGCCAATGAAGATGGTTGAGTCCAGACTGGCTTTAATATAAAGCCAAAGGCTCTTCCTCTGGGCTGTTTATCCACCTCTCTTCTTCTTTGGCTCATTCTTTATCCCTCATCTGTTGATCTGTTTTTCTTCTCCTCCCTCTGCTCGTAATTTGAAATCTCCTTTCTGTTCACCTTGCCATCCTTGACTTCGTCATGACCAGTGACTTCATGGAGATCTACTATTTTGCAAATAAGACTGAAAAAGTCCTTTGTTCAGCCTTATATCACTGTAATTAAGAAATTTAATTCATACTCATTTTATATATTTTTCTTATATGGTGTGAATGCAGCTTCTGATAAGTATGTTAAGGGTTTCAAATGGTTTAGCTGTAAAAGGTACTTTAGCATGTCAGGATATTTGATGGCCGGTTATGGTAAAGCTCCCAGTAACAAGTTTCTGTGTAAAGTCAGCTCCTCTACTTGGATGGGGAAATACTGGAATTTACTTATCAAGGCCATTTCAATAACATATTTTAATGTGTTTTCAACTGATAACTCTGATAACAACTGCATCATAAATTTTGCTCGTTTTGCTCATATCATGCTAAAAAAAAACCCCACTATTTTTCAAGCAGTTTCAGTGCACATTTACATTTAATCTACAATAAACAGGATGTATTTTTCATACTGCAACACAAGGATATATGCATCAGCTCTGTTGTCGTAGATAGATAAAATCATCTTCAAACCCCTAATGCCCTGTCACACACACACACACACACACACACACACACACACACTTGTTTATACTACTTTGATAGTAAGATCAGGAATTTATGACGAATTTAAGACAGCATCTTAAAAATCCTATATAAGAATGTTTGACAAATTCTTAAAAGTCACTATAGTATGGCCCTTCCCTACGCTATACCTAAACCTACCCATCACAGGAACATAAACATAAGGATATCAAAGATTTTGTCCTTGTGGGGTCCAGGTAAAGGACCCCACAAAGTTAAAGATTTTGTATCTTTCGTACTTTCTGGGGCAATCAATCAATCGAACAACCAACCAATCAAATCTAATAAATTAAGTATGTTTTTTAAAGTATGTATTCAAATGTGTATTTAAGCAATAAAGACACACATACATCTCTGAGGTTTAGTTTGGTTTAATTTACTTGCAAAGTGTTGCATTATGTATGTATATTCAACCTCCTGTGACACATACAAACATCCAACATGTCGATTGTTCAAAATACCATGATATATTATTCCTTAATATGAACAAAGATAATCACAATTTAAAAGACCAATAAAGGGATAGTCCACTCAAAATTAAATCAAAATCATAATTTACTCACCCTCATGTTGTTTCTGTCTTCTTATGAAGGTCTGGAGGTCATTGTGAACCAAAAAATTCTTTGGTTAGCAAAATTCTTCAAAATACCTTCTTTTAAATTCCACAGAAGAAAGTAAGTCGTACAGGTTTGGAACAACTTGAGGATGAATCAGTTATGAAAAAAAAGTTAGTTTGGGTGAACTAACACTTTAAAATCACAACACTACTCATATCCATCACTTAAAGCTACTTGCCTGAAAAGCTTTGATTGTTCATGCTTGTGATGTCACTGTAATTACATCTATAGAGAGAAAAAAATGGGAATAGACATTGTGTGCATTTATTTAACCAGTCTTTATGATTTGAGCTCCTCAGCTCTCTGTAATTTTCAGATTTTTATCATATTGTAAAGAAACAAAAGCAGTCTCTCAGTTCTTTAAAATCTCTCTCATCTCTGTCCTAAGAGGGACCCTATTTTGAGTCACTCACTTATAGGAAACAATGGACAGAGAAAGACATCTTTGTGTAACTGGCTATCTGAGCTCTGCAATAATCAGCCATTGGCATGTTCATCTTCCCAACACACAAACACTTCTTTATGTTGCAAAACTCTTGGACAGGCAAACAACCAATGGGTGACATTCAGTGTAGTTTGATGGCATGTGCCTTGTTACTTTTAAAGTCTCAAGAGAGAATATTTACTATGAATAACTCGAACTGTAGAGAGAGAAAGATTGAAACTAATATGAAAAATGTAGTTACCGTTCAAAACCACAATACATTTAATGAATAGAATGTCCACAGTGACATCATTTATTTGAAATAGAAACCTTTTGTAACATTGTAAATGTCTTTGCTCTCACTTTTGATCAATTTAATGCATCCTTGCAGCAGTCTAGTAGCAGAATAGTGGAAAATATGCCCATCCAAAAGTGGTTTAAAAATGTAAAAATCCATGTATACATTTTTTCTTTTAATGCAGAATTGCCATGAGAAAGAAAACAGCCAATCATCTCTTTAAACAATAGCACACATACTTTTCTCGACCTTGCTGAGGCTGCATGATTTCTCTCCGTTTCTATCGTTTAGGGAGAGCTTGTGTTCCATGAATATATATTGTCCACATGGGATTCAGCTCTGTGCTATAATGGTGTTCACATAATATATTCTCAGCTTACACCAATGAAAAAAAGAAATGCGCATAATAAGTGTTGTTGAAAGCAGGACAATGACAAACACTTGCGAACACTAACAACGCTTCATTTATTTTTCACAGGATCAATATATTCTTCCTTTGGGCCTGAGACTTTGAGAAAGACATTTTGCATGTAAGGCCGCTCACACTCTGGCCTTGGTTCAGTGGAGGGGAGATAGAGCTTTTGTGTTGTATCACAGAAAAACAATCAGTCTTTAAAGGCACTGCCTTGTTTTCAGGGCCAATTACAAAAATCGTTATGTTAGTTGACATGTTTCTCTCAACAGCTGTCTTATTCTCTCTAACTCTCAGGTCTGTTTCAGGCCACCTTAAGTGATGATAGAAGCCATGAATCACTTTAGAATCATTACATTTCTTAGAGTAAAATACACCCTTTAGTAATTCATCCTACCATCAACTCTGAACATTTGGGCTTATATTTTGTGTTCCTGGGCGTAATTCGCTATCGCCTTGGTGTCATAGACTGTTCAATTGTTCATTATGTTTATTCATCTGTTTACAAACCCATTTATAATTCTACTCTGAGCCTTCAGCATGACATAAATCCCAATTAAAATTTCACAGGCCCTCAACTTCCATATTCCCTAATTAGTCTAGTGCAACAGAGGTGCCAATCTCTGTGTTGAGGTTGGCAATAAAAGTGAAGCAAGCAACATTTTCCTCTAACCTAAACCAACATGGGTAAAACAGAAAGTGGTTTTCATTATGGCTGTCTGATTCAGAACCAGCATTTTATAACTTTCTCCGACATTGAGATGAGATTCAAGTGGTTTGAGGAACTTTTCCGCTGTTATGAAGCAATCCTCATAACCCTGTCACAGGCCTTACTGCTGCCTCTGATATTTCACCTTTTATCGCATCTGACAAACTTTGAAAGAATAAAGAGAAAAAAAATGAGGCACACAGAAGAAGGAAAGGCTTGAGGATGAGAGACTAAGAGACCATTTTTGAGAAAGATGGACAGCCACCGAAACACAGAGCACAAAGCAAAGCAATTTGTTAGACTTTATATTATATTGTGTTTAGAAAGCAAAACTCAGATAGAAAAGACAGCTGAAATTTGACAATGCATCATTATGTGTTCTATTCAAGCTGTACAAAAAAAAGAAAGAAAGAAAAAAGGTATAAAAACATAAGCCAAAATCAATGTTCTAACAGACAAAAATCAAACAAAGTTTTCAGACAGTCAAAAGAGAAGACAGTTAACTGTATACTATTATCAAAGAGGTACCATGGTTTTCTCACAAAATTTATAATATAATATTACTATAATATTACTATATAATAAGAGGTAGGAGGAAAAACTATATTTCAGTGCTTGTGTGCAAACGCAAAGTTTCTTGGGGAATGCAATACTTTTGTGAGAGAGTGCAAAAGCATTAAAATATAATTATCTCCCATCTAATTTTCCTAATCATAATATGGTTTAAAATCTTCTATTAATATATTAATCAATTTCCTTACCTCTAAACATTTTATGTACTGAAACTGATCAAATATAAATACTAATGTAATGTAAACTTAAATGTAAATATAAACAATTACTGCTAGAAAGAAGCTTTTATTCATAATATTCAGCTAATGTCTTTGAAGTACCTTTGTCAGGAAATAAAAAAACTCAAGGTCCAATTGCGAGTGCAGAAAATAGTTTAAGTGAAGTGAAGAATAAAGCAAGGCAAATGATCAGAAGTTGTATGCACCTGTAGCAGACACCAGTCTCACTGGGACTGTGAAGGTAGAAATAATCCACACCAAACTGGTAGGTCCACACATAGCAGGTAAATTCACCGAAAGGCTGAATGCAACACAGGAACAGAGCAACTAGAGGAAGCAACGACAGGACATGAGCAAACAACGATCTGACAACAAACAGCAAAACCCAGGGCAGATTTGGGAGAAGAAATGCACAGCAGGTGCAACCGCTCTGATTAACTCGTTAGGACCAAGGTTGCTAGGCAACGCTAACAAGCAATCTCAGGTGACAAACAGGTGACAACAGCAGACAGACAGGCAGAGATGAACACACAGACCCATGAACCGTGACAGCCTCCTGGCACTTCCCGGGGAGCTTACCTGGCAATTGTAATCATCGATAAGAGACTGATCCAATATGTCTCTCGCAGGAACCCAACTCCTCTCCTTCGGACCATAACCCTCCCAGTCCACCAAGTACTAAAATCCGCACCCCCTTCCATCTAGAGTCCAGAATACGCTTTACCGAATATGCAAGTTCCCCGCAGGCGGATTAATAGTGGAATGAAAAACGGGTTTTAATTTAAAAACATGAACAATGGAATGAATTCTCCTGTACGCAGGAGGGAGTTTAATGCGGACTGCTACCGGACTAATAATCTTAAATGGGCCAATGAGTTTCGGAGCAAGTTTATTACGCGTACTCAACCCATGAAAGTTGCTGACTCCAAGAGGATGGGTACCGAGACACCAAACACCACAACACACGTTCAAGATCTTGGTTGGCCCTCTCCGTCTGACCATTACTCTGAGGATGAAACCCAGAAGAAAGACTAACACTCGCCTCCAACAAATGACAAAATTCTTTCCAAAATTTGGAGACAAACTGAGGCCCCCTATCAGAGACCACGTCCAACCACTGTTTCTCTGGCTGAGGGTATTTTGGGCAGAGGGATAAAATGAGTTGCCTTCAAGAACCAGTCCACCACGGTCATAAACACTGTGTTACCCTGAAAGAGTGGAAGTCTCATAACTAAATCTAGCAATATGTGGGACCAGTGTCTCAAAGGAACTGACAGCGGTTAAAGGAGTCCAGCAGGGGGTTGATTGGAAGTCTTGGAAGTAGCACAGACTGAGCAGGCAACACAAAAAGTCGTACGTTACGGGCCATCGATTGCCACCAGAACCATTGTTTAATGAGAAACATAGTACGACTAACCCCCGGATGACAAGCCACCATGGAACAATGTCCCCAACGGATGACATTGGACCGTAAACTCTCATGCACAAATGATCCGGTGGGCATTTGGGCGGAGGCGTTACCCCTTGTAAGGCCATACGGACCTTCGACTCGATCTCCCAAGTCACCATAGAAACCATGATCTTCTGTGGCAAGATGCATTTAGAAGATGAAAGGCGTTCAAATTGGTCAAAAATACAGGACAAAGCATAGGGTTTGATGTCTTTGGAACCCGGATGGTAGGAAATAGGAAAAAATCCCACCGAGCCTGCCTAGAATTCAACCTTTTGGCAGACCTGCTATATTCAAGGTACTTATGGTCGGTCCAGACGATAAAAGGTACCCCTGAACCCTCCAACCAATGGCAGCATTCCTCCAAGGCGAGCTTGACTGCCAGCAACTCTCTGTAATTGCGAATAAAACGCCAGAAAAAAATTGGCAAAGCCCAGAAACCTCTGCAGGGCCTTGCGGGAATCCAGAGTTGGCCAATTTACCACACCCTGAACTTTGTCAGGATCCATGCGCACTTCCTCAGATGACACAATATATCCCAAGAAAGGGACTGATTGTGCATGAAAAACGCATTTCTCAGCCTTGACATAAAGCCCATTCTCCAACAGCCTCTGAAGCACTCGTCTGACGTGCTGAACATGTTTCTGGAGAGAGCGAGACAAATTCAAAATGTCATCCAGGTACACATATATGAAGTGGTCGACCATGTCTCTCAGCACGTCATTGACCAGTGCCTGGAAGACCGCGGGAGCATTGGACGCCCTGCAGTCATTCGAAAGCTGAAGATATCAATGGCAAAGGATAAGTATTCTTTACAGTGATGCTGTTCAGCCCTCGATAGTCAATACAAGGACGCAGGGAACCATCGTTCTTTTCCACAAAGAAGAAACCCGCACCTGCAGGGGAAGACAAAGGGCATATGAGTTTTGCTGCCAGAGAATCAGAAATATATTTCTCCATGGCCTCCCTTTCCGGAACGGAAAGCGAGTATAATCTGCCTTTAGGCGGAGACGTACCTGGCAATAACACTATAGTACAGTCATAGAGACGATGTGGAGGAAGAGAAGCAGCTCAAGACTTACTGAACACTCCCTTCAGGTCAAGATACTCACTGGGCATGTTTGACAGGTCCGCATGTTCACCCTGCAACACAGAACAAGACACAGAAGAACAGGCAGACAACAGACATGAACCATGACAGTATTCACTCCAGGAAGAAACAGTGTTCTGACGCCAGTTTATGTTGGGGTTATGGAGTGAAAGAAAAGAAATTTCCTCTGTGTGGTTGCCAGATGTAATGAAACTCATCGGCCCTGTTGTATGAGTGACAGATGGAAGAGGTTGGCCGTTGAGTGCACTGACGGAGATGGGCTGGGTGAGTAGAACCATAGGAATTTTCAGTTTATAAGCGAGGTTGGTGTCCAGAAAGTTTCCCTCTGCTGTCTGTTAAGGCTGAACAAGTGAAATTAGAACTTAGGCCCACTGTAGTCTTACTGGAAGGAGAGTAGAATAAGAGAGGATTTATTAAAAGCGACCCCACCCACCAGTAACCTCTTCCCTACTGATGGGCTTTGGCTTTTACTGGACACTGTGCAGCAATATGACCCGCTGTGCCACAGTATAAACACAGTCCCTGGGTCCTGCGTCGCTCTTTCTCTTCCCGAGAGAGACGAGTTCTGCCCGCCTGCATGGGCTCAGGATCAAACACATGACCAACCGTTTCACTGGAAGTGGCAGAGAATTGATCCACGGAATTAACAACCAGGCTCTGCAGGACCCGTTGATTGGATCTCCAGGATCTCGGATCGCCAGATCGCTCAATCAGTCAAGGGTGGTGGGCAGGTCCAACGTGTGGATCTCATTGTGGATGCGGTCGGTTAGTCCGTGCAAAAACATGTCCCAATGCACTTCCATGTTCCAGTTGCATTCTGCAGCCAAAGTGCGAAATTCGATGGAGTAATCTGTAACTGTCCCATTCTCTTGACGCAACTCAGTCAAAACCTCTCTGCCAGCGACTGCCCGATCAAACACTTTCTTAAGTTCCTCACCAGAGTATGCAGCTGCAGGTGGCAGACGAGGCCAACAGGTGGAACAGCAGGTGGATTGAGCGCAGTGGGCTGGTGTGCAGACTCGGTCTTAAACTTCTGAAGCTGGTTGGTTAATTCAGATACCCGTGCTACTAGCGTCTGGACAGCGCGACCAGTAGCCATAATCTGCTTGTCCTGTCGTTCCATGTGTGCATTGCTGCTCGTCAAAATGTCCCATAATCCTGATGCACTCACTGGATCCATTGTAGGTCAGACTGTTCTATCAGGAAATAAAAAACTCAAGGTCCAATTGCGAGTGCAGAAAATAGTTTATTAAGTAAAGAATAAAGCAAGGCAAATGATCGGAAGTTGTATGCATCCATAGCAGACACCAGTCTCACCACTGAGACTGTGAAGGTAGAAATAATCCACAACAAACTGGTAGGTCCACATGTAGCAGGTAAATCCACGCAAGGCAGGTAAATCCACCAAAAGGCTGAATGCAACACAGGAACAGAGCAACTGGAGAGAAGCTGGTGGAAGCAACGACAGGACATGAGCAAACAATGATCTGACAACAAACACAGCAAATTGAAGGGCAGATATAGGAGAAGTAATGCACAGCAGGTGCAACCACTCTGATTAACTCGTTAGGACCAAGGTTGCTAGGCAACGCTGACAAGCGATCAAACGGGTGACAACAGCAGACAGACAGGCAGAGATGAACACACAAACCCATGAACCGTGACAACCTTGGAGTGCCTTGTTAATACCATGGTACATGAATATGGTAATCACAGTATGACCATTTGTACCATGATACCACCACTAGAAACTGTTAGCCTTTCCTCTCCTTATATTTTTTGCTATTTTTTTTATTTGAGTGCATTAGTAAAAGTTCCATTTTTGAACTTTAGTTTGAACCTAAACTTCCAAGTTTAATAGTGTATCTGACAAGTAGATTGACAGTCTTGAGTAAGCTGGCATCAGTCTGCCTTTCTTGACTTTATAACTTTAATATCTGATGACACTTTCCCACAAATTTCATCATACTTCCAATATTCTCTCTTATACTCACACTGCTGCACTTTCTTTTTTATCTGTCATCCTTCCTCCCATCCATTTAAAGTGTAGTCGAATAAATGGAGCCGCATCCCCATGGATGAGCAAAAAAGTTTGTTGTTTTGTTCTTGAAATGCCCACTTTAATTCAGTTACAAATAAAAAAGTTAGTTACTTTCTAGGATACACCCATTCAATTCAATGTCTAGGTATTTGCTTTGCAATATTTTGAAAATAGCCCTCAAAAGAAGTCCCTTGAGTAATGAGGACATATGGTTTTTGACTGAATTAATGCATTGTTATGCTCTGTCTCAGAAAATGTTGGGAAGAAATACTGTGGTATAATGGATTCAATAATAGCGCCCTCACAAACTGGCCTTGTTAGTAGCGTGTTTGTATATATGGGAGGGGATGTGATTACGGTCCGCCAAGCCTGCCAATAGCGTGTATTTAGCTGAGATGAAGAGTGGGTGAACATTGCCTGCATGTCTGGCGGCAATGCACAATTGTGCAATGAAATGCCGAGTATTTGGATGACAGTAGCAGCGGTTTCCTGTGCCAGAGTTGGTTGGCATTGCAAATTGCATCACTGAGTCCATCAATTTTAGCTCCCATATAACATTACAACCACTTAGTATAGTCACTCAGACCATTAGCTATCACATCCCTGTATAAAATTCACTTCCTCTCTGGGTTCAGAGGTAATGTTTTATTCACTGTAGTGTTTTAAAAACCCTCAATCAGACAAGTGGACATTTTATGCTTTTGAGGGTTTTGTATCTGCATAACACACTCAGATGAATTTGGTCTTAAGTGAAGCCCTCCAATTTTATCCAAACTCCACAAGAATCAACAGCTCCCAGTCAACATGTTTTGTGTTGTAGGATCAATTCAATTAGCATGTCCAAAGGCAAAATTACAGAATTAGAAACGTATACCTGCTTGTGTGTGAGGACGAACAGTTAAATTGGTGCCGTGACCCGGATGGGAGTGAGGTATAGGGGGATGAATGTAATGGAGGCCTGTGCAAGTAAAGGCTTAGATATACTCACAGCAGCTTTTTCGTTGTCCTTTTTTAGCGTGCCTGCCTCCATTGCCGGTGGCGCTGGTCGATTGTGAGTAGGACCAGTCACATATAGGGCAGGAATGTCAATGAAGCAAAATGCAGAACCTGATTTCACTAAGTCCAACATGTTCCTGGATCAACATCTTTTGAACAAAATTCCAATTAACCAGTCAGATTTGAGTGACAAGTTTACAGTTTATGTCAAGTTTAGGCTTACAACTAGGGTTAGGTACTTCTACATCAGTGTTATTCACCTATCATTTCGCTCTGATTTTAGGGATAACTTATGGGTAGGGTTAGGTTTAGAGGTAGGGATATGGTTAGGACTCAATTTTGAGACAGGAATCAACGATATATATTGACCCAGGAATGCGTCTAACTTGGCAAAATCAACATGTACAAAGTAAAATATTTAAGCTATTCTTTGTGGACGTTTTGGGGGTGGGGGGGTATTATCATACAGGATTGAAACTACATGAAAGTGAGTAAATGATGTTGAGTTGTTCATTTCCTGAGCGACAGCAACAGTTTCCAAGGGAATTGAATGATTATGCAAATGGAACAGCAACACAATATGGCGACTACCAATGGGAGCACAGAAAATGATACATTTAGAAACATTGGCATTCGTACATTTTATACAATCTCACTACGCCCCAGTGAGAGTTAGGTTTAGGGGTGGACATTCATGCTTACTTTATTTTCTAAAAATCATACGTTTTTGACCAACAACGTGAATTAATACAAAATTGCCACTTCGTAAAATAATCATGTTTTTCTATTAAATCGTGCTGGAATGCAGACTAGAAACCAACAATACAGTGACCTCCAATAATTTAAGTGCTGGTAGTGTGAATAAACATATTTAATTAATTATTTTAACTTTCACAGCCTTCATTGCTGTGTTAAAACTGATGTTGGGGGTATGGATGTATGTAGGTTGATGTGTATTAATAATGTGGATTTCAATATAATCAAGATTAAATTATACATGTTCGATATTGCTGATTTTAGCTCTGAAGCTAAAAAACTTGAGAAATGATTCACGGTAAACAGTCGTTAACCTCTCTCTATTAAAGGGGGTCTGCAAACTGTGACATTTAGAGTAAATCAACACTTATGGATATATATATAATAAATGAACAGAAAACAAACAAGTTGTGGGATAAATAATCACTCTTAAAGTTCATAGCCTGCTGTGTTTGCCACCTCAGGGTAACAGGCCCAATTAATATTTATTAATTAAAAGAACCCTGATGATTGCAGTTCTTCACCCGCAGGCTATGCGGAAATATATGAATATGTGTGCGACCAAACAAGGCATCAATACAGCCTAAATGCCTGCGACAGAAAATAAGCATTAAAAAGTGCAGTGGCTGTATAATTAATCATTATGATTTCCCTCAGGGATCTGTAATTATAGGAACAGCATGTGTTAGTATGCGGTATGCAGACTGGCTGTATTTCTGGTAGATGGCATTGCTGATCTTTCACTATTCTTCTGCTGCCATTCCATTATTTTGTTTCACAATTGCCAGACAAACAGTGATTTGTACAGTGCTTACAGTCTGTCTGAGCACAAGTCTTGGTCATTTTTCAAAACGCCAGCCGTGCATTATTCATTACGAAACATCTGCTTTTACTTTCTCTCTTTGAAACTTCTCTAAAAGACCTAAAAGAGTTATCCAAGGACTAGTTTTGAAAAAATGAGGACAACTATTCCGCCCCTGTGCCCGCTTCCAACATCTTCCCATTTCACTCTCTCCATCTATCCCTCATTTGCATTGTGCTCTGTCCGGCGATGACCGGCGATTCCTCTCTCTGGGGGCCGGAGAGGGTTTCCATGGTGACTCAGTGGGTGTCTGAGCGTGAGGGTGGTCTGAAGGATGGCGACTTCCTCTTTCAACTACATGACATGAGCACAAAAAGAACAGCTCTGAAAGAGAGGGCTGAAAAAAAGGGAGTAGAAAGGAGGTGAGGAGGGGTGGGCCATCGGGGGTCAGGAATAGGGGTCAGTGTAATTTGCACAGCGCTGCTTCTCTTTGATAAAGGGCGGTGAGAGGGAGCGTGGTGCATCTGTAGGGTTCCTGACTGCCTGTGTGCAGGGAATATCCATCGCTCATTCAGGGCTTGTTGAAATACAAAGAAGCATCAGGAGAGTACAAAAGTAGAGGGAGAAAGTTACCCCAGGAGATAAACACAGATATGCCTCTCTTGTCTTTCTAATGGACCACAAATTCTCTGTAAAAGTCTGGGGCTGGATTCAGAAAACATTTTTAACTGCTATTTTCTAAGTTAAAGGGTTAGTTCACCCAAAAATGAAAATAATGTCATTAATTACTCACCCTCATGTCGTTCTACACCCGTAAGACCTTAGTTCATCTTCGGAACACAAATTAAGATATTGTTGATGAAATCTGATGGCTCAGTGAGGCATCTATTGAGAGCAAAGCCACTGAAACTCTCAAGGTCCATAAAGGTACTAAAAACATATTTGAAACTGTTCATGTGAGTTTAGTGGTTCTATCTTAATATTATAAAGCGACAAGAATACTTTTTGTGCGCCCAAAAAAAAAAAAAAAAAAAAAAACGACTTTTCAACAATATATATATGGGCCGATTTCAAAACACTGCTTCGTGAAGCTTCTGAGCTTTATGAATCTTTTGTTTCAAATTAGTGATTCGGATCTCCTATCAAACGGCTAAACTGCTGAAATCACGGGACTTTGGCACTCTGATTCACTAATTCGATTCGTAAAGCTCTGAAGCAGTGTTTTGAAATCGGCCCATATACAGGTGCTGGTCATATAATTAGAATATCATCAAAAAGTTGATTTATTTCACTAATTCCATTCAAAAAGTGAAACTTTTCATTATACATTACACACAGACTGATATATTTCAAATGTTTATTTCTTTTAATTTTGATGATTATAACTGACAACTAAGGAAAATCCCAAATTCGGTATCTCAGAAAATTAGAATATTACAAAGAAAGGATTTTTAGAAATCTTGGCCAAATGAAAAGTATAAACATGAAAAGTATGAGCATGTACAGCACTCAATACTTAGTTGGGGCTCCTTTTGCCTGAATTACTGCAGCAATGCGGCGTGGCATGGAGTCGATCAGTCTGTGGCACTGCTCAGGAGTTATAAGAGCCCAGGTTGCTCTGATAGTGGCCTTCAGCTCTTCTGCATTGTTGGGTCTGGCATATCACATCTTCCTCTTCACAATACCCCATAGATTTTCTAGCCAATTAAGAACAGGGATACCATGGTCCTTAAACCAGGTACTGGTAGCTTTGGTACAGTGTGCAGGTGCCAAGTCCTGTTGGAAAATGAAATCTGCATCAGCAGCAGGAAGCATGAAGTGCTCTAAAACTTCCTGGTATATGGCTGCGTTGACCTTGGACCTCAGAAAACACAGTGGACCAACACTAGCAGATGACATGGCACCCCAAACCATCACTGACTGTGGAAACTTTACACTCGACCTCAAGCAACGTGGATTGTGTGCCTCTCCTCTCTTCCTCCAGACTCTGGGACCCTGATTTCCAAAGGAAATGCAAAATTTACTTTCATCAGAGAACATAACTTTGGACCACTCAGCAGCAGTCCAGTCTTTTTTGTCTTTAGCCCAGGTGAGACGCTTCTGACGCTGTCTGTTGTTCAAGAGTTCAAGGAATGCGACAGCTGAAACCCATGTCTTGCATACGTCTGTGCGTAGTGGTTCTTGAAGCACTGACTCCAGCTGCAGTCCACTCTTTGTGAATCTCCCCCACATTTTTAAATGGGTTTTGTTTCACAATCCTCTCCAGGGTGCGGTTATCCCTATTGCTTGTACACTTTTTTCTACCACATCTTTTCCTTCCCTTCACCTCTCTGTTAATGTGCTTGGACACAGAGCTCTGTGAACAGCCAGCCTCTTTTGCAATGACCTTTTGTGTCTTGCCCTCCTTGTGCAAGGTCTTTTGGACAACAGTCAAGTCAGCAGTCTTCCCCATGATTGTGTAGCCTACAGAACTAGACTCAGAGACCATTTAAAGGCCTTTGCAGGTGATTTGAGTTAATTAGCTGATTAGAGTGTGGCACACAGGTGTCTTCAATATTGAACCTTTTCACAATATTCTAATTTTCTGAGACACTGAATTTGGGATTTTCCAGTTGTCAGTTATAATCATCAAAATTAAAAGAAATAAACATTTGAAATATATCAGTCTGTGTGTAATGAATGAATATAATATACAAGTTTCACTTTTTGAATGGAATTAGTGAAATAAATCAACTTTTTGATGATATTCTAATTATATGACCAGCACCTGTAGATATTGTTACAAAAAAAGTCGTTATTTTGTTTTTTGGAGCACAAAAAGTATTCTTGTTGCTTTTAATATTAAGATAGAACCACTGAACTCACATGAACTGTTTCAAATATGTTTTTAGTACCTTTATGGACCTTGAATGGCTTTCAATGGCTTTGCTCTCAATAGAGGTCTCACTGAGCCATCAGATTTCATCAACAATATTTTAATTTGTGTTCTGAAGCTGAACGAAGGTCTCATGGGTGTAGAACGACATGAGGGCGAGTAATAAATGGTAATAATTTTTTTTTTTTTTTTTTTTTTTTTCATTTTTGGGTGAACTAACCCTTTAAAAGTACTTTGAGTTCCCAAAAACATTCCATAAGAATATCCTTCTTTTTTCTTAAGACTGTTCGGTTACACTTTATTTTAAGGTGTCTAAGGTGTAATTATATATTTAAGTACTGAGTAATATTAAGTAACTACATGTACGGTTAGGATTAAAGTTTGGTTTAGGGTTAGTTGCATGTAATTATGCATAATTTATAGTTATTACTATAGTAACTACATGTAACATATGTAACAATGACACTGTAAAATAAAGTGTTACTGAATGTTCTAAAACAAAACCTAAGAATTATTTTAATTCCTGTAAAAAAAAAATAAAAAAAAAACGTTATTAAGAATCATTTTAAATAACCTTTTAAATTTAGGACTCCAACTTGTCTTAAATCCCCAAAGGTAAAATGTTTAATTTATTGGGCTGTTTCAAATATTGAACATTACAACTTCACACTAGCTACATCTAATACGTATTACTATAGGGAAGTGACACCAATGATCAGTCATGATTATGTGTGGCAAATAGAGACCTTGTTTTTGATTATATATTTATGACAATTTTTGGCAACATTTATCACAAATGAGTGCACTTCATTTTGAGAGAGACTCAAAATAACTGTTCAAAATACACAGCACAACTCCCGTCAAGCCAATTTATAGTTTTCACGTGACATCATACTCATAGGAACGTCCACTTGGAGGTCAAAACAAGACTTTCCTCCATTGCACACCACTTATTTTTACCAGTTTTGTACTAAGTACAGATGTACTAAGACAGTAATACTAAAAGAGCAAATTCAGGGTACATTTACATGATAATGATGTACTAAAAATGAAATACCGCTTTTCACGGACAGACGATAACATCGTCAAAACGATCCCCGTTCACATGGATCCACAAAAACGATTAAAAATGCTGTATTATTAATTCCAGGCAAGTAGCTGGCAATGGCTCTCTGTAAAGAAACACTACATGCCTATAGACTGAACACGTAATAGACAAGCACATATTTCATGTTTTTGTAATTTAGACAGAGACAATAACGGTATTGTTTTAAAAAACTTGCACATCGTATCCTGTTTTTAAAAGCTTGCTTTTTCAGCTCCCCAAAACGCTGTTGTGTATACACTCAAAATGACGAGTGTCCTAGACTAAAGTGCAGGTTTGAGCTGTTTTAAAGTGGACCTATTATGCCCCCATTTACAAGATGTAAAATAAGTCTCTGATTTCCCCAGAGTGTGTATGTGAAGTTTTAGCTCAAAATACCCCACAGATAATTTTTTATAGCATGTTAAAATTGCCACTTTTTGGGGTTGCGCAAAAATGCACCGTTTCAGTGTGTGCCCTTTAAATGCAAATGAGCTCCTGCACTCGGCCTAAGAGGGCGGAGCTTCAAGAGCTCCTTCTCCCCTGTCAGGATTCAGTCAGGACGCACTATAATGTCAGAAACTGTGAATATATGGTGCATGGAGATAGAACAGGTATAGTTTAGTTCAATTACGGTTATAACTTATATTGTCTTCTTGTTTTTATCCACTATATTAGTACAAGTCTGTTTACCGATGAGATTTATAACATTTATTGTACTTAATAAATATGAAG
Source organism: Elopichthys bambusa (assembly GCA_037101425.1). NCBI lineage: Eukaryota > Metazoa > Chordata > Actinopteri > Cypriniformes > Xenocyprididae > Elopichthys > Elopichthys bambusa. The sequence continues at coordinate 26,649,790 of CM074451.1, read as the reverse complement.
CATCTGTCTTCACTCTAGAAAATCACTAAGAGCTTAATAAAACAGTAAACTAACAGTAAACAAATATATAAAGACATTATGCCTTTATATCCGTAAATCAACTCTGATGAACTGTAATAAAGTGCCCTCACCTTTGTTACTGCCGTATCCAGTATCACTCTGGAGACTGTATGTTTTGTATTGTCCCTTTGTATTGACATTCTTCACAAAACAGTCTGATGATTCACGCAGACAAAAACTAATTTCGGCAGAGTTGAGGGAGCATTTTCTTCAAAAACAAAATGAATCCACCTCATCTTCAGCGGCTCAGATTTAGGGAGTAAATGGAGAGAGCTATGTGGATTAATACATCCAGCTACAGAACACTTGGGAGACGTTCTCGTCAGTGCAGTAATGGCGGACTGCGTACAACTGGCTGTGAACTCGCTCAGGGCGGTTCTATGTTAAAACAACATTCGTGGGTGGGGCATGTGGCTAATGTAACGTCACACTGCCAGGGATCTGGAAACGGATTGTTCAGAGACACTGCTTATGATTTATGGGGATTAAAAAAAAAGGAGTGGTTGGATTGTTATCATTATAGGGTGGTTGTGTTCACACACTGCCAACACACATAACTGCATAATAGGTCCCCTTTAACTAAAAGCGACTTGTACTGACATACCTTAAAATATGTCAATGTCATTGTTTTGTCTCAAGATGCACAACAGTAATGTTTTTTTCTAGGGTATGTTTATAAAAGCTGCTTAAATGTCCTAATTGAACTAAGGCCTAATCCTGGCTTAGTCTAAGCCCTGTCTGTGAAACTGGGCCTTAATGTCTTCTCTTATCTTCAGTTGATTTCATTGAAGGCTGTGACTGAAGTCCGTTGTAGCTCTTGTGTTTCTCTTTCCTTCAGTGATTCTGCTTGTTAACAGCAGGTGTTCATCATTAATGCTCAATCATCACTTAATTATCTGATTGAATTCAACACTGCTTCAATGGTACTTTAACTCAGTAGTGCACACACATGTACGCTAGACAGTGTTACTCTAACCTGGGCATTTTTACTATTACATAAATCTTACCTATTTCATTTACATATGACTGACAAATATGAATTACATTAAGTTTATTAGTGTGCTTATGTTAAAACGAATGTAATCCAAATGGATGGAAAATTTGAATGTAATTAAATTACATAAAACTTAAATTTTGTTTTTTAGTATGAATGGCCAAAACGAATAAAAAGTTTTCCTAAGTATACACCCTATTGATGATGCATACTATATAGAGGCAAGCAGATGAACATAGATTCTAAACTCAGTGTTTAAGCATTATTTAAAAAACATTATAAAGAAAATGCTTAACCATTTACCGTGCTGCGATCATATTCTGGGCTCATCTGCTCTCATGTATAGTATGCATTATCAATGAGGTGTATATTTTAAGGCACTTTAAGTGTTTTTCACGTTAAGATTTTTAAAATGTCTTGCTGTTTTTAATGATTGAAATACTGCAGCAGGTTTATGCAAGTGCCCAAAACTTTCATTCTATTTAAATACTTTTGTTTTTCTTATTTTTAGATGTGATCTAAATATTTGTGGTTTGAAATGGGAAATCAGACTCGATCAGCGAGTCTTTGGCAGGAACTACCATACAATAATACCAAAGACTTAAGAAAGAAAATATGTTCTTAAGAAAATATTTAAGTACTTATACATTTTTCAAGAATTGCACTTATGGACATTCTTACGAACATCTTAGAATTTATACATTTCTTTAACTATTTCTTTAAAAGATTTTCATAAATTCTGCCCTTGCTTCTGGACCTTCATTTTTAATTAAAATGCATTGTGGGAAAATTTTCCTCCCGCCAAACAGATACCAGCTTCTAGAGCATGAATGTGGAACATCAGACCCTGAGAGACATCCTACCACATTGTGAATATCTTCACTTCTATTCTTACAAATACTCACAGGGACAGAAGCCAATGACAAAATTATAAATGGACTGCATTATTCTTAGTCTAACTTTACATACGCTTACATAAGAAAGCACAGAGCAGTTATTCAGATGTCCAGCGTCTACTCAAACTCAGTTGATCCACTGCAACTTTTTCCTAAGTGCTTGATAATATATTTGAGTGCATTTACATTTATGAATAATTGATGGTGCAAGTGGTTCAGGAAAAGTGTGTTGGTTTACATAGTGTAAGATTCACATGTCAGTGAGCGAGCTTGTGTATAATGTAACAGGGACATGTAAGTCAGTGTTACTGCATTACTGTAGTCCCGCTTACCTCTGTGTTCATATGATACTGATTCTTACGCACACACACGTACAGTACAGTACATATTCCTTGACTGCAGGTTTGTTCCTAAAAGCTGCCGCTGCCTTCCTAACCGTCAATGCACTTCACAGGTAACCGCATTGGAACACTCTACATAGGCTGCACAAATAGCTAGCATTATAATGAGAGAAATTACAAAATTAATTTCAAAAGAGGTGATATTAGCATGTTGCTAATTGAATTATATTTAGCGATAACTGCTTGGTTACAAACATTCTTCCAAATATCTTCCTTTGTGTACAGCAGAACAAAGAATGTATACAGATTTGGAACAACTTGAGGTTGAGTAAATGATGACAGAATTTTCATTTTTGGGTGAACTATCTCTTTAATATCTCTTTAACGCATGCGTCGTGCAATGTTTACAACATAAACAGCATAGGAGACGAACAGGGAAGAGAAGAAATTGTTGAATAAAGTCATTATTTTTGTGTTGTTTTTGCGCACAAAAGGTATTCTCGTCGCTTCATCACATTAAGGCAGAACCACTGCAGTCACGTGAACTATTTTAACAATGTCTTTACTACCTTTTGGACCTTGAATGTGATAATTATGTTACTTTCTATGAGGGATAAAAAACCTCGGATTTCATCAAAAATATCTTAATTTGTGTTCCGAAGATGAACGAAGGTCTTACAGGTGTGGAATGACATGAGGGTCAGTAATTAATGACAGAAACGTGAACTACCCTTTATACGATCATTTTATGTGATGAATAGATTTAATTTAGGCTTTTATTTACATATAAGCATTCATCAACTCATGGTAAACGGAAGCTCAAGTATGTCTGCTTGACACGTGCAACCAATTATGTTCATTCTCATGTTACGTATCACGTTCGAGTTTCAGAAAGAGGTTTGGTTGAGCTTCTGTTTATGTTCGCTGATCAATGTTTATATGTGAGTAACAGCCTAAATTAAATCTGTTCATTAGATAAAGGGATTGTGTCTCTTTAGTTTTACGATCTCTTTATGAACTTTTTGAAGCGTCAAAGTGTCAGCTGCGTAGCTGTCAATGAAGGAACAGAAATCTCTCAGATTTCATCAAAAATATCTTCATTTGTGATCCAAAGATGAATGAAAGTCTTACAGGTTTGGAACGACATGAGGGTAAATAAATGATGACAGAATTTTCATTTTTGAAACTATCAAAAATGAAACTATCCCTTTTAGTTACTATGTTTTGGAACTCAGCATGCGTCTGTTCATACTGCTCCAGTCTCAGTGGCAGCATTATCCTTGTCAAATAACACATCAGATTTCAGCCAACAACTTCCACATTTGACTTTCGTGACTAATAAACCGACTTCCTCCTGTCTGAGGGGTGTTTGAGGCGCTCTGAGCTCATATAATTGAAGGAAAACGCGTGGGCTTGTTCTTTGTGTCTGGGATGCTTATTTGAGAGAACGGAACAGGAACTGAGGATTCATTTGTTTGGAACTCAGAGTACATCTATAATAGAGTGTTGGCATTCACTTATATACACACTGTTCTCTTTTCCAGTCCTCTCTATTCCATCATCTCACCTCACCCGTGTCTTCATATCTATCTGCCTTATTATTTTCTCTCACCCTTCTCCGTCTCTCTTCTTTTTCTCTGACGTGGTCATGGTAACCTTCTCAATGTCAGTTACACAACAGTGAAGAAGAAGGTAAAGGCAATTTTTATAACAGCTCCACCTTATTAACCTTCTCAAGTCTAAGAAGGGTGTGTGTCATTCCACAAACTCTCTCTTTCACTTTCTGAGACAGTTGGCCATAGTTAACAGTAGTTTTCTCCTTTGTAACAGGTACAGACAGATCGCTGGGAGATGTTTGTCACAGTTCTGTCCTTCTTCTCTTGCATTTTACAGTAAACCCGAGTTTATCTCTGCTTACCCAGCTAACAAAAAGAAGTTCTCAGAACATTTTGTTAACATTCCCTTTAAGTTATGAAAACGTTATTTCTGAATGATTTTTAAACATTGAAAATGTCCGTCCTGAAACGTCCATGTATCAAGAATGTTTTTTCTTGGTTTATGTGAATGTTAGAGGAACATTCCATTCTATCATTTTGGAAATGTTATTTTGTAATATTTTCGGAAACGTTCAAATTATCAATTTTTTTACGTATTAAGAAAGTTTTTTCTTGGTTTATGTGAACGTCAGAGGAACATTCCATTCTATCATTTTGGAAATGTTATGAAAACGTTATTTTTTACTGTAGTAGTACACTAACTGTGTTAGAGTCTCTGGGAAGTACACAGTCCAAAACATGGAATCATAAAGAGCAAAGCTTACGTTTTCTAAACCGAAAACACAACCCCACCAAGTTAAACAAGGGAAAAAAGAACACAAACTCAAACATACAACTAGACAGCACACAAGTCAAATTTAACAAGACATGTGGAAAACAACACCATAGAAAAAGAAAACATAACAAAATTGTGTTCTGCATATAAGTGTTTGGATTTCAAACATTGTCAATTTACAGTGATGCCTCAGGCTGAAGAGAGACCTTATAGTGTATTATTTAATATATATATATATATATATATATATATATATATATATATATATATATATATTGAATGTTTAAAAACGGGATATTTTGAATGTTTAAAAAATATTTTAGGAATAATATTTTCATAACTTAATGGGAATGTTATCAAAACATTCTAAAAACATATTTTTAGCTGAGATGAAGTCAGTGTATTATTCCTTCTTGCCTGTATATTCTATATACAACTTGCTCTTCAGTTCTATTTAATGATCAAACAAGTAGTAACATGTTAGATAAACTTCCAACTAACATTTCAAAAACATTTAGCAAATATTAATAACATCATGAAGACGCTACGACAATGTTGTTCTAACGTTTTCTCTCAATGTTATGAGAATGTTCTTTAAGTAAAAATAACATTGTATGGACGTTCCATGAAAGTTGTTCTCACAACGTTTTCTCTATATTATGAGAACATTCATTAAGTACAGATTACATTGTAAGGACGTTTCATGAACGTTGTACTCAGAACGTATTATGATAACATTATGAAAACATTCAGCAAATAATAATAGCATTAAAAGGATGTTCTGAGAATGTTATCCTAGGAACGTTTTCTCTCAACATTATGAGAACATAAGTCAAGTTAAAATAACATCATAAAGATGCTCCAAGAACGTTGTTATGAGAACGTTTTCGCTCAACATTATGAGAACATCAGTCAAGTACAGATAACATGATAACGACGTTTCAAGAACGTTGTTATGAGAACGTTTTCGCTCAACATTATGAGAACATCAGTCAAGTACAGATAACAACGTTTCAAGAACGTTGTTATGAGAATGTTTTCGCTCAACATTATGAGAACATCAGTCAAGTACAAATAACATGATAACATTTCAAGAACGTTGTTATGAGAACGTTTTCGCTCAACATTATGAGAACATCAGTCAAGTACAGATAACAACGTTTCAAGAACGTTGTTATGAGAACGTTTTCGCTCAACATTATGAAAACATCAGTCAAATGCAAATAACATGATAACGACGTTTCAAGAACGTTGTTATGAGAACGTTTTCGCTCAACATTATGAAAACATCAGTCAAATGCAAATAACATGATAACAACGTTTCAAGAACGTTGTTATGAGAATGTTTTCGCTCAGCATTATGAGAACATCAGTCAAGTACAGATAACATGATAACGACGTTTCAAGAACGTTGTTATGAGAACGTTTTCGCTCAACATTATGAGAACATCAGTCAAGTACAGATAACAACGTTTCAAGAACGTTGTTATGAGAACGTTTTCGCTCAACATTATGAAAACATCAGTCAAATGCAAATAACATGATAACGACGTTTCAAGAACGTTGTTATGAGAATGTTTTTCACTCAGCATTATGAGAACATCAGTCAAGTACAGATAACATGATAACGACGTTTCAAGAACGTTGTTATGAGAACGTTTTCGCTCAACATTATGAGAACATCAGTCAAGTACAAGCTGGTTAACCAAACCACGCTGTTCTCAGAAGCTCACCACAGCGCAGGTTCCCAGCATATCACTGACAGAAATGCGCTGCAGGTTCCTGCCTGAGGAAGAAATCTTGTTCTACAGGGTCACATAATTTACATATAGTTATATTTTTTCTTTTTATCTCATACCCATTTCCCTATCCTTTAGTTATTTTAATGTCACATCTCAAAGGCATTCAATTGATTCTATCCCTCATGACATTCAGTGTATAGCTGCCAAAAGTGCTCCCCTGTGGCAGAAGACGTCAAAAGTGGGCTGAAGGGTGTGCCGAAGATGCTTTATTATTTTTAGGTTGATCCTGGCAGCTGTTTGGATTAAATTTCTGCTCTGAGTCATGGCATGTTTATTGGCAAATTCTTTAAATATTTTAGCCATAAGGGAAAGATGGTAACGTTTTTTATACATATATATATATACACACACTTTCATTTCAGTTCACTCATACACTGATAAAAAAAAATAATTATTATTTTTTTAAGTAGTATTAAGTATTTTTAATACATTTTTTTTTTTTTTTTTAATACAGTAATGTTCCATTTGTTAATATTAGTTGTAACCAGTGGCCTCTGAAGTCTCTTTAGCTGAGCTTTCACCTGAGGGTTCAGCATTATACTGTTTTTGGTAGTAATTTGTAAGGGATTTTGTATAATTATAATTCATCCTTGTAGATGCAGTAGATAGCAGTGGCAGAGCTCAAGCCTGAAGCTATTGGGGCAGAACCTGGCAAAACTGATAACAAATAATGAATATTATGATTAGCCTGCCTTTGGTCCAGAGCTGACTAAACATACACATGGTGTCTAGAACTGATTACAAAAGATGCTGCATTGGAACAGAAAATGAGGTAAGAAATAACTGAGAGTGATAGGGATAGCAGTTGTTCTCAACAAGGGGGCCAGGGCCGACTAGAGGGCCTCAGCAATCCTCCAGGGGGACCCTTAGAAGTCTTAAAATGATTTAAAGTATTAGTTCACTTCAGAATTAAAATTTCCTGATAATTTACTCACCCCCATGTCATCTAAGATGTTTATGTTTTTCTTTCTTCAGTCAAATAGAAATTATGGTTTTTGAGGAAAACATTTTAGTATTTTTCTCCATATAGTGCACTTCAACAGGGACCAACAGGTTGAAGGTCCAAATTGCAGTTTCAGAGCAGCTTCAAAGGGGTCTACAGGATCCCAGATGAGGAATAAGGGTCTTGTCTGGGATCGTGTAGAACCCTTTGAAACTGCACTGAAACTGACATTTGGACCTTCAACCCGTCGAACCCCACTGAAGTCCACTATATGGAGAAAAATCCTGGAATGGTTTCCTCAAAAACCATAATTTCTTTTCGACTGAAGAAAGAAAAACATAAACATCTTAGATGACATGAGGGTGAGTAAATTATCAGGAAATTTTAATTCTGAAGTTCAAAAGAAGTACCTAATCCTTCAGACAGTACGCGATTTTGGACGCAGCCTGAGTCATTGAATCATTCATTCAACCGATTTCTTTAAACACACTGATGATTCATTCTGAAAGGAATCACCACTATGTTGCTCGGAGATGCTCAACTGTTAATTGCTGTAGCTTTGTTTGAAAGTATTTACGTTGGAAAAGCAAAAATTGACAAAACCAACTGGTAATATTGTTTTTATAATGTAAGTTACTCAATATTAGTGTCTTCACATGTAAAAAAATAACACTTTTTAGTCCTTTGTTTATATCACAGTCTAGACAAACCATGAATTTCTACTTACTGCTTGTCGATGGCAAACAGAGGGCTGGTTCATAAAAAATGTGGTTTTGCGTTTAATAAAGGCCAAAGCCACTGGAAGGCAAGCATACAACCTTTAGCCAAAAAAGCGTAACGCTAATGCTAACGCTCCGGCAGTACGCAGGGAAGGAGTTTTGTACGGCAGGCACTCATGTCACTGCCATTACACAATATGCTGAGAGGTGCCGCACATGATTTAGTTAGCCGTTACGCTTTCTCCAATGGTAAGAGCTCTCACCTCCCTATAATATACAATCTCTGATAAAGGCTTCAACCGTTGCCACGTCTCACGCAAGCGCGGTGTATTTGATGCCAACTCAAGTTCAATCGTTGACACGCAGCGGCTCGTCAGTCTCAGTGGGCCGTGTATCATTTGTCGAATATTTCTCTCATTTCATTTCTGTTTCATAGCATGTCTCATAATAGCACGTCTATATGTTGCACTTTATTTCCTGTACTATTTCTTAACGCTACATCTCGCGTTTTTAAACGCAAAAACACGTTAACTAAATTTTAGGAATAAAGGGCACAAAACTCCCCCCAATAATACTCCTATTTCTGATTTAAGGATGTGTAATCGTGGATATTACATGAGCTCTTTTGTACTTAACATCTGAGTAAGGGTGGAGTTTGTTTATTATCTGAAGCATTTATACACTCATATGTGAATTTGTGTGTATTGCAAGGTAAGTGCACAACACCACATACTGCAATCCAGATTAGATGTCTCTCGTTAATGTGAATTAATCTGATCTGGATTACAAAAGCTCAGTTTGGAGAGAACATGTAAAGTTCAAGCCATGATCCAGTTCCCCTCGCATGGCACAGTGTTGTTTTAAACCTTGCTGAAAAGACAAAGATTAAATTTAATCCATCCTGCCCATTAGATTAAGGGTAGGATTGGTTATAGAGCAAATTCTGATCTTCAACATGTAATCTCCTCGCTGTGTGCTTCTCACTACACCACACTGTGTGGAAAAGCCTAGGTGGTGTCTTTTCTAAATGAATGACTCTTGAAAGCAAGTGCCAGGGCATTCGTCAGCTTCCTGACACTCAGACAGTGATAGATATATGCAACCTTTCTTGCCTCAGCAAGAGGAAGAGAAAAAGAGGTAGGCACTTTTCTCTGTTACCAAGAAAGAATAGGAGGGAATGAGATTGTGGATAAACAGTGAGAGAGAGAGAGCGAGAGAGAGAGGCAGGCAACTTTACTTTGATATGGAAACTATTTGTCTAGCCCTTCCTTCCTCCCATGCTTTCATTTGCCTTGATCTGTCCTATTCTCCCTTCATCATCCTCTTATTTTCTCTTCTGCTTTGTTTTTTTTTTTTTTTTTTCTATTACAGGGCATTCAAATACCAGCCTTGAAGTTTCCTGGGAAAGAAAAGTTCTCTTTAAAGTGCCTACGATGCTGCTTTTTCACCTGTCCAATGGCTCACAGTAGGTCAGCCTACAGAAAGTGCACACACACACACACACACACACACACACACACACGCACACACACACACACACACACAAATAAATTACATTTACACTGCCAGTCAAAAGTTTGGAATATTTAAGATTTTATAAAAGTTTTTGACAGAAGTCTCTCTAAATGCAGTAATATTGTGAAATATTATTATAATTTAACAGAACTGTTTTTTTATGTTCACATATTTTGTGATGGCAAAGCTGAATTTTCAGCATTATTATTCCAGTCTTCAGTGTCACATGATCCTTCAGAAATCATTCTAATATGCTGATTTGCTGCGAAAACTGTGATAGACTACCATTCAAAAGTTTGGGGTAAGTAAGAAAAAAAAAAATAATAATACTTTTATTCAGCAAGGACACATTAAATTGATCAAAAGTGACAGTAAATACATTTATAATGTTACAAAATCTTAAATAAATGGTGTTCTTTTGACCTTTCTACTAAGCAAAGAATCTTAAATAAAAATGTATCATGGTTTCCAAAAAGAGTTAAGCAGCTGTTATCAACATTGATAATAATACCGACCATATGCTGATTTGATGCTCAATTACTGTTGGTGCTCAATTATTAACAAATTGAGCACTGGTAATAATTGAGCATCAAATCAGCATATTAGAATGATTTCTGAAGGATCATGTGACAATGAAGACTGGCGTAATGATGCTGAAAATTCAGCTTTGACATCACTGGAATAAATTTCATTCTAAAACATTATTTTTTTGGTCAATTAAATGGAGCCTTAGTGAGCATAAGAGACTTCTTTCAAAAACTTTTGACTGGTAGTATACAGTGGGTACGGAAAGTATTCAGACCCCCTTAAATTTTCCACTCTTTGTTATATTGCAGCCATCTGCTAAAATCATTTAAGTTCATTTTTTTCCCTCATTAATGTACACACAGCACCCCATATTGACAGAAAAACACAGAATTGTTGACATTTTTGCAGATTTATTAAAAAAGAAAAACTGAAATATTACATGGTCTTAAGTATTCAGACCCTTTGCTCAGTATTTAGTAGAAGCACCCTTTTGATCTAATACAGCCATGAGTCTTTTTGGGAAAGATGCAACAAGTTCCCTTTCAAGGGAACTCGCGTTGCGTCGAGAAATTGACGCTTTGGGAACGCAACGCGTGATGTCGTCATGAAGCACCTGTGAAATCAGTCCAATGGTGTGTCGAGACGTCAGAAGCGGGTGACGTCACGGCCAGGAAGCTATAAAGCACGCTCAAACAAAGCAACGCTAGCTTCTGTGTCTTCAGTTGCGCTCTGTGTCTCGTATGTCTTATTTGGTGTTGTTTGTCATTATTACCCCTCGTTATTATGGCCGAGAAGCAATTTAGATCTTGTGTTCATCCCTGCCCACGTTACATCACGGGCGGGGATACACATGATCTTTGTGTTGCCTGCTTGGGAGCGGAGCATGCCCGGTCAGCACTCGAGGGTGCTGGCTGTGAGCACTGCGACCGCCTTCCATTGCGGACGCTCCGCTCCCGCCTGGCGCTGTTTGATGAGGGCGCTCAGGCTCGCGTTCCCCAGGGTTCGGGTCCCGCTGCTGCCGAGGCACAGCGCCGATCCAGATCTTGGGGATCGCAAATGGATTTGTCAGAGGGGTTTGAGACGGGCCCCGCCCTATCTCAGCCCTCACCTGACAGATCCAGTGCTTTTTCTCAGTGCTTGGAAGCACGCTTTGCGGTTCCTTCCACACTGGGTGAAGCACCGGTGCTCAACGTGTCCAGCTCCGAGGAGCTGGATGTGGAGAGCACCGACGTAGCAGAGAGTGAGGACTCGCCATCCCACTCTCCGGCTTACGAGGAGCTGGTAGAGGTCATAACTCGCGCCGTGGCCAAACTAAATATTGACTGGCCGGCGGAGAGGCAGGACGTTCGTCCTAAAAGTAAATTGGATGAGCGCTTCCTGCCCTCGCGAGCGCAGCCTCCCCGTCGGGGTCTCCCTTTCTTCCCAGACCTCCACACTGAGGTGTCAAGGTCCTGGAAGAAACCGGCCTCCTATCGCGTGCATAGTGCTCAAACCACGCACTATGCATCGATAGTGGGGCTCAAGGAGCATGGGTATGGGACGATGCCAAAGGTGGAGGAGACGCTTGCTAGCTATCTCTCTCCACAATCGGCATCGCCCCTAAAGGCCCCGACACTGCCCACCAAGCCTGTGAGGGTTACATCTAGCTTGGTGGGCAAAGCTTATCAGGCCTCTGGTCAGGCTGCGGCATGCCTTCACACTATGGGCGTGCTGCAGGCCTACCAAGCCGAACTTCTGGGGGATATTGATGAGGGCGGGGGAATGACTCCCGACGTAGTCGATGAGCTGCGTCGGGCAGCTGATTTATCTCTCCGGGCCACCAAGGAGACGGCCAAATCTGGTGGCCACGGAGAGGCATTTATGGCTCAACCTTAGCTCCATTAAAGATAAGGATAAGCATTTCCTGCTGGACGCCCCGCTTACGCCTCCTGGCCTCTTCGGCGACGCTGTCAATACGGTCATTGTCATTGGCTAATAAACAAGCGGCGGCGTTCCAGAAGCTCCTCCCCCGCCGCTCTCATACCCCCGGGGCTGCTCAACAACACCAGCAGCCCCACACTTCTAAAGCCAGCTCCTCACAACAACATCGTGCTGCCCAGAAGCAGAGCGTTACCACCCGTACTCCCCCTCAGCGACACGGGGGGACGGGTGGTCTCAACCGCAGCCTTCGAGGGGTAGGATGGATCTGCGATCCGTCCTTATCGCCAAGAAGGCTGCGGGGAAAAAGCCCTGACGCCAGCAGCGTCAGGACTTTGAGGGCAGTCCCCTCCGGAGAGAGGTGTTTTACTCCTCAGCGCACAGCGCTCACTTCTCTTCGGTGCCCTCAGGGGACCGTTCTGCCAACCCTGCCATTCCAGGGCGCAGCGGCCCCCAGCGAACATTCACTCAAGCATCCGCCCGTAAGTTTAGCGGTGCTGGGGTGTTCGCTCCCTCCGAGGAGGGTCTCAGAGCGATCAGTTCGGTTGCCCCCTGCCGGTGCGCCGCATCGGGGCACCGAACTGGTTATTCAAGATATACCAGAGGCCAGTCTCGAGAGACTGGTTCCCTTAGTAGAATATCTGACAGCGTGGAAGCTACTGCCAAATATTTCTCAATGGGTCCTGCGTACAATCGAAAAAGGTTATGCCATTCAGTTCGGGTTCGGGTCTCGCCCACTGTGGTGGGCCCCGAGCAGGCTCTGGTTTTGGAACAAGAAGTAAAAACTGGAGAAAGGAGCCATAGATTATGTACTTCCCTCCGATGCAGAGAACGGTTTCTACAGCCGTTACTTTATTGTTCCAAAGAAGGATGGCGGGCTGCGTCCTATTCTAGATCTTCGTCAACTGAACCAGTCCGTTATGAAACTCAAGTTCAAGATGTTGACACTGAGGCAGATCGTATCTCAAATCAGGTCCGAGGACTGGTTTGTTACGATCGACCTCAAGGACGCATACTTTCATATCTCCATCCTTCCACATCACAGGAAGTTCCTGAGGTTTGCTTTTGGGGGCAAAGCTTACCAATATCGGGTTCTTCCATTCGGCCTAGCGTTATCACCCCGCACATTCACCAAATGTATGGATGCAGCTCTTGCACCTCTACGTCTCCAGGGCATTCGCGTCCTCAATTATATAGACGTTTGGTTGATTCTGGCTCATTCACAACAGTTAGCGGCTCGGCATCGAGATGTCGTCCTCGCTCACATGAAGAGCCTGGGGTTGAGGCTCAACGCCAAGAAGAGTATGCTTTCTCCAGTTCAGAGAACCACTTTTCTGGGCGTGGTTTGGGACTCTGTTGCGATGCAGGCGCGTCTTTCTCCTGCTCGCATCGAATCAATCCTTTCTACCGTAAGCCGGTTAAAGCTAGGCCAGTCACTCACTGTAAAACAGTTTCAGAGGCTGTTGGGGCTGATGGCAGCGGCATCCAACGTGATACCTTTTGGTCTGCTGCACATGAGACCCCTGCAGTGGTGGCTCAGAACCAGGGGATTCTCCCCGAGGGGAAATCCTTTTCGCATGATCAAGGTCACGCGGCGTTGTCTACGTGCCCTGGCCATTTGGAAGAAGTCCTGGTTTCTATCCCAAGGGCCCGTGCTGGGAGCTCCTTGTCGTCGCAAAATGCTAACGACAGATGCTTCCCTCACGGGCTGAGGACTCGACTCAAGGTCTGTGGGGTGCTCACCACCTCTCCTGGCACATCAACTGCCTGGAGATGCTGGCTGTCTTTCTGGCCCTCAAGACTTTTCTCTCAGATCTCAGGGGCCACCATGTTCTTGTCCGGTCAGACAACACATCGGTAGTCGCCTATATAAATCATCAGGGGGGTCTGCGGTCACGCCCACTCTCCAAGTTGGCGCGCCGAATCCTCCTGTGGTCCCAGGGGAAATTTCTGTCTCTCAGGGCAGCTTATATCCCCGGGGTTCAGAATGTTGGAGCAGACGTCCTGTCGAGGCAGGGGCTGAGGCCCGGGGAATGGAGGCTCCACCCCGAGGTGGTGGAGCAAATTTGGGAAAGGTTCGGCCAGGCTCAGGTGGATCTGTTTGCATCTCGAGAGACTTCTCACTCTCCACTCTGGTTCTCCCTCACGCATACAGCTCCTCTCGGACTGGATGCTATGGTACAGACGTGGCCGAGGCTTCGTCTGTACGCATTTCCCCCGATCGCTCTGCTCCCGGGAGTTCTAGAAAGAGTTCGCCGGGACCACGTCCGGCTCACCTTGATAGCCCCGCGCTGGCCGGGCAGAGTGTGGTTCTCGGACCTAGTATCTCTCCTGGACGGCTCTCCCTGGGAGATTCCCGTCAGGAGGGACCTTCTGTCCCAGGCAGGGGGCACGATTTTCCACCCCCGCCCAGAGCTCTGGAGCCTGTGGGCTTGGCCTCTAAGGGGGCCCAGCTCATAGATTCCGGTCTCTCAACCGAGGTTGTAGGGACCATTCTCCAATCTAGAGCTCCCTCCACGAGGAAGCTATACGCCCTGAAGTGGAAACTTTTCACTTCTTGGTGCAGTAGTCATCAGTTTGATCCAGTTTCCTGTCCCGTTGGTACGGTCTTGGAATTTCTGCAGGAATGGTTCACTGCAGGGTTATCTCCCTCCACGCTAAAGGTTTATGTGGCGGCCATTGCGGCTTACCACATACCCTTGGCTGGTTCTTCTCTTGGTAGAGACCCACTTATTACTCGCTTCCTCCGTGGCACCCTGAGGCTGAGGCCCGCGGTACGCACGAGGGTTCCGGCATGGGATTTGGCCGTGGTGCTCCAAGGCCTATCCCTAGCCCCCTTTGAACCGATTGAGGAGGTTCCAGTTAAGTTTTTGACCCTAAAAACACTGTTCCTCCTCGCCATATCTTCCTTGAAAAGAATAGGAGATCTACAGGCCCTTTCGGTTGCTCCCTCGTGTTTGGAATTTGCACCTGGTATGGTGAAAGCCTTCCTTCATCCCAGACCTGGCTACATTCCTAAAGTTCCCACTAATGTGGCTAGCCCCATTGTACTGCAGGCCTTCTGTCCTCCTCCCTTCAGGACGTCAGACCAGGAACGCCTTAATTTGCTTTGCCCTGTTCGGGCCCTAGATGCTTACGTCCACAGAGCTGCCCTGTGGCGTAAGACTGAGCAATTGTTTATCCTCTTCGGGTCCCCCAATAAAGGGGCCCCGGCGTCTAAGCAGAGGATGAGTAAGTGGTTAGTCGAGGCTATCTCACTTGCTTACGAGTCGGCCGGACTGCCGTCACCTCTAGCAGTCCGAGCCCACTCTACCAGAAGTATGGCGGCCTCCAAAGCCCTTCTTTCGGGAGCCTCTCTACACGACGTCTGTGATGCGGCAGGCTGGTCCTCACCGCACACATTCGTCAGGTTTTATCAACTTGACCTTAGCTCCCCCGGGGCCCGGGTTCTCTCTGGCGACTGACGAGCCACACCAGACAGGCCCTTGTAACTATGGCGGCGTGGGTATTAACGTTCCCAAAGCGTCAATTTCTCGACGCAACGCGAGTTCCCTTGAAAGGGAACGTCTCGGTTACGACTGTAACCTTAGTTCCCTGAAGATGGAACGAGACGCCCTGCCATACTTCCGGCACGCCTGTCAGCGCTTACCTCAGACACTTTAAGCTAGCGTTGCTTTGTTTGAGCGTGCTTTATAGCTTCCTGGCCGTGACATCACCCGCTTCTGACGTCTCGACACACCATTGGACTGATTTCACACGTGCTTCATGACGACATCACGCGTTGCGTTCCCAAAGCGTCAATTTCTCGACGCAACGTCTCGTTCCCTCTTCAGGGAACTAAGGTTACAGTCGTAACCGAGACGTTTTTCACACCTGGATTTGGGGATCCTCTGCCATTCCTCCTTGCAGATCCTCTCCAGTTCTGTCAGGTTGGATGGTAAACGATGGTGGACAGCCATTTTTAGGTCTCTCCAGAGATGCTCAATTGGGTTTAAGTCAGGGCTCTGGCTGGGCCATTCAAGAACAGTCATGGAGTTGTTGTGAAGCCACTCTTTCGTTATTTTAGCTGTGTGCTTAGGGTCATTGTCTTGTTGGAAGGTAAACCTTCAGCCCAATCTGAGGTCCTGAGCACTCTGGAGAAGGTTTTCGCCCAGGATATCCCTGTACTTGGCCGCATTCATCTTTCCCTCGATTGCAACCAGTCGTCCTGTCCCTGCAGCTGAAAAACACTCCCACAGCATGATGCTGCCACCACCATGCTTCACTGTTGGGACTGTATTGGACAGGTGATGAGCAGTGCCTGGTTTTCTCCACACATACCGCTTAGAATTAAGGCCAAAAAGTTCTATCTTGATCTCATCAGACCAGAGAATCTTATTTCTCACCATCTTGGAGTCCTTCAGGTGTTTTTTAGCAAACTCCATGCGGGCTTTCATGTGTTTTGCACTGAGGAGAGGCTTCCGTCGGGCCACTTTGCCATAAAGCCCCAACTGGTGGAGGGCTGCAGTGATGGTTGACTTTCTACAACTTTCTCCCATCTCCCGACTGCATCTCTGGAGCTCAGCCACAGTGATATTTGGGTTCTTCTTTACCTCTCTCACCAAGGCTCTTCTCCCCCGATAGCTCAGTTTGGCCGGACGACCAGCTCTAGGAAGGGTTCTGGTCGTCCCAAACGTCTTCCATTTAAGGATTATGGAGGCCATCGTGCTTTTAGGAACCTTAAGTGCAGCAGAAATGTTTTTGTAACCTTGGCCAGATCTGTGCCTTGCCACAATTCTGTCTCTGAGCTCTTCAGGCAGTTCCTTTGACCTCATGATTCTCATTTGCTCTGACATGCACTGTGAGCTGTAAGGTCTTATATAGACAGGTGTGTGGCTTTCCTAATCAAGTCCAATCAGTATAATCAAACACAGCTGGACTCAAATGAAGGTGTAGAACCATCTCAAGGATGATCAGAAGAAATGGACAGCACCTGAGTTAAATATATGAGTGTCACAGCAAAGGGTCTGAATACTTAGGACCATGTGATATTTCAGTTTTTCTTTTTTAATAAATCTGCAAAAATGTCAACAATTCTGTGTTTTTCTGTCAATATGGGGTGCTGTGTGTACATTAATGAGGAAAAAATGAACTTAAATGATTTTAGCAAATGGCTGCAATATAACAAAGAGTGAAAAATTTAAGGGGGTCTGAATACTTTCCGTACCCACTGTACATTACAATTTTTGCCACTATCATGAATGATACCTGAAGTGGTGCAGCTTTTTGAAGAGAGATGTGCTATCACTTTTCTAAGCAATCACAGACACCAGAATATCATTGATGGCCATTTAGGCCAGTAAGTAATCACCTAGCAACAACTGAACACCTTAGCAACTACATTTCAACAGCCTGTCAACCCGCTCAGAAGCCCCAAACATCACGTAGGCTAGTTTTGCAGGGGCAAGCACTACTTACATTTTCTTCAGTAAATGTAAAAATCAAGTTTCTCTCTCCTGTTTCCCTTGATAAATAAAATCCTTAAGTTCTATTCCGGTCTTAGTTAAATCTGTTACATGAGGCCTTGGAGGCGGTGGATAACCTTATGGGTTCACCATGTACCATTTATATCATTCTCATAGAACATTTTCTCTCGCCTCGCTGTTCTCAGGAATAGAAGGTGGAGGAATGGAAAAATCGACACAGGCATAAAACATAAAACATCATTGCACTAGCTCAGAGATGTTTTCTTACTCAAGAGTGTCATGTACCTACACTACCACGATCTACACTACCAGTCAAAAGTTTGGGATCTGTTGGATTTTTATTTATAATTTAAAGAAATTCAACAAGGACTCATTTTAAATTGATTAAAAGTGACCGTAAAGACTTTTATAATGTTAGAAGTAGTGCTGTCAAATGATTAATCACGATTAATCACATCCAAAATAAAAGTTTGCTTACATAATGTATTTTTATTATGTATATATACAGTCAAACCAAAAATTATTTAGACACTAGATATAATTTTTAAAAAAATTTTTACTAGTGGGTGCAGGACACTATATTTAATTCATGTAGGTGAGGATAGCAAAATAAAGTAAACTGTGACATATTATACCCAAAAATTCTTCATACAGTTGACTACCAGTAAAAAAAAAATAATAAAAAAAATTGGACCAAAAATTATTCAGACACTTTGACCTGACCATGTTTTGCAAGTGTTATCTGACATAATTAAGATTCATTTTTTTCTGACACAGTTTAACTCTGAGATCTTGTCATATTTTATTACCATTTTTTTTTAACTATAGTGAATAAACTGTGAATGAATGAAATGTATATTGTATAAAATGTTTAATGAATACATTTTGGTTTGACTGTAAATACACAGACATGCATGTATATATTTAACAAAAATATTATATTTATATACACACACATATATTATGTAAACACAAATGTTTATTTTGGATGCGATTAATCGTTTGACAGCACTAATTAGAAGATATTTCTTTTTCAAATAAATGCTGTTCTTTTGAACTTTAGATTCAATCCTAAAAAAAAAAATAAAAAAAAATTCCAACATAAATATGAAGCAGCACAACCGTTTTCAACATGGATAATAATAAGAAATGTCAAATCATCATATTAGAATGATTTCTGAAGGATCATGTGACACTGAAGACTGGAGTAATGATGCTGAAATAAATAAATTAATTAATAAATTACATTTTAAAATATATTAAAACAGAACATGGTTAGTTTAGTAATATCTCAAAAATTTGACAGTTTTTGATTTACTGTGTTTTTGATCAAATAAATGCAGCTTTGGTGAACATAAGAGACTTCTTTCAAAAACAATAAAATAACCTTACCAACCCAAAACTTTTCAAACTGATCAACTTAAGACATGACAAAAGAATTTTTTAAAAACATCAGTTTGTTACTTAAGTGTAAGAGGTGTTAGTTGTACAATTTTTATGTAGTGTGTAAGGGGACCCAGATTTAAATCATGACCAAACATATCTGTTTTTAAAAATAAGAATTAATGAAAAAAAAAAAAAAAGTAACTTAATTTTTATTTTCAAAGTAAAAAAAAAAAAAGATTGCTTTAAATATACACCTGGTTTAGAAACTGAAAGGACACGTTTGAATGTGCGAGACACTTCTGTCTGTACTGATAGTTGTAGGACTCATAAGCATGTGCGTTTGAAGCTGCCTGTGAAGCGCTGCTCCTCTGGCTAACTCGCACTATTAAGCCCAGAAGGTAGAAGCCACATGAATAACCATGAATACTGCACACTGAAGCCAAGCTTTCCCCTTTCACTCACTCTGTCCGCAAGCTCCGCCTGTGCTGCCCTTTGTGAGTGTCTGTGTGTTCAGATTGGGTACCAGCAGGCAGTACAGCCTCTCTTTTTCGGTATCACTCTTTCTTTGACTCCCCCTCCTCTTCCTCCGCTCAGGGATTGAGGGAGAATGTGAGTAAAGCAAAAGAGGCAGGCGTGTTTTAACAGATGGCTCTTGCCGTCCCGATTCAGCCAGCTCACTGCCTCTGGTACAGCTCGAACAGAGAGAGAGAGAGAGAGAGAGAGAGAGCGCAAGGTAGTTCAGGAAATTGAAACCGCTTCAGTTCGAACTTTTCTTTTTTTCACTAGTCTCATTTAAAACTTTCAGTCCAGCCTCTCTCGCTCTCACTTCTGTGTTGACAGACACTTGAAAACTTGACAAACTTTGCAGCAATGCAGTGACCAGAGTGCAACAGGCTGCAGGAAGACAGATTTCAGGACAGAAGAGGAAAAGTGCCCCCCTCCCCTTCCAAATCCCTCCCAAGCCAGACCGGCTCGCTGGTTTGGGGTCTCCGCCGCAGGACAGAAGGGGACAAACTGCCACCTGCCTCCCCTGCAGCTGTGTGTGAGGTAGGCTTCTCTGACATGCCCTATTTTCCCCTCTCTCTCTCTTTGCTCAACCGATGTAAACGCACACTGGGAGTTCTAGCGCGGCTATTTGACGTTCCTACTCGCGATTACAGGTTTCCCTCCCTCTTTCCCTCTCTGTTCGCCCTTCACTTTCGCACTCTTAAAGGAGCAGTTTGCATGTTGCCTTGGCTTGTGTTACTGAGCATACAGTGCATGTGTCATTTTTTTTTTTTTGTGGGTGCATGGGTGTTGTTATTATTAGTTCACTGACAGACTGATTGACTGACTCGAGTGTTACTGAAAGAAAGGGAGGGTCAGCGTTACACCCTGTTCCCTCAACAGACATGCTCATTTGTCAAACAGAGGAAACCTGCTGATGATAGGGTTGAGACATCCTGAGATCTATAAAAGCTTATCTACTCTTTTATGTTTTACATGTCATCTCAGATATGGGAAACACTCTTAACTATATAATACATAAAATAACATATTTAAGTCAAAGGTTTGGACACAGATACTCATTCTTTATTTTAGAATAATAGTAAAGTCATCAAAAACTGATATATTGAAATTATGTATGGAAATTATGCGGTGACCAAAAATGTTAAAAAAAAAAATCTTATATTAAAAGTGCCGGACATCCTCTAAACCAACTTTATGAGTGCGCCTTGGGATGCTTTTTAAACATTGAAGGAGTTCAAATGTATGCTGGGCACTTATTGGCTGCTCACTATCCACTCCAACTTCCCAATTCATTATTTGTGCCCCGTGCTGGCAAAATGAGTTGCAATGAGCAAATTTTCAAAAATGAGTTATTGTTACTCCTACATTATCTATTTAAAAAAAAAAAAACTTCAGAATGATGTATGATTTGTTGGAATCCGACAAAAAATGACTGAGCTACACTTTTTTGAGAAAAATTGAGTTAAAGTTTTCTGAATGTTCCAAAACAAAATCTTCTTGCAACCATACCTTAAAATTACTAATAGCACCAGATTTGACACAAAACAAGACAAAACCCATATCTTTTAGGATAAATATATATATATTCAACTTTTTTTTCCACAATTGTTTGATTAACATTAATAAAACAGACAGATATTTAGACGCACTGTATCACACGGATATAATATAATGTTATGTTACACATGAGATGTTTTTCCCCAACATGATTTTGTTGAAATACTGTAATTCTGTGTATATGTGTATATCGGGATCTGAGGCGTCTTTGTGCGCGTGCACTTCGGATCTGTCAGTCAGCGCGAGTAAGAACGTTTTGTTTACATCAGCATGAGTTTAAAAAAAATTCATTGGTTCAGACTCATGCCATCGAGAATTCGCTATGAATACTCACAAAGTTTGAATGCTTTGCTTTAAAACGATACCAAACTTGTGCTGAGGAAAGCACCAGTCGTCCAGAAGCGAGCAGAGAAAAACGACATTTTTCATGGTCAAAGGAAAGGCACTCCTTTCAAAAAAACATACAAATAAAGATACTTTTAAATGTTTATTGCTATTTGGAGCATTGGGATCACTAGAGAGGGGCTTAATGAACAAATTTTTGTGAAAACCTCAAATTCGACCAAAATTGACAGTTTTCCCTGTAGCTCGAAATTAGCACCTGCGCATCTCGACACCTTTTGCATATTAACAGCTAGTCAGTATTTACACTGATTTAGTCTCAAAATTCTTACAAATGATTATTTTTGAATAGCTTTTAAATACACAGTATGTTCATTTAGACAGGTTTTTGACTGATTCATTGAGCGAGTCATTAGACACTGTCTTGTCAGCCGAACCCCTTTGACCTAAAATATTTGTAACCTGAGATTTTAACTATTCACGATACAGCACCAGCCTTGAGTACCTTATTGCTTTTATAAAACGGTTACCACACGATACAACTATTAAAGCCAAAAAATATATGTATCAATGCAACTTTCATGAAATCACTAAAAGTCTTCCTTCCGCCGGAAAAAATAGTCCCTGACCGTGAACAGCAACAGAAGTTGCATTAGACGCATTCGATGGCGGCAAAGACTGTCTTTATGAGTGAGTCACTCCGTAGCGAAGAGTTTCATATTGAAAAGACTGAATTGTTGTGAACACGGAACAAGACGCAACTGACAAATGCTTTGACTAGCGCTGTCAGTCATGGGAAAACCACTTAACTGTTAAAAGGATAAGATATTGCAGCGGACATTTAAACAGATTTTTTATTGTGAACATAGGACTGACCTGAAGGAAAATGCTAAATCTGAATGCAGGTAATCGATCTCTTTCTCACAATACTCTTCTACATAATACAGTAAGCTTCAATGAACAATATCAAGTGAGAACAAACAGTTTGCATTGCTAAGAGTGATTGCTAAGGGTGTTGTGTAGTGATACACAGAACTGTTGGGTGAAGTGGTCATAGCCGTGTTTTATCACGGTTAGTTCCTGTCCTTGATTCTGATTGGTCAATAGCTGTGTTTTATCGTGAATAAAACACAGTTATTGACCAATCAGAATCAAGGACAGGAACTAACCGTTTTTATAACTTTCATTAATTTAAGGAAACGTTCACAGTTTTCTGATGTCGGTTAATGGTTACATGACGTCAGTTAAATATTTCGTGTTTTTTAGTAAGTGTTTTAGTGATTATTTTAAAATGATTTATTTTAAAATTACATTATATAATTTAATTATTGATTAGCTTTTCATTAACGTATGAACCCTTTGTGTGGAAAACCCTACATTTGACAGAATTAAAGCAATAATTTATGAGTTTGAGACTGATATGCTAGACTTTCTGACACATTCTAACTTTGAAAAGCACTTTTTTCAAATAAGTATCATTTGTTCAAGAATTGGACTATACTTGTAGGCCAGATTTCACAGACAGGGCTTAGCCTAAGCTATGATTAGTTCATTTAGGGCATTTAAAGGGATTTTTTTCACCCAAAAATGAAAATTTTGTCATCATTTACTCATCCTCAAGTTGTTCCAAACCTCTATGAGTTTCTTTCTTCTGTTGAACACAAAAGAAGATATTTTGAAGAATGTTGGTAACCAGACAATTGATGGACCCCATTGACTTCCATAGTACTTTTTTTCCCTACTGGAAGTCAATGGAATCTGTCAACTGTTTGATTACCAACATTCTTTAAAATATCTTCTTTTGTGTTCAACAGAAGAATGAAACTCATACAGGTTTGGGTGAACTATCCCTTTAAGTAACTTTTATATGTTCATTAGAAAAAAAAAAAACATTACTGGTGTACATCTTGAGACAAAACAATGGCACTGACATATTTTAAGATATGGGGTGGGGGTGGGGGGTGTTCCTCAACCAATGAGGAAGTCAAAATGTGTTGTGTATGTATTGTCTTTGCATTATTTCATGACACCTAGTCTTTTTCATGAAATTCAATTCTGATGGCAAACTCGCAACTCAGCTAAATATAATTTCTTTTTCTGTGGTCCTGCAGACTTAAATAGCTGTGCAGGATAAGCTGCATATCTTATTTTATGCTATGATAAGGACTACTTTAGATGATATCTTGCTATCAAGACTTGCTGAGCCAACAAAACCCCCTCATTCACTTCTCTTTTTTTTTCAAAGGAAAAGGAAGTAACTAAGGAAGCAGCGCCAGCGCTAAACTAAACCATAATCTAATTTAGCTGTCGACTGATGATTTTCAGTCTCTAATGAATGTACAAGCATGGTCATTGAAGATTAGCATCCGCTTTCAAGCGATCTTTGATAAGTGTGTGTGTAGCGGCAGCAGTCTGAGAGGTGGTGTCTGTGTCTTTACTTTGGCTCTGTGTTTTTGAGTGCCGTGTTGATTTTGGGACTCTGACCGTGGTTATAGCCTTCCATGGCCTAGCCAATGTTTACACTGATTGCTTACATTTGGTTAGTAAATTCCCACGATTTTGACAGGTGGCGAAGCCGGACCGGCAGATTGGGCGCTCTTTGTTGAGTTCTCTCTTTTTCTTTGTCTCTCCTGCGTTATCTCTCCTTTTCTGCTCTATTTCTCCTCTCCTCCTGCTGTTAACCTCTATGAAGGGACGTTCTAGGACTGAAAGGAAGTTACTGCACTCAGTCAAGGCTGATGTTGAGGCCAGTGTCAGTGGAAAAGAACCGTTTCATAGGTGACTGGCTTTGATGCTCAGCGACCTTTCTGCCTTTCTCTTCATAGCAGCAGATTTTAAAGGCAGATGTTTGGCTTCCATTGAGTGTGTTTGGGCCAAGAGCGGAAGGTTTTGTTTTATGAACTTGAGCTAATTACTCGCACTTATAACAAGAGACTAAGGTAAGATAATTAAAAGTGTGGGAGTGTGTGTGTGTGAAGGTGAACGTGTTTTTCTCTTTCAGTTCATGGTGTAAAGAGTTTGAATGAAAGGGCTAAAGTGGAATAAGATTGGACAATTGGGTCTATAAACGTTGGTGTTCATTTTTATATGAAGAAAAGGAACTTGACAGGATTTTTAGCATCATAATTTGGCTGTTTTGGAAGTCAGATAGTGTGAGTCAAATGCATTGTTCAGATTTTTCTGGTGTATCGTTATAGGAAAAAAAACCTTATGAAATCTAATTGTCACAACCCTCTTCCAAACCTCATTCATAAGTGGTGTGAAATCAGATTTTTTAAAATGTTTATTCTCTCTAAGTGGTCAGATCAAATTTCATGTTTGTCATTTGGATGCAAAAGTTTGGGGTCAGTAAGATTTTTTTATAATTAATACTTTTATTCAGCAAGAATGTAGAGCTGCACAATTCTGGATAAATTGAGAATCAAAATTTCTTTTTTTTTTTTTTAAATAGTCGTCCTGATTCTCACACGATTCTAGGGCTGCATGATTTATTAAGATTAAACCGCACGTGATTTGGCAATGGGTGCCAATATTTTATGCGTAGCTTGTCAGAGTTGTACGGCTCTGTGATCAGTAGTAAATGCTTCTCCATCTGAAAGCCAGAGGGCGCTCTTGCGCAGAAACTGCAAATATGCCCTGCAGAAGAAGATAACACGCGTCATATCGCTGTAGCTGAATAAACAGAAGATTGAAACGCTGTGATTGATTAAACATGACTAATAAACACACGACTGCCTTATTAAGCCACATTATTTCACAGAAGGACGCTCAGCTGTCGTTATGAAGTGAGTTTGGAGTAAAAACATGTTATTAAATGTTGTATTTTGTTGGACAAGGTGTTTATAAATGCTTCTCAGGTCTGGAAAGAGGTTTGACGCGTGTTGCTTTTTCAAATGCACATTATAAGCGACTCAAACTCGCAGGGCTTTCAGATGGATTAGCATTTGGAGCCATACTTCATTAACAAGCTGCGCATAAAATAAATAAATAATCACACTAAGAATCGCGTTTCAGTTCAGTGTTATTTTTTGTATCGTGCGATAAATCGCGCAGCCCTTTACGATTCTGAACCGACAACTAAACAAAATAACGTAATTTACTTGAGGTTCTGACAAAACATAAGTTGCTGCAGTCTATTTAAAATGTTGAATTAATTTAAAAGAATTATTTTAATTGAATGAATGATTCAATGACTCCCTCATAAATAATTGTTTCATTACTGGATGATTGAGCGTTTATGAACAAATCTCTTGAATGAGTGATTCAATTACATTTTTTTTAAACAGTCATTTGTCGCCACCTACTGGTGTAATTATGTAATTGATACAATCATTATTTGAAGCGGCAAGTTACTTTCTAAAGGTGATTTGCTCTATATATGTTAATATCTCGACTATATCCTTGCATCCCAGTTCTTCTGTGGTAATTTGAATATTTGTAACACGGAAATAACAATAGGCCTACTGTGTGGTTGAAAAGACTCATTGTGAAGCTGTTTCATACATAGCCTAACTGCTTTCTCTGGCTCAGCGGCAGTGCAAATGCAGATTTGAATGTTCCGGTGTGGTTTTGTCAAAGGTTTAATATACATAGCTGAATAATTTAGGAATGACATTGTGTGGGTGTTTGAATTGAGATTGCGATCTTTTAACGATTAATCGTGCAACTCTAGAAGGATGCATTAAATTGATCAAAAGTGACAGAAAAGTTGTATTTTAAATAAATTCTTTACATTCTATTGAACATGAACATTCTATTCATCAAAAAAATATCACGGTTTCCACAAAAATATGAAGCAAAACAATAGAAGCAAAAGAAATATTACTTGAGCATCAAATTAACATATCAGAATGATTTCTGAAGGATCATGTGACACTGAAGACTGAAAATAGGAATAAATGACATTTAAAAAAAAAGTCAAATAGAAAACTGTCATTTTAAATTGTAATAATATTTCACAATATTACTGCTTTTACTATATTTTCTGTATGGTGAGCAGAAGAGACTTCTTACAAAAACATTAAATCTTTCTGACCTCAAACTTTAGAATGGTAGAGTATATAGTGTCACAAAGTGCAGTAATGTCTGAATTCACTCATTTTAGGTCACATGCATTCACTATATAGTTAATATTGTATGAGTGACTGTCTGATGAGCCTTGTGTGTTCAGCACTGTATTGAGATGTCATGATGAATATGATGAACAGAGACATAATTTCCAGTTTTTTGTCTTTTATTCCCACTCTGGCTTTCAGGTGTTGTAGAAAAATATCTCTTGGCTTCAGGCTTGCGTTTAAATCAATACTATAGGGACCAATGTAGATACGTCAGATATAGACTACACTGTGAACAAACAAATCATATTTCATCACTCACAAAACAGTCCAAAAGATAGATTTGAAAAACAAAGAGGATTTATGTGCACTGTGAACAAAGCCAAGGTCATTCACATAACTGACCTCTGACCTTTCCAGTGTCGTGAGACACCATGTGACATATTGACAGCCTCTTCTTACCCATAAAGGAGGAGTTTGTGAATCCACACAGAATCTTCTGTAGGCTGTTTATTGAATGTTTCTTTCTTTAGAATAGTTTATTTTCCTCATTATGGTTTGGTGTTTTCATTATCACTTTGTCTTTTCTTTCTCATGATCTTACCTGTCTGACTGTTTTCTGTTTTTGACCACACACTTAGTCATGTGCTGTTGAGAGTCCTGTTCAGCCAGCGTTTGCTCTGCCTGCATGGGCTGAATTCCTCTGCTGCTGTAAATGGGGCAGTGTCTAATTGCTCACACAAACACACTTACTGTAAAAAGGCCACAGACACCATCACACACACATTTTTGAACAACTGTGTATGTGTAATGTTTTTTTTGCCCTTGACACATTCACCTTTGGCTCTTTTGTAAAGTTGCTTTGAAATTATACGTATTTTGAAAAGTGTTATACAAATAAACATAAAAATGTATGAAGAGTTCAGATTAAACAGCCACTAAATGCCGCCTCCTTCAAAAATGAGATAATGATATTGAGCGAATGCTCTTCGCAGATAGTATACAGTACGTTCATCAAATACTTTCGCTTCAAATCCGCTAAATCCCAGCGTCAGCCCATTCAGAAATACCGGTTCGTTGGCAAAAAACTGCTAAACGCCACTTCCCTTTGTCAGCAAAAGCATCTAAGTCCACAGAAGAACCAATCGGAAGACGCTAATCGAATCATATGATTCCAAGATGAATGACGGTGTGTGTATGAGCCGGCTTTCAACTGCCGAGCTGCAAGTTTTTATCATGTTTTGTCCATCGTTGCAGTGGCAATGACAGGAGTAGTATCTTAACGCAAGTCTTGCTTTTGCTGCTGTAAAACTGACAGAAACTGACGTTTTACTATGTCTTCTTGTCCAAAGAAGTGGCAAAAAAAAAAAAAAGTTAAATACCAATAAATTAACTAAAGTGACATTTTTGAAAATAAAACTGACTAATAACCTTTTCATTGCCATTAAAATTAAATTACTGAACCTAAACATAGGAGCCTGGTAAAAAATGCTCATTTAAAAGAAATTGTGTCAGATGGACTTAGAGGTTTTTGCAATGGAACTCTTCAAATGTTGCTTAAATGCAAAAACACCATTGGCTTTTGGGTCAATGCACAAGATGACACGAAAAGTCTTTAAAAAATTGTTTAAAACGTGCCACGTTCTTACAAATATATATTTTTGTATTCATGTTATTTTCAAACGGATGTGAAAAGATTTTTGTACCATTTTTTTGTACCACCTTTTGGCATTAAAAAAACTACTGTCAGGATTTACTAAAGATACGCCGTGAGAAATTAGCACTAAAAAAGGCGTGGACACAGTTATTTTTGCGGCTGACCTTATTGCACATGCATTTGTAGGAGTTTCCCTTTCAGACCAAAAAATTTATGGCCGGAGACTATTTAAATGAATTATGCAGCGTGATTTACTAAGTTTTGCAGTAGTCATTTTAATTGTATTTGGTCCTTTTATTTACTGCCCATAAAAGCATGTCTTAACTGATTTTGTGCCTGACATGATATTGTATTTGCGCATTGTCAGTAGATCACCTGCACAACTTTCCACTCCCATTGGTGCTTTTATTAGATTGCGGCCACATGCTAATTTTCTCTGGTTAGTAAATCTGGCCCTGGATAATTAAAAATGTCAGGTGGTGTAACCATGAAGTAAAAAGTAGTCATATTTTCATTGTATGCCCACAAACCATCATTATTTTCAAAAAAAAGTGTTCAAATATTTCATCCTCTCTGTGATGTAATTCCCTGTTTTATGTGTTTGTTTTTTACATTAAAAAATAAAATTGTGTTCTCCATGTTGGATACACACCACACTGACTTCAATTCTAATAAATTATTTTAAAACAAAACTTATTCACTACATCTTCCTCCTTTTTTCCCCTAAAGAATTCCATTTTTTTCTTCTTTACGATCTCATAATGGTTTCACCACTTTGACATTTTGACATTATGCCTCAGAGAAAATATAATTTGTAGTGTTTGCATAAATATGTGACACACCAATGTCAGTGGTTAAACTTCTACAACAGGAAGCCATTAACAACATGTTTATGCAGTGTAGGTTTACAGTGTACATGTGCAGACGTGCATATGTAAAAGATTTCAGAAGGGGTTGTACAAAGATTCATGTATAATGCAACATATAATGTCTCCTATGTGTTTCATAGCTAAAAGTAAGCAAAGCATAGCTCTGTACTGCAACACGCTCATGTACTCAGAGCACACCTCAGCAGTGAACACTAACAGCAAAAACATCTTAAATATTTTAAGAGGGAAGACACATAATCACACTGACGCAAATGGACTTCAATAGGGCTTGGAGGTCATCTGAGGAGAAGAATGAGGGTGTGAGTCATAGAAAACATGAAGAGCTCTACCAAAAAATCAAGAAAACACTACAGATAGAAGGATAGAGAGCACAGTGTTTGTATGTTTTATTAAGGAGGGCTATAATTCTGGATAAAGCTATCTGTTAACATTCTCATTCATCTCAATTTGCTGTCGGTTGTCTGATTCAGGACCCGCCACAAGTCTTGAAATCTGTCATCTTTGCTCATGGGCGATCAGTTCCAGTAGCATTTTTTGAGCCAGTTACATGAGCAGTCATTGTTCAGTCAAGTGCCTTTACCTAAGCCTTATAGAATGTTTAGCAAAGGTTGAATTATTATACAGCAGTTTGTCAAATAAGACCGCAGTAGTTGAGAAGACAAATGTGTAATTTCTGGTATCACATAATACAATAATCAGTGTTGGTGAAATTTACTTTTAAAAGTAATGTGTTACAATATTGCGCTACTTCCTAAAAAAGTAACTAACTACATTACTTAGTTACTTTTAATGGAAAGTAATGTGTTTTTTTCTCACCTGTAGGCACGTTCTCTTCCAGGTCTTATAGGTTTTTTTTTTTTTTTTTTTGCAAATGTTTAACGCAGTAATGCATTCAGCAACATCGCATAAATAACATACACCTTCATTTTCTTTTAAAAAAACATTATTATTTATATTGTTATTGTATTGTATAATATATTGTATTATATATATTGAATATTGTTATATTCTGACCACTTTTTATATTTTCTGACCCCTAGAGCATTGTATACAAACGATTTCTTCACACTACATGTTATATTACCTACTGTACAACTCTTTTTATTGAAAGTTAAAAGTAGCGATGCACCAATCATGATTTTTCATGGCCGATTCAGTTTTTTTTACAAGCAAATTGGTCAATTCGATATCAGTTGCTGTTTTTTTTTCTTTAAGCAAATTTATTTGTTGTTTATTTGCTCTATAAAAGGCCAAATTGGCCTTAAAAATATATAGTAGTCATTTGAAATTAGAGGCAACCACTGCATTTTAATCACGATCCAAACAAAGATGCTACACACATGTCACATTGAGCAGTTGTTTTTTATTTAAAGCTGCAGTCCGTAACATTTTTTGGTTAAAATTTATCCAAAATCAATTTTTGAGCATGCACATAACCAGCAAGTGTTCAAAACTATCTCCTTACCTTAGCTCGATTCACAACGGTATTATGTAATAATGTTTTATAATTTGGGTGGTACTGGTGGGTTTCCATCGGAAATCTTCCATCGGAAATCTTTGCATCATTGGATCTGTTTACATAAAGAACGAGTTCCAGCTAGTAGGCTATATGGCATGCGAGGCCGATCATTTATAGCCTTTTCTCACAGCAGCTGCAATAAGTAAACTTATCATTTTGATTGTATGCTATGACAAATTAATGTTAGAGATTAGACAGTATAACAATAATAATAATTTGCACGGTTTGACGTGATCCGAGCTAAGGGATCGTTAAATTTAATCATCATTGGTAGCACGATTTACTGTAATGCTTTTTTTCTCAGTTAGTCAGAACAAAAGTGGCAGACATGTTACTTACTTGTTCAGATTACATTTTCCGGTGAAAATTGTTAGTTTGGTCATACTTCCAAGACGTATAATCTGTGTTTCCGAAGTACAGTATCCACACCGGTGTGGTGACTTACAGCAAACATTAGATTCATCTGCGCTCAGGAGCCGTGCCGATGCACAACCCACATAAAGATCATAATTCCGCTAACAACTGGAATTGCAGGTTTCAAACAGAGATGGCGACAAAGAGGCAAAACTTACGGTCAGCAGCGGTTTCTTTTTGGGTATCGCTGTACAGAAAGCAGCGCTGTGCTTATAAACACTACTTT
The DNA here is from genome assembly GCA_037101425.1 of Elopichthys bambusa. NCBI lineage: Eukaryota > Metazoa > Chordata > Actinopteri > Cypriniformes > Xenocyprididae > Elopichthys > Elopichthys bambusa. The sequence continues at coordinate 26,618,724 of CM074451.1, read as the reverse complement.
ATGTGGAGGTAGAGGAAAACAAAATACCGTCCAAACTTTTCTGAAGACAGTCAGTTCCCTTCAGAGATACATTCATATAAACCCCCAATTCAGTATTTTTTATTTTCTTCATATTTTTCGACCATCGCGAACAGTGAGCTTGCTGTGCCTGGTACAGTATTTTCTCTGTTGGCACGTCTCTGTTTTCTTCTTTGTGTCCGTCTTCAGCGTGTCCCGTCTGTGGCCTGTGTTAACGTCCTGTTTATAGACTTCATAATATTTCCACACAAATTACATTTTGGGAAATTATTGCAATGCAGTTTGTGTGCAAGTCCGGAATAGGGATCTGCCAAAATAAAGCTAAAAAACATCCGGTTCCAATTTATGACCGGTCAACTGGTACATCTCTATTTGAAAGTAATGTGTTTTGTAATTTTTGTACTCTTTGTCTGTTCCCGCACATGTGTGCATGTCTAAGAGACTTCGTTATAAAGGAGACCATTTTAATTCAGTAGTTTAAAAATTGTTTAAGCAAATAAATTAAACTGAAAAGTAATGTGTATTACATTTTTAAAAAGTACCTCAAACTTATAAAGTAATGTTACTTTACTAAAAGTAATCTGATTACCTAATGCATTACAACACTGACAATAATGACAAGACATTGCAGGAATATGTAGCTTAATCATACAAGACACAATGTACTTAAATTAAAAACAAACATGCCAGCATAACATATCTTATTATAGACCCACAACGATCAAATCATCTCAGCCTCTGCAGGCGAGCGATGTTCCAAATCAGTAAATGCTCGCGATTACCCTATTTATACATGGGACGGCACAGCTTACTGCCAGCTCTTGGGGTCGTCCAGGCAGAACAGATCTGGTGTGATCCAGGATTTTAACTTCCGAAACTTCTGAGGTTTTAGGAAATAGGGGTTTTATTAGTCTTTGTTAGGTATATACAAAGTGCAGAGGTGAGGGAAGATGCCCTCTTTTGTCTTTCCTCCTCGAGTCTTGCTCTGGAATTGAAGTGCACAGCAGGTAACGGGAACTCTGTATTCAAGAGCTCTTCACCCCTGTTATACTCTGTTTGCTCAACAGCAGGAGTGTGTGTGGGGGGTGCGTGTCTGTACTAGAATGTGTGCGTGTGTGTATAGACCGTATTTCCTGGAAGCTCATGTGTGTTTGTTTCAATACATTGCGGGCTGTTTTTTCACCACAACTTCAACCTGCTCTCTAGTCATATTGTGATGATGACATCACTGTCCCCAGCTTGTTAAGAGGAAATTGCAGATTTTTTTGAGAGGTACAGTTTTGACTCTCCAATAAGTATGAAGTGAGCAGGTTTAATTAATAATTTCTGTATCGCACAAGAAAACACTTTTGGTGAGGTTTGAAATAATTGCAAATTATTCAAAGTATCTTAACAAATGGACACTGCAAAAACAATTAAAATTAAGTATTTAAAAAAAAAAAAGTATAAATTGTATCTACCACATTAAAATTGTATGTAAAAAAAATATTGTTTTAAGAAATAATAATAATAAATGTTTCTTTAATTTTTTGAGTATAACTATCATTTTTGTCACTCATTTTTACCTTGATGATATATCTAAAAAGATAGCTGATGTATACTATATGTATTAATATTTAATGATAGTTAATAATAATAATATTTTTTAGCAAATATTTTTTCTCCTCCACTGACCCGTTCATACGACGTAAATAAACATGCAAATATTCGTAAGATGTAAAACATATAAACATACGCATCACGGCACTGCACATGTGCACAAGTTCCGACTGAAAGTCAGATTCAAGTGTTTGATTAGTTAATCTTGGCAGAAGTAAACGGTTTCAGCAGATATTTTATGCGCAAAGATGTTAAAAAAATCATAGTGTGTTTATGAAGTCTTGAAAGAGACCCACCCATTTAAAGGTGCAGTAAGCAATTTCTGAAAAACACTTGATATTTGAAACCAACTCAAAAAACACACCTCTCCCTTTATTGCTCCGACCCCAAAATGCAAGAAATTGCAATGCAAGAGTGGATGTCTCTTTATCATAGCTGAAGTGAAACAAAATAATGCTTTGTGAAAAATAAAGTAAAGATGATGAATGAACGACAAGGAAGAAAAAATGTACAGAGTATATACAAGCAAGAGTTGGTTGTTAGTCACCAGCAGCACACCAGCTCCTGTTACTATATCTAAATCCCTGGGTATACTTAGTTTTTTTTTTTTTTTTGTACATGCACAGTCGAATGCACATCCTTGGAAAGTATACTTTATTTGACTCGTACGCATACACAGGTGTTCGACACATGCGGTGTTTTGTGCAATCTCACGCCACGAGTTACAACCCGTGTAAACATCTTTGTGTTCTTTCATGCTAGAGTTGTACAAATGAGGGTACTTTCTAACCTCTTCACACAATCTCTCTTCTATGTAGGTTTCCATTGTCGCTGTTGCTTGCATGCGGTCTGTTCTGTTTATGCAGTTTTTCTTTGACTGCCTTGGGCACGGTTGCCACCTTGTGGATAAATGAATTACTGCAAAAAATTAAATGCGCATGTGCGACCTGTGCGTAAAAGTATGCGTGTTTACAAAAATCATAGTGCGCGTATAGTACGCTCATACTCCTCTGATGATGAAATTCGTGTCATGCGCACTGTACGCTGACCCTCGCGAATGCATAAAAAGTGACTATACTTTGGGTTTAACTTTACAACAACAGCATATCTTGGTTCTGTGAAACAGCAAAAACCAATGTTACTCGCTTATGGAGCACAAACAATGCAACTTCGGTGTCTGTTTTCAGGCCTTCCCGCTTCAATCTCTCCAGTGCTGGAAAGCTTTTCTTTCTTGGGTCCTAAAGCTCTTGCCTGATAATAATTCTTTTTCCAGTGATATTCCTCCGACCTTTTCTCTTTTGTAATGTCTCTTAGCCATCTCCTTTTCTACAGTCTTTCTTCAGATCTCTCTCTTGCTCACTCTCTTTCCTCCCCCATCATGAGTGGACACGCCCCCTACTGCTGATTGGCTACAAGTGTGTTGTGCTGCTCGGTCCGATCCACTTTTAACAGGGTTTTTCAGAAATCGCTTATCACACAGAAGGTTCAAATCAGAGGACTAAAATCAGGGTATAAAATGTCTTTTTATTTCCAAATTAGAATAGTTTTTAATGTAAAAACAAAAAGTGCAGCATAGGCAACGTTGTAAAATAAAAAATGCAGTTCATGACCTCTTTAATTGGTTCTTATTGATCTGATTATTTCTACACTACCCCTTCCAACACAATTAAAAATTAATTTGAATAAGGCACAATTAAATCTGTTGAGGCTTCTCAGTCTGATTGAGCCATCAGTTCAATTGCTAATGAATTATTTGGTTGCATGTAAACATAGCTACAGTTTTAAGCATGGTAAATTCTTGCTAACAACCAATTGCATTGCATTTCGTGTTGTTTGAAGATTTTAAGCTCTTCAGATTACCATATTCATTTCTTAACCATATTTGAGTTCTTTAAAACACCACATAGATGGTTTTCTGAAGAACTGGTGAATAACAAGTTCTTTTTTGAAACTAAAAAGTTCTCCAATCACATCAGACTGGTAAAGCCCTTTTTGGTCCTAATTGGAACCTTTATTTGTAAGAGTGTGTTTGAATTCTGTGTCTTTCTCTCTTTCTTTAGCGCTCTCTTTGAAAGGCAGCATGGTTGCCATTAGCAGGTCAACATAAATGTTTTCAGAATGGAACATCAGACAGGGCTTGGCTCTGTGCCATCATATACACACACACAGGAGCTCATACAGAAGGTCTGTTCCTTGTTTGTTGAAATATTCCATGCTTACCACAGGTACGCAGGCATATGAAGTCCTCCAGTGCTTCACTCACTTTCAGCTTCGTATAAACACACACACACATACACTCTGGCCATGTGGAAAGCTGAGAGTTAGGCTCAGGGCATATAGCAAGTGCTTGTCTTTGCATGTGTATTTTGGTACTTAGCTCAGTCTGGAAGTGAGAGAACAAGAGAGATATGACTGCAAGGTATAAAATGTTTTGGCTTAAGAAAAGAGCAGGACACACATGTTTTGTCCCAAGTTTTTGCACAAATATGTCATTTGTAGTACGCTTAGAGCAAAATAAACCCAGAGAGACCAGATCAATCTTCTGTCATACTGAATGAGTTTAAGTAATATAATTTTATTTCATAAAAAATTATTATTTTTTTTGTTTTGTTTTTGTTTTGTTACATATACAGTGTACTTGTACTACTCATATCATGAAGTAAAAGTGCGGTCACATTTACTGTTCTGCGAATTATCGCGCACAAAATTCAGTCATTTCAATAGAAATCCATGTGGAATTTCATGTGAGGAAGAATGATTTCCCCACTCTGATTCTGCAATGGGTTCAAGTTGGTCATGCGGATTCGCTGTGACGACCAACAGAAACCTGCTTGGTTTGAAAGTGATATCTGTGTGAACAGTGCTTCATACGTCGCTACACTATTGACAGTAGACAGTGGACCTTTTTGTGAACGCAGTTTTGCTGAAACGTGACTGTACCTCAATGAAATGGGAAAAAATGACAATATAAAGTATAATATAGTATATAACATGCAAAATATTAGAAGTTTATTGCAAAATATTCAAATGTATGCAAATATATAAGGTGTTTCAACATGTATGGAGCCTCAATTCCATTATCTGCAATGCATCATGGGAGTTTGCTGCCGAACTCTTTTTCATTTCCATTGTAAAAGCGACTTACGATTGGCTGATCTCTTTTCAGCGTTATAGGTTTTGAAAAAATAACCTTAAAATTGGATCAGCTACACTGTTTTTTATCAGTTATACAGTGTCATTAGGCAGAAATATTTGCATAATTCCAGAGTTGTCCAATCACTATCAAATATTCTGGAAAGCAAAAAATAGTGATAACACAGTCAAATGCTTTGACAAAAGCTTTTCTTTATCATGTCAAAACATCTTTGAATATTTAATCTTGAGAGATTCAAGCTTTCTCTCTCTTTCTCTTTTGCTTTTTCTTTTTTCATCCCGTCATGGCTTTAAGCCACCTTGTCAAGTCAGTCTGCGCTCTCTCTCATTTCACACATCACTGCGTTCACTCGTCTACCTGCTTATCTACCCACCTCTTTATTGGCCCTCTATCCTGGCCTTTTCTCTTAACATGCCTACAATTTAGTTCCACCGATAAAACTATCTCACAAGTAGATAAGCCTGACCTAATACAGCTTTCTGAAGCGCTGAGGTAATTTAAGTCATTTTGTTTAACTCTGTTTGATCGGTCAGGGCTCCACTTCATTTGCTTTCTCCAATTTTCTCCAAATTTGTGTGAAAGGCTAATTGTGTTGGTCATGAGGTCTCCATGTGAATGACAGAGAGAAAGTTAATTAAACAATGGTAGAGCTCTACAAAATTGGGCCAGAAAAGAAGCCTTTGAGCAGTGACATGTAAAGCTCATATTCGTGTGTGGGGGTTTACTTAATTTATTTAAAAATTTCCACTGATTAAACTGCCAAAAAGAAAAGTGGTTCACAAGTGGCTAGTTATGTAATCACTTTCCCTATTTTTTCTCAATGTTTTCTGTCACCTAAATCTAACTGTCACTTAAACTTTTCCATATTTTTAGAATTTAGACTTATTCAGTATGTTTATTAATCTGATATCTGATGCAGTTAATCACACGTAGATCATGGCTTCCATGTTAAATGTTATTTAGGAGAAAGGTTTTATGTTTTGCAATAGGGGTGTGGTATTGACGATAACTGTGATATTTAAAAAATGTCGTTATCGTGTTAATTAGGGGTATCGCAATATACTGTTATTATAAGCCTAAATTGAATCTGTTCATCATGTAAAGTGTTTAAGTCTCTTTAGAAAATTTGGATTAATCTGCTCAATTCATATGGATTAATTTTATGAGCTCTTTATTAACTTTTTGGAGTGATAAAGTGGTAGTTGCGTGGACTGTCAAAGGAGGGACAGAAATCGCTCAGATTTTATTTCAAATATCTTTATTTGTGTTTCGAAAATGAATGAAAGTCTTACGGGTATGGAAGGACATGAGGGACTAATTAATGACATTTTTTTTTTTTTTTTTTTTCATTTTTGGATGAACTAACACTTTAATGCACTTACAATCGAAATCTATGGGGCAAGACACTGATAAATGTGTTCATCCACCTAGAACTTTAGTCCCACCTCAGAAAGGATGACAACTTTACCACTCAAATACCAAATTGTTTTTTTTTTTTTTTTTTTTTTTTACAAAATAAGCACTATAATAACATTAATTTCACTTTTCAAGTCTCCAGAATGTCTTGCCCCATAGACGTATATTGTAAGTACATTACCAGTTGAAATTGGCAATCCACGGATGCTGCCAATAGAGCTTAACTAATATTGAACACAGAACATGCTTTTAAAGTGAAGTGGTGAGAATAAGTTGTGAAAAGATGATGATTAACAGGATTTAATTAGGCCAACATTGATTGGTCAGCATGAACCAATACATCATTGCAAAGCAACTTTGAAAAGTCAATTAGAGTGGGAGATAGAGGGAGGACTGGAGACATGAGATGTGTACTAATGTGTTGTTGACTGACTGTGGAGACTGAAAAGTCACATACTAAATTTAAAATGAAGCCTACAGAGAAGAACAATGCATTCTACATGATTTAAAGACTGAACGCATAAGAAAATGCAACCAAGGCTGCTGATTTTATGAGAAATGTTTGAGGTCATGTTGAACACTACTGTTTTTGTTTTTTTTTGTTTTTTTAATAAATTGATCAAAAGTGACAGCTGAGTATTTAATAATGTTACAAAATGTTTCTATTTCAGATAAATGCTGTTCTATTGAACTTTCTATTCATCAGAGTATCCTGGAAAAAAGTATGCTGGTTCCCACAAAAAAAAAAAAAAAAAAAAAAGCGGCACAACTGTGTTCAACATTGATAATAATAAGAAATGTTTCTTGAGCAGCAAATCAGCAGATTAGAATGATTTGTAAAGGGTCATGTGACACTGAAGACTGGAGTATTGATGCTGAAAGTTCAGCTTTACCATCACAAGAATAAATTAATTTTTTTATTTATTGAAATAGAAAATAGTTATTTTTAATTGTAATATTATTTCACAATATTACTGTATCGTGAATCAAATAAATGTAGCCTTAGTTGAGCATAACATTAAATATTCTTACCAAATCTGAATTTTTGAATGGTAAAATGAGATGATTTGGAGAACTGGTGGTGAATTCATTTGAACTGGTGCAATCTCAATTTATTTATTTATTTATTTTTTCATACAATCTGCTGATACATCCCAATAGTTAAGCTTCATGGTGAGGTTTTATCTACAAATCGTATGTTTTCGTACAAATCAGATTCATGCAAAATCACTAGCTTGTACAATTATTATGATTTCTCATGAGATTGGGTTGTTAAAATCAGATATCTCTGATTTTGATTGCAGATTTTAGCAAATATCTTAATACAATTGAGATCTCTTCTGGAACTTCAGAGCTTAAAATTTATGTCCGTTTACCTCCATTTGCTCTCCATTTATTCTTATTGTTTTCTAGTACAAAATTAGATATTAAAGACTATGAGATGTTAAATCTGGTCTGATTTCTTTCACAATGGTCCATTATTTCAAGATTATGCAACTAGACTTAAGCACAGTTAATCATCGATTCTCACACGGGTGCAAAAGAAAAAAAATCACAGTGAGCGTCAAAGTGGACTTGCGTCCAACAGAACTAAATATTTAACTGAATGGTACATTTGATTCATGGACTGCAAAATTAATTCAGTAATTCCCAGTGAAGGCCGTATTTGACAGTATGTAGGCCTGAGCCTAGACTTGTGCTGTCTTGCCAAAGCCAGGTGAACCAAAGGACATACTGAATGTGTAAGGGTAAAAACTTCGCTATGACTGCACTCACCCTTCCTCTGCTCTGAAATGGCCTTTATAAGAAGAAAGAGAATTGAAAATTAATGTGCAGTAGAGGGAGGGAAAGAGAGAGGGAGGGAGGAAGACATTTTATCCTCTGCAGGGACTAGTAAATATAAGCTGATGCAGCTGTCAAATATTAGCGATATCTGATATGTCGGAGCTGGAAGTGACTGCCGTAATCACGTTTAAAAGAACGCTTCACACAGAGGCTTGTGTGTAAACGTGTTTAGCGACATAAGCTTGTTTACTAGTGAGAACGACAGAAAAAGCAGAGCCTGGGGACAAATCTAAATCGAGTGATGGTGTGTCTGTCAAGTTGCTAGTCTACTTGTTAGTGATTGTCGTCGGGATGTGAGCCTCCTCGTCGCACCTTCCCGAGAGATGCTATCGTGTACACGAACGCGCCATGAACCAATTTTCCAACCCATTCTCTACAGTCAAATCAATTTCAAGCTCTCGGACAAGTTCTGCTAACATTTAGTGAGTTTACTGGTCCTCTTGTGTTTATTACCAGCGTACAATGAAAAGGCAGCAGGTTTAATTCTCGCACGCTAAAGACTGTGAAAAACAGATAAAACGCAAGAGCGTGAGATGAAAGTGAGCTTGTAATAAAAGGAACTAAATGAAGGCGCGAGGGTAAAAAGGGAGGCTTAATGACTGTGTTTGACTGACAGGGATTAGTGCTGTAAGCACACGCGGTGTGATTTGGGTAATTACAGTAGTGCTTTCCTGCTGAGACTGACTGTTACCTTGACACCGCAGCAATGCTCTAAAGGAGTCCTTGAGGAGCTGCGAGGGTGACTTGACACTCCAATAAAAATGGCTCGGAGGAAAACAGATCCGGTATCACCCTTCGTCTTGTTAACATCATGAAATAAAACAAGTGCTTGAGGAAAAGTTACAAAAAGTGCAGTGATCTTCCTCTCCCCGCACAGATGTCACTCAAAACTCTTGCCACAGGGCGCATTGTGGAACAAGAAATGAATTCTTGAAATGAAAACATTTCATGTCTTTGAAATGAACCTTGTGAAAACAGCTGTATTTACTAGATTTTCACATTTTCTGTGGAGCTCGTCCATACAAAACATGCTGCCGTGATGCCAGGGTGCTGCCAGGCAGTTACTACCCTGTTGAAAAAACCAGCATATGCTGGTTAGGTATGTTTTGAAGCATGGCAGCTGGTTTATGCTGGTCCTTAGTTGGTCATGAGCTGGTTTAAGCTGGAGCTAGTTGCTTAGGACCAGCATTTGACCAGCTTAAACCAGCTCATGACCAGCTAAGACCAACTAAGGACCAGCTTAAACCAGCTGCCATGCTTCAAAACATATCTAACCAGCATATGCTGGTTTTTTTTCAACAGGGTATGCAGATGCTAATGTGGTTTTAGTGTGTTTCTATGCATTTGCAAGGGAGTTCTGGGTGATTTCTATGGTGTTACTTGATAGACCAATAAAGGGATAGTTCAGCCAAAAATAAAGGTTCTGCCTTCAGTTATTCACCCTCATGTCACTCTAAACCCATAAGACTTGCGTCCATCTTTGAAACCAGAATAAAAATATTTTTAATAAAAAGATATTTCTGTCCCTCCACTGAAAGTCCATTCCACCAATAAAGACATTTTAAAAGTGATCCATAGAGTGGTTTAATCTGTCTTCTGAAGAGACACGATTGCTTTATATGTTGAACAGATTTAATTTAGCCTTTTATTCACATAAAAAACACTGTATGTGAGTTGATCAGTGCGCATACTGTACATAGAGCACATCAAATATGGTAAACACAAACTCCGTACTTCCTTGACGCGGTGGAACAAATCTCATTGGTTGAATGTCTTATGGGTTTTGAATGACATGAGGGTGAGTAAATGGGAGTTTTCACTTTTAGATCTCTTTTACATGCATTTCATATCTGGATAGTATGAGTCAGAATGCGCACAGGCTAATTTCGAGCCACAGGCAAAACAAGTGAAACATTTAACAAAAATTAGTTCATTAAGCCCTTATCTAGTGATCCAAATGCTCCAAATAGCAGTTAAACATCTAAAAGTATCTTTATTTGTATGTTTTTTGAGGAGTACCTTTCCTTTGTCCATGAAACTCGCTTCTCGACCACTGGTGCTTCCCCTCAGCACAAGTTTGGTATCATTTTAAAGCGCAGCATTCCAACTTTTTTTAAATTTATTTTTATTGAATTTTACTGCAGCATTCCAATTTTGTGAATATTCATAGTGAATTCTTGATGGCATGAGTCTGAACCAATGAAATGTGATTTTCAAAATCATATTGATGTAAACAAAAGTGCGGATCTGTCAGTCGTTTTGTTTACATCAACATGATCATTGGTTCAGACTCAGATCCCGATATACACAGAATCACAGTATTTTTTTTTTTTTAACAAAATCTGTCTTGGTGATTAATCACCCAAACATTATCTGTTATGTCTTAAGTGGACGTCTGGTTAACTGTTGGGGGAAAACATCTGATGTGTAACAGTATATTAGATCTGTGTGATACAGTAGGTCTTAAGATATAGGCTGTCTGTTTCATTAATGTTAATCAAACAATTGTGGAATCATGTAAAAAAGTTGAAAATGTATATTTTTTATATATACATGGGATATGGGTTTTGACTTGGTTTGTGCCAAATTTGGTGGTATTACCAGGGATTTTAAGGTATGGTTTCTATAGGTGATTTTGTTTTGGAACCTTCAGAATTTAACTTTAACTCCATTTCTCTTAAAATTGACTCTATCGACTTCAAACAGGTGTAGCTCAGTCATTTTTTGTTGTTGAATTCCAACAAATCATACATCATTTTGAAGTTTTTTTTTGTTTTTTTTAACAGAGAATGTGAAAATAATTCAAATTCGCTAATTTTGCCAGCACAGGTCACATATATTTTTAACCAGATTGCTTTTATATCATTGTTATTTTAGTGTCATTGAGATACTATTACAGTTTTTATTTACATTTTGAATTAGTTTTCGTTTTAATATTTTCTGTTTTAATTTTAGTCAAAGTTTTAGTATTTGTGTGTTTTTGTCATTTTTATTAGCTTTTATATGTCTATATATAGTTTTTTTAATTAATTTTTATGTCAGCTTTAGTTATTTTAGTACATCAAGTAAAAAAAAAAAAAGAGAGAGAGAGAGAAATGTTGCCTTGACAACTAGTTGACTATAATAACTCTGATTTATATTACATTACCTGTTCAAAATGCGAATGCATATTACATGTCTGATTGTGTTTACCAAAATATTTTCATTATTTACTGTATTTTAAAAACACTGACAGATGTTTTATGTCATTTCTTTCATTTCCTTTCTTTAAAAACAAAACATTAAAGAATGTTTAGAACTTTAGAAATTAAAGTGAAGTGATTTGAAGATATTGGGAGAAATGTTTTAAAGCACTCTCTTTGTGGAGAGAAATATGACAAGATGAAAATCACAAGCCAGAAAATTTTAAGGTATGATCCATGTCTTTAGCATTAACCATGCGAGATTTACACATCAAAGTTTAATATTTTGTTCAAATTTTTGAACTCTAATTATGAGCAATAATAATAGTGATGGTAGTGATTAGCAAACACTGCTAATTACTGTTCTGTTGATCTTGGGGCTCTGAGGATTGAAACGTGCAAATGTTTGCTGTTCTGATCAATGCTTGCTAAGTTTATCCTCCATAAATGAGTTATAAAAATTTCAAAATTGGTCATGTTTGTCAAAAAGATTGCATCAGTCTGTTAAATGAGATCTTCAGTATAACTTTTAAGGTGCCCGTGTATGTGTGGCTTCAAAAGATGTTAGGCCTCCAACAAGACCTTTACTGCCCTTGTGCTCGTTTGTAGATCAGCCTTATAGATCAGGAGAAAATTGTACAAGCCTCCATATTGTGTTTGCATTGAACGCCCTCACCAGACTTACATTCTAGCGCCTCTGTTTTAGTTTCTCTATAGCTCTGTGTTAATCAGTTAGCCATCGTTTTTCCCCTTACATGTGACTGATTGCCTGGCTCATGTGTGAGTGTGTGGTCGGGCACTTGAAGGTCAGTAAAATGATTGCTCTTGTGGGATTTCTGTGCTGTTTATTTCCTCTTTCCTCATCTGTTTTTTCCCCCTTTCTCATCTGTTCCTGGAGTAAGTGTTGATAGGACCGTGTCTGCTTTTTAAATAAGATCTGGCAGTTGTGTTACATGTCCCTGAGATTGGATTTTGCTAAACTAATTTCCAATCTCTCTCTCCCTCACACACTCCATCTTTCACTCACTTACTCTTTATCTTTTATCCTTTTATGTTGGTTCGCAGCTACACGATGGATTGATCAATGAATTTCAATTTGGGCCCAAGCATGATTTGTTAAAGTTTACACAGGATGGAAAGGAGAAACAGAGGGATGGAGAGAGGGAAAGAGAGATAATGATAGTGCGGCCTATGCTGGCATTCATTAAACCAGCCCTACTGGACTAGCCTAGCGGGGTTTAATTGGGTGCTTGAAAGGCCTCTGGAATCAATTGACTCTGAGAAAGGGATGAAGAGCGGATGAGAAATAGAAACAGTGAAGAGATACAGATGGAATTAAAACTAAGCTGCCTGAAGGTTGCAACTCTCCTTGAATTGATTTCTGGACTTACAGGGGAACACAAAGTTTAAACTCGAGGCTATGACTAAACCCATATCATGCTTATTTCTTTACTTTGAAAGGTCCACCAGTACCGTTGTCCTAAAAACATTTGAATGTCATTGCATTTTAAAATATCAAACCAATTTATCATATCAAACCAAAAGATTTTATTACAAATGAAGATAAAATGTATTGTGACACTGTGGCTGTCAGATGTTAGTGGGGGTTAATGTGATGAATTACACTTGTGGTTACTTTACTAGCGGTCCACTGTCATGTGATCCACGACATCAATCATGTCACTGTTCTTGGCCATTTATGAATATGATGACTCCTCTCCTGTGGCCTCATGGGATAGTGCTGATCAGATTCACAATTCAGAATCTCAGTGGAAGAAGCAAATCGTTTGGGTATTTTTTCTTTTAAGGTTTAATTAATCTTAAAAAATTTGGGGATGCTACTCATTCTGCTTTTTGGAAATTGTGTAATAGGGAAGTCAACATTTTCAGGTAAAATGGTTAAAAAAAGAGAGGTCAGTTCTGAGAAAATGTAAAAAAAAAAAAGAAAGAAAAAAAGATATTTTTTATTTATTTATTTTTATTTTTTTAATAATGAAATGCTATTCATATATTTTCAAGTGTACATACCGTTCAAAAGTTTTTTTTTTTTTTTAAGAAATTAATACTAAGCAAGGATGCGTTAAATTGCTCAAATGTGACAATAAAGTCATTTATAATGTTACAAAAGAGTTCTATTTCAAATAAATGCTGCTCTTATTCATCAATGAATCCTAAAAAAAAAAATGCATCACAGTTTCCTCTTAAATATTAAGCAGCACAACTATTGATAATAAGAAATGTTTCTTGAGCATCAAATCAACATATTAGAATCACGTGACACTGAAGACTGGTGTAATGATGCTGAAAATTCAGCAAAATTCACAATATGTAAGATTTTTTAATTAAAATATCCAAAAACCACTAGAACAGTGTTATATATTTTGTTGACTTGTGTACTTACATTATCCTAGATGTTTCCAAGAATGGTTAAATCCAGAAAAATAAGCTATTTTTAACCAGGACATGGACCGTTTCCGTGCGTCGCCTATCAATGACACCATACCCGCGTTACCTTCGTTTTCCAGTTTTATTTTGTAGAAACCATGGAAATACCATAGACACTTTAATATATTATATGTTTTAATAGCCAAGGGAACAACTGTTTGGATACATTCATTGACAGAAAACTAATCATGTTATATAGCTTAATAAGTTTAGTCTTATTGTTTGAATCTCGTTTTCTTGATTTTCCGCGAGTACCATGTTTTTACCATGCCTCAGACAAAAACACTATTTTGTGAAGTAGCTAACATAGCATAAACAGATGCGGCTTTATTTTTACTGACAGTAATACAGCATTTTCTCCATCATACAGTGTTTTAAAATTAATTGCATGCTCTGCTTCATACTACAGTAACGTTAATAATCTCATCCATGACTATGATTTCTGCCCGAGTCCCGTCCCGATTCTTTTCCACCGGCTGTGAGGTGAAGACGACATCTCCCAAGAATCCGCACTCAAACTCGGCGTCATCAAGCTACGCCTTTGTTTTGAATAGGCGACCTCTAGCGGCGAAAAAATACATATTGTGCCTTTAACATCACAGGAATAAATTACATTTTAAAATGTATTCAAATAAAAAAAGTGTAATAATATTTCACAATATTGCTGTTTTTTTTTTTTGGATTAAATGAATTCAGCTAAGTGAGCATAAGAGACTTCTTTCAAAAACATAAAAAAACATACAGACCACAAACTTTTGAACAGTAGTGTGTTACTCCAGCTCGATCAGTCTGTCTAACTGCACACTCAAGAACACACTCAGTACAATTGCAGGCAGGAGCTCTGGTGTGGTTCACCATTGCTTTTTTAAATTACCCCACGGACCAGCGGTCATCAGCTTGTCTTACCAGGCTCAGCAACTATCTAAATTATTAATCTACGTCTGGGAGCATGGACACATCACAGCAAACCCCAGAGGCCAGACAGGTCTACTGCCCAGACTGAGAGACAGCGCATATCAGACATTTTACCTTGTATCTTTTTTTGATAAATGTAATGTAGGTTGGAGCAGTGGCCCTGTGGTTAGTGCTCCAGACATGAAAACCGATGTAAGAGAAGCAAGCTCAATTCCATCTCATATCATGTACTGATCCCTCTCTTTTCTCTGATCATTTCCTGTTTCCTCTATACTCAGCGTTTGCGTATGAAGGCACCTTCTAAGGAAACTTGTTTCACAAATAAAAAATTAAATTAAAATTAAAATATAGCTGCAAGCAGCAATTATCGGGGTTCAAGGCCTATAAATACATGCGTAAAAAGGTATAATGTTTTAATTAGCAAGCCTGTAACCATCTCAATCATAGATGGAAAAGACT
Organism: Elopichthys bambusa; assembly: GCA_037101425.1. NCBI lineage: Eukaryota > Metazoa > Chordata > Actinopteri > Cypriniformes > Xenocyprididae > Elopichthys > Elopichthys bambusa. The sequence continues at coordinate 26,603,691 of CM074451.1, read as the reverse complement.
AATTACAGCCAATACAGGCAATGTACCATAGGAAATTTATGGTTTATATAGCTTTTTAATGGTTATGGAAGTTGAGCCAAAAACCTAGGACTAGTTCGCCAAAGTTGGTTTTTGAAATAATCCAATATTTATTGAACGATTCGATTGACAGTGGCGGTCCTGGCGGCAAAGATGCTCAGAATGAGGAGTTCTATCATGTGGTATGAATATCGTGGGCGTGTGCAAAAAATTGTGCCATACACAATCCTTTACACACGTGAAAAACGCGAAGGCGGCCAGTTTCTTACGAATTTCTCACAGGCCTCTAGGGTCATGAGACAAACAGGCAAAGTGAGTTTTGAAACTTCATTGGCTGATGGCGGACATGTTTTTTGAGATGCGTCAGTGTCCTCATATTGGACAAAGACACTGCTTGCCAATTCGATCGGGCTAATGGCGAAGTAGTTATAGCCATTTTCATGTTTTTTTCCTGTTATAGCACCACCAAGTGGTCATTCACCGTGTCCTTTTTTCACACAACCACAGAATGATGTCTTACATACGTGTGCTGAGTTTGGTGAAAATATCTCATTCCGTTCACGAGATACAGCCATTTTAGTAAAAGTGGCTCTGCCCACTTAAAACGTTTTGGCAGCCCTTAGGGACTCTGAAATTGAAATTTAAACTTCATTGACAATCAGACTCTAGAGAATCTTACTGCAGTTTCGATCTGGCCAAAAACCTAGGACTAGTTCGCAAAAGTAGGTTTTTCAAATAATCCAAAATACCCGAAAAGGTCTGTCCCATTCAGCCGATGTGCTGTTAATCACTTATGAGTTCATTGTGTGTATTTCCTTCTCTTTTCTCCGAACAAATGAGTCAGTATTTCTTAAGTGTTGTATTAATTTCTGGCTTGTTGAGGAAGCCGTGCAGCAGCAGGAATTAATTGCTTCTTTGCAGTAGTTATGTGAAGCAGCAGCATGCTGCGTGGTGATTAAAAGCGCTTCACATGGAATATGAATAAGAGCATAAATCACGCAGAGCGGTGGGCCGCGTAATGAGAGAAAACGCTCATGTGGTATGTCTGGGTCAATCCGCAATCTCAGCGATTACTGAAGGTCATGGGAGGGGAGGAGTCGAGATAAAGAAGATAGCAGCACAAAGACATTCATTTTTTTGCTTATTCCATGAACTAAAGTTAAAGTTCTTTTATACAGGGAAATTTTAATGCTATAAAAAAGGTTTTATATCTTGTATCCCTTGTGCCCTACATGCAGTAGATTTACCATGTTGACCATAGATACTGTAATGCTAGTAAAATCATTAGTTAACATCAAATAAATAAATATACATGCTGTGCTTAACTTACATTAAATATTATTTTTATATTTTTTTCATTTATGAGGGCTGACACAAATGTTTTGTGACAAAATCTGTGCTTCATGAATCTAGAAAAAATCTGTACCACTTTTGCATGTTTTGTTTTGCTTTGCTTTTTTTTTTTGCTTAGCTTTTTGTTTTGCTTCTAGTTTTTTTTAGCTTCGTTTTTTCATTTGCTTTTAGTTTTTTGCTTTGCTTTCTGTTTTTGTATAGAAGCTTGTTACTGCCACTGAATAAAAAACAAAAAAAAAGGTAATTGCGACTTTTTGTCTCATAATTCAGTTTTTTTTTTCTTCTCATAATTGCAAGATATAAACTCATAATTGCAAGTTATAAAGTCGGAATTGCTGGATATAAAGTCACAATTGCGAGTTATAAAGTCAGAATTGTGAGATATAAACTTAACTCGCAAATCTGAGAATTGGACTTTAAAACTTTATATCACGCATTTGACTTTATATCACGCAATTCTAACTATAACTCGCAATTGCGACTTATTATCACACAATTGACTTTATAACTCTCAATTGCAACTTATTATCACCAAATTGACTTTATAACTCACAATTGCGGCTTTATAACTCACAACTGCGACTTTATATCATGCAGTTGACTTCATAACTCGCAATTACAACTTTATATCACACGATTCTGAATTTATAATTTGCGATTGCAAGTTTATATCTCGCAATTGACTTTATAACTCACAATTGCGGCTTTATATCTCGCAATTGACTTTATAACTCGCAATTGTGACTTTATATCACACAATTCTGACTACAACTCACAATTGCGACTTTATATAACGCATTTGACTTTAGAACTCACAATTGCGACTTTATATCACACAATTCTGACTATAACTCACAATTGCGACTTTATATCACAAAATTGACTTTATAACACAACTGTGGCTTTATATCACACAATTCTGACTATAACTCACAGTTGCGACTTTATATCACACAATTGACTTTATAACTTACAATTGCGGCTTTATATAACGCATTTGACTTTAGAACTCGCAATTGCGACTTTATCACACAATTCTGACTATAACTCACAATTGCGACTTTATATCACACAATTGACTTTATAACTCACAATTGCGGCTTTATATAACGCATTTGACTTTAGAACTCACAATTGCGACTTTATATCACAGAATTGACTATATAACTCTAAATTGCGACTTTATATCATGCAGTTGACTTCATAACTCGCAATTGCGACTATATATCACACAATTTCAACTTTATAACTCGCAATTATTACTATATCACGTGATTCTCACTTTATAACTCACAATTGCGACTTTATATCACACAATTGACTTTATAACACAATTGCGGTTTTATATCACACATTTGACTTTAGAACTCGCAATTGCGACTTTATATCACACAATTCTGACTATAACTCACAATTGCGACTTTATATCACAGAATTGACTATATAACTCTATGCAGTTGACTTCATAACTCGCAATTGCGACTATATATCACACAATTTTAACTTTATAACTCGCAATTATTACTATATCACGTGATTCTCACTTTATAACTCGCAATTGCGACTTTATATCATGCAATTTTGACTTTATAACTCAAAATTACAACTTTATATCTCACAGTTCTGAGAAAAAAAGTTAGAATTGTGAGATAAAAAGTTGTTTATCTTGTTTTGCTTTGTTATTTTGCTATGGTATGTTATGCTTTGATTTTGCGATTTTGCCTTTGCCTTTGCTTTGTGTTTTTGTTTTGCTTTTTGTTTTTGTTTCAGAATAGAAAAAGCAGATATTAGCACAGAATTATTTTATTATTTTATGCATTTTACCTATAAATTCTGTTGTTACAGTTGAGATCTTCAGGTTGTTATATCACATTTCCGCTAATTGTGATTTTCCTTAAAAACACCACTAGAGGCCTAGGTCACAAAAATAGAATGAGAAATGAAGAAAGCGAGGAGAGAAATCATGACACATGAAAAACGGTGACAGACAGACAGAGAGGGAGATGAAAGCTGCCTGTGTATCAGCTTTCTCTCACCTATCCATCACCTTGGCGGCAGCAGGTCTGTGGTTGGGCCTGTTTGCTGTCACTGAAGCTGTAGTGAGGGAAGCAGCCATTTTACATCATTGATTTACATTAGTCAGAGAAGAAAGCTGAAGAATGACTGAAGGGAGTGACTCACACGCACACACACACTCTCCCTTGTGTGCAGCCTTTTAATATTGCATTGAGTGTTTGGTGTCTGCTTTCTACTTGATGGGGTTTAATTTAATCTACGGTGGCTAACTTTCTCTCTGTGTGGGGCTCTTTTCAATGCGCTGACAATTACAGAGTGAGAGGAGAGGGGGCAGAAGAGGAGAAAAGCCAAAGAAACAAGACAGAAGATGGTGAAAGAAAAGAGGGATTATGGATGGAGGAAAATATAAGTGGAAAGAGAGAATGAGTGGAAGATTAGAGGAGAGGGTGATGGAGTGACAGAGACAGAGATGTATAAAGATGAAGAGGAGAGAGGGTTAGTGTGGGCTCATGGCTAGAGGCAGGAAGCTGAATGATGTCTGAGCATGTGCCTCCTGTCAATGTCACCTTAACGTGTTTCACTGCTGCAGAGAAAGACGCTTCTTTTCTTACAAAGACTCTGAGGGCCAGATTTACTAAAAAGGGCAAATTAGCGTGATAGCGCAATTTTACAAATGCATTGATGGGAGTGGCAAGTTTTGCGCGCGATCTACTGCTGGCGTGCAAATTAAAGAACACAGGCGCAGTCAAATCATTTACATATTGACCAACACAATCTACCAAGAGAAGCACAAATTAGCGTTGAGTCGAAAATAAGCAGAGCTGATGCTCATCAGGTGTGGGTGGACACGGGTGAAACTTGTTACATGTAATGTCTTGCTCTGGCATTCCAAAGAAATTAATACGAGTGGATAATATTTTTTTCCATCTACCACGCTGTCTGTTCTCTGCTGTGTCTCCGCCTAGCAGCAACAATTGCAGCCACGTCATAAAATGGGTTAAGACATGCTTTATTTGGGTGTTAAATAATGGCACAAATACCAGTAAATTGACTAGCTCAAGCATTAGTAAATTGCGTTGCATGATTCATTTAAATACTCTCCTCTCATAAATTTTACGTCTGAAAGGGAAACTCATACAAATGCATATGCAATAAGGTCAGCCGCAAAAACAACTCAGTTCATGCCTTCTCAGCGCTAATTTTGCACTGCGTGTCTTTAGTAAACCCCGACAGTAGTTTTTTAACGGCAAAAGAGGGTTTGCGCTGACGCAAGCCGTTAGTAAATCTGGCCCTAAGTGGTTGACCTGATTGGCTCAGACCTTCCTCAATTGCTCAACTTTGTCCAATAGTGTTGTATCATATGATAACATTTTACTTTCTGACCTTTTCTGCTTTAATAAGACCTGTATCATGATTAGTTTTGCTCATAATTTGGGTGAAAGATATTTCTGAAGTATTAAACTTCGGCATAGAATGATACAAAAGAATAATAACAATTTTAATAATATTACTAAATTCTATTTATCTTCCTATTTTAATAATGTGCTTTGGCTTTAAGACAGTATACTGTATAACAATTTAAAAGGCAATTATTCCTTTTTTAAATGTATTTTTGCATCCGTCACAGTTAAGATATTATGTATAACACATTTTTTAAACCTTATTTATTTATTTGTTTGTTTGTTTTTCTAGATAATATTTTATTAATGAGCTTTGGCTTCAAATCAGGTATTTAACAATGTAAAAACCTATTATAGCTATATACATACATATATATATATATATATATATATATATATATATATATAGTGTTTATAATATTACACACTATTTTTACAGTGGGTCTTTATACATGAAAATGAATATCTGCCTTTATATTTCATAAAGTGGGTCCCTCGCAAGAAGAATGAAAATACATTTTACAAAATATATTTTTGAAGCTGTCAAAGTTGATTATTATTAATATTATTATGTTTAACACACCTCCCAGTTTTGATTATATTACAGATTTTATTGATTTATGTATTTATTTTTGTATTTACTTATTTTCCAGATAATGAAGCCAAAGCATTATTAAAATATTATGTCAATTATTTATTTTTTAAATGTATTTTTTACAGCTGACAAAGTTAACATATTATTAAGTTTAACACATCTGCCAATTTCAAGAATTTTATTCATTTATTTTTCAGGTTTCATAATTTAAAAATGTGCTTTGTCTTCAATAAAGTGTATAAAATAATTTATTTAAGAAACATGTTGTGTTTAGAATATTAGACTTACTATTTTTCTAAGACAGTAAAAATATGTCTGCCTTTATATTTCAGAAATGGGGTCCTTTGCAAGGTGATGATCACTATATTTTGGGGTCCTTGGGATCAAAGCACTTTAAAAACCCTGTTTTTAGAAAACTTGGGGATGGGCTATTTTGACTTAGTGCAGTAAGCATGCACCTAGCAATTATCTAGAACACCCTAGCAACACATTAAAACCACTCAGAACACCTTAGCTACAAGATAGCAACACCCAGGAACCCACCCATCTTGGCGGTTAAACAGATCCAATGGAGAGTGAAAGGAAATTATTTGATGATAGGGAGTGGTAATGACATCAGGATATGTCGCATGCCATGCTTGACCATGCTTTAATCCACATGACGTCATAGTACTCTTTGACCCTGACGCTAATACATTTTGTTTACCAAATTTCACACATTGCAGAATAGCACATGCACAAATGCGCCTACATCTCAACAACTGGCTTCTTAAGGCTGAAAAGAACAGCATTTCAACCCTCCTTTTGTCTCGGGTGAATGGTGGGCCACTAATTACCTCTCCTCCCCTTTCAGTCTTTGCTCTTCTGTAATACAGCTTAACATATTCACATCCCACCCTAAAGATGTTCATGAATATGCATGAGCCCCCTCAGTTTAATCCTCATGATTGACAGGTTGACATCTTAATCAGAGTGATTGATGGAGCGCTGATTCCATTCAATCGGATATCTCCTCCTCACCCCTCCCTCCCTTTTTCTCCTCATACATTCCTATGGCCGTTCCCACACTGTCATTAGCCATCACGCTAAATAACTTAACCTCCCTCGCTAAGGTCTCTTTAAGCTCTCATCGTGATTGCTTCGTCTGAATAAACTTGTCGCGCTCTGTTTTGCCTGAGTGTGTGTTTGTTTGTGTGTGTGACGCTCACTAAGCCCCCCTGCTCTGGTAATTGGACCTGCTTTCTCTCAGCGGCCTCCAAGCGCAGTAGGAGCTGGCAGTGCGGTGGGGGAAAAAAAGAGGGCAGAAAGTCATTCTGCGCGTCCAAATGCATTGCACAAATCCATGACATCAGTATTCTGGTCAGACTTCAGTTCAGACACAAAGAAAAGAAGTGAAAAAAGAGGGGAAAGCAAGAGAGAGAATACGAGAGCGAAAAAAGAGGCACGCACAAAAGTCTTTTGACTAGGAATTAAATGTGGCCTGTAGCTGGCTCTTTCTTCATACCATGTCTTTTGGAGCAAATAAGTTTCAAGCTCACAGAACAGAGAAATCAATTGCTGCCATTTAGAGCAAGCAGCTGAAAAAAGACAATCGGAGAGATATTGAGAGTTTGACACAAAAAAAAAAACATGATGACATAAATGCTTTAGGTTTTGTGACTTTTCTCCCTTGTTTTTACAGAACAAGGTGGAACCAGACACAACTAGAACAGCCGTGAGCCTGATATTCTGGACTGGCAGGTGAGTGACAGGTTGTTGGACAAATGACATGGGCACATAGCCAAATCTTGATGAGAAATTGTCTTATTAAAAAAAGCTACCCTCTTGTATTGGACCCTCCCAGTGGTATTGGACATGTTGATTATTCTTTATATTGAACAGAAAAAAAAAATAAAACATTTTTTGAAGTTACTGCTTGTAGTCATGGTATAATGACGGTAATTCCATGGTGCTATAATACACAGTAGCCTCAAAGTGTTTGGACACTTGATCTGCACTTAAAATAATTTGAATTTTATTACATTAGATAACAATACAGTATATCAAACCCCAGTGTCACAACAAAAAAAGGAAAAAAATAAAAATAAAAAATACATATTATATGCAGTATACAATACCGTTCAAAAGTTTGGGCTCATTTTACATATATTGAACATTTGAAAGTGTCCATATATTTTTAGTGACATTGTATTGCATGGAAAAGTGTGAAAGCTTGTTTCCACCATGAAATAAATCTTATCTCACAATTCTGACTTTTCTTCTCGCAGTTGCGAGATTTAAACTCACGAGTTATAAAGTCAGAATTGCGAGTTATAAAGTCAGAATTGCGTGATATAAACTCACAATTGCAAGTTAAAGTGAGAATTGCGTGATATAAAGTTAGAATTGCATGATGTAAAGTCAGAATTGCGAGTTCTGAAGTCAGAATTGTGTGATATAAAATCATAATCACGAGTTATAAAGTGAAAATTGCTTGATATAGTCAGAATTGCGTGATATAAACTCACAATTGCGAGTTATAAAGTGAAAATTACGAGATATAAAGTCAGAATTGTGTATTATAAACTCACAATTTCAAGTTATAAAGTCAGAATTGCGTGATATAAAGTCCAAATTTTGAGATACAAAGTCAGAATTTTGAGATATAAAGTCAGAATTGCTAGATATAGGCCCAGTTTCACAGACAGGGCTTAGACTAAGCCAGGATTAGGCCTTAGTTCAGTTAGAGCATTTAAGCATTTAATTGCGAGTACTGAAGTCAGAATTGCGAGATATAAAGTCAGAATTGCATGTTATAAAGTCAGAATTGAGAGTTAAGTCACAATTGCTTGATGTAAAGTCAGAATTGCGAGTTCTGAAGTCAGAATTGTGAGATATAAAGTCAGAATTGCGTGATATAAAGAATTGCGAGTTCTGAAGTCAGAATTGCGAGATATAAAGTCAGAATTGCGAGATATAAAGTAACAATTGCGTGATATAAAGAATTGCGAGTCAAGTCAGAATTGCGTGATATAAAATCAGAATTGCGAGTTATAAGTCAGAATTGCGTGATATAAAGTGAGAATCGCGTGATATTAAGGTTAGAATTGTGAGATATAAACTCGCAATTGCGTGTTATAATGTCCAGTTGTGAGGGAAAAAAGTCAGAATTGTGAGATATAAAGTCAGAATTGCATGATGATAACTCAGTTGCAAGGGAAAAAGTCAGAATTGCGACTTTATTTCTCACAATTCTGACTTCATAACTCGCAATTACGAGAAGAAAAGTCAGAAAAAGCCAAAAACATGGTATTACTATAGTACATGTCCAAAAACATTGTACAAAAACACCATGATACTTTGTGTGTGAGAGTGAAAGAGAGCGTGTTATGATGTCTACATTGCAGATAGGAATCGTTGATGCAGAAGGAAAAACAGAAATGACTGTATAAATATATGAATGAAATAAAAGGGGTGAAAGTAGGACACGGGGTCAGAGCTCTGTGGGGTTCTCAGCTACAAACACACGCACTCACAGCATGACCTTTTAGCATGGTAGATCGACCCTCACTGAAAACACACAAATGCTTCATTACTTCTGCCTCATAGACACTCACAATGTCCTGACAAAGAATGACCTTACATACATATGGACACACACAAACACATACACATACAATACCAGTCAATGTTTATACACACCTACTTATTGTTTTTATTAGCATGGGAAATATGGGAATTAGGTACTGACCACAATTTATATTTGTGTAACTTTACACATACGGCTTTTTAAAGTTACGATAAAAGTGGATCCGGTTCAGCAATGGTCACCATTCACTTCCATTGTATGGAAAAGAGCAGCTTGGACTTTCTACTTTTGTGTTCCATTTATACTCTAAAAAATGCTGGGTTAAAAATAACCCAAGTTCTGTCGTGACAACTCTCAGAGTGTTTGGCATGGTAATGGGAATGACAATGTTGATATGTCTTGGCAGAATAGATCTGCTACGCTGCTGCTGCTGCTGTGGGTTCTTGCTGCTGCAGAGCAAGTACGGTACTTACTACTGTAATACATACGCGACATGCTGCTGTGAGCAAGTAAGACATGCTGCTGCTGTACAATATAGCGTACATGAATTATCCGTAGCAGATCTATACAGGTGGAGCTGGGGAAGGTGGAGGGTCCCCGAAAGCGCGCTGCACTGTTATGGCAATGCTACCCAAGTATTTTGAAGGTTGAGCAGCTAGCTCATTGGCTACTGATACAGCAGGAACCAATCAGCTATGCCCTATAGATAATGATGTGATTACGAGCAGATTGAGTTAAAGGACCTATTAGCCTGCGCCATCTAGAGTTTCATGACAGAACATTCTATTGAGAATATGCTAGTTTCGCGAGAACCAAGTTGTGTACAGCAAAGGAAATCCACGTGAAGATGCGAATTATTTGAGCTATACTCTACACTCTATGTGAGCTATATGCTTTACTCTCTGATTTCTTGTAAATATCTGGGTTGCTTCAACAAAGCTAAAGTCTTGAGATCACGTGCGCCGACATCAAAAGGGAAATGCAGAACGCTGTGCGTGAATGGCTGCCGCTTCAAACCTGGATTGTTTGTTTGTATGTTTTGCTGCACTGATCGGATTTCTGTTTTATTTGTATTTCTATATCACCATCGGATTACTGTGCTTTTCTGATTACTCCAATTTTAACTGTTGTGCTGTGGACTGCAATTTTTACTGCCTGCTAGTTTTACCATAGGGCTGCTGCGAGCTCTCTACCCTGTTGCGTCTTCCACCACTTTCCGCTCATCAGATGGGTCATCAGTTGCGCGGTTTGTTTACTGCTTGCTATCTGAGTGTGTTGTCTCCCTCTTAGCCTGCTGTTTTTGGTGATGTGACTTACGGGGTTTGGCTGACGTGATTTTCGCTAGTGATTGGCATGTACTCCGACAATAAACATGCCTCGGCCAACAGTTTTTCAGTTTGTTTTGTTGCTGCAGCCTCCTCCATCTCCTGGAGTTCCTGGTCGGTATACTCCGGTTCAAACAAATATGGCTGGGCAAAAAACAAAGTCTTCTCTTGGCTTATATCGAAATCCTCCGACATTTTTCTTAACAAATCTTTGTTTTGCTCTCTTCTCTGCGCTTCCGTGTTCGTCACCGGAGCTCACACTGCGCATGCGTCCTACGTCATAAGCCGGGACGCCACTCTCTCGTGAACGCGCGTATGACAGTTAGCGGAAGCTAGAGATTACGGTTTATAAAGAAAAATTCTGTGTTTAGAATTCACTCCCATTATAAAGCATGGATTACCCTGGACATTATTTAATATAACTCTGATTATATTTGTCTGAAAGAAGAATGTCATATACACCTAGGATGAGGGTGAGTAAATCATTGGGCAATTTTCATTTTTGGGTGAACTATCCCTTTAAATTAACATTTATTAAGTTCCATAATAACAATTAAATTATAAACATTTATTAAATTGCTTATTAATAAATGTTCACCTTTTGATTATTACTGTTGCCTCTAGTAATTATGTGTCTGATTTTTATTTTTAATCTTGGGTTCATTTTAAGCCAGCCATATAGTAATTTTTAACCAATTGTTAATAAATTAAATAAAACTGCCGAGCATGTTGGTCAAAACAACCCAACTGGTGGGTTTGTCCATATTTAACCCGGCTTGGTTTGTTTTTAACCCAACGTTTTTAGAGTGTAGTATTGTACTGTTTTTCTCATTGCCAGTTTACATGTTGAATAACTATAATTTTGCAGTGAGGGAGAAAATGAGTGTGCAAAGCGAAGTAGTGTAAAAGCCTGTGCAATAAGCTATTGTGGTACTCAAAATATATTAATCTTTGGCAGGTCTGATTCAGTCAAGTGTGTCCAAACTTTTGACTAGTAGTGTGCTGCTATCTGAACTGTACCAGTCACACACAGAATGCTTGCATGCTAGTTTGAAATGTCTTTCTGCATGACCCGGAGGTCAGTGAACTTTCACCTACGATTGAATCCTAGGCTTTCTGTGAGTGCTTGGATCAGTTCTGTTTATTCCTCCCACACTCTCTCTCTCCCACACCCACCCAGCAAAAAGATGAGAACATATTCTACAAAGATTCCTCTGATAAAGATCTCCCTCTCTCCGTCTCATACACACCCACACGCTCGCACAATGTGCATATGGTTTCAATCTTTCCAGCTGTCCCACAGTTGCAGTCATGAGAGGCCATCCTGGAACAGTACACCGTGTGTGTGTGTATGATGTCTCCGAATGTGAAGAGTAGAAAAAGACACTGCAGGTTAGAGGAGTGGAAGATAGAGGCAATGGGTGAGAAAGAGACATGGTCTGTTTTGTTTCCCAAGGTTCAAAGTCTTACATTCTCCTTCACACACACATACACATACTCTCTGGGGATGAGATATGCTCTAGAAAGCAGGCATCCTGATTTCCCAGCAGGCTGTGCTAATGGAACATCAGGTTCAATCTGCCCCTCACTCTGTTTTGTTTCATTTTGTTTCGTCCTGTCTTTATGAGGTTACTGTACATTTCTCAGTCCCAGTCATGTGGTGATTGGCGGCTGGCTTAGTTATAGTCTAAAGGCCATTCACACCAAGGCAAGAATGATAACTATAATGATAACTATATTAGCGTCCACACCAGCAGACAATAACTTTCTGTTTATTATAAGTGCACGCTGCCACTTTAAATGCTCGAGGTTTTTAAAGCAGGATGGATTCTGATTGGCTGTCATTGTTTTTATCGTTCATGAGCTGGAAAAAATCATTCTGAAAGTGATTCCAACGATATCGTTCCTCTGTGCCATTATAGTTATAGTTGGGGAGGGGACTCTGCTATTCTTTTAAAAAATTTTAGAACTATATCTTTATCGTTATAGTTATCGCTCTTGGTGTGAACGGGCCTACGGACCAACGTTATTTTTACATGCGCTATAATTTTAGTTTCAGTCTCACTAAGCAGTTTGGGTGTAACGCCTCTCACAGTTCAAAATGCTTACGCTACGTCCTACATCTTCCGTATTCAACTTACGAAAAAGCTTAACTGACATGACGTCAGTTACGCTTTCTTCCTAAGTTGAATACGGAAGGCGGTCTGGCGGAAGCTAGATATTTTTCTTTATAACTTGTTAAATATGGATATTTTTCTTACACATAAACGCATTGCTTCTCTTCAGAAGGCCTTTATTAACCCCTCGGAGCCGCGTGGAGTACGCTTTGCTTCGGATGAATGCACTTTCTTGAGCTTCATACTCGTTGGTCTCGTTCACTGCCATTACAAAGCTTGGACGTGTCAGGATATTTATTAATATATCTCTGATTGTGTTCATCAGAAAGAAGAAAGTCATATACACCTAGGATTGCTTGAGGGTGAGTAAAGCTTGGGGCCATCTGAAAGTGAACTAATCCTTTAAGTATTTTACTCATACTTTATGTATGCTCAAAGATGCACTAGTTCTCGACACCTAAGAGACATGCCAGTGAAAATAAGAAACAATTGATTTGTGAGATGAGAAATCATGTTTATTTTCTAAAATCAAAATAAAATTGAACACCTAAATATTGCAATAAATCAAGGTCGACACAACAGTCTTTTAAATGTCTACAAATTCTGAAGTCTCAGTTAAGCATAAGTGCACAAAAAGGGAATAAGTAAACCAATTTCCTTCAAAAAGGTCTTGTCAATATAGCAGACAAATAAAACAATGTTAAGTAAAATGAAATAGTCAAAGTCTACTCGCACTGTACGTGCTGGTTTGAGCCTCGTCACCAGCTGCAGTCATGACCTCATCTCAAAAATTAAACATCTGCAATCAGCAACTACCTCCTAATTCACTCGCATTCACGTAAAGTAGCTTTGTTGACAAGTTTGGGTGAGTAAAAGCAAAACGCACAAGATATAGTACCTTTAATGCCTTTAGATGGCGATATCGCTTCCTTGTAGCAGAAACAAACTGCTGCAGAAAAAGTTAGGTGCCATGCAAAATGTAATGTGTAATTGCATTACTCATCACAAATGTATTGGAATAAAAAGTACATTTACTTGTTACAAAATGTAGTCAAGTAGAGAGTAAAAGTTGCTAATATCTTTGATACTAAGTAGCCAAAAAGATACTTAAGTACAGTAACTAATTACATTTACCCAAATACTTTACACCACTGCTGCATTGTCATACTGGTGACCCTCTATAAAACTCTTTGTATTGCTAAATAAACAAATAGTTAAAATTATGTATTACGACAGGCAGTAAGACAGAGAGAAGCCAAACTGGTATGAATGGGCCATTGATAGCTGTTTTTAAATTACCTGCACAAATACTTTTACCCTCAAAACTGCAAATAACTTCCATGTCCGCCACATTATAAACATTTTTCCACTTTGTTTCTTTTTATTTCCTTTCACCTGGTTTGTAAGGTATAAATAACTCCTTCAGAGACGTGTGTCACTGTAGTTGTTTTCTTTTGGTGTCAAAGGAACATCCTTCTCTTTTGTAAAAAAAAAAAATGCTACAAGGACAGTTCTTGTTGTTTGTCTGCCGTCCACCCCCTCATCAGATGTGCCAAGGCTCTTTAAAGCTGGTAAAGCATCCGTAGGTGTAAGTTTGAGCTGTCAGTCAAGCTCCATGACGCAGTGACTGACAGATGGACTCTGTTTTCTAATAATGTCATTCTTTTTTCTTAATTGGGCACATTCTTGGTGGCCAGCAGTACCCAATCTAACACTCTGAAAAAGATATAATGTATATGAAATCTTGAAAATCCCAGCCAGAGCTAATCCATCATTCTATTTCTAAAGGTTATTTTTGGAGAAAACATCATTAGAAATAGCACTCCTTAGAGTGTATGTCAGCAAAAGTGTTGTTTGAGGCAAGATGTGGGAGGATGTGGGTTGAATAGCGTGTATGTTTTTAGGAGAACTTGAATGCATGTTTTTGGTTTGTGGTTGATTAGTAATTTCTGCACCATTTTGTGTTCAGACAAAGCATTGGGCTTCTTCATTTAGATTGGCTTCAGCAAGTGTCCTGCAGTTATGTATTGGGGTTATGTGTGTGTGTGATTTCCTGTATGTCTGAGTGTGTGAGATGAGAGGAGGGGCCGTGACCCATCCCGCTGAGCTGTTTGTATTTTTTCGTGGTCCGCTGCTGTAAGGACGTGCAGAGATTTGTTACATAGGGTACCATTTATCATAGTAACAGCATCGTGCAGGGGCAACATGGGAGGAAACCAATCATCCATCATATGCATGGCCTGTCTCCACAGCAACGCCACGGCCCGTGACCAGAGGCGGAGGGGCTGATGGGGGATTGAGTGGATCACTTAGTTTATGTTCAGACTGCAAGCAAATCAAAGTTTTTCTCTTTTCGGGCAGACTGTCCACACTATCAATTGCAAGTAATCAAAGAAGATTTGTGTGTTAGAACCTAACCAATGTATCTGCATGGGTTTCTTTGGTAATGACGTAGGTGTAACCACTTTTCTGGCGAGGCTTTCAAAACTGATGCAGGAGAAATGGAGATGCATCATATCTCGCTGTCCAGATAAGCACCCTGTCGAGTCGCGGTGCAGAACTCAGCGACTGAGGAGACTGGTATATATTGATGTTTCGTGCTGTAGTCATGGCTGGCTTCACTGTGTAGCGAGGGATGCGTTGTGTCAGTCATCGGTTTTGACATACTCGGTGTTTGTCGCATTAAAAGTCCATTTGAAATCCAATTTGAGCAGCCAGATGTGGCACACCTCCAAATGTGGTTTGAATCAGATTTGAAAAAAATCTGATTTCATGTTTGTTTGTTTTTGCTGTCCAGACTTTCAAAAACTTGATAAAAGGAAAAAAATCTGGATAAAATCTGGATATACATCAGATTTTTGCTGGCAGTCTGAACATGGCCTCAGAGTTCGGAACTGGACAGCTCGTTGTGTATTACACACACACACACACACACCTACCTCAGAAGCTTATCTAAATGAGGGCATGCTATAGATTTGTGTTGGTTTTATGTAAAGCTAATTATAATTATGACTAATCCAAGCCAAAAATGTTTTATTTTTGTAAGAAAAAAACATTTACTTTACCTATGAATCACTTTTTACCTTTAAGGACGTCCCCATTGAGAGTTATTTTCAGATTTAGATGACCTCTAGGGACAAAGTGTATTAGAATTAAGAATTTAATCACATTATCACACAGCAAAAGAAAAAAAAAAAAAAAAAAGAAAAAAAAGAAGGAATGTAACAAAACAAAAAAAGTAAATATGCACACAAAAAATATGAAATATTAATTAAAATATATATGAATATTAATTACTGATAAAATTAAGAAATATATAAATAAATACACCCACACACTGCAGTTGCAGTTTAGTAATCAGAATGTGTCTGAAAAATAATGCATTTTAATCACTTTACTTTAATTAAAATGCTGTTTAGTGTTATTTAGTATTTACGATATATATGTATATATATTTTTTAAACAGGCAATGTTAAAAAGCACTTCTGTCTCTTCTACTAAGTGTCTGGGTGATTTATTTTTGAGTATGTAGACTTTGCACAACCCTGCAGCAACTGGGTCTTTGTAAACAATCTACTTAAATCCTTTGAGCCGTGGCTGCAGGTGTGTGTGTGTGTGTGTGTGAGAGAGAGAGAGAGAGAGACAGAGAGAAACAGAGAGAGACCCACTTCAGAGTGTGATAGTGAGTATAGTATTTTTTGGCAGTAGTTAAGGCCATTGTACCAGCAAGAGTGTGGAGGAGAGAGAGAGAGAGAAAGATGGATCCTGGTGTCCACCAGGAATAGCAGCCACCCCAGGGGTCTCAATGAGACTTATTTCCCCAGTTGCTTGGATTGCTAGGAAAAGAAAAGTGAAGTAGGGTGAATCTAATGGAGAACATGTACAGGTCATGTTTCACCTCAAAATCAAAATAAAGTAATAAGAAATTATATTTTGTAGTAAGAAATTGAAGTCTATTTTTAGGACAATTTATATTCTTTATTACACTATTTTTTTGTCCAAACAAAAAGGTGACGTCTACCATCTTTTGATAAACAAATTGAACACAATTAATATTCATGACCCAAGCAGATTCTGACAATATCTGCGTGCTGAACTGCTAACAGAAAATAACCTTCCTGAAGAGATGAGATGTAAATAACAAAGAACAGTCATTAGACAAAAAAATGTTGTATTATTCATAGCTGTTGCAACAATGTTTTAGGCCTAATTATTAAAGCTGAAATGTGCATTTTTTTCTTATTAAAATACTTCCTCAAATCCCAGCTTATTATGTAAAGAAAACTGTTTGGTGGTGCAGAAATGAGAAATTACACATTGTTTATGCTGACAAAAATGCTAGAGAGACAAATGTTTTTGGAAAGTTTTAATTTTAAGCTTTAAATAGCTACTCGCTGTTTGTTTTTCCTTTTTTAAATAAGCATATTTAATTAAATTCAGTACAATAAATGCAGTATATATAAAGTAAAAATACTATTTTTTTATTTTTGCATTACAGTAATGTGATTTTGTAATGTGAAAACATTTCTTGGCAGTATTTGTGAGATTCACTCAGCTGTTTTGTTTGAGAGCGGGTGGGGAAGAGGAGGGTCATTCTGGACTCTGTCTTTAATAAATAAACAATAAAGAAGCCAGAGCTTCTCAATCCCTTTTATATCTCCCGTGACATTCTGATGGATTACACAGCCATCTGCAGCAGAATGTGTGTGTGTGTGTATGAGGGGAGGGGGTGAGCCATATTTTACACACATATATAAATCCAGACAGGCAGTGCTTTGTTATGCGAGTTTGTCAGCAGGCCATTTGGGTTAAAGGGAGTGACAGACAGGTGAGCAGGTTGAGGGTTGTGCATACAAAACAAAGATGGACAGATGACTGATGGGACAGAGAGAGATACTTCAGAGAGTAAATGAGTGATTAAGTGTATGAACTTCCTTAATTAATCCAATCCTTTTAATGAGTCAGATCAAAGGTTCATGTATAATTAAAAAAGCAGAGCAATAATGCACCTGCTTCATCGGGAATTATGTGTGCGTGAGTGCAAGGAGAAGAGAGAAGAGTAAATCTCATAAAACCATGTCATATTTCATCCCAAAATCTAGAATAAGAATTTTGGATTGAAGGAAAATTAAGGGCAATTTGGTACTACCATAACTGTTTGCTTTGTGACATTTGTAAATCAAAAAAATGTATCACCAAAAGAATGATTCACAATTTATTAGGACAATACTCTAAAGAGCAGTAATTAGTTATTTAATTTATTATAAGGATTTCTGTTGGTCAGTATTGGATATTTAATTCTAAATGCTTTATATTATATTATATTATATTATATTCAGGGGTGGAAATGGGTAACGCGGGGGGATGGCATCCGGGGAGTGAATTTCGAGGGGGGCCAGTTCAAATTGGTTTGATTTTTTTTTTTTTTTTTTGGGAAATGAAGGGATTTTCATGTATTTTATTCTCTCAATAGCCTATGAAAACAATACGAATTCAGCACGAAAACATAAAATTGCATGATTAATCATTAAAAGATCGCAATCTGGATTTCAAACACCCACGTGATCTTACTCCGTGCTCGAAGTGGGCCGGTATGCACCGCCACTTCTAGCTATATTTGTAGCGTACCCTTGCTTTTTCTTGCGTACTCGCACTTCTCACATGTTGGCAGAACTCTAACCCCCACACCAAAACATAGAATCAAGCTATTAATTAATTGTATAGATCGCACGCTCTGAGCTTATGTAAGCATGAGTGCCGCACATTCACCGGCGCGCTCCAAAAGTGTGATAATATTTGCGCAAACCGTTCCTATGATAAAATGTGCAACCCATTTTAATTCTATTGAGAATGTAGTAAAACGCTATGGAGAAAGTCAAACATGATCTAAAAACAGCTACTAAAAAGACTGATAAAAAAAGAAATAAAATTGATCAGGTTCTATTATATTTATTGTGGTACATTTTAACTAACTTGTTGAAGAATTTATAATGTATAATCTGTTAAGGGAATAGATTTAAAAAATAAAGAAAAAAGTTAACATTGCCCTAATCATGCAATGAGGAGCCATCAACCTGTCTACCTGTAATTATTTCCTTATTGTAACAAATGATAGTTAAACAATTACAAGAACTACCAAGTACAAGTTAGAATCAAGAGCTTAAAAGTATGAACCTTCTTGAATTATTGTCTGAACAATTGGTTTTCCCCATGTGTAAAATGTGTTCTGCTAATATGACAGATATGCCTGTTAGGAAAAACCTGGCTGTATTCCAAGAAATGACGAAATTAACATGTTCAGTATAAGAACATTTTAAGTAAAGATAGTTTAAGTTCCCATGGCACTTTGTAAACAAGTGATTGTTAACTATAGGCTGTACTTGTTTGCAGTAATGTTATCAACCAACTTTGCATGTGTGGACCATTTTGCAAAAATAAAGCAACAAACGAATCAGTCCCCCATCCCAAATAGAAGCGAACAAAATAGAGTAAATCACCTTTTGAAAGTAACTTGATGCTTCAATTAAAGATTGCATCAATTACATCGTTACACCAGTAGGTGGCGACAAGTGACTGTTAAAAATGTATTTGTCATTGAATCATTCATTAAAAAGATTTGTTGATTCATCCAGTAATTAAACAAGTGACATCTTTATAATTGAGTCATTGAATCATTTATTCACACTGATTTTTAAAATAATAATAATAATTGATTCAAATTAATTAGATAGACTTATTTTTTTTAGTTGTCCAGATTCTGGTCCAGAATCATGGAAGAATTGTGAACACTATTTAAAAAAAATTGTGATTCTCAATTTCCAGAATCTTGCAGCTCATTTCCAGCCCTGATTTTATTATATTATATTATATTATATTAATCAAACTTATTCATTTTGTGATAGGTAAATTTACAAAATGCTGAATTGTCATGAAAATGTCAAAATGCTAAATCAATCAATCAATCAATCAATCAATCAATCAATCAATCAATCAATCAATCACCCCCGCCCTCAACTAGTCTAGAAACTACAAAAGTCTCCCTGTCATATTTAAGCCCCAAGGGTTTCCTTCGGTGCAAAACCTTTTCAATTTATCATCTTGAACTTTAACGCCGGTTTTACACTGCAAGCGTAAGCAGCGCGTGAGCAGCACATATATTTTTTTTCGCTGTGCATGTTAACCAACGGATGCATTCACACCGGCAGCAGGAGCAGTGCATCAGTGTCAAGCAGGAGCGTCGCGTGAGCAGCAGTGAAGAGGAGGTTTCGGCTTCAGAGTCTATTTTTGCCGCGCTGCTGATGTTTAATTAAAGTGAAAGCACACTTTTGATGGACAAAATAAATATAATTTCACACAAAAAGTGTTCAAAATGCACAGAATAAGCATGTCTAATGTGTTTTAACAAGAATTTGAGTATGACAGAAAAGAAAATTAAGAAGATTTACCCATTTAAACTTGTTTTTAATTATTCAGTTTGGGTTAAAGTATGGTGTATTATAAAAAACTAAAGTAAACTAGCCAGCAAATGAGATATATAAACATTATTTTAGTTATTACACAGACAGATATACAGTATAGGCTGCAGCATTTCCAAATCAAACCCGAGTTTGCTGACTTTTTTCGCCGAGTTTGCTGTCTTGTAAACATGTAAAACACAAAGCTTACCTCATTCATGTGCAGCAATGGATGACACAAGGCTTTTATTTATTTATTTACGTTTATATGCAAATGTTGTACACCTCACCATGTTAACAAACTTTACCTTATAGCTGTCTTTGTAAAGAAATGCTCACTTTTTGTGTAGCTTCGAGCCGCTGCTGTGACGCTGTACAAACGCTTCCAGTGTGAATACTCGAGCGTCTCTGCAGCTGCAGTGACGGTGTAGTTACGCTCACGCGCTACTCACGTGCCGCTCACGTGCCGCTCACGTGCCGCTCAAGCTTGCAGTGTGAAATGGGCGTAACTCTCAACTCCTGGCCTTGACCTCCATCACCATCAACATCATCAATCAGGGTCCTTTCTGTAGTTATGCCCCAAATATCAGCAGGATGTTTTCTGAACCAGTAGACATCACAGATTATACCCTTGTTATTAAATTGTCTTTTAATATGGCATCTTTCTTTTCAAATTGATTGCTTGCAAAATTGCCCCTCAGGAAGACAGAAATCATTGGTAATTAGGTTAATATGTCTGCAGTCCGGTGAGGAAAGAGCCTCTCATCCACGTCTCACTTTGTGTGCCAGAGCAGCTGTCAGAAAAGAGTGCTCAAGAGTAGACAGGTTCGGAGATGAGAAAATGGCATTATTTTCCTAAAGGAATGTTTTAAAAGAAGGATTTAAGCAGCTCAAGCGATTATTGCAGGATTATATAACTTGGTGCTGAATGTCATTTGAATGCATTTATATGATATGATAATCTGATATAATTTGCTCTTTTTGTGGTTCATTTCAGCACAAAGGGTTTTTTCCATTAAGATATTACAGATGACTGACTCCTGCCTAAGACTGTTCAAACAAGTTTTCACACACTAAACATAACTCTGAGCCTTTGCAACTGACATTTGTATGGGGTTTTTTAACGGATGTACCTTCTGGGAGGGTATATATATACATGATGACAGAATATTCATTTTTGGGTGAACTATCTCTTCAGGTATGTTTTAAGCAGCCCAAAATGCCATTACAGCTTAAAAACATGGCAAATTGAACTTCAGTGCAGCTAACCTGGAGCTTTTGCATTGACCTGCAATTATAGAAAATTAACAGCCTTGGATCCGAATCAAGAATTCAGCAATGCCAGTATGCCAGCAAATATATTGCTTATTAGTTGAGTTTACTGTAAACAGAGACACAAACAGGGATGATCCCTTCAGACAACACCCAAGTGTTTTTGCTGCAAGGTAGTGCCAGTCTCACTCCCTGAGATTTTTGAGTTTGCAAAGCTCTTCTTTTGTGCCCCGGTCATCTTACATTAATTAAAGGGTTAGTTCACCCAAAAATGAAAATTCTGTCATTCCAATGTGTAAAATGTGTCGTTCCACACCCGTAAGACCTTCGTTCATCTTCAGAACACAAATTAAGATATTTTTGATGAAATCCTATGGCTCAATGAGGCCTCTATTGGCAGCAATGTCACTGAACCTCTCAAGATCCAGAAAGCTATTAAAGACATATTTAAAACAGTTCATGTGACTACAGTGGTTCAACCTTAATGTTATGAAGCGACGAGAATACTTTTTTTGTGCCAAAAAAACTAAATAACGACTTTTCAACAATATCTAGTGAGGGGCGATTTCAAAACACTGCTTCATGAAGCTTTGAAGCTTTATGAATCTTTTGTTTCGAATCAGTGGTTAGGAGCGCGTATCAAACTGCCAAAGTCACGTGAAATTTAAAAATTTCGAAACACTTATGACGTAACGAAGCCTTGTTTACTGAAATCACTTGACTTTGGCGCTCCGAACCACTGATTTGAAACAAAGGATTCGTAAAGCTTCATGAAGCAGTGTTTTGAAATCGCCCATCACTAGATATTGTTGAAAAGTCGTTATTTTTGGCACACAAAAAGTATTCTCGTCGTTTTATAATATTAAGGTAGAACCACTGTACTCGCATGAACTGTTTTAAATATGTCTTTAGTACCTTTCTGGATCTTGAGAGGTTCTGTGACAATGGAGGCCTCACTGATCAGATTTCATCAAAAATATCTTAATTTGTGTTCCAATTATGAACAAAGGTCTTATGGATGTGGAACGACATGAGGGTAAGTTACTAATGACAGAATTTTCATTTTTTGGTAAACTAACCCAATCTTTTGTGATTATACCTCAATATAGAGAGAAATAAGAACACCATCTTATTCTTTTCTTATTTCTGTTTCACTCAAAATTCCTAGTGTTAGCAAGTCAGGAAAGGTTTGTTAAATTAGGACAGGCTAAATGATATTCAAGTTCCAAGAAGAGTTGTCGGAGATGACAAAGTACAGGCAGGGAATGATCAATGATGAATACAGTTTGATGCAAAGTATTGATTGGAGCCAAAGTGAGTGTTGCTGTGATTTAGTCTCAGGTGTGGTTGATCCAGAGTGGGCTTAGAGCTGGTATTGATCTCTGAGCTACCTGAAGGCTCCTGCCTGCCTGTCTGTGAAGCAGTAGTGCAGAGGAATGGAAACGACCCTCCATCAAAGTCACTGAGGGTTACTTGTAATGCAATGCTGGGATGAAGAATGAAACATTTATTTCTGATAGGGGGAACTCTTGTAGCGTCTGGACCAGTCAGACACACAATTATTCATTATATTTAATGAATAATCCAGAAACTCTCCCTCACAAGTCCTGTTAATTCCATCCCCCACAACTGCAACACAGAGACAGAATAGGTATCCTGTTCCTATTTTACTGCTGTCAGGAATGTGCAGAGAAGACTCTGACTTCATTCTTTCTGAGAAGGACAAATAAACCCTCTTAATCCTATATATTCTATATGTAACCACATGAGAAATGTATAAACATGTATCCAATTTTCCCCTTTCATGATTTGCCTTTTATAGGGTTTATTCTATGTAATAATTCTCTCTTTTGAACTATTTTGGTATTAATGTTTCAAAGTTGAAAATTTATGGTTAACTAAAATCACATGGATACCATGTTTGGTATCTATGGACTCCAACTTTCATTTCCTATTTGGTCATTTATGTTACATGTTACTAACTCTGTGACACATTAGTATTATAAAAATCTAGAAGGTTCTTCTCTCAAACATCCAATCCAATGTGCTTGTGCTATTATCTTGCTACAGAACAAAGACTTGTAAAAGTTTCCCTCCGAGGGGAAAACTCCTTATTGGCTCAGTCACCTCAAGAGGGTGTGACATCTTCAGCCTTTAAAATCACTGATCACAAGATCAAACTCTCCCTTTTCTTTTTACTGAAAAACACTGATGGGAAGATGATGCTGTTCTAGAAGCTTCTAGGGAACACCATGCTTGTGCCAGGCTTCGGCCTAGACCTTCCATTCACCAAAGATCCTCTGAATCCAACTGGTTCTTCCATCAAGTCAATATCAGCAAAGGTTCAACGGAAGCCTCCACAAATTGCATCAGGACAGCTTTAATTCAAATGGGCGAGACATGCAAGTATGAAACTTAGTCTCATTATGTGATACATTAAGTATCATTACCCCTTTTAAAGAAGGGCCTGTTAAAACTAAACTGATGGTTTGCTCAAGGCTGTTAATCTGCTGAATTTCAAACAATGCTGTAACTTCTTGCATTCCTGTATTCTGCTTCAGCTCTCTCTTTCCCTTGGTAAACTGTATGCATGTATGTGTGTGAATGTTAGAGTAGTTCAAGTGTTTAGTCTAGTTAATAAAGTCTTGTTCATGTCACACGTAAAGTTGTCCGTGTTTCATGCTCATATACTGGAGTCCCTATTCATGCCGATCCTGACTACATGCTCTGAGCAGTACTGTACATAAGACTGTTATTTCCCATGACCTGGAAATGAACATTTCTTAGAATTAATAAACAATTAACACTGAATGTTCATTGGCCAAACAGGTTAATTGATTGTAATATTAATTTGATTACATTAAGTTAATTTTATTAACTGATCCAAATATTTATAATTAATTATAATTAGTTATGATTTATTTTGAGCTAATTTGCTACACTCTATTTTTGAGGTATTTCACAATTTAAGAAATCGTATGTGTTTTGAGGAAAGGTTTCTCATGCAGATACTGTCGGGGTAGTGACGTGGACTTCACAGAGAATTAAGCCAAATTAAGTAAGATTACAAATCACAGGGAGTGTTTCTGTTTAGTCTGAAAGGCTAACTTTACTCTCCATTCATTGTTCACCATCTCAGTACTACATAAAGTTAGGCTAAAATAAATGAAGTGAAATGTAGTTAAGGGGTACAGTGTTTTTGTTCAGGTAAATTTGTTTCAGATGTGATTTCATAAAGTTGTTTAAGGGTTTGGGACATACCTAAATAGAGTGGTTATTCAGATAGAAACACATCTATCACTGAGATCTGTGTGAACTGATGTAAAAAGCAACAAGGCGGACTCAGCGTTTTAATATAATAAAGGCTGGACCTGTTATTTATGGCACCCACCACCACTTACTATGAGGGCAGAGCGTGACTGAATTTCTCAATTTTGGCGGAGGTGCTGATGCTATAAAACATGCTGTAAACCACCTAAGTTTGAAATATAGAAATGACTCATATTGTGCATATTTGTGTGGAGTATGTACAGTAACTGTGTTCACCTCTGAAGGTGATGTTTTCATGCACAAAACTTAATCAGCTAACCTTGCTTTTAAGGATTTTATTCTCAATTCATTTAAGCTACATCTGATTCTTGAAATGGAACAATATTTTAATTAAATTATGTGAATCTTTATTTGAAGTTAAATGTTGTCTTGTAGTAATATGTATGTTGGCTTGTTGTAAATATGGCAGTTCTTCAATATCTGTTGGTGTTTCTCAATACTGTTAAACACGAACTGAGGTGGATATTTCTGGACTTGTGCTTCTCCTTTGTTTATTATGAAATAAAATCATATAAAGTAATTTGGAAAGACTCACCCTCATTGCCCTCCACCCTCACCACTGGGGTTCCACAGGGATCGGTGTTAGGCCCCTTTACCTTTTCCTATTGTGATTCTGTAACATCATTCTGTCTAATTTTAGAGATATATTTAAGACACTGTTTTCATACTGTTGTGCTGTGTTGCTTAAGGACCCACCCATACAGTCTTCTTACTATTATTTCTCAGCCAGCCTTTGTGATTGCTTTTTACTGGCTTTACTCCTCCATGACTAACTTAAAGGGATAGTTCACCCAAAAATGAAAATTGTCATCGTTTACTCACCCTCAAGTTGTTCCAAACCTGTATGAATTTCTTTGTCCTGCTGAAGAGAAGATTTTTTGAAAAATATGGGTAACCAAACAGTTCAAAGGTATAACATTCTGTCAATAAGACAACACAACTCAAAATCTTATTGTAATCACATTTATCTTTATAACAAAATAACATTATCTTATCTAAACGCTGCAGCCAGAGGCAAAGCTTTTTTCTCATTTCACTGTGAATCTGTACCCTCTCCTCTATAGTGACCATTCGTCACGGTACACCGCTGTCATTTCCTGTTCCCAATTTTGGCAATTGTGCCTTTGCCTTGTGCCCCCTCTTTCCAATACAGACAGATGACAGCAATCCCTCATCACTGTTAGCCTCATATCTGCGGGCTATGAGTGTGAAAGAGCAAAATGACGAGTTTGTTGATCTTTTTCCATATCTCTCTCACTCTGTCTCTCTCTTGCTGCTTTGTCTTTGAGCCGTCCTTTGTGTTTCCCTGTGCCATGGGTATTTATTGTGGGTATGGCTGCGGCCTGCGAGTAGAGTTAGCTTACATGAGAATACACACCCACATGTTATTCTCCCCATTCCCTAGATGCGTGCATACACACCTTCGTCATGGAGTCATATATCATTCACTTCATTACTTATCCATGATTTTCCTGCACTGTTTGCTAATTCAGCAAAGAAAAATCTCATAGAATTAAAGGGATAGTTCACCCGAAAATTAAAATCCTGTTCCAAACCTGTATGACTTTTTTTGTTTTGTGGAACATAAAAGAAGATACTTTGAGAAATCACCTTTATATATATATATATATATATATATATATATTATATATAATGGAACAAAAAATACTTTTTTATATAAAATGAAAAAAAAAATATACAATTTTATATATATATATATATATATATATATATATATATATATATATTAAACTATTTAAATTAAATTCTAATTAATTAATTCTATTAGATTAGATGCTTGAACAGTGCACATGCGAAATCGGGCTTGAGTAGCTAAAAGCGTTTGTAGAGTATATTTCAGATTTAAGCGAATTCACTCATGGCCATGGACTGAGAGTTTAAAATTAGAGACGAGAACCACTGGGAAGAAAACAATGGAATATTTAATAACCGAAGCTTTCCTGCTTATCTCTCAACCAACAAATCCACTATTCACCCAGAGGGCAAAAACCTTCCCACAATGCCACTCTACTCTATTACTGTAAATAATAACCATTGTGTCATGGCCATCAGTTCAGAGAAAGCATACCTTGACAAAAATCAGGGGCAAAAAATGAGCAGCAATAATTTCCGGCTGGAAAACCTGAGGACTCATAGATTTTTAATTTATTACACACCTTGTACGTCGAGGTGAAAGTCTGTCATCGCTTTTAAATACAAGCATGCTTTCTGGAGCAAAAAGGATCAGTTCTTTCTGCTGAGTCAGGGCTGGTGCCCTGCAGGCCACTGTAGCAGAGCTGTATTCATTACCTTCTATTCCTCTGAGACACAAGCTTTATTAGACAGCGACAGACGGGTGGGGCATGAGTTGAATCAAACGGAAATGTTGAGGGTAGAGCCGAGTGCTATCAGGAAAAGAGCAAAGGAAGACAGGGCTCTATATAATGAAAAACAAGTTTAATGCATTTGAACATCAAATTTCTAATGCATAATAATCTGACATCTGAGAGAGAAGAAGAAAGAGAGAGAAACAGAAATAATGTCATGTCGTTCCACACCCGTAAGACCTTCGTTCATCTTCAGAACACAAATTAGGATATTTTTGATTAAATCTGATGGCTCAGTGAGGCCTGCGTTGCCAACAAGATAACACTTTCAGATTTTTTTTTTTGCAGAGCATTACTAAAAACATATTTAAAACAGTTCATGTGAGTACAGTGGTACAACCTTAATGTTATGAAGCCACGAGAAATACTTTTTGTGCGCCAAAAAACCAAAATAACGACTTTATTCAACAATATCTAGTGATGGGCGATTTCAAAACACTGCTTCATGAAGCTTCGAAGCTTTACGGATCAGTGGTTCGGAGCGCCAATCAAACTGCCAAAGTTACGCCCCCCAGTGGTGAGCCTTTGAAATTTCGAAACACTTATGATGTAACGAAGCTTAGTTTACTGCATTCACGTGACTTTGGCAGTTTGATACATGCTCCGAACCACTGATTTGAAACAAAAGATTCGTAAAGTTTCGAAGCTTCATAAAGCAGTGTTTTGAAATCGCCCATCACTAGATATTGTTGAATAAAGTCGTTATTTTGTTTGTTTTTTTTGGTGCACAAAAAGTATTCTCGCCACTTCATAGCATTAAGGTTGAACCACTGTAGTCACATGATCTGTTTTAAATATGTCTTTAGTAGCTTTCTGGGCATCTAAAAGTGTTAATTATCCTGCTGGCAACGGAGGCCTCACTGAGCCATCAAAAATATCTAAATTTGTGTTCTGAAGATGAACGAAGGTCTTACGGGTGTGGAATGATATGAGGGTGAGTAATTAATGACAGAATTTTCATTTTTGGGTGAACTAACCCTTTAAGGTTTTCAGTAAAATCTACATGAAAAAAACTACAAAATGTATCATTGGCTGTGCAAGTGTGTGCAAGGTTTTTCTGAGAGGCCAAACACATTCATGTGATCAATGCTTTATGCTTTCTAAGTTATTTGGCATTGTATCATTTTTATCTTGTCCATTTCTCCACTTACACCACTATCAACTCAACCCATCATTTTGTGCGGCGCTGCTTTTGGCCTGCGCTGACCTTGGCATTTCACTTGGATTTATGGGTCAGCAGAAGCCTTTGACCGGTCATATTTCACTCTGTTAACACATCAGCAAAGCATGGCTGAACACAGTTGTGTCTTGTCATTTATTTTGGTTACGAGTAGTACGGACCGCTTTTATGTGGTGCATTTATGTTCTTTTTTTAACTGCACAGAAAGAGTATTTATACTCCTTTTTTCTTTTGTGGAAGGAAAAAATGTCAAACGTATTTGAAGTGACATGAGAGTAAGTAATTGATATCAATTCATCCCAGTTCATTTGTGAGTGCTTAAATCTACTGAATGCACTACCTTTCCCTCCTCCACTTTTTCTTTGTAGTCTCGGGCTGTTCTGTGTTTAGACAAGCTGTTCATTATGCTTGTAATAGTGATTGTGTGTAATCAAGTAAATTTAATTAGGTGTAGGAGTAATTGGGTATCTTCAACAGTTTGGAAGAAGGCTAATGAGACCTCATCAGCTTCCTGTTGGGTTTTGCCTCTCAGGTCTTCTGAAGGAAGTGCTCCTGAGGAAGTCTGTTTCTGCTTCCTTCTCTGAGGTGAAATGCCACTTTATAAAGACTTTTTTTTTGCTTCCATCTTCTCTCTTCAGACATCATTCACACTCCTCTCACGTCTCAAGAAGAAGAAATTGGGCAAAAGGAGAGACAGGGAAATATCATTAATTTCCTGTCAGTGTGCTTAACTTTTGTGTCTTTGAATTTATTTATTTATTTGTTTAGCTCATTTAATGCTGAATGCAACTTGACATTGCATTATCCTGAGGGTTTGCAAGCACCTAATATGAGGAGAGAAAAAAGGGAGCAGAAAATTGAGATGGATGAGAACTGGAGGAATGGAGGTTGTGTGTGTGTTTTATGTCACTAGAGACAATATTTGTTAAATGTTCTTGGTGTAGCCTTTGGCTCTGATGCTCTGCTCAGAGATGAGTGTAAACAAACTCATTAAACCCACAAAACAGACCGTTTAATTATTTCATTTGGTTTGACAGCTCATGTGCACACACACAGAGACAAGCGTTTTACTTATGTAAAGTGTTCAATCTTTAAATTGTTTCCTTTTATTGCATTTCTTGATTTGCCCAAATTCAACCCATCTTGCCTTCATGTGAGTGTCAGTTTAGCATATTTCAGAAAACGTCAACACAATGTTCATGGTTACAATAAACACAATGAGTTTAAAAATGAACATTTAATGCATTTATTATTTATTATAAATACTATAATGTCAAACTATTGCTATCTCCAAGCTGCTCTCAATTTAATGCAAATGAGCTGCTGCTCCTGGCCCACTTTCCAGGAGAGGGCGGAGCTTTAACAGCTCGCGCTTCGGTTGCTCAACAACAACAAAACTGGAGAATCTCACGCAGCCAAAATGAGGATTGTCAGTAACGGTGTTCAGCTTTACATTGTTCAAACCGGAGTCGGACACTGATGGAGAGACTCAGGAAAAAGTTACAACTTTTAGAATGCATCTGGACGTTTCTGAATGGTTAGTGGATAAATTTATGTAGTTGCTGTGGAGTTGGTTCAACTCATCGACTAGCATTTGCCATCATGTTAATCTTTTGTGCAAATCCAGCGTTGAATTGACCCTCGTTTGTGAAGCAGTCCGGCGTAAAATGACGACATTGTAACAACACTCTACTACAATAACTCTTCCTCTTCTCTAAAGCAGCCCAACATGGCCTCACACCCTTTGTTGTGTGTTCCCGGGGACGGGGTTTATGTACATTTTCGGGTTAGTGATGTCTCGAACCTGGGAAAAAGCTCATTGTAGTCCCTACCAGCCATTTTTTGTAGTCCTTAAAAAGCGATTTCTGTAAAAGAAAATATCTCCCTTTGTATTGAACTTTGAGCGTCGTAACTTTGCAGACATTGTTTATGCTCAAACAGCAACATTACACACTAACTAAAGTTAAAAAAATAAAAAAATAATAATAATAATCAACCACCCCTTTAAAGAACCGGTTCACTTGACTGAATCAGACTTTCCAATGCTACATATGAGGACCGTTCATTAATAACAGCTCATGTTGCCATGTGAAATTGCTGGCTGTTTAAAAATTTTGCTACACAAGTTTAAAAACAGTTAAGAGACAAATGTAGTGAAGATGGTAGTGTCGTTACTGCCAGTGTTGGTTTTGCATGCAGATTTAAAATCACACAAGTTCTGGGTGTGTTGAGTTTATGGAATGTGTCTGTGAACCACACCTGCTTTTGAAACTTATTTTTAGAAGAACCTGTAGGCTTAGCCATGATCATAGATTTCTGTTTTAATCACCATGGGGACACCACAGGATCACTGGTTTGAATTAGCGTGTTGTGGAGAGATATCAAACAGTATGTGCCGACCAATTGAGGCTGACAGAACCGTAGTCACGCTAAGGTGTGGTGAGGGCTTTCCCTGGAGCGTTGTCATCCTGAGGTTACACGGCTTGTTTTTGTGAGCAGGTAAACCACTCCAGAAATAATACTGAGAGGTGTGCATCTTTATCCATGAGGGACAGTGGGCGGTATGATGTTGTTAATGTCATTAGTAGTACAGCAGATTGTGCTCCAGTGGGTGGGCATGAGAAATAATCCAGAGCAATGGTGCATGGCAACATCTAATCCACAGTAAACCGATTCCCTCAACCCTGAAAGTCCTTTTAAAGCCTTTCTCTGCTCCATGTTACACACAGTTTTAGTAACCAGTAGAAACCGCTGTGCTTCCCTACTGTTACTTTTCTAAATGGTTCCACTTGCTCTGGGCATGTGGAAGGTGTATTACTTCAAGCGCATGTCCGGAATTTATAATGAGTCTTTCATCCGAGCCTGGCCCTTACTGAGGCATTGTGACTGTATACTGGCAACTTGGAACCCATTTTTCTATTCAGTGGGTTTACAGAGTACGAGAGAGGGAGTTTCAGACTTAGAGGGTTTCTCTGTAGTGGCGCTGCAAAGAATAATTGTGTGAATTTTTTTTTTTTTTTTTTTTTGAACTGAAAACCATTTTTGGCTGTTCTTCACAAAAGTTGCCAAGGCAGAAATAAAAAAAGGGGAAAAACCGGTATACACCAATCAGGTATACCATTATGACCACTGACAGGTGAAGTGAATAACACTGATTATCTCTTCATCACGGCACCTGTTAGTGGGTGGATATATTAGGCAGCAAGAGAACATTTTGTCCTCAAAGTTGATGTGTTAGAAGCGAGAAAAATGGGCAAGCGTAAGGATTTGAGCGAGTTTGACAAGGGCCAAATTGTGATGGCTAGACGACTGGGTCAGAGCATCTCCAAAACTGCAGCTCTTGTGGGGTGTTCCTGGTCTGTATGTCAGTGTCTATCAAAAGTGGTCCAAGAAAGTAACAGTGGTGAACCGGCAAAAGGGGCATGGGCGGCCAAGAGTCATTGATGCACGAGGGGAGCGAAGGCTGGCCCGTGTGGTCCGATCCAACAGTGAGCATCAGAACTAGGCCACGGAGCAATGGAAAAAGGTGGCCTGGTCTGATAAATCACATTTTCTTTTACATCACATGGATGGCCGGGTGCGTGTGCGTCGCTTACCTGGGGAACACATGGCACCAGGATGCACTAGGGGAAGAAGGCAAGCCAACTGAGGCAGCGTGATACTTTGGGCAATGTTCTGCTGGAAAAACCTTGTGTCCTGCCATCCATGTGGATGTTACTTTGACACGTACCACCTACCTAAGCATTGTTGCAGACTATGTACACTCTTTCATGGAAACGGTATTCCCTGCTGGCTGTGACCTCTTTCAGCAGGATTATGCACCCTGCCACAAAGCAAAAATGGTTCAGGAATGGTTTGAGGAGCACAACAATGAGTTTGAGGTGTTTACTTGGCCTCCAAATTCCCCAGATCTCAATCCAATCGAGCATCTGTGGGATACGCTGAACAAACAAGTCCGATCCATGGAGACTCCACCTCACAACTTGCAGGACTTAAAGGATCTGCTGCTAACATCTTGGTGCAGATACCACAGCACACCTTCAGGGGTCTAGTGGAGTCCATGCCTTGACAGGTCAGGGCTGATTTGGCAACAAAAGGGGGACCAACACAATATTAGGAAGGTGGTCATAATGTTATGCCTGATCGGTGTATAAATGACAATGAGCTGTAATTGAATTGTCAGCATATTTTTAATTACATGGTGGGTTCGGTATAATAGTATTTAACAAGTTTACAGAGAACTATGGAAGCTTGTTTTCGCCACAGAATAAAAAATAAAAATGGTAATTGCAACTTTTTATCTGACATTTATGACTTTTTTTTTCTGTCAATTGCAAGCTTATGTCTCACAGTTTTGAGAAATAAAGTAGGGCTGCATGATTCTGGATAAATTGAGAATCACAATTTTTTGTTAAAAATAGAGATCACGATTCTTCCACGATTCTGGATAGACAACCTACAAAATATTGCAATTACATTTTTTATTTTTTTATTCTGTGGTGGAAACAAGCTTCCATAGAGAACTACTAGTGAGTATGATGAATTTTTCTTTTTGGTACTATCCCTGCTCATTGCTCATTGCCTTGCTCATTTCTGCACACATCATGCATTTGCTGTTTTTTAAAACTGAAGGACAAAGCCTAAATTATTTTCTGCAGTAATCAACAACATGCCACAATGCTGTCAATAGAGCTTAAGTTGTACTGAACCTGAAACGTTCTTTTAAGAGGAAGCACAGTGCTCGCACCACTGAGTGGCACTGATCCTGCCAACAGGACCATCAAATGCTCTGTTATCCCAGCAGGGAAACAGAGATTGCCTGCTTCGATTGACAGCTCCTCTCCAGTATTTTTCTCCCTTTTTGCGCCTTTGCGTTACATTTTTATTTTATTTTATTTTTTGGTCATTTTCCACTTTCATCATATGGAAAGAGCAGCATGAACATGAGAGATCCACCAAAATATAAAAATTACAGATACAGATAAGCTAATAATTATGTCCGTGTTATGGCCGATAACGAATTAATGGTCTATTAAACTTTTATACAGTTTTATCTAAACAAAATAAAAATTAAATGACTTAAAATGAAAATCAATTTTCATTTCAGCATAACGACATTATAATGTACACTATGAACAACTGATATTTATTTTTACATTTACTAAAAGCAGTGCTATTTTAGTATTATTTATTTTATAGTATTAATATTTTGAATTAGCTTATATTTAATTTAGTTTAAGTTTTAGTAATTTTATTATGTGTTTTTGTCATTTTTATTAGTTTTTTTATGTTTATATTTAGCTTTCTTTTCCAATTTTAGTAATTTTAGCACTTCAACTTATTTTATTTTAGTTGCCAAGGCAAAATTTCTAATTTTTGTTTTTCATTTAATATTTTTTTTTTAAACTTTTTTATTAACACAAATTATTTTTAATATTTTTAGTTTTAGTTAACAATAACAATGGCTAAATATTAAATTATTTGTGTTTTAAAGATTATCTAAATGCAAAAATTGGGGGAATGCACAATAAGATATCTATAATATTGGCCAATATAATAAAAAAAATCTCTGATATCAACCAATAACTGATATGGTACCAATATATTGCGCATTCCTACTGAATATTCCTGCTAAGCTTTTTTTTTTTTTTTATGTTCTACAGAAGAAGAAAAAAATCTTTGGGTTTGAAATGACATGAGGGTGAGTAACTGATGACAGAATTTCCATCGTCTGTCTCACGGGCTGCGGGTCTTTTGAGTTTAGTTGTTTTTTTCTCATTGCATGATTAGTCAAAAATGACTCACTGAAAGACTCTCTCTCTTTTTTTTTCTTTTTTTTTTAACTATGAACTATTTTGAATGTGAGTGTCAGCACACATATGAAGGTGTGGAATCATTCTCATTTAGGAAGTCACAAGAAATTGAGAGAATGAAAGACAGGCAGAGAGACAAAGACGAAAAGAGACATAGAGAGTTGTCGCCTGCCTGACTCAGGGTGTTATCATGGAGTCGGTTTCACACGTTATGTTTGTTCTTGCTTTCAAGGCTGCTAGCTGCTCTCACCTTGTGCATTATGCATGTAGCTGGACGCTGTTAGACAGGGAACGTGGCAGTAAATGTGATTCAATGAGTTCATGTGATTCAGTGAGTTCACCACAGGCACATTTCTATATGTTGAGATTCCTCATGGGTGCCACTTTCCTTTCAGGTATACGAGTCCATTTTTGGTGTTAATGGACAGGAAAGTGGACACTGGCCAAATATCGGAATTTTAGAGCTGTTAAGTAATATTTCACAGATCTTATTTGCCACGTAAGTGGATAAAAAGTGATGTTGGAGCTTTAGGGTTGATTCGCCCTCTACAAATCAAATAACTCTATAAGACACATTGGGCGCATAAAGATGTTTGAATGGCTGTCTGGGGACTGTTGTATAAAATATAGCTGTAATGCAACTTACAATGGGATGGCTGAAAATGTGTGTTTGTGTGTGTGTGAGATGTTTTATTCTCATTAGTCTGTTGGGTAGCAGATGGTCTGACATTTGTCTGTTACTTGCAAATCAGCACAGATGTTCAACACACAATTAGCTCCAACAATAAAACTCAAAAATACATTGGCTACATCATAATTACAGATATTCTGCACCAGTATAAATGTGTGTCATAATCAAAGATCTGAATCTTTTTGATTATATTGTGTGGGGACTTTTGGACATGTGAATAAATGGTTTTGTAGCATTTGTATCATAATGTTAAAGTGAACAATACCTCAGATTATGCGAATGGTTGAGTATAGGGCTGGGTATCGAATTCGATACTTTTTAGGCACCGACTGAATTGCCTCGATACTATCAAGTATCGAAAAGTGTCTTGTCATTTGGTACCAAATTTCGAAATTACCTCCAAACGGAGCAGGGGAGAGTGGACGGAGAAATGTTGTCACTGTCTCGTTGCGCAATGTAATAACGTTGCGCTACATTGTTATTTATATCTAAATATATAAAACTATGCGCGTGAGAGAGACCCTGAGCGCGAGAGAGTGTTTATCTCCGAAAAGGATGGGTGAGAGTACCGGCTGTTTATGCGAGTAGCCGGTTCACTACAGTCACTCCAGATACTGTGAACAGCAAAACAGAAGTGCCGCACTGCCTGCACAAACAGCAGGACGCGCAATGTTTTTAGACTTGTTATAGGCAGGTACGACACACAGCAGCGTTATATCAGCGTTTGTTCCTCAAGTCTATGGAAACACGCGGCCTCTAGTTCGCCTGCACGAGCACGGGCTCTGGCTCCAGAACGCAAACAATTCTGGTGGAAAAGGGGTATCAGCGTCCTCCTGATACTGCCACTGTGTGCAAGCATCATCCACACCCTCAGAGCAGACATTTTCGAACGGTTGTCTCCTGAAAAAGCATTTTATATATATATATATATATATATATATATATAATGTTTAAGATCCATAGGTCTGATTTTAATAAAGACACGGAACTCTCATTTCACGGCAAGACGCAACGGACGTGCGTCACTCTTTTACTTTCGTTTTCAACTTAACGTTTTTCTCTTTAGAGAAAACAATCAAGAAAAGCATGTGCCTAGAGCACCTCCTAGTGTTCATTATATAAAACACAAAGGAAAACCTTACATGAGATATTGCTATATAACTTAAAGGTGCAATATGTAACCATTTCTGTCCGCCAGAGGTCGCTAGAGACCTATTCAAAACAAAGGCGTAGCTTGATGACGCCAAGTTTGAGCGTGGAATCTTGGGACATGTGGGATAGGACGCGGGAAGAAATCATGTTCATGGATGCTATTATTAATGTTACTGTAGTATGAAGCAGAGCAGGACAGAGTGTTGCGGGAGCTGAACGAGGCCACTGGAGCGATTTCCCAACACAGCAGCGGAACTTTTATTATGCCGCAGTCGCCGGCGCTGCTTCCGCTTTTCTGGTCATGAGTAACGCGGGTATGACGCAATTGACAGGCGACTCCTCACACGTCCCAGAGCCTTGGTTAAAATTGCAATTTTCTCACGATTTACAAATAGTTGCAAACATTTGGGATATTGTAAGTACTCAAGTGAACAATATATATAGCACTGGCCTAGTTGTTTTTGGATATTTTACTGCAAAATTCTTACATATTGCACCTTTAACAGCTTTAACTAAAAATAAAACAGAAATCGAAAATTTTTGAACGATACCCAGCCCTAGTTGAGTACGTGTGCTTTTCCTTTTCTAAATGATTGTGCTCATGAATTTTCACCAAGCAAACAAAAAAACAGACTTACTATATACCCTTATAAATTTTAATGGCACGTTTACAGTACTAAAACAAAAGATTTTTTCCTTTGCACAGTCGACAACATTGCCAAAATGATCCCCGTTCACACGGATCCACGAAAACGACTAAAATGCTGTGTTATGCTGCCAGGCCAGTAGTTGGCAATGTCACTTTGTAAAGAAACACTATAGACTGAACACATAATACGCATGCACATGTCGTCACCATTTTCTCAAATTTGTCTTTTTGTAGTATACAGAAATGATAATGGTATGATTTTCAAAAACTCATTTTCATGTTTGCGTTTTCAGTCCCCCAAAACTTTGTTGTTGTGTAAATGAATGGCCAAAACACATAAAAACTTTTCAGTTTTTAGTTGAAAGCGGTGTTGTGTAAATGACACCTTAGAGTAAATGGCCCCAGAAAATTGTAGACAGAGGGGCGTGGACTGTTTTGATAAGGGCCAGTAAACAACCATTTAAAATACCCTAGCAACCACTTAGCAACATGCTGAAAACCACTCCACTCATTAGCAAATTCATAGCAATGCCCTGGCAACCACCATAACATTGTGGTTGCACGTTTCGGATTGGCAAACGACACTCATAATTTTTGGTGTAATGTCGTAAAAAGGGACCTATTATGCCTCTTTTCAAGTCTCTGGTGTACCCAGAATGTGTCTGTGAAGTTTCAGCTCAAAATACCCCACAGATCATTTATTATAGCTTATAGTCAAATTTACTCCTATCCCGTTTTTGTGTTTCTCTTTAAATGCAAATTAGCTGCTGCTCCTGGCCCGCTTTCCAGAAGAGGGCGGAGCTTTAACAGCTCGTGCTTCGGTTGCTCAACAACAACAAAGCTGGAGAATCTCACGCAGCCAAAATGACGATTGTCAGTAACGGTGCTCAGCCTTACACTGATGGAGAGACTCAGGAAGATGTTACAACTTTTAGAATGCAACTTTTAGAATCTGAATGGTTAGTGGATACATTTATGTAGTTGCTGTTGATTCAGCTCATCGACTAGCATGTGCCATCATGTTAATCTTTTGTGCAAAACCCGAATGGACGCCCACTATACATAGTGTATCTGTTTGCCAAACAGAGCCATACACACCAGGCTAACATTTATGATTGCTATCAAATGCTGTGAATGGTCTAATATTTTTTCCAAAATATCGCTCGGACAGAAACGCTCCTTTTTTAGCAATCAAGCTTGCCAGGGTCAACTTGCAGGCTATCCAAGCTAACGAGACTCTAAATAGTGTTCAGTGCTCGTCTGTGCAGCCAACAATAGACCAGTTAGCATGCTTTGCTCAAACTTTTGCCATGAAGTTAGGACTGGTACACCGTTTTCGCTTTAATAGGTGGTAATATTATAATAAGATCCCCTTCGTATGTCACAAGGGGAGCGAAATCTGAGTTGCTTGTTTTTTCACATGCTTGCAGAGAAAGGCTTACCAAAACAAATTTACTGGGTTGTCCCTTTTCACAATTTCTGGGTTGGTAGATGCACCGGGGACCTGATTATAGCACTTAAACATGGAAAAAGTCAGATTTTCATGATGTCTCCTTTAATATACATATGTTTATGCCAATAACTGTTAAGTGGTATTGAAATTCTGTATAGTAATTTAAAACACATCACATAATCCTTCAGAAATCATTTCATACCAATGTTGAAAAGTCGTTGTTTTTGTGTAAACCATGATTTTTTTTTTTCAAGATTCTTTTTAAAAATAGAAATCTTTTGTAACTTGTTTACTGTCACTTTGGATCAATTTTAATGCACCATCGCTGAATAAAAGTATTAATTTCTTTAAAAAAAAAAAAAAATCTTACTGACCCCAAACTTGATTGTAGTGTGTTTATTTATATTTAAATGTATTGTATATGAATAGTAAAATTATATGTTATTTTATTTAAATAAATGAAAAATGAAACATAATAAATACATAAATAAATAAACAAACAGTCAATTTAAATGCTACAGATGAATTCAGGAGTTATAATATTATAATGTATTCATTTTGAGACTTTCTAAAGATAATATTTAACAGTTTAATAAAATTATTTAAAAAATTATTGTTTATTATATTATTGTTTTTAAAGAATAATTTAAATTACGGGATTTTAGATTACAGCAAAGGTAAAAATAAATAAATATCCACTATTGACCGATGCTGATAGACAAAAAATATCTAATAATTTATATATTACTGATATGTTATGCATCCTTAATGCCGATAGTGTGCCACCCACCCATAGATATACAGAATATATACAGAAACTGAATTTTCATATTAGGCAAACTGAAAAAAAAAAAAAAGTTTCTTTAGCTGCTATATATTATTTATAGAGAACTTTGTTATAGGTATACCATATATTGAGTTTTCTGTGGGAGAGTGGAGACAAAAAATAGAAGGAGAGAGTAGGAAGAGAGCGAAAGTGACAGAATAAAAGAAAGTCTGTCACCTCATCATATGCAGAGTTCACTAAGACCTACTTCTGCACATAAAGATGCTTCCTCTCTCTCTGTTCTGTCATCATTAAAACTCCATCCTACAGAAGGACTGGTGAAGTGATGATGTGTGCGTGTGGCTTCACAGCTTCCCCTGGATGTGTGGATTAACTAGCCACTGCGACATCACTTCCTAGTTTGCGTACGTATGCTTGTCTTTGTGTGACTTTGCCTGCCTCTATATCTGAGCGCGTGCGTGTCCTTGCCTTTCCTCCGCGTGTCCTGTTTGATTTATCCTCAGTGGAGGGGCTTTGATGACTCCCTTCTGATCTATTTGGTTGAAAAATAAGAGAAATTGCGCCATTGCTCTCTATACTCGAGTAAAAGAGAGGGAAAAATGGGACACGTGAACACACGCAACACCGTTCAGGGCCGAGCATGTGTGCTTTACTGCTGTTGTTGAAACTCATTTACTAATGTATGTTTCATCCTTTATGCATCGGTGGAATGTGTTTTGTATCCGCAGCCCTGTTAAAATTCATATGATGAGATGAAACAAGTTGTGTCTAATTCCAGACTCCTGTGTATAGAAATGTAGGCTGGATACAGAAAGTAAAGACCTCCTCTAACTTTTCAAGCATTAGCTAGCGTTCTGTCATCAGACATCAGCAGTGGTGATTTTACCTCACCTTGAGCCCTAGATGAGATCAGGCTGCTCAGGAACCTCGATGATGGTCTCAAAGAAATGTTTATTTAATGAGACTGGTGATCTGAATGTTGTTAGCGTCATGCTGTGCTGCTTGAGCTACTGGAACACCATATAATGCATATGCCAGGGTGCCCGTTATGAATAAACCAAAGGTTCACAGATGAGTCCATCATATCTTTCTACATAGTTCATTATTTTACATTACTTACATTATTTTATTGTACATCACAAGTTGTGATATCTATATTGCGAACAAATAACTAATTGGGTTTTTTTTTTGTCACACTTTAGATTAGGATCCAATTGTCATTATCAACTAGTAACTACGATGTTTGCCTCAATAAACTCCTAATTACTGTTAATAGTTAGTAAGGTAGATGTTAAGTTTAGGTACTGGGTAGGATTAAGGGATGTAGAATATAGTCATGCAGAATAAGGCATTTATATGCGCTTCATAAGTACTAATAAACAGCCAATATCCCAGTAATATGCATGTTAATAAGCAACTGAATAGTTAGAATTGGACCCATTTTTTATATATATATATAAAGTTAGTAAAAATATTCATAAAGTCTCAAAGTCGTTCATGAAATAGCAATTTAAAACAGACTCAATCAATCAATCAGTCAATCGTTCTTAAGTTTGCAACTGAATACCTCACTGAATCGCAAATCATGTCCATTTCAAATGTCCAAATCATGTCCGTTTTTTAATTTGCAACCACTACTTCTAATTAAAGAATCATATGCATAAGAGTATGCTAGTATGCTGCTGAAAGTTGAGAGTTAAGCTTTCACAGACAGGCTAAAATTCACAGACATTCACTTTCTGTTTTGGGAAAATGGAGGAGAAATATTGATGAGTCATCCTGCACTACAAAGATTTTTGTCCAGTCAGATTCCCCTCTATAATGAGAATGTACTGCACTGTAATATAGACCTTATGCCCCAGAGAAATAAGCACACAGCCATCTTTAGAATTCTGTATTTGAACATCTGTTTTTTGCAGTAGCTCTTTATATTTCTCTAGCATCGCTGTCGAAGAGTAATTAGCTGGTGAAGTGGATTTACTTATTGTAGAGATAATAAAAGTTACCGTGAGTGTTATTGTAATGTTTGAAGCGGATGTCACAACAGCTTGTAATTAAAGAAATATTCACAAGAGATTTTTTCTTGTGTGTGTGATAAATGGTATTCTAAATAAAATATTCCCAATTTCACACTGTCACAGTGCCCTTCGTTCCTGGACTCCATTTCCCATCATCCTCCTTGTTTCCACACCTGCACTCATTTCCTCGTCATCTCTCCCTCATCACTGATCACCAGCACCTGGACTTCATCATCTGCACACCCTGAGCTGGCCAGATGCTATTCTTAACACCTGTTATCTGAGGGGTCTGGACGAGGATACGATCCGGTATATTGAACCTGAATGTCTCTTTTCCCTAGTCGAGTTAATTAATCTGATTCTCTTTCTAAATGGTTCAGAGTTCAAAATTGTAGAGGTTCAAGAGAGATCGTATTTTCCTCGTCCGGCTCCCTCAGAAACACAGGCGGCCTGGCCAGTTCACCAGCCGCCGATTTCCTCCAAGTACCCCTCCAGTGGGTATTCCCCTGTGGTCCTGTCGGACCCAATGCCCAAGCCGCCCAAAAAGAAGTCCAACGCGAGGTCTAGATGGCCGAAAGGAAGGGCCGCTGCCTCACCAGATCCTCCCGTTAAGCATGCCGCCGAGCCACCCAAGCCTCCAGTGTGTGGCGAAAGCTGTCTTCAGCCTCTCCAGTGTGACGACGTTCACTGGCTTATAGACTTTTGGACGGAGCCAGTTGCTCCAGCCCTCAACAAGCCAACTCCTTTGGACTTGTGGGTGGGTCACCTGACCCGCCATGGCCGCCTGAGGCCCCTGACCCGCCATGGCTGCCCAAGGCTCCTAGATCCGCCCTGGAGACCCCCGCATCTGTCTGCACCTCTCTCATCCATGTGAAGGTCTCCAGGGCGGTTGTTCCATCAACGGCGCAAGGCCGTGCCTACCAGGAGGGGGAGGTAATGTCACAGTTCCCTTCGTTCCTGGACTCCATTTTCCATCATCCTCCTTGTTTCCACACCTGCACTCACTTCCTCGTCATCTCCCCATCATCACTGATCACCAGCACCTGGACTTCATCATCTGCACACCCTTTATAATGGACTCACTCCCAGCACTCCTGGTCTGATCTTATGTTTTGTATTGTTAGCTTAGTGTGTTTTTGGTTGTGTTCTACTCCCTTGTTGAATAAAATACCCTATTTGTAGAAGTCCGTGAATCACGATACAGGGGTTACGAGACGTTCTATTGTGATATTTCTTGTTTTTTTTAGAAAGAGGATCTAATTTTAGAAAAAATGGTCATAAAGAACACACCACCATATGCATAACCTGACAAACAACTTTTTTATTTAATCAATACAGTATAATTTGCATTTATATCACTATTTTGTGCAATCTAAGGGAAAATAGTAAAGTGACTGCAGTATTCTTTAGGTGTATGTTTTAAAGGTTCACAGTATAGCAGTTTTTAATTTCTAAACTATTTAACAACTAGTGCATTGCCCATTTCCTGAATGTCTGTTTGTTTTATATTTAATACTGTAGCTGCTTGCTTTAAAACAGTCTAATGTATAGTGTTATTTAAATAAATGTGCTGAACAGAGCTGGTGCAAACATATCCACATCACTATGATCAGATGCTTGCTTTCTGCTGTCACCGCTGTCATTTTTGTTGTGCGTTTATTATGTTACGGAGAGGAAAACGTGCAGTACATATTACATATTCAATCGAACGCCTCTCTCAGCAGCATGGATGGCGTCGGGATATTAAGTGAGCTCTCAAATTCAATGCGTTTCCCAAGTTCTGGATTATAACATGGCCTCTTGTCGATCTCCTTAGTGGTTTCTTTATAGTTGAAGCCAAAATGAGTCCACACTTCAGCTCTGTATTCCGCGGGAGCAGAATAATTCTATCTTGTTGTGAGCTGGGTTTGTTAATGCTAACGCTAGCTATGCACCTTGCGCTTCTCCGGCTACCCGTTTACGTTCTGAGATAACGCTGACATCTAGCGGTTGGGGTTTATACAGTGTGTGGTTTAAACCGAGAATCGATACAGTATCGCCAAACATATCGCGATATTCATG
The DNA here is from genome assembly GCA_037101425.1 of Elopichthys bambusa. Classification (NCBI taxonomy): domain Eukaryota; kingdom Metazoa; phylum Chordata; class Actinopteri; order Cypriniformes; family Xenocyprididae; genus Elopichthys; species Elopichthys bambusa. Next base: position 26,561,052 of record CM074451.1, on the reverse strand, counting down.
TGTATCGATATTTTCTTACACTCCTAGTCACACTGGGTTGTAAGTATACGCATGAAGAAGAAGATGAAGGGTAGAACAGTCTTTAATAAATCCATAGGCAAGTAAATCCACATACCATACCATACATTGACGATATCAGACAAGGATGAACTGAAAACACAAGACTTAAATACAGACAAATGAGGTGGAAAATGGAACACCGCTGATAGTGATGATGAAAGTGATCAGTAAATATGGTGACCGACTAGTGGCGGGAAATGGTGCAAAACAGAAGTTTTGCTTATGCAGATGCTAACTTTCAATGTTGTGTTTTCATTTCTCCTCAGTGTACGTATATGGTTTGTGGATCTCCACTGGTTGTCTGGAGAAGAAATCATCTCATCATTATTTGGTAAGTAGCAAAACGCTCTTCTCCAGTGAGCTGGTGATCCCTCCCTCTCTGCACAGCTTTCAACCTGTCCTTCAAACCCTAACAAAGTTTCAAAACAGGAACCATCAAACAGAAACTCACACTCTCTTAACTAACCACACATATACTCTCCTGTCTAGTACAGAGTCTCTAATGACTGGTAAGGCAGCTGTGGGGCGTCTGAGGTCTGCTTTTCTTGCTCATCAATGACCCTTGTTGTGTCTTCAGACTGTTGCCTGGATACTAGGCCTTGACCGTGAGGAAAATGAAATGGCCAGTGCTAATGGCTATCAGGAGACAAGCTTCAAAGCCTCCAGGGTCCAATCTGACGAGTGTAAACAACGTTCTCATAAACATGAAAAACGTCTCCTCCTCACAAAACCTTCCTCTATTTCTAAGTGACAGAACTAGGCACAAAAAGTTCTGAGTCTTTTGCAGAATCCAGACCATGATAATCATAGCGATGAGCTGGAGTGGTCATATTGGTTGAAAGGGAATATTAGAAAGGTATATTTAGTATGTATTGATGTACTTCACTGCAGTATTAAGAGGCTGAGCTTGCTTCCTTTTCTGCTTGTCACTCTTCTTAACAATTATTTTTGTCTTAGTAAGCACATTTTTTTAGAGCAGTACTCTATGCTTTGCTTCCCTACTTCCCTATGTGTGTGTGTGTGTGTGTGTACGCATGTGTATTAGTGTTGTCAATCAATAATAATAAAAAAAAAAAAACTGATTAATCACACATTTTCTGTAACATTACAATTTGTAATATATTTTTATATAGCAAAGCATATTTTCCCATTGAATCTCCAAATGAATGTAGAAACAACATAAAGACGGTATATTTTATGTTTGTGTTTTACATCTTTTTTACTAAGTGCTTTGAATGAAGGCCAGTATCACTGATACTGATGTCTCTATTGAATTTTTATTTTTTTCAATTTCTGTAGATTAAATGAGTAATTATCCATTCACCATTATCCATACAGTATATTTGAAAGCCACCATTTTTAACAATTACTAGGCTTAAAAATATTATAACAACTATTAATTTAAGTAAACATAAAATAATATTCATAGAAACCCATTTTTAAAAAATGCTACATTTAGTTGTGCACTGTAAAAAAGAATTGTTGGTTTGACTTAAAAAAGTAAGTTCGCCTTAAAATTGAGTTCATTAAAATTAAACATTTGATTTAATACAATGCTGGCAATTGGTTTAATCAACAGAAACTCAAAATATTATGTTATCTGAGCTACATTAATGATCTAAGTTCATTTGACAAAAGAAAAAATGTTATGATAACAAATCATGAAAATATTTTTTACAGTGTGCCTTTAATATAGTGTGTTGTATATAGTGTACATACAATGAATACAGTGAATTTGAATGAGAGCTGTCAGTTAAAGTTCCCCCCACTAAGGTCTGCACACTAATTTTCACAATAAAAAAGAAAATGACTTTTATAACATTTATTAATATTTTTGTGAGGATCGATCCTTACAATACATCAGTATTGGAAGTATTTATTTTCACACTTACACCTGCGTGTCTTAATCATTGGGACAAGCATGTTACCGAAACGCGCGTTTGTCCTGTGGGTCAAACCGAAATTAACACAATATTTTAGACAGCCCTAGTATATTTAATCACATACGTTTGTGCCCCCCCCCCCCCCCCCCTTTTTTTTTTTACATTCATTTTTACTTGTTATGGCTTCTAGTCCATGTTTAAGACTAATATCTAGATGCTAGTATGCTGCTGAGAGTTGGTTCACAGACAGCCTAAAATTCAAAGACTTTGGCCCAGTTCCACAAACAGGGCTTAACGTAAGCCAGGATTAGGCCTTAGTTCAATTAGGGCATTCAAGTAATTTTATAAATGTGTCTTAGAAAAAAATATTACAGATGTGCATCTTGAGTCATATTTTGAGATATCTCAGAGCAAGTTTCTTTCAGTTGAAACAGTTCAAACATGCATTTTAGTCTAGGACTAGCTTAAGCCTTGTCTGTGAAACCGGGGGTTAATGTTCTGGGAAAATGGACGAGAAATATTGATGTAGGGCTGGACAATATGACATAAAATCAAAATCTCGATTAATTGAACAGTGATTGATGATTGAATGAACGATTATTTTTTATTATTTTGCTTTTTTTTTTTTTTTTTTGCCCTCATAGTTCACTGACAAGGTTTGTACTGTAAATATGCTGGACTATTAAAGGTGGGAAATTTTTTCCTAATGAAAGAGAGCTCTGATATGACATAGCTCGCTTTCAGCATTTATTTTATCTATGGTTCGTAACATTTCTTACAGATTTCTGCTCGTTGTAAATCACATACAGATAAATTAGCACAATACATTTATTTGAATGCATTAATGAGAGAGCGATTGCGTGTGTGAATTAGTCATACCGTCTCTCTATTAATTGTGAAGCTGTGGGTTGTAGATAGTTACTTCAAAAGTAGAAAAGTATATGCTATAACTTTAGATTTTTAGACAGCGTTGATAACGGGTTTCTCTGTGCACGTGATGTTCACATGATGTGCAGCTACTGCCTGTATTGTTTGTGTGCCACAATGCATCAGCTTGGTAGGTCAATATAATAGGCCTAATACACATCCGATGGTCTAAAATCGCTTGAATATGCAAACAGTTGACAAAGTTTTTATAAAAGGATTCAGTATATCCTGCCCAATCCTCCTGCTTTAAAAAAAAAAAAGTCATTTAATGCTTCAAGTGCAGAGAATCCAGTGATGGCAGGTGAAAAGTGATTTACTGTATGCATTACTAATTTGTTTTTCTCACTTTCTCTCTTGTTACTGTATTTATCTTTCTCACTCACTTTGTTTCACACATACACACACATTTCAAATGACTATGAGGAACTTACCAAAGTTCCCCTCGGAGTGAATCAGTGTGAATATTAAAGTGAGAAGAGAAATCTTTATTTTAAAACCAAATATATAAGCATTGCGTAGGTTAGTGACCTGATGTTTCATAAAGTAGGATGTTGGAGGAGGCCTGCGAATGGCTTTGGGCGCACATCACACACTGAATTCGACAGAAAACATGCTGAAAATAGTTCTTCAATAACCATTTTATAATTTTTGGTCATTATTAATCGAAATAATCAGTGCAGTAATCTAGAAATTACTTTATTTTTTGCATCGAGACCCTGTCAGTTTGAAATCACAACGCGAGCCTGCTTATCTGAATTAAACGGCAACCCTTGAGCAGTGTGTAATTTCAGCACAGCTAATATAGCTTGACATCTTCCCTCAAAGATCAACACAAATGTGGGCTTGTGTACATGGTTGCCTAAACCCTAATTACCATAATTATATGTATGAGGCACAGTTGCGGTTCAATTGTACAACAACCAGTGTAAATGGATGGGAAAATATAGGCTATTTGTTTTAATTCCCTCTTTTAAGATGCTGGCATTTCTTGAACGGATGGCTGAACAAATCTTCCCCTCTAGTATTAGACTAAAGCCATTATTCAGCCATTAGTCTAAATGAGATAACCTTAGCTCTTTGTTTCTCCTCTATGCAATCCTTTGCAGAAAAATTGATAAGGCTGTTTTACATCTAATCAGATTTGTTTGAAAGGAAGCTGTTCAAAATGGCAGTTTTTCCAAAAGGCAAACCATCTGTTCATTCAGATCTTAGCGTAATCATCATCTTTTTTATCTTATTCTGAAGCATAGAGGGGAGATAAAGAGAAAGAGAGAGAGTGTTTAACAAAAAAACACGTGTTTAAAAAAAAAAAAAAAAAACTGCCTCCCCTTCTGCCTTATTAAACATCACCATCTGTTAATATTGATTCTTTATTAAAACAATACATCCCCTACAGTTAATTGAGCGTGAATAACCTGAATAATCCAATGTTGTGGGTTTTTGTGGTTTAATTCATAAAATTGCATGGCACACTGCACTCACATACGATAATCACCATTGGATCTCTGCGGCCGTTATATAAATTTCATAATCTCTTTCATAGTTTATGAAAGCTAGCGTGAGGTCGGACGGATGCCCTATGGGCTGTTCTGAAACACAGGTTATGAAAATCCGAAAGCCAGGAGGTTTTACAAAGAAGAGAGAACAGACATCTGCAAATTAATTCAGTGCACATAGTGCTTTGGAGTTGTGTCGAGAGTTGCGTTGGTCCGGTTTTAGTGGAAATTATTTATTCTGCAATCTCCTACCCCAGAGTCTCCACATTCCTTTTCAATTTAAAAAGCATTTCATTATGATAGGGTAATGGGTTTATTATTGTTGTGCATTTAGAACATATCTGGATCGTCGTCAAGTGTTTGTCCTTCAAGGTGGTGGCGAGGTAAAGAAACTGAGGAGGAAGAAAACAAGGGAAGTGGTAGGAAGTCGTTAGAATGACAGGAAGAACTTGGACCATGTGGCACACCCTGGTAAAGACATCCATCCAAAGATTTAACACTGTGCTGTTTTTATTCCTGTCATTGTTTTGTTTTACATAATGTATCAAAAGTCATGTTTGGTGCTGTAAGAGAAGTGACCTTTCCTCAAAACCACAGGGACATGGAAACAATAGCCCTTTTTTATTTCATGGACATTCTTGTTTAGTGGGGAACAAACCTACGTTATAATTGAACCTCAAAGAACAATCCATGTCATGACCCCTTTAAATAACTAAATATATTTACAAACCCGATTCCAAAAAAGTTGGGACACTCCACAAATTGTGAATAAAAAAGGAATGCAATGATTTGGAAGTTTCAAATTTCAGCAGAATACAACATAGGTGACATATCAAATGTTTAAACTGAGAAAATGTATCATTTTAAGGGAAAAATAAGTTGATTTTAAATTTCATGGCATCAACTCATCTCAAAAAAAGTTGGGACAAGGCCATGTTTACCACTGTGTGGCATCCCCTCTTCTCTTTATAACAGTCTGCAAACGTTTAGGGACTGAGGAGACAAGTTGCTCAAGTTTAGGAATAGGAATGTTGTCCCATTCTTGTCTAATACAGGCTTCTAGTTGCTCAACTGTCTTAGGTCTTCTTTGTCGCATCTTCCTCTTTATGATGCGCCAAATGTTTTCTATGGGTGAAAGATCTGGACTGCAGGCTGGCCATTTCAGTACCCGGATCCTATTTCTACGCAGCCATGATGTTGTGATTGATGCAGTATGTGGTCTGGCATGTTGGAAAATGCAAGGTCTTCCCTGAAAGAGATGACGTCTGGATGGGAGCATATGTTGTTCTAGAACTTGGATATACCTTTCAGCATTGATGGTGCCTTTCCAGATGTGTAAGCTGCCCATGCCACACGCACTCATGTCACCCATACCATCAGAGATGCAGGCTTCTGAACTGAGCGCTGATAACAACTTGGTTTGTCCTTGTCCTCTTTAGTCCGGATGACATGGCGTCCCAGTTTTCCAAAAAGAACTTCAAATTTTGATTCGTCTGACCACAGAACAGTTTTCCACTTTGCCACAGTCCATTTTAAATGAGCCTTGGCCCAGAGAAAACACCTGCGCTTCTGGATCATGTTTAGATATGGCTTCTTTTTTGACCTATAGAGTTTTAGCCGGCAACGGCGAATGGCACGGTGGATTGTGTTCACCGACAATGTTTTCTGGAAGTATTCCTGAACCCATGTTGTGATTTCCATTACAGTAGCATTCCTGTATGTGATGCAGTGCCGTCTAAGGGCCCGAAGATCACGGCCATCCAGTATGGTTTTCCGGCCTTGACCCTTACGCACAGAGATTGTTCCAGATTCTCTGAATCTTTGAATGATATTATGCACTGTAGATGATGATAACTTCAAACTCTTTGCAATTTTTCTCTGAGAAACTCCTTTCTGATATTGCTCCACTATTTTTTGCCGCAGCATTGGGGGAATTGGTGATCCTCTGCCCATCTTGACTTCTGAGAGACACTGCCACTCTGAGAGGCTCTTTTTGTACCCAATCATGTTGCCAATTGACCTAATAAGTTGCAAATTGGTCCTCCAGCTGTTCCTTATATGTACATTTAACTTTTCCGGCCTCTTATTGCTACCTGTGCCAACTTTTTTGGAATGTGTAGCTCTCATGAAATCCAAAATGAGCCAATATTTGGCATGACATTTCAAAATGTCCCACTTTCAACATTTGATATGTTATCTATATTCTATTGTGAATAAAATATAAGTTTATGAGATTTGTAAATTATTGCATTCCTTTTTTATTCACAATTTGTACAGTGTCCCAACTTTTTTGGAATCGGGTTTGTACTTTATTACACATTTGAGAATCGGAATGTCGGATATTTCATGATATAGTTAACTATTTTGTTAATATTTTGAATAAAAAGGAAAAATGAAATTAAAATGATACATCTGTCATACAGGATTCCTGTTAAAAATGACTGGATTTCGCAAGAGAAAATTCGCCAAGCTATGGAAAATGTGACCACACCTTTTAATATCCCATAATTGCAACTTTATACATTTTACTTACGACTTTAAATATCACAGTGTGACTTTATATCTCACTATTGAGGCTTTGAATATCATAATATGATAATATATTACATATATACAGAAGATTCACAAGTGCATAAATGAAATGCTCTTTTTACTAAATTTCTCTTTTCAAATTGTCACTTTTTATATGTGGTCTGTTTATATCTCTGATGTTTTTGTCTATCTTTACCTCTTAACAGAAATAGCTTGATTCCACCATTTCAATCAATCGATCCTCCACCATCCCTGCTGATAAAATATATACAGAGAGCGAGAGTCATTGATTTTGTCACCTAACTCATTTTCAATGATTTGTCAGTGGGAGACACTAAGCTTTGTCAATAAAAGGCCTCACACTGTTCCAGAAATGCCACCGTGGCGACATTCTAGATGATTACCGTGAATCTGTCCCTGCAGAAATGCATTATGGATCAGCCACTTGAGGCTTAATCCTTCTCATGTCTCTCCATTGTTTGGCAGTTAGTTTAACTACATTTCTCAGTAGTGAGGTGGTTGTGTTGCTGTTCTTGAAACTATGAAGCTTTTCAGTTAAGCAAGATTTTTGAATCAGTACAAGGGCAATTTTATCAAACACAACATTACATTTTCTCTGACAATATTTCAGAATAAGAGTCAATGATTTTTGAGTCGATTCATTTGTTTAATTTAGTTGTTTTCAATGAATCAGTCACTGGTTATGGTGGGGCCAATGTAGCCACGATATGGGCTTGAGATATGGTTTGTCTATGGGTTTCATGTTGGCTCTATCTGAATTATTCCCCATGGTGAGCCCTACATGAGTTTGTCCATTGGTTCCATGTCAGTCCAAAAAATTTTAGCTCCAGTATGGGCCCTAAATGGGTTTGTCTATGAGTTCCATGTTGGCCCTATCTGAATTATTCCCCAGGGTGAGCCCTACATGGGTTTGTCTATGAGTTCCATGTTGGCCCTATCTAAAATATCCCCAGTATGGGCCCTGCATTGGTCTGTCAATTGGTTCCATGTCGGCCCTATCTAAAATATCCCCAGTATGGGCCCTACATGAGTTTGTCTATGAGTTCCATGTTGGCCCTATCTGAAATAAACCCATGTTGGGCTCACCCTGGGGAATGTCTATGAGTTCCATGTTGGCCCTATCTAAAATATCCCCAGTATGGGCCCTACATTGGTCTGTCAATTGGTTCCATGTCAGTCCTAAAAATGTTAGCTCCAGTATGGGCCCTAAATGGGTTTGTCTATGAGTTCCATGTTGGCCCTATCTGAATTATCCCCAGTATGGGCCCTAAATGGGTTTGTCTATGAGTTCCATGTTGGCCCTATCTGAATTATTCCCCATGGTGAGCCCTACATGGGTTTGTCTATGGGTTTCATGTCGGCTCTATCTGAAATAGCCCAGTATGGGCCCTACATGGGTTTGTCCATTGGTTCCATGTCAGTCCTAAAAAATTTAGCTCCAGTATGGGCCCTACATGGGTTTGTCTATGAGTTCCATGGTGGCCCTATCTAAAATATCCCCAGTATGGGCCCTACATTGGTCTGTCAATTGGTCCCATGTCAGCCCTATCTAAAATATCCCCAGTATGGGCCCTAAATGGGTTTTTCCATGTGTCCCATGTTGGCCCTATCTAAATAAGCCCCGGTATGGGCCATACATGGGTTCCATGGATACTGAAGCTAAGTAGGGTTGAGCTTGGTCAGTACCTTGATGGAAGACCTCCTGGGAAAAAACTAGGTTGCTGCTGGAAGAGGTGTTAGTGAGGCAAGCAGTGAGGCAATAATTCTTGTCAAGACAAAAAAACAAAACAAAGCAAAAAACACGTTGAGCCAATTTGAAAAAATAATGCAACCTATCGCGCTCAACTTTTTAAGTTAACTCAACTAATTCGCTCCAGTTAAAGTTAACTTAAAAACTATATTTCATCTAATGAGTACAGGTAGTCTTTTGAACTTAAAACTTCTTGTCAAGACAACCAAAAAATGTTAAGCAATGCAAGCAGCTACAGTGCTTGTTTTTTCATCTCCATGTTTGAAGTTAACTACATGACATGAACATCATTTGCCTCTTAAAACTAACCACGTACAGATATCTGACATAGTATAGCGAGGGGTTATGGCAGTGCCTGAGGACATATGGCAAGTCCTAGACCCTGTGTGTGTTTGTCTCTTTGTGTCTCGTCTTGTGTGTGCGCAGGGCCAATTAAGTTTGGAATACTTGTTTAACAAATTCTGCACAGACTGTTCTGTTCTTACAGCTTCATATTGACTCGAAGCCCAGGGTGATAGCGAGAGAAAGTTAGAGAGGGCTGCATGAGCAGAATATGCACTCTGTTGTCAAGGTACTAAATATAAGCCTTTCAAGTGTCTGTGAGTATGTGGGTGTTCATGAGTGTATATGCTCGCAGGCAAAAATCTCCCACAAATCCCTTCTTTCACTCTCCTGCTGATAACATAATTGTTTAATAGTTTTAAGTAGCGATAAAGGGTCTTGACTGCAGGCTAATGAAGTAGCAAGGAACTTCAGTTAAGTGCATGTAATCTTTTATGCCTGTTGCAGGAAACGCTAACCTCATCAGAGGAGAGATTGAACAGATAGGTGTGGGCTTCTGTAATTGGTTGTTGATAGGCTGGATTTAGCAACATTGTGTGTGGGAAATTGTTTTAAATACAAGGTTACCGTGTCCTTAAACCAATTAACATGCTAAGTGTGAACTTTTAAGCTTGCTTGATTGGTGCTGAAAATTATTGCTTTATAATGTAGCAAGAACTGTTTTGAAATAACTTGCGATTTGCCCAATAATAGGGCTGTGTGTTTGTAATGTGTTTTGAAGTATGACCTCTGATTTTATTGAGAAAAGTTGTGTGGTGTGATGAAATCAGAATTTTAATTATGTCTCAAAAGGTATGGTTGTTATCTTTTGTATTGGATAATTGCAAAATTATATGGTTTAACATGTTATTAGTATTTCATAACAATGTTGTTCTCTGTTCTGCTGTTTTTACTTAACCAGAGATTCTTCTTTAATGTGTAATGCTAAAAATACAGCTTCAGTAACATACAGCTGACACGCAAACAAACTTCCCATTACTGAGCTGAGCTGTTGGAGGTTAGCTTTGCTAAAGATTTCATCCCTTTATGTCTTTTTCCTCAGTTCTGTTGCTTTGGTATACTTTCATCACATCGTTTATTTTTCATCATAATGTCTTCATTCTCCCTCCTAACAGCGAATATTGACAGATGGATGGATGAAGCGCTGAAAGAATTTACGGGTGAGCAAATAGATATGTGGAGGAAACTGCACGTGTGCACATGTGTTGTGTTTAGCTGTGTTACACACTTACGTCTTTCCACAAAACAAGAGAAAATGAGGAAGATTTAGGAATATTTGGAGGAAAACATCTCCGGATGGGAAGTTACAGAGAGAGATGTTGGAAATGTTCATACCGAGATAGATAGACAGACAGATATTTTACTCTTATCCTGCTTTTTAAACCCGTGCACTCACAGAAGCACATATGGAATCGATGGGACAAAAGTGTGGAAAATTATTCTGATGGGCTGCTAAAAACCGAGACCTTTAAATTGCCATTTGAAGTGCTCTCTTGCCATCCAGGAGAGAGTGATTCTGAAATCTAAGTGCTGAACTGACCCAAAGCATAACGGCACGGCGGAGAATGAGCTGTAATTATGGCTGGGCAATTTGCCGTGGTTAATGTGGGCCTCGGGCACAGGGGGTGAGAGAGAGAGAGAGGGATGATGGGTAACAGGATGTGATCATAGCTTTGTGTCATGCAGAGGTCATAGAGGAGGCAATGGCTGAATCACACACAGAGAAAGATTTTCTGTGTGTGCACCTGTTAACATTATTAAGCTCTTGTGTAACACCTCTGTATCTGTCCTGGTTCTTGCGCTGTTAATCTGTCAGGTCAGACATGTGAGAGTTCAGATCTAGCTCAACAGGTCGCTGGAACAGCAACAAAAAGAGGATCAGAATCACTACTTGTATTCAACAAAATGTGAATTATGGGTATTAAATATAAACCCTTTCACCTCTTAATCTTGTGAATCGCACAGATTGCACAGCTCTTGTTTTATACAGAGAGATAAAACAAAATCTTATTCCAGTTAAAAGAGGACTTAGTCTAAGCGCTACGGTCTCTCTGCGTTTCCAATATAACATGCTAGATTTCCATGAACTGAGTGTAATCTCATGTAAAACACACATCTCACGGCTTACAGGATTGTAGCAAATCATTAACATGAACATGCATGCTTATATCACAGCAACATGAGTCACATTGTTTGCTTGTTCTGAGACGGTAGGAAGGCTTTGGGCACTTTGTGGGATAAAGAGAGAGTTTAGAGAGAATAATTTGTTCATGTTACTTTTAAGGCAAGACTCTCCAGGTGAACAGGGTAAAAAAAAAAAAAAAAAAAATCTAATAGATATCACCATACTTCCCCTGTTGATTGATTACATTAAGAATTGGAAACATTTTTATTGTATTACAAGTTTTCTGAAATGTTATGTTTAAATATGCAAATAATATGCACTAATTTGCATACATTTCTAGAACAAAAATCTGAACATTGGATAAAGCCAGTTTCAAAATGATTTAAATTTTTTTACATAATAGAGTCAAAGGTTTTTACAGAGGGGATTTTGGATATATATTTTTATCACTCCATAAATCAGAAAATACTGCCAACAGAAAAGAAAAATTATTTTCATTTTTAGGAATAAAATGTTGTATGAAATCAGGCAAGTGATATATGAACAATCCCCTCTGTAAAAAAACTTCAGAATATAGATAGGAATGTTTGCTGTAAGTTCTGCTGAAGTGGAGATTTCTGACTCAGATCAGGAGAAAAAAACTCATTTTGAGAAAAGGGCCTTTACTGTAATTGAAATCTGCTGACGCAAATAGATAAAGTGCTATGAAAGTGAGTGCATTTTGGATGTTTTCTTTCCACTAGTCTGAAAAAACAATTTATGAAAAGCCAAAAAACCCAAATCTCAAGACTGACAGATGCATAAAAAAAAAAATGTGTTTTTGCCTGTAGTGTCTTGCCTTAAATTCAAGGAAAATACAATTTCGTCTGTGTTGTTAGTAAGCTGTTTGGAATGAAATACTAGCTTTAAAATAGTTTGTAATATGCAGCAATAAATGTTTGTAATCTTTAAATTTAGTAGAATGCTAAACTTTTGTCACATGACCTCTAGTTAGCAACTCAACAATAAATTTGGGAAAAAATTGAGATTTTTATTTCAATTTTATGTAATAATGACCTCGTCCAATCAAAATACACTGCATTTTAAAAGTTTGGGCTTAGTAAGTTACATCATTTTTAGTTTACAAAATTAATACTTTCATTCATCAAATACGCATTAAATTGATCAAAACTGACAGTAGAGATTTATGATGTCAAACAAATGCTGTTCTTTTAAACTTTTTGTTTATCAAAGTATCCTGAAAAAAACATTGTCACGGTTTCACAAAAAATATGAAGCAGCACAGCTGTTTTCAACATTGATAATAATCAGAAATGTTTCTTGAGCAGCAAATCAGAATATTAGAATGATTTCTGAAGGATCATGTGACACTGAAGACTGGAGTAATGATGCTGAAAATTCAGATTTGCATCACAGGAATAAATTATATTTTAAACTAGAAAACAGGTATTTTGAATTGTAATAATATTTCACAATATTACTGTTTTTACTGTATTTTTTTTTGTCCAGTAATGCCTTGGTGAACATAAGAGGCGACTTCTTTCAAAAAACAGCAATCCTTAGAAAGCTAAGCCCATTGAATTATAAGGGAATATCCCACACAAGTGTGCTCTGCTGTTTTGCTGTGCATTTTGGCTAATATACTGCAATATGTCATGTGCATATTTCCATGTAAATGTTTGCGAAGTGCACACTGCTAAAGTAGAACAGAGAGCACTCATAGAAGAAAGAAAGGGGAGGAATCATAGAAATCTTTTCATCTGTCAGGCCACACTTCTCCCTCTCTCTCTTTCCTTCCAGACTGTGATATAATTACACAATCTGTCCTGCCAAAATGGGGCATTATTTTTCAGGATAAAGCTACCTGATCCTGTAGGGAAAGGCATGTGTGTGTGTGTGTGTGTGTGTGTGTGTGTGTTTATAGGCAGACTACAGCCAGTTCATGCCATATTGGACTAGAATTAGTCTCAGAGGAGCACTATACACAGACACACACAATTTTATATAAACACATAAATACCTGCACACACTCCGAGCTATTAAAAGCATAGGCTTTTATATTTGAGTTGAGTCCTTAACCCGGCTTTTTTAAATTGGAAAGAGAAAATAAACTACAGTACAAAAATAAAACAAAACAAATACCTTGAAATATGAGATCAAAAAGAGTGTCATTGAGATCCAAAGTGTGGAATGAATGTGAGGTAGTGTAATGTGGAATGCTGGGAAATGTTTGTGTCAATCAGGGTGTTATTACGTGTCAGTATATGTTGTGTTCAAGACCGTGTTTCTTTGCTTGTAGTGCAGCTTGGCAGGTCTCCCTTGAGGTGTGATTGTGTTCTCGCATGCCTGAGTGATCCTACAGTTCCACACAAACACACGCATGAGTGTCAGGCCATGACCTGACACCCTCTTTTGTGTTTTCCATGCCTTCCTGACACATACCCTCAACATTTACAACACTATGGCATCATCACATTGTTTTGCATTTTATTTTGTTTGTTTTTTTTTGCTTTACTTTTTGTTTGTTTTTGTTTTTGCTTGCTTTGTGTGATTTTTGTTTTGTTGTATGACTTTGTTTTTGTTTAGCTTTGTTTTATGTTTTGGTTTGGTTTTGTTGTCGTTGTTTTGTTTTTGTTTTTTTGTTTGCTTTTTATGATCTTGTTTTATTTTTGTTTGTTTGTTTTGTTGTTTGTTTTGTTTTTATATTGTTCTGTTATGTGCCTTTTTTCTACTTCTCACAATGAGGTTTTGTCAGGTTTTTCTATTCCTCGGGGGAACATTTTTAGAAATCCAGAAAGACAGTTTCTTTCTTACTTTTTTTTTAAAAGAGGGAAAACAAAACCTGCCCACACAGAATTAGGGATGTTTACAAAGTGTCTCGATCTGTCACTTCACTGTCTTTTCACTGGCACACAGGACTTTAAAGTTATTCAGTGATATGACTGAACTGATCTCAGAGCTGTGCAAAAGCTCATTGCTGTCTATGTTTGTGCTGGACAGCTGCTTTGAGTGCAGTATTTGTTTCCCTGAGAACATTTTTAGACTCACGACAGGATAAAAGGGATCTGACCAGCTCTGCTGATGGTTCTTTGATGTCTGCCTTTGTTCTGCCTGCTGTGTGTGTGTTTGATGTGGAACTGTTGTCTGTGTGAGAGCCTCTTACTGCATAGAAGAGGCAGAAAGCATCAGATTAGAAAAGTGTGTACAATTTGTGTGTGAGTAGCGTGTGTTTGTGTAGGATAGTTGGAAATTGATCTGTGGTTTTCATTTTTCCGCCAAGGGCATAGCCGTGATGTCGGAAAATTGAGGCAATTTCAAACTGGAATACTATGAGAAGGAATCTGATTGATTTGTTAAAGGCTTGCACCAATATCATTTTTATTTTAGGACTTTTTTTTGCCGCTTTTATTCATTGCGGTTGTGTGGAGAGGACAGGAAATGATGGAGAGAGGATGAGGGAATGAGATCAGGAAGCTGGACTTGAACCTGCATTGCTCATTAATACCACAGTTTAATGTGTCTGAGTCTGAACGTATCAGGAAAAAAAATACTTACTGACCATTCAAACCTGTTACATTCAAATCTTTCACGGATGGTTGTAACAGAGTGGAAGATCCGAACAAAATTATTTATTCATTATTCACAGCAAATTTGTACTTTGGGCCAGGAAATAAAATGTTAATAAATAATCACCTTTTTTTTTTTTTTTTTTTCATAACAAGTTAATACCCAGATCAATGTGTGTAATCATACTGAGATTATGTTTTTAACATAACTTAATCTCTTTATGTTAATTGTTCTAACTTAATAATCAACATAATGAGATTAGCATAATAATATCTAATTATGGGATAATTGTTGAACGCTGCCCTTTTTTTATAAAATGCATGAAGGTTTAAAAAAAAAAAAAACATACTTAAAGGGGCACTCTTTATACAAAGAGTTTTGCATAAATATTGTATCTATATGTAATATTGCCAGAATTACATATATAGATACAATATGTATATAATATAATTTTTCACTGGAAACTTTCGCTGAGTTTTTTAATTTTACAATCACACCTCTTTCCGTCTTGCTTAAAAATTGATAAACAACCTGAATATTTCAATTACAAAGAAACACAGGAATGCTCACACATGTATTTAATGTAATATTTAGTCATTTAGTCGGTAATTAACATGCTGCAGATGTTTTCAGTAGAGCTTGAATAAATCTGAACCTGTAATGTTCCTTTAATACAGTCTATTGAAGGTCAGCGCTACAACCGCTCAGATCAAGGGTTGGTTGAGAGGGGATTGACATCGCTGTTTCACATTCTGCCCCTCTCTACATGCTCTGATACGCTCTCTGTCCCTCTCTGGGACTCTGTAATAAAAGTAATAACATTTTTCCAGACACACAGACAGACTGCTGGGAGAAAGCGCTAACTCAGCGTGGCCTCTAAGATGTCTTTCTCCTGCTCCTAGACCTTTGAGCTGACGTGACGATTGCCCACTGTTTCCTCTCTGTCTCTCTCACTCTGTCCTTCTCTCTCTCTCTCTCTCTCTCTCTCTCTCATACAGACACACATATGCACTTGAAATGAGTCAAGGCAGATTGGATATAAAACTGAATAAAGATGGATGAGAGAATTGGGAACCGGGAGAAAGCAATGGAAATGGTTTTGAGGAACCTCTTTAGCTTCTGAATGAATATATAATTGATTTTGTGCACTGACATTTTACAGACATAATAGTTTCATGCCTGTTTTGACCTTATTATCATGCCTGATCTGAAGACAGTAATGACCAATTTTTTTAGGTTCGATTTTACTAGTGGTGAATAAATGCACAGATTTCAAATGAGAGTAGAAAAAATAATAAAAATAAAAGTCGATACTTTTAGGACAACTCCTCGCTCGCTCTCTCATTCTCCAGAGAGGAGGCGAAAACACCTCTATGGCGCTTTCTTTCACAACGGAAAGAAAGCAGAGTCCAGTTTCACCTCAAAATCAAATGAGAAGAAAAAGAAACTATATTTTGCATAAAGAACATAAAGCCTGTTTTAGGAACATTACAATAATTTTCCTTGTGACATTATTTTCATGACAATTAAGCACTTCTGGAATACGCCACGGAATATATGCTATATAAATATTGACTAATTAAAATTCCATGTGTGAGGTTCAGGACGTTGAAATAAGTAATAAAGTCTGCTGTATATGATATTTTTCCTCCAAGGCAGTGCCTGCTGTCAGTTTCAAATCAAGATCAAAGTCTGTCCACGAAGGCGGTGATCTTAAATAAAATTCATTATGACACTGGGAAAACATTACAGGTGCAGGTTTTCCTGACGCAAGATATTAGCTGACAGAGCTTTGATTGAACACAAACATACGTTTAGGGTAAAGGTTTCATTTACATGATATTTCACAGAAATGTATATGTATAATTATTTAGCATTTTGGGGATCTTGGCCCTCCAGAGCTGCTAGAGCTCTATGTGAGAATTCCTCAGAGGAAAGTGGTTTGGCTCAATAGAAGTAGAGCAGATGCTGTGTTTCACTAGGTTTAGACCATCTCAAAACCACTTCTGTTCTCCAACAGAATCACAACCAGGTTTATTTAACATCAAGAGCCGTCAGATATGTATTATGTGTGAGATATTTTCATATCTGCTAAATGCTGTCAATATTGTTACTTGAATGTTGCATAATAATGTTTGTATCAATGTTTTATTTATATATATATATATATATATATATATATATATATATATATATATATATATTAGGGCTGTCAAACGATTAAAATGCTTAATCGAATTAATTGCACAATGTGGCAAGTAATTAATCTAATTAATTGCACATCAAATTTGGCTGAAATTACACGTAAAAGATAAGTTAAAGTCATTATTGTGTTAAATACATCAAATAGACATTACAAAAAGTAGCTTTAGAATGTTTTTTTTTTTTTTTTTTGCACAATGCACAATGAACATTTAATGCAATACTAAGAACAGGGAACAGGAAAATCTCCAGGAAATTATACCACAAAACACCATGTAACATAATCAATACAGGACAAAGACTGGACTGAAACTGAAGGCTTAAAGTCCGCGTGAACCGGAAGTTGCAAAAAAATTTTCTCCAGTGTTGTGACATATTTCCAAGTGAAACGGAATATTGAATACAGGGCAGAGTTTTACTTTAGCGCTCCTCCTCTCCATCTCTCGCTCATAGCAGACTAACCGTTGGAGGGGAGTGGTTTAAGCGTTTTCAACTTAAGCCGTCAAACTGATGTCATTAGAGAAGGGACACCGTTGCAGAGGGGAGGAGCATTTTCAGATTTTGATTAAATATTACGAAGCAAAATAATTTTTTTTGTGTGTGGATTGACTTGCACGGATGAACTGTTCACCACAAAACTAGCAATTTGAGCTAACAAAATAAATAAGGTCAATTTTGATTTCATGTGTACTTTAAATACACAGCAAACAAGGGGTTAACAAGACTAAATTAATAAGACACACCTGAACTGAAGACACTAATTAATAAAAAGAAGAAAAAGCATGAAAACAAATCAAAAACAAACTCAAAATGTGACAGCGGTAAATCTCTAAATGAGTAAGTCATTGAGTCATTCATTCAGTTTGTTCAAACAGCTGATTCATTCAGGAATTAAAGGGACCTATAATGCCCCTTTCACAAGTTGTAATAAACTTCACAGACACATTCTTATATTATATTATAAGTTCAAAATACCCCACAGATCATTTATTATAGCTTGTCAAATTTGCCCCTATTTGGGTGTGAGCAAAACATGCCGTTTTTGTGTGTGTCCCTTTAAATGCAAATGAGCTGCTGCTTTCCAGAGGAGGGCGGAGCTTTAACAGCTCGCGCTTTCGTTGCTCAATAACAACAAAACTGGAAAATCTCACGCAGCCAAAATGAGGATTGTTCAGCCTTACATTGTTCAAACCGGAGTCGGACACTGATGGAGAGACTCAGGAAGAAGTTACAACTTTTAGAATGAAACTGGACATTTCTGAACGATTAGTGGATACATTTATGTAGTTGCTGTGGAGTTGATTCAACTCATCGACTAGCATGTGCCGTCATGTTAATCTTTTGTGCAAATCCAGCGTTGAATTGACCCTCGTTTGTGAAGCAGTCCGGCGTAAAATGACGACATTGTAACAACACTCGACTACAATAACTCTTCCTCTTCTCTAAAGCAGCCCAACATGGCCTCGCCCCCTTTTGTTGCGTGTTCTCGGGGACGGGGTTTATGTACATTTTAGGATTAGTGATGTCACCAACCCCAGAAGAAGCTTGTTGTAGTCCCGTTTGCAGTCCTTAAACAGAATTATTTAAAAGAAAATATCTCCCTTTGCACTGAACTTTGAGCGTCGTAACTTTGCAGATGTTGTTTATGCTCAAACAGCAACATTACACACTACCTAAAGTTAAAAAAGTGAAATTATAATCAACCAAGTGGCACTCTTTATGAGTGGATTATTGAATCATTGGTTCACCCGATTGATTCATTCAAAATGCGGATTCAATTAGAAACTAAACACAGCAGAAACACAACAGTTCTGCTCTTGCTTTATAGGTAATATTTTCATTGGCAAAATTAAGCAAAAACAGACAATATTGTGTCTAAAATATTAACTTCTTATTTATTGAACTGTTGTATAAAATCAATATCACGTTTGCATTCATGTTATTCGGAACAAAAACAGCACGTGTGATATTGCGCTCGTTACTCGTGTCGTGTGATATTGCCTAACTATATTATGATATAAATATGAAACAAAATTTGAATTTTAGGTGCATATAACTGCATTAGGCTATATTGCCCTGCTTCATGTTCGTCACCAATCAACTTTATGAAATGTAAAATGAATATATATATATATATATATATATACTGTATACTATTCAGCAAGGATGCATTAAGTTGCAAAAGATATATAGTGTTACAAAAGATATATAATGAGTAGCTTGTTTGTTTGCACTAAAGTTGCAAGTAGCTTCTCCAACACTGATGGGTTGTTTGTAATAACTAGACACTAGTGACTCCAACAGCATTGTTAGTGTGAGTTTGTTTGTGTGTGTATCATATTCATACAGCATGTAATTTGGCAGCTGAGGGCGGCCTCAGGGAGGTGAGAGGGGAGGGAAATGAATGAATGTGTTCCGCGACGGGAGTTCCATCCATAAGCTCCCCAAAGCGCTGAAACAGACGTGATTTAGCACCTTTTACCTTCGCCTCTTTCCCCACCACAGGCCACTGCATTCATCCTACTGTCACCAGCCTGCTTCATCAGCACTATCCAGTATATATATATATGTGTGTGTGTGTATTTCTATAGAGAAGGATATGAGCAAGCAAAGTGCAACAGTGTGTTAGGTGTAGTGACAGCTTAATAACAGAAGGATGAATAGCTGATATGTGTGTGTAGCATATGGATGAAACAGATTTCCCAGAATAGCTCAGTGGCTAATAGGGTGTCTGCCTCATCAGCATACACCCTATGACAGCCTGTTGATGGTTTAAAAATAAAAATCTGATATAAAATTACTTTGTAGTGTTTCTGCATGTAGAGTGTGAGTGTTTCAGAAAGAGTGGAGACTGTTGGGGAAGCTTGTCAAGCTACAAGCTACAAGCTAATGATAATTGGAAGTTGTGAAGCTATGTTACAAGTAACTAAACAGCTAACTACTCAATGACAAAGACAATGTTTAGGTGAGCACATTTGATTAAAAACAATAATGTAGCATTTTGCTACATCACCTCATTTTGGAAACAGTAGTTTTTGGTTAGTAAAACTGATGTAGAGGACTATGGGTTTGGTTTTGTGAGCAAGAAATAGTGAATGGGTAGAAAGTAGAGACAGATAAAAGATGGCTGTGGGTGAAGAGAGGGAAGCAGGTGGGTTTTTTCATTGCGGTTATTTCAGTTCGACAATATGACTCTCGAGCTCTCAGTCTCTCTTATGAGGTCACAGCATACAGCTGTTCAGAAGCATTAAACTTTACAGTGGTTTTCAGGGAACGTGGTTTTTGTACAAATTCGCGTTCACATCACAGCAGAGGCATTGTGTTTTCACTTTTTTTTTTTCAAGCAAATATAATCGTGTGAAAAAATAAGTACCTGTACACTTTAGCATTCATTTTAAAAAGAAAACTTACAAGTATTACTAAAATAATATACTTAAGTGCGAACTGAATATAATAACTGTTTTCATACATTTAATTAAGTGAAAATTGCTGTGCCCCAATTCGCCTACTTATACTATGCCCTAAAGGTATTTACTTTTTTTGTGAAGAAAACTTTTGAGTGTGTAGCAGAAGAGTATGCAAACTTTGGGACATACTACTTCGTCATAAGTTTCTTGAGTTTTAGACTTGTTGGTCCCGTTTACTGCCATTACAAAGCTTTGATGCGTCAGGATATTTATTAATATAACTCCAATTATGTTCATAGAAGAAAGTCATACATACTTAGGATGGCTTGAGGGTGAGTAAAGCTTGGGGGTAATTTTCATTTTAAAGTGAACTAATCCATTAATATTATATTATCTGCAAGTACAGTTTTTTTTTTTTTTTTTTATAAAAAACATACTTAAGATTTGAAGTATTCTACAAGTGTACATTCAAAACAATTAAGTGCACTTCTTTTTCACAAGGGTAATCATCTTTATTGTTAGTTTGTCTTTATAATAATATTGCATGATAATTTGAGTATCTTGGAAACTCTTAAAGGAAGCATGTTTCCAAAGCTGTTTTCACACTTGGTTTAATTGCTTGGTCTGAATCCAAATTCGTTCCCACTCCTTTCCCAATTTCATGTTGTATTATTTGGCTCAGAATCACATTGTGTTTTGTCAACATCGTTACCACCATAGCTAGGTAACGTCTCAAATGGCAAAAATGGAAAGCGATGTTTGGCTCACTTTTTTTTTTTTTACCAGAACATCATATCAGAATGATTTCTGTCCTTGAACAGTACAGTATATCTCACACACTTACTTCATATGTGTTTCTCTCATCTTCACCCTGATGAAAAAATAGAGAAAACCCTGAAATCATCTTCTGTAAGATCTTGAAGGATGAGCTCCTTACCACTGTCTCGCTCTCTTTCTATTTC
Source organism: Elopichthys bambusa (assembly GCA_037101425.1). NCBI lineage: Eukaryota > Metazoa > Chordata > Actinopteri > Cypriniformes > Xenocyprididae > Elopichthys > Elopichthys bambusa. Next base: position 26,539,778 of record CM074451.1, on the reverse strand, counting down.
TCTCTCTCCATAGGGAGGGGATCTTGTTTCTGTGGCGCCTGGGAGACTCAGTGTTTGTCTCCACTCCATCCTCTTGCTCTCTTCATCCCTTACTTCATTTTGCTGTCTTTACACTTTCTCATTCTCCTTAAAGGGATAGTTCGCTCAAAAATGCACTTCCTGTCATCATTTAGTCACCGTCATGTCATTTCAAACCTCTGGAAGACAAAAAGAGAAATTTTGCAGAATGTACAGGTAGCTGTTTTCCATACAGTAACAGAACAGGGGCTGAGGCTTCCAACATTCAAAAAGGACACAAAAGCCATATTCAGACAGTAGTTGTTTAAAACTCAGGCATTTGGATGGTGATTTATTCACTGTGGAGGAGCGAGTTCTGTGATCCTGCGATCCCGGGAATGCGCTGCTCATATGGTCAGTCACATGATTGTCATCTGTAAACAAAATATCTGTTTTTGCTCTGACGATTAATAAATTCATATTTCATTACATAATAGGAAAATAATCCTGTGAATAATCTGTTATTTGATTGATTAAAAATAGGAAAATTTACGTTTAAATTTGGTAAAACGTTATTTTAGTGTCCTTGTTACATGTAGTTACTGTAGTAATAACAATAAATTATGTATAATTACATTAAACTAAACCTAAACCGAACCATAATCGTAACCCTATAGTAAGTACATGTAGTTAATTATTATTACTCACTCTTTAATATATAATTACACTCTAACACAGACACCTTAAAATTGTTTATTTTATCTCTCAAAATGATTTATGTCATTGTCAAAATTGGAAATTAACAGATAAGTTAACACAAACTCTTATTTACACAAGATAAAAATTGACCCGTCTTCATTTTTGACTAGAAAATTATTAGTTATGCAAGACCTCATTTATATAAATGTATATTGTAAATATATATATATATTTTTAATTATTGCAAAAGTTAACTTACTTTTGTTCTTTTTCCTCTTTCTTCTTAACAGCTCCCAGTGGAGAGGTAATGTAATATTATTCCTGTAAACCATTTCTAGCATTTCAAAAGTGAGTTGAATTCGAGAACCAATTTGTAAATGATTCAATCAGACCAATTTTGTGAATTAAATCAAGAGATTAATATCTGCCTCATAAGAGAGTTTTGCATGAATCAGAACATGGTTAATACTTTCATGAACACAAAAATGAGAGCTAGTGAGCTAGTGTAGAGGTAAACATTTTCACTTAATTAAAATTAAATTTTGTGTTCCATTTTTTTTAAAGCGTGACTGTTCCAATTCCTGTTTATTGTAACTTCATGGAAAAAAGCAAACACCACTCTTTGAAATGTATCCTTATGTGTTCCACAGAAGAAAGTAAGTCATACAGGTTTGGAACGACATGAGGATGAGTAAATCATTTTCATTTTTGGGTGAACTCTCCCTATAAAAATTCAGTTTCAGGAATTTAATTTCAGGAGTCTAATCTACATGTAATTAGTTTTATATACACATCAGGTCTATTCGTGCCCTGTCTAAGTGTGTGCATACATGCAGAATGCCATTGACCTTTACATGTTAAATAGGCTTGGAAATGATTCATTACGAAATTATACATCCCACATTTTGTGTGCCGTTTAAGTGTTTGTGTGTACGTATTCTGTCTTGTGTGCCGTGTCCCTCGCTTTGGGTATGGATTTCACTTTAAACCCCTTCTCTGCTGGGAGCGACAAATCATGGCAATTAGGCTGATGCGGACGAGGTTACGCTATGCATTATTAATCAGTCTGGTCATTAGTGCTCCAGGAGCACACCCAGAAAACAGATCTTATTTCAATAGGGTAGCGCCAGGACGCTTTAGCTTAGCGTTGACTTTAGCAGCAGGGTTTAGATGGAGATCTGGGGCCAAAAGTGGTTAACACCGCAAACCCCCCCGGTGGGAAGTTGGGGGATAGGGTTAAACCAGGGTAAAGTGTATGTGATGGGCTCAAAATGTTAGCACTTGTGTTTGTTTACATGTGCGCACCCTCAGGAATCTATCTTAACTGTACTGTAAAAAATTGTCAGGAATTTACAAGATTAAAGAGTATTATTTTACAGTAAATGACTGTAATTTTACAGTAAATGTACAGTGAAATGAATGCATGCTGGATCTTTTTCTTACGAATTACTGTTAATCAACAGCAAAATAATACTTACATCACAGTAATTTAATGCTTGTTTTACTGTGAATTCACATATAAAGTTATTTTTATCTGTGCCACTGTAAGAAATTATATTGTTTACCACTGTAATTGGTGGTAATGGTGGTAATTACCACAATGGTGATCAGTGTTCAATTTGCTTGGGATCTTCGACCTTGTATATTCATATTCAAATGATCTATCTATCTATCTATCTATCTATCTATCTATCTATCTATCTATCTATCTATCTATCTATCTATCTATCTTTCTTTTTTCATTGTTCATTCACATTCATTTTTATTGTTCATTTGTTTGTTCTTTTTAAATTTGTTTTCATTAATCTTGCTTTGTTGTCATAATCCTGTTATTTCGCTGTCAATTTTAATACCACATCAACAGCTCAATATGCCATCGAACACATTCTTTTAGCTAAACATACATTTTAATAAAAAAATAATAATAAATAAATAAAACAGCTTAGAACTAGTCTAAGAGGTTTGTTAGTTTTAGCTGGTTTAAGCTAGTATAAACTGGTCTCCTTACCCTATCAAGCAGGTGCTCAGCTTGTTTAACTGGTCAGAAAGTAGCCTGACCAGCTAAAACCTATTTAAAACCATAAGCATATGGCATATACAGCTATATTATCGTGAGGCACAAATATTCTTCACACAAATATTTGCATGAGCAATCAAAAGCACCTGCCTGTCAGTTAAACTGTGTGCTGCTAAAATTGACTACCGGTTCACTGTAGCAAATTATTCTAAACTTCTTTCTTAGAAATTTACAAAGGCAAAAGATGTTTGGTAGTCTGTTTACAGTGTTTTCACACATAGATTATGTAATTTTCACATGTATATTTGCAATGAATTAATACTTGATTTACATTATTTTTGGCATGTAAAAGCACGTCAGTGAGCTGTTAGCACCGAATGTGTCAGCTCTGAGCTGACCACCTGTTAGCAGTACCACTGTTTCCAGATCATGCCTTTAATTTGAGTTCGTGCTGTATTGTAATTGGCTACATGCCACTCCACTGACCCCAGGTCAGCCGCTCCCCGTCATGAGTCACAGCGCAGACAGGATTACAGCAGAGCACAGTCACCCTGGAGGGCCAATTACTGCTTGTTTAGACAGCCGCATTGACTGATCCAGGATCAGTGTAGGAGCGCACAGGGAGGTCATTGAGTCCACTGGTGCTGGTTTGAATTTCGCCACTTTTCACTGATCCAGGGACTGAGGTGGATTTTGCTGAGTTTGCAGAAGTGTTTGAATGACTTGACAAAGAAGAAACACTCACTCCAGCACACACTTATCATTGTCGGACGGATGGTAGCAGGATGATGGGCGGCAGAGATGAGAGTGTAGGCTGGGTGTTTTGCTGAGTTGAGATTGTGTGGGTGTTTGTGTAATGGATGTAGTTAAAGACATGATTAATATGCAGTGCAGGCAGAGTGACAGAGGTGCGTGTGTCATCAGAGCTGTGCTGTGTAACAGGGGCCTCTATAATATTCTCATATGTATTCTCATACAACCATGAACGTCTATGAAAGTCTTTATCTCAGACAGTATGAATGTATACATAGTATACAAGCAGATGTAAGATTTCTTAAGTCATAGAGTTGTTCTTTATCTGTGTTTGTTTGTTCATTAATTCATTTTCATTCTGTTCATTGGGGCAGTCGTAGCCTAATGGTTAGAGAGTCGGACTTGTAACCCAAAGGTTGCGAGTCTCAGTACCAACAGGAATTGTCGGTGGGGGGAGTAATTGTACAGTGCTTATGTTCATTTGGTTTTGTTTCCTTTGTTTGTTCTTTCTTTGTTCATTTGTTAGTCTTTTCTTTCTCAATTCATTTGTTTAATTTCATTTAATAACTGTTTTTCTTTGCATGTGTTAATTCTATCATTCTTTTTCATTCACTTCTGTTCATTTAGTTTCATTCATGTATGTTTTTATATCGTTCATTTATTTTATTTATAATTTGTTTGCTTGTTTTTTGTTTTCATTTACATTTAATATTTTAGTTATTTTACTTTGTCTCTTGCTTTATGGTTTATTTGTTCATTCTTTCCTTCTTTCTTTCTTTATTTTTATCTGTTTTTTATTTTTTGTTCTCTTGTTTTTTGTTTTGCATTTGTTAATGCTTTCGTTCTTTTTCCTTTCATTCACTTTCTTTTGTTTATTTTCATTGTTTATTCACATACTTTTTGTTCATTAGTTTGTTTGCTTGTTTTTTGTCTTTCGTTTGCATTTGTTAATGCTTTCATTCTTTTTCTTTTGTTGGTTTTTATTGTTTATTCGTGTTTGGTTTGGTTCATTTGTTTTTTTCCCCTTTTTTCCTGTTTTTAGTTACTTTTGTTTTTCTTTCTTTTTTCTTTTTTTTTCTTTATTTCTTTTTTATGTACATTTCCATCTGTTCTGATGGCATGTCCTTGCAGACATTTTCTCTCTATACATCATAATCTCGTCTGTCATTTCGCTGGCATTTCAGTGAGCATCTGGAGACCAGCCAATCTCACCAACACTACCAGACTTAACCAACCACACACACACACACACAGAGAGAGAGAGAGAGAGAGAGAGAGAGAGCACTTCATAAGGCACAGATTAAAGATGATGAATAGGTGTGTAATGGCAGAAGCGTTAACCCTACTGCTACGACTCTTAGATTCACGGCCCACCATATAAATAATGACTACATCAATAGCCCAAGGACTATAGAAAGGCAGCGTTCATCAGCACGGTTAGCCGTTAACCAGTTGTGACACAAATTCACCCTGCATGGATTTTGCTGCAGTATAAACCATACTATGAACACACTACAACACTTTTCCCACATAAACTCAGATCCTCACCTAAAATATAATAACATAATAATGCAGTCAGGTGCTTATTAGAAAAACCCATAGCAAGCTTTTGTCTGGCATCTCAAGAAGCCCTAGCAGTGTTTCCAATCATAGTTTAATCTTCTTGTGATTGTTTAATCTGTCTTTTGATTTTATTTCATTTGTTACCATGGTGAGGTGAGACACAACAGCACGATACATCTTAGACTCTGAAGAATAAAAGGTAAACAATCCTTGGCTTACAGTTTAACCCTTTGGGGTCTGAGGATTTTTGGGGCCCTGGAGAAGTTTTGACATGCCCTGACATTTGTGCTTTTTTCAGTTGTTCATAAACATATTCATGGAAAAAGTGTCATTACACCGTGTTCAGCACGAACTAGGATACCATAATATGTGAGCAACATGTATGTACATGTTTGTATTTTTGAAGGAATAACAATTATGCATGGTTATTGGTCACTGAAATAAGGCCACAAAACTAATATTGTATATGTGTTCACAAGACTTCTGGGTAGTGGAGGTTGTAGGCTAGAGTTTTTGCTTCAAAATGATGTAAAAATGATCCTGCCTACTCGTTCATATAAAACAATATATTGATTTAAATTTTGTAAGACACTTTTTGTCAAGAAACACAGTATGCGTGGAGGCGTGAATCTTCATGAATAATGCTGTGATTCACACCTGAGAAGACAAAGACCTGCATAATGACCCGCATAATGAGCCCTTTAAGTCAGGTAGGCTATGTGAAAAAACCCTCTGATAACAGGATCATATCAGCTGTATTAACGTAAATACAATGTCCACTCTTGACACAAATTTTTTTGTGATCTCATGCATGCACGTATTATTGCACAAGTGAAAAAAAAAATTTGTATAGGCCTATTATAGTTTAAATTACAGTACCAGTCAAAAGATTGGACGCATTAGCCTACTATTATAATGTTTTTAAAAGAAGTCTCAAGTCTCTAACCAAATAATGGTTTTCTATTTTAATATACTTTGTTAATGTGCAGTTGACAAACTGTATGTCGTTAAAAAGATCTAAGACTCAAGCTTCACAGTTTGACCTCTATTTTACTCTTATAGTGACCGTAATTTGTGAATATGAAAACAGAATTGTTACCTTTGACAAAACAACATCCATCAGGGCTTTTAGCTTAAAAGCATGCACATTTTGGAGAAATATTGATGGATTCTCATATGTTTATGTCAATTTTCTATACAGAGGAGTAATATTTATTCAGTATTTATTGTCATCACTATGAGCGCTGAATACTGTTTTTCAATTCATACTTGCAGCCGGAGGGCGCTCTGTGCACATTTAGTCAACAAATGACTCATGATGAAGAACAGGCATACCATGTGACATTTCAGGAACTGACAGAGGCTTCCAGACATCGCTAACCATGGCTATAACATGCAGATAAACACTTTTGAAGATGATAAATACACGATTGCGACGATGTATACATGTATTGCCTCAGAATTTGCGTCTGAATAGAGCGCTCACTCCGTGGGTGTGGCCGCATTAGCAGATAATGAGCTGACTCACGGACGTCTGACATGTCTCTCTTTCCATTCAGATTACATAAACAGAGAATGTTTGTTTTCGATTTGACTTACACGATTTAAAATCCGACATTCCAACAATTCTTCAGACACAAGTCTCATTTTTTTTGTGATTAGTATTCACTAAGTTACAGTTCATTTTCTGAGAACTATCAGATTGGACTTCGTTCAGAGGGAGACGAAAGATCACGCATCATGTTTTCTTTATTTTGCAAAAAGCACAACATTTTGTTTTTACTCTGAGTGTACGCAAATCAGAGAAGATATTTCACAGATTAAAATGGTATAACTAATTGTATGTGCAAAATTGACGGGAGTATTTTGAGTCTCTTTCATACTGATAAGAAAAAAACAAGGTGGTATCGCCGGCGCGACCAGCCAACCCCTGAGTGTTAAGCACAGCACCCACAAGAAATTGAGTTCCCTTTGATGGGTACTTCGAGCTGTATCAAGACGCATTGGGATCACCTCTGCATGATTACGTATTGAAGCACTTGTGAAATCGAACCAATGGCGTGACGGGACGTCAGAGGCGGAAGCACACCTGAGAACAAAGAACGCCAGCTTCTGTCTTCAGCAAGCGCTCTGTGTTATTGTGTGTCTTATTTGGTGTTGTCTGTCAGCTACATATACAGATATATCTCTTTATCTGAGGACAAGAGTATTCAGTTGCACCATACATATACATATATATATATATATATAGCTCTCGGTGGTGCTGTCTGTGTGCATTGCAAGAAATTTACACTCAGAACACTCCGTTCTCGAAGGGCGCTCTTTGACAAAGATAAGGAGGGTGCCGCGGCCACTGCTGAGGCAGTGCTGCCAATGCTGCCCACCAGACCGCTAAAAACTCAATCAAATTTGGCCGAGGCCCGGGGAATGGAGAGCTCATTTGGAAAAATTTCGGTCGCGCAGAAGTCGACCTGTTTGCTTCAAAAGAAATATCTCATTGCCCACTGTGGTTCTGGTGTTGGATGCCATGGTGCAGACGTGGCCGAGGCTACGTCTGTACACATTTCCCCCGATCGCTCTGCTCCCAGGAGTTCTGGAGAGGGTTTGCCGGGACAGGGTCCGTCTCATATTGGTAGCCCCATTCTGGCCGACCCGAGTTTGGTTCTCAGACCTAGTGTCTCTTCTAGACTGCTCACCCATGGAGATCCCTATCAGACAGGACCTTCTGTCTCAAGTGGGTGGCATGATGATTCACCCCCGCCCGGAGTTGTGGAAACTGTGGGCCTGGCCTCTGAGGGGGCTAGGCTCATAGAATCCGGTCTCCCAACCATGAGAAAGCTATACGCATATAAATGGAAGTTGTTTTCTACTTAGTGTAGACAACGTCAGTTGGACCCGTTCCACTCCTCTATCAGTCTTGTGCTGCAATTTCTCCAAGAAAAATTCTCAGATGGTCTATCTCCTGTAGCGAATTACAGGTATTTAATCAATTAGCTCAAATCATGGGTGAAATGTATATATAATTAAATCATAATGCGTTATTATTAATTATAATATAGATCAACCAAAGAGAGAATTATGCACATATATTGTGAATTAATTACAACGGATTATAATTAATTACATATATGATTAGTTCTAGTTTAATAGCTGTTTGAGAAAGACTATCCTAGTTTGTCCAGCAAACCATCAGTTTTCTAATAGACTATTATAAAAGGAAGTTATTCTCTGGCCACGAGAATTAACTTCCTATTCTAGCATTAAAGAACTCCGGCCTGAGACTTGGCTATTGTGTTGGAAGGGTTGGCTGCGGCTCCCTCTTCTGAGCAGTTAAAACTCTTAAAACTGTCTTCCTGTTGGCAATTTTATCTCTCCAAAGAATTGGAGATCTTCAAGCACTTTTGGTTGCTTCATGTTTGGAATTTGCACCTGGCATGTTCAAGGCTTTACTTCATCCTAGATCTAGTTATATACCCAAGGTCCCCACCAACGTCCCAGGCCCGATTGTACTGCAGGCCTTTTGTCCTCCTCCTTTTACTAATCAGGATCAGGGAAAACTGAATCTGCTTTGCCCAGTTAGGATGTTAGACACTTATGTCCACTGAATAGGGAACCAGGCATCGCCCTGCCATACTCCCTGCATGCCTGTGAGCGTTTTGCTTCAGCCAATCAAAAGCTGGCATTCTTTGTTCTCAGGTGTGCTTTATAGTTTCCTGGTCTGTGACATCACCCGCCTCTGATGTGGTCCCAATGCGTCTCGACGCAGCGTCTCGTTCCCTATTCAGGGAACCAGGGTTACACAAGTAACCCGGGATGTTTTTTAGCATCAAGGATTAATAAGAAGCAACTGACAGCACAATTCACATACTAGCCATACTAAAGTGTATGTGATTAGCATTAGTTTATCCTAAATCATAGTTTACAATCATAATAAATCATAGCACCTGTATGTATCGGTGTATGCATACACTATGAAGTTTGTGACAGTTCTCAACTTTATTAGTTGTCAAAAAGAAAAATGGTGAAAGATGGCACACAAATTCTTAAATGTATACAAGAAGAAGTAATAATGAATTTTAAGGTAATCGCTTGGACTAACTAATAAAGCTTAGCTAGATGCTAACACAAATGTACTGTTTGGGGTCTGTAGTGCAATTTTACGAAGTTGTACCATACTAAAATTGACCAAATACTGGTGAACTTTTATAATACATACAAGTATGTATTCCCCGTAATCAAAAAAGTACATCATTTTAGTGTTTAGAATTGTTCAAATTGGCTAGCGCAGCCATTTTAAGGAAACTTCACAACATCCTGACCTCAGCTCTCTGTGTAATGTGCTTGTATTGTTTAATGTTAAGTTTGGCTTAATATATTAATAATCTATTTGCCTCTAGTCATTGTCTAAAACCTTGTTAGTTTATCTTTGTTCTGCCCAGAGTTTATGTGAGGATGAAAGGCAGAATAAAAACAGACATGGTCTAAGACACACATGGAACACTATTAGGGTTTGTGGGCATGTGTTAGTCTATGAGCTTCTGTCTCATTCGTGACAGCATGAGTAATGAAATGTCTAATTGAGTGTGATCGCTGTGTTTTTATGTCCAGGGTGAATAGACGTTGTGCTTGGAGAGAAAATGAGAAAGAGTGAGAGATGGATTTAAAAACAACACTGCATTAAGATGCCTTTCTTTATTATAGCACTTAAAATCAAAGGAAACGTGACTTCTCAACATATTACAGTTTATTATCGTTTTTTATATATATATATTTTACAGTTTATTGCTGTTACAACCAATCAGGCATACCATTATGACCACTAACAGTTAAAGTGAATAACACTGATTATCTGCTTATCACGGCACCTGTTAGTGGGTGGATATATTAGGCAGCAAGAGAACATTTTGTCCTCAAAGTTGATGTGTTAGAAGTAGGAAAAATGGGAAGCGTAAGGATTTGAGTGAGTTTGACAAGGGCCAAATTTTGATGGCTAGACGACTGGGTCAGAGCATCTCCAAAACTGCAGCTCTTGTGGGGTGTTCCTGGTCTGCAGTGGTCAGTATCTATCAAAAGTGGCCCAAGGAAGGAACAGTGGTGAACCGGTGACAGGGTCATGGGCGGCCAAGGCTCATTGATGCACGTGGGGAGCGAAGGCTGGCCGCTGTGGTCCGATCCAACAGACAAGCTACTGTAGCTCAAATTGCACAAGAAGTTAATGCTGGTTCTGATAGAAAGGTGTCAGAATACACAGTGCATCACAGTTTGTTGTGTATGGGGCTGCATAGCCACAGACCAGTCAGGGTGCCCATGCTGACCCCTGTCCACCGCCGAAAGCGCCAACAGTGGGCACGTGAGCATCAGAACTGGGCCAATGGAAGAAGCAATGGAAGCAATAAAAGAAGGTGGCCTGGTCTGATGAATCACGTTTTCTTTTACATCATGTGGATGGCCGGGTGCATGTGCCTCGCTTACCTGGGGAACACATGGCACCAGGATGCACTATGGGAAGAAGGCAAGCCAGCGGAGGCAGTGTGATACTTTAGGCAATGTTCTGCTGGGAAACCTTGGGTCCTGCCATCCATGTGGATGTTACTTTGACACATACCACCAAAAGGGAGACCAGCACAATATTAGGAAGGTGGTCAAATTGTTAGGCCTGATTGGTGTGTATAATTTTTTACAGTTTATTAGTGTTATAATAAGGTCTAATTTACATTATTGATTTTATTTATTATTGATTTCATTATTTTCATACTTTTTTTTTTTTTTTTTACATTATTGTACTATGGCTGAAAATGACTGATCCTGCATGAATTTCACTGTACAATTCTGAAATGGTATTGCATTGTCTATTATTTTATGATAATTCCTGTTAGATCATAAAATCCTGGCAGTTTTTCCAGTGTGTGTGTTCTCCTTCAGAGCTGAACCTCCCTGAACAAGACTGTTTCATGAGCAAGAGAAATGAAATAATGAAATATACAGAAATAATAAGATGAAAGGCTCTTTGTGCTGGCGCTGGATTAATATTTCACACTTTTGTGATTGAAGAGAACATAGAGTGTGTTGTAATTAGTTTTCTCCACTGCTCCATGTAGTGGAGAGCACAGGACTATGACAGATCATTAAAACACACACACATGCAGAGAGAGATGATGGGGAACATGATTGAGTTTGACAGCTGATGATAAGAGAGACACTGCTTCAGTGGTCGGTCAGTAATGAAATCTCTTCACAGGATCCCATGACAGAGAGGGAAAGCTGTTACGTGATATAAACAGCGCTGTCAGCTCAATATTCACACGCAGTATGCATATGAGGTATGAATATGTGTGGTAGCTTTGTTTTAGAAAACATTTAATTGGATATTTCATGCTGTAATGACAATTTTGTCGTTATTTCCTCCTCCTTGTGTTGTATTAAACCTGTGTGACCCTCTTTCTTCAACACTGTAAGAAAAAAAAATCTGTAGAAAAAAAAGGAAGAGGTACTGGTCATTTTTTTACGGACATTTCCTTTAACCCTAAAACACAACACTATACAATGCGTAAATCAAAATACGGGTGAAGTACCTGTGAAAAATCAATACAGAAAATTCCTTCATATTAACACAGTGTCACAGTTATGTTCTGTTCTTCTGTCTTTAGTTTTATTCATAGTTTTCATTTTCCTGATTTTGCCTGAGGTCTAGTTGTCATGGTTCTCATTAGTTAGCACCTTTTCCCTGTTCCATCGATTGCCTTTCTCAGTGTATTTAAGCATTTAGTCTTCCTCAGTTCTTTGTCTTGTGTTAATGTTACATTCCCTTGTGTAGAGTTCTCGTTCCTAGTGTCTATTAAAGTTATTGTAACACAGTTCGTTGTTATGGGAAGAAGGAGGCGGGAACCGGCGAACGTTCAACATAACTTTCATATATAAAATAAACAAACAACAAAACGAAAGTAAATGCCAGCAGACCCTCACGGACGTCTGCCGGCCAAACAAACATAATAAAACATAAAATAAAGTCCAGGCCTGGTCCTCTCTCGTCTTTCACTGTCGTCGCTCAAAGAAAAAAAAAAAAAAAATCTTGGTCCGGTTACCAGACACACTGCCGCTCGGTCCTCAGCCAGCTGAGAGGCTCTTCCTCGCGGTGCCATGCGATGGTACTGGACGCTTGGTGGACGGCTCGATCCTCCTCCGCCCCCTGGCAGCCGGCGATGGCTCCTCCAACGGAGGGCAGCAAGTCCCCGTTCCCTGCTCCTCCCCTTCATGGCGGACGGCAGCAGGCTCCCGCCCACAGCGAACGGCGGCGACTCCTCCGCTCCCTCTTGGACGGCAGCCACCCCACCTCGTCCCAGGAGCATGGCAGCGAGCTCTCTGTCCCACCTGTTGATAAATCGCTCCAGCACCACCGCCTCGGGCAGCCACTCGCGGTCTTCACACTCCCGCGCTGCCCGACCTCCTCAGCACCACCATCCCCCTCAGCAGCGAGGGCTCTCCGACAGCATGTTCCTCCTTCCTCCCGGGTTTCGGCACCAATGTAACACAGTTCGTTGTTATGGGAAGAAGGAGGCGGGAACCAGCGAACGTTCAACATAACTTTATTATATAAAATAAACAAACAACAAAACGAAAGTAAATGCCAGCAGACCCTCACGGACGTCTGCCGGCCACACAAACATAATAAAACATAAAATAAAGTCCAGGCCTGGTCCTCTCTCGTCTTTCACTGTCGTCGCTCCTCCTTTTATGCTTCCGGAGCTCCTCCGTGAGAGACTCGAGACCGGTGCGACTCGCAGCTGAAGCTCGTTATCACTCGCGTCACCGGCCTCACGCCGTTCCCTCACGGCTCTCGCCCGCCCTGTTCGTCACAGTTATATTATCGTTCTTTCTGCATCACGCATCGTCTTTGCAACCTGTTACACAGAGTACATTAGAGCCTGTTTTTACGGACTTAAGTAGTGTGCAAGGCACTATTTACCTGTAGTTTTAGAGTTGATATCAGTGACATTTGGTCATAAGATATTATTTTGTGGCCAAAATAATGCACAATAATGATATTATTGCAATATGTATAGAAATTTTGAAAAAACGCAAATAAATGAAAAATGCTATAAAATGTATTTTAACTTTTGTCTTTTTTTGGCCTATGAATCTCACTCAGTAATTTGTAGGGGTGACCCTGAATAGTTGACGATTCGAGGCTTCGATAGGAGGAGCCTGATTCAACTACCAATCTCACAGTTGAATCTTTTCAGAGGTGTTATGAGATGAGATATGGGGGTGCTCAATATCTGATTTTACATAGACCTTATTTCTCCCAATAAGTTAATATACAGCCTATTATGATAATGCTATAAATAAAAAATGTGAAAAGAAAGAATCTGTTAATAAATATTTTTAATGTGCGTAAAATATGCATAATTATTTTAATTTTTGATTTTTTTCGGTGCATCGATGTTGTGCGTTATAGTTATAGTTAAAGCTTGCTCGCACAGGCAATTTAGCAGATTTAATTTAATTTGCCAACATGGTTGCCAGGTAGAATAAATTCACACATTCGATCACTCTCTCACTAATGCATTCATATAAATGTAATATTTACTGTACTACTTTATCAGTATCTGATTTAGAATGAGCAGAAATCTGTGAGAAATATAACAACCCAAAGATGAAAGAACTGATAAAAATAAGCTGTTCTGTAGGAATAATAGCCTTGTGGGCAGCGCTGTGTCGTATGCCATAGCTATGCACGTTCAAGTCTCAGCTCAAGGTTATTTGTTCATTAACCCTCTGGGCTTTTTTCAGTTGCTTATAAACATCTTAATGACAAGTCTCATTACACTGTATTCAGCAGAAACTAGGCTACAATAATATGTGAGCAACAAGTATGTACATTTGTATTTTGAGAAAATTACATATATGCATGGTTTTTGAAAAAAAAAAAAAAAGACACTGAAATAAGGCCTCAAAACACATACTAAACATTTTTTCACAAGACATTTGGGAACTGTATATTTTAGTCTAGAGTTTTTGCTTCAAAATGATGTGAAAATCATCCTGCTTACTCAAATGAGTATTTTTAATTTTAATTCCTGATGTTTGAATTACATTATTGATTTTTTAATTACTTTTATACATGTTGTTTGTTTGGACTATGAATCCTGAAGCAGATGTAAACAAACACTCCAGCTGCAAATTTAATTTGGATGGAAAGGTTACAGTACGTGTTGAATACGATATTTTTTTAGTCTGTGGTCTATCATGAAGAGCTGCTAATCTGTTTATGGATAGTGGAAATATTAATAATTTTCAAGTGGGGACTTCCACTTCCGCTTTACATGTTTAAGTGTTCTAAGGCCAAAAGGAGTTGTGTTCTGTGTTATTTGGTAGTTTTGAGCTAACAGCCACAATACAAACATTCTACATATGCATCTTTATGTCCTCCATCAAATTCATCCTGTCTGGTTCCCACATCTCCTCCCACACATGTACATCTCCCTCATTGTCACCCGGCATGCAAACACACGCATACTTAGACTACAGTAAACCACCGTTGTGGGCGGTTGTCCTTTTAATCACAAATCTCTCAAGTGATTGACTGCTCCTTTGGTGATGTAACAAAATCCCTGATCCCAGTGCTGCCACAAGCCTCAGAACACACATACAGAGAGTGAGCAAGAGATAGAAAGAGCGAGCCTTGTCATTCTCACTAAGCTTCAGACCTCTTGTGCTGGAGGAGGTGTAGAAACCTCCCTTAGTTTGGTCAAAGAGTTTGATTTGCAAGGAGAAAAAATATATTTATTGAGATAAATCGTAGATTTTAGCACAATGCCACAAGGAGAGCTTCAGAAGAGGAGTGTCGGATTTGCCAAAGTTTGCGAATTTCATGGCTGCAAGTATTTGAAAAATAGCCCAAAGACTTTACATGCTGAATTATGTTCATAAAGTAGTCTGTATGTGTTTTGAGTAGTAGAACATTCTGACCACAATGTCAGCACACATTTTCCATTATTTCATTTTAGTGCATGTGGCTCAATGACAAATAAGAGTGTCCAAGATCATCGTACTATAAGAATATTCTGTAATTTTAAACAATTCATGAAATTTGTAAAATATTGAATATTGAAATATTTCAGCTTCACTATTAGTAGACAGAAGTTGCCAGGTAGAATAAATTCACACATTCAATCACTCTCTGACATTTTTGACTTGATGCTCTAAAAAACAATTATAATTCAGAAATAAAGATGGGTTTCTCATAGATTAGGTGTATTTAATACATTGTACAGTATATGCGAGTTGAATTTTTAATTTGTTTTTAAATATTAATATATCCAAACAAAAAATGAGGTCATGTCATTGACCCCTGTATGTACAGTTACTTGACAACATTGTGACAACATCAATTCCAGATTCTCCCACCATTTTTGGTCATTTAAAACACTTAACTTTGATTGGTCAGAAAGTCCCCTCTCTTCTAAATGCCCAGAATAAGCTGTAGTAGACCAATCTGTCCTTGCGTAGCTAGACAATCCTTCATTCAGCATCCATGCAACATTAAAAAAAACAATTTTTACTCAGAAATTGCTAGTCAATGCCAAACAAGAAATGACAAGAACACATTGAATTGAACATTAAATTCTGAAGTAGAAATATTAGGCTATTTTGTAAAACGTACCAGGGCTACACAAGTAACCCGAGACGTTCCCTTTCACGGGAACTTCGAGCTGCGTCGAGACGCATTGGGAACCCTATCCCAACTACGCCATAATGCCAAGTGCCTGTCTGTTATCTTACAACCAAAGCACCGCAGACCCCGGAGCGGAGCCTAAGGTTATAAAACCTGATGAACGTATGCTGAGAGGACCACCCAGACACATCACATATATCATGGAGGGGGACCCCCGAGATTAAAGCCTTTGATGCAGCCATACCTCTGGTAGAATGTGCCCGGACAGCCAAAGGAGAAGGCTGTCCGGTAGATTCGTAAGCAAGTGAGATAGCCTTGACCACCCACTTGCTCATTCTCTGCTTAGACGCAGGGCCTCCCTTCTTCGGAGACCTGTAACAGACAAACAATTGTTCAGTTTTACGCCACAGGGCAGCTCTGTGGACATACGTGTCTAGTGCCCTAACCTGGCAAAGCAGATTGAGTCTTTCCTGATCATGACTGGAAAATGGAGGAGGACAAAAGGCCTGTAGTACAATCAGCCCTGGGATTTTGGTGGGGACCTTAGGTACATAACCAGGTCTAGGATGAAGAAAAGCCTTAACCATACCAGGTGCAAATCCCAAACATAAAGGAGCAACTGAAAGTGCTTGAAGATCTCCAATTCTTTGGAGAGACGAGATAGCTAACAGGAAGATAGTTTTTAGATTAAGGAACTTTTCCAAAACTTTCTCTAAAGTTTCAAAGGGAGCGGATGCTAACCCTTCCAAAACGATAGCCAGGTCCCAGGCCGGAGTCCTCATACGTAGAGAAAGCCTAAGCCTCAGAGTACCATGAAGAAAGCGTATGACTAAGGGATCTCTTCTCACAGAAGAGTCACCCAGAGGAGCATGATAGGCGGATATAGCCATTACATAAACTTTTAAGGTGGAAGGAAACAAACCATCCGAGAACTTTTCTTGGAGAAATTGCAGCGCTAAGCTGACGGAACAATGGACGGAATCCAACTGACGTTGTCTACACCAGGTAGAAAACAACTTCCATTTGTATGCATACAACTTCCTTGTGGAGGGAGCTGTGGAGTAGAGTATGGTCTTCACAACCTCGGTTGAGAGACCGGATTCTATGAGCCTAGCCCCCTCAGAGGCCAGGCCCACAATTTCCATGACTCTGGGCGGGAGAGAAGTATCATGCCACTCGCTTGAGACAGGTAGTCCTGCCTGACGGGAATCTCCATAGGAGAGCCGTCGAGAAGCGACACAAGGTCCGCAAACCAGAATCCACGCATTTTGTGAAGGTGCAGGGTGAAAGTGCCAGGCCGAAAGGAAGAACCCGGTACTGATAAGCTTCGCCCCCGAAAGCAAATCTGAGGAACTTCCTGTGCTGAGGATGGATGGATACATGAAAGTAATCGTCTTTCAGATCTATTGTCACAAATCAGTCCTTGGACCTGATCTGTGGGCTACCAATATGAGACGGACCCTGTCCTGGTGAACCCTCTCCAGAACTCCTGGGAGCAGAGCAATCGGGGGAAATGCAGCACCCAGAGGGGCTGGATGAGTGAGAGAAAACCACACTGGGAATGAGTTGTTTCTTTCGAAGCAAATATGTCAACTTGCATCCGTCGTTAGCATTACGCGATGACAAGGAGCTCCCAACACAGGTCCCTGGGACAGGAACCAAGGCTTTTTCCATATGACTAAGGCATGAAGGCATCACCACCACTGTAAGGGTCTAATGTGCAGCAGGCCAAAAGGTATCACGTTGGACGCAGCTGCCATCACACCCAACAGTCTCTGAAACTGTTTTACAGTAAATGACTGGCCTAGTTTCACCCCATTCACGACTGAGAGAATGGAATTCACACGAGCAGGAGATAGACGTGCCTCCATCGAAGTTGAATCCCAGACTACCCCTAGATAGTTGGGAGTTTGAGCTGGAAGAAGCACACTCTTCTTGGCATTGAGTCTCAGCCCTAACCTTTTCATGTGAGACAGAACGACATCTCGATGTTGAACTGCCATGCGCTCGGATTGAGCTAAAATCAACCAATCATTGATATAATTCAATACGCGAATGCCCTGGAGTCTCAGAGGAGCCAGAGCTGCATCCACGCATTTTGTGAAGGTGCAGGGTGAAAGTGCCAGGCCGAAAGGAAGAACCCGGTACTGATAAGCTTCGCCCCCGAAAGCAAATCTGAGGAACTTCCTGTGCTGAGGATGGATGGATACATGAAAGTAATCGTCTTTCAGATCTATTGTCACAAATCAGTCCTTGGACCTGATCTGTGGGATGATCTGTGTGAGTGTAAGCATCTTGAACTTGAGCTTCTGAACAGAGCGATTTAATACGCGTAAATCTAGAATAGGACGCAACCCTCCATCCTTCTTTGAAACAAAAAAGTAACGGCTGTAAAACCCTGACAGCTTGCTGGGAGGAGAAATTCCTGTTCCAATACCAGAGACTGCTCGGGGTCCACCACCGTAGGGAGGACCCAGTTGAAATGGGGCGGGCGAGACCTGAACTGAATTCTGTAACTCTTTTCTATTGTGAGCAGTACCCATTGAGAAATGTTTGGAAGAAGTTTCCATTTTGTCAGAAATGAAAGGGAACCGTATTAGGAGAAGAAAATGATCCGACCTTAATGATGGCTTTTTTTAACCAGATTGTTAATAAAGAGAATGTTACATAAATCATATTGTAATCAAGTTTTTAAGTTAAACAGTAAAAAAAAAAAAAGGAAATCGTGAATCAGTCAGTTCTGAGAAAATCGAGATTTAATTTTTTTGCCGTATCGCCCAGCCCTAGAATATATGGAGATGGGTGTAGAGGAGATAAAGTGTGAGGCAGAGGCAGAGCAGGATGTCAGAGTGGAGGGCGCTTTTATTCTCTCTGGCATCTGTTTCTCCTGTGTGGGAGGCAAAGGGCATCTGTCATGTCCAATCACGGAGAGAAAGAGCAAAAAACATAATCGATTGAGAAGTTGTCAGGCAGTATGTGTGTGTGCACAGAGAAAGCGATGTGTAGTGAGACGTCTTTTACATCATGACTTTGGTCTTGCTGTGGGCTTGTTGTGTGATCTACCGGTGTGGCAGCATTGCCACCCCATCTGCCACCCCAGATTTATCCCAGTATAAAATATAAATGTAAGCAGTGTTTTCTGTAGAGGCATTTTAGCAGCTGTGCTTTAAAGTGAAGATATAAAAAAAAAGATGTACCATGAAATGGCAAGAAAACAATCCTATTATTCCCAGAAAGGGGTAGGTTTTCAATTCAATTTTTTTCATAAAAATATAAACGGGTCATTCACGAATAAGGTTTTTAAAAGTGTAAAAAAAAAGCCTAATGGAGATATAATTAATTCTGAAGTTTTATTAAGTGTTAACAATAAGATTATGTGGTTTTTATAATGAATTAACACTGCTTTTTTTTTTTTTTTTTTTTTTTTTTTTACAAGATGGACAAAATTTGTCACCAAAAAAGTCAATTTAATTTACTTAAAATTTTGGTTTTACCGAATGACACTATTGGTTATACCGAATGACAATAGTTTCAGACAATGCTAACAGGCTGATATCTAGCTAGCTAGCAAAAGTACTTTAGTTTTTTAAATATTCCAACATTTTCCATGTTTTATAGCGGTTGTACCGAATGACCTGATGTTTCGGGACATGTGTATGAGCAAATGAATTTTTCAAATAGTTAGGAGAGAGTTAGTAACTTTGCTTCACAACCATGTGGTCCTTTGCAGGTGTCTGAATGATGTCACATCCTGTCACATGATATTGACCACATGACTTGATCCAAAATGGTCCCTTTATATTGGTTAATCTGAATGACCTCAATGAAATTCATTTTTCCGGACATTCTTTCTCATAACAAAGCAACGACTTCTACACATAATTTTAATACCATTTTACACTATGTTGATATATGATGTTATAAAATCATGCCAGAATAAAAAAACATATACATTTATTACATTTTTATATATTTTAATCACAAATGAAATGGCTGTATTGGCCTTTGGACGGTTAAAGCGAATGACCTTTTGACACTTCAAAATTTTTAAAATACCTTTATATGTAGCAAAATATAATTAAAACCTTTTGGATTCAATAATAGTGATCTAGTTGTACTGCCATATATTTTATTATTAATATTATTATCAAGGCCTTTGGGCAAAAAAATGACCTGTCACATCAAACATTCCTTTAAAACTAAGTGTTCCCTTAATTATCTACAATATTTTAATTTTTTTTTGCTAGCACTGCTTAAGATTTCTCACCCCTGCTATTCAGTATTAGCACAGCTTGCAGTGAAAGATGTGTGTGTGAAAAGGTGTCATATCTGAGGCGTGTCCTGCGGTCAGTGCTTGTCACATCCTCGTTCACTGGGAAAACACACTCACACTGATTAATGATGTGTGACAGAAACTTAACACATCCCACTCTGTGTTTCACCGCTCACACACACACACACACACCTGTACACACATTAACTGTTCGGGAAAGGAGATGCGTGTTTAATGGAGCTAATGACACACAATAAATAAATTGAAAATAACCATCACCCTCTTGGCCACTGCAGATTCCCGTTTCCACATCTATCCCACTAAAACACTTCGAACACTGTTCAATCCAAACCCAAGCCTGAACCGCATGGATGTGTCTGGCCCAGTTCAGTCCATATGTGCGTCTCATCTGCCAAACACGCCTCACTGCTCTTACAGTGCCAGATTTTACAGATGTGTTTAACTTCATCCAGCCTGCCGCAGTATTTCACGAGGCCCATATTTTTCAGTTATTAAATTGTTCTCGTTTATGTTTTTGGTTCATCAGCGCGAGCGGTTTCCCAGTAAACTACTGACAGATGTAGGTGATTGTATTTAGCTGCCAACATGAGCACAATCTACAGTATATTATTATGCTTTCAACAGATTGCAGTAATTTAAAAAAATATACTGTTTGCGGCTCTCAACATGCTCACAATTGAATCATTGGTAATGTACAAGCTATCACACTGCCTCAGATATGCTGTTCCTCTTTGTGCTGCACTATTTCACGCTAAATAAGCTTGACTACCAGTACCATGAAGTAGATTATAACAAAACAAAACTGTGGCTCTTTTCCATACAAGGCAGTACTGTGACAGATAATACCATTGTATTACCATAGTACTTTTTGTTGTTTTTATGCTAAAACTCTAACATAATCTACTAACAGTCTACTAATACTCTAATGAGAGTTACTTGACATGTAGTTGCAAAATAACTTATAGTTAGTAGAATGTACAAAGTGGACCATTGAAATAGTGTAACCGAAAATTGGTATTTAGTGCTATTTGCTGAGGTGCAAATATTTAGCAACACCCTCGCAACCACCCAGAAAACGCTAGCAACCACCTAGAGCAATTATTTAATTGCACAGAAACATACTGAAATACTCAAAGGACCATAGAAACCATCTAGCATTGTCCTGGCAAACACCCAGAACACTCTAACAACTGAATATCCATAGCAACACCCTGCCAACCACCCAGAACACACTAGCAACCACCTAGAGCAACTATTTGACTGCACAGAAACATACTAAAATACTCAATAAAAATACCATCAAGCATTGTCCTGGCAACCACCCAGAACACTCTAACAACTGAATATCCATAGCAACACTCTGGCAACCACCCAGAACACTCTAACAACTGAATATCCATAGCAACACTCTGGCAACCACCTAGAACACACTAGCAACCACCTAGAGCAACTATTTGACTGCACAGAAACATACTAAAATACTCAAAGGACCATAGAAACCATCTAGCATTGTCCTGGCAAACACCCAGAACACTCTAACAACTGAATATCCATAGCAACACCCTGCCAACCACCCAGAACACACTAGCAACCACCTAGAGCAACTATTTGACTGCACAGAAACATACTAAAATACACAATAAAAATACCATCAAGCATTGTCCTGGCAACCACCCAGAACACTCTAACAACTGAATATCCATAGCAACACTCTGGCAACCACCCAGAACACTCTAACAACTGAATATCCATAGCAACACTCTGGCAACCACCTAGAACACACTAGCAACCACCTAGAGCAACTATTTGACTGCACAGAAACATACTAAAATACTCAAAAGACCCTGTAGAAACCATCTAGCATTGTCCTGGCAACCACCTGGAACACACTAGCAACCACCTGGGAACACCCTGGCAACCACCTAGCATTTCCCTGGCAACCACACAGAACATTCTAACAACTGCATAGCAATACACTGAAAATATTTAAAACACCATAGCGACACCCTGGAAACCAGCTAGAACATATTAGCAACCACCTAACAGGACCCTGGCAACCACCCAGAACAATCTAACAACTGCATAGCATTACGCTGAAAACATTTAAAACATCATAGCAACACCCTGGCAACCACCCAGAATACCCCAGAAACCACCTAGGAACACCCTGGCAACCACCCAGACCAATCTAACAACTGCATAGCAATACACTGAAAGTATTTAAAACACCATAGCAACATCCTGGCAACCACGCAGAATACCCCAGAGACCACGTAGCAACACCCTGGCAACCACCCTCAACACCCTAGCAACAGCACAGAAACATTAAAAATACTCACAAGACCCTGGCAACCACCCAGAATACATTAGTAACCACCTACAACAGACTAAAACCTGCATAGCAACACACTGAAAATACTTAAATCGCCACAGAAACCACCTAGCAACACCCGTGCAACCACATAGAACACCCTAGCAACTGCATAGCATCACACTGTAAGATACTTAAAAAGCCCTAGCAACCACATAACAACACCCTGGCAACTGCATGTCTACTCACATAGTGAAAGCAAATTTTGTACATGCATTATCAAGGCAAGTACATGCATTTCTTCAGAAAATGTAGAAATCTCTGTTTTCAATTTTCCAGTATTTTAGCAAAAAAATGTTTGGCGAGTGTCTGGAAATAATTCTAAGCAGTGAACCAAAGCTCGAGCCGAGTGCTTGAACCTGTTGTCAGGAGATGAGAGGATGGACCGGATGAATGAAAACAGACAGGATGTATGAGAGCGAGAGTCATGCTTTCATCTATTAAATGTAGCGTCCATAAGCTGACTTTCTGCGTCCTCTCCTTTGATCTTCCCTGGATCTTTATGTATTCAAAAGAGTGATGCTTTCTCTCTTTTCTGCTTTTGCCTTGTTCCCTCTCACATGTCGTAACACCTTGCAAAAGAAAGTGCACAGCTATAATTCATGCTCACATGGTCAGATGAATGGAAAGACTGGGCCACACATGGGAAAAACATAATTTGAAAGATCTGAGTGGGTGCATGTGTGTGAAAGAAGAGACAAACACATGCCTCAAGCTTATTATGTGGTTCCATTCGATCTTAAGAGAATGGATTTTAAAAGTTTGGGAAAACATTCTTGTTCCTAATGGTCTACATTTCAAACAAGACATATCAGGGACAATATTTTCTATGCATTTACTCTATTATAGCAATAACTATTCTTATTCAGCACTACAGGCAAATATAAATGTCAAATACAAATGATTTCACATTAACAAAGTTCACTCACAAAAGACAGTTATTTCCTAATGAAATCATTTGGTGGAGAAAAAAACTTTTTTAATACATAAAATTACTGAAAAGATGGGTCTCGGTCCGCTTGTTTGGTGCGCACCAGGGTTCGGATGGCAGCGTTTACACGTGCTCAAATGAACCGCACTAACGGAGCAATCGCACCAGGGTTCGGATGGCAGCGTTTACACGTGCTCAAATGAACCGCACTAACGGAGCAATCGCACCAGGGTTCGGATGGCAGCGTTTACACGTGCTCAAATGAACCGCACTAACGGAGCAATCGCACCAGGGTTCGGATGGCAGCGTTTACACGTGCTCAAATGAACCGCACTAACGGAGCAATCGCACCAGGGTTCGTTTTAATCGAACCAAACATGCCAAGTGTTAACACCCTAAGACATCAAGACAGATTCCTTATTATTATTATTATTATTATAGATTTGTTCTAATAAATAAATTAAATCATATTTGCTAGGGGAGGCAATGGATGGATTAGTTCGGACAGAATAGTGTTTTCACTGTTTTCTTGGATTCTCCCTCTAGGGCAGCATTTGGTATTGATGATAAAACGGGCAGAGCAGTCAGAGTGATAAAGAAGAGAGGGCACTAGGGGAGAGAGGGATGGATGGAGTGTGTGGGTCAAAACGGAAAAATGGAGCAATGAAGGAAGTAATGCTGGGTGAGAGCGCACTTTGACACACTGTTAACAGAGACCTAGAACTATTACTACACAATACTAATACTGTGAAATATTATTGCAATTCAAAACAAAATTGCAAAAACAAAACAATTTTCTATTTTAATGTCATTTAAAATGCCATTTATTCCTGTGATCAAAGCTGAATTTTCAGCATCATTACTCCAGTCTTCAGTGTCACATGATCCAAGAAACATTTCTTATTATTATCAATGTTGAAATCAGTTGTGCTGCTTTATATTTTTGTGGAAACAATGATACTTTTTTTTCAGAATTCTTTGATTAATAGAAAGTTTAAAATTTTAAATATAAATATTTTAAATCTTTATAAACTGTCAATTTCTTAAAAAGAAGAAAAAAGAAAAAAATCTTAATGACCCCAAACTTTTGCATGGTAGTATACATGTGCCAATTAAACAAATTTAAGTATATATTACGTAAAGAAGGAGCAAATGAAGTGTTATGTCATAAAGTAATATTCTACATAGAAAATTTAAGCTCTGGTACAGTAACTAGTTATTATTATTGATTATTATTATTATACAAACATGTTTTTTTTTTTTTTTTTTTCTTTATGACTGTTATTCTACCAGGGAAACCTATTGATACCCTAGTCTGTTTTATTTTTATCAAGCTCTCAGTGATATCAGCTAGCAGTGTGTGTAATCCAATGCTATAAGTGTGCACACAAACACACAACTGAGATTATTTAATGGGATCCTAACATGAGACACGGATACGGTACAACGTCCACCAGCCCCTCTCCCCTCTCTCTTTCTCTCCCCATCCGCCTTTCTCGATTTTTAATGATACATCTGCAGGAGAAAAGAGGGGGGAATGGTTATTGTCAGGGTAAATGGCTTGTCATGGAGCGATTTGAATCTGAAAGCATTTTTTGTTGGTAAACTGAATGGAGTTCAGGAAGGAATGGAAGCAGAGCTGTAGTGTGTGGCGTCTCAGTGGTCTGATATACCCAGAAGGCTTCAGGCTCCCTTTGCATGTCGCGACAAGCAGAGGCATATGAATATTTGTAAGGGTATCGCAAAAAGAATATGTACATCACTGCCATATCTGTTCTAACACAAAATACAAGTGCTTTCTCCTCCCATGTGGTACTTAAGTTGAAGTATAGCACGCATACACTAGGCGTCTTCTTCCACTCTTTCCTGCCACATAATGTCTTTTTAATCTTACATGCACACTGAATCCAGGGGTCAAATTAGAGCATCTATATTCTGTAGGGGTCCTTCTTTCCTCCTTCCCTGCAGAAGCCCTAAGGAACCTTTCTCTATTAATATTCTTCGAGCTGAGACAAGGCGGGTGAGGAGGCAATGTAAAAAGAGAACATGAAAGTACCGTGGCCCCAACGGAAAGCCAAAGACAAATGTTAGCTCAAGAGTTCGTGGGAATCGGTTCGAATTTGGCCCCCGCCAGGGTTACCGCAAGCTTTTTATTATGGTGCTCAACGGCAAGAGCTTCTCCTATCTTATTAGGGTGGTTTTAGCCTCAACTTTTCAGAGGCAAAAGGGGGTGAACTGTACTACCCAACTGCTCAGCTTAAAGATAAGGAGATTCTTTAGGGAAAAAGAGGTAAATCAGTCCAGAAGAAACTGCAGTGCTTAGAGCCTCGCAGGCACAGTAAAATTCCCTGCTAGCAGCTAATAGTGAGCAGAATCTCAATATGTCTAATAAAGCTGCAGCACTGGACCCATGCAAGGCCACTCTCTGTAAACTTTGCAAATGGAAGGTAAATTTGGCTAAATAGTAACCCTCTTCACTGTGGACTATCCACTTTCCAAGCATTTTAATTAACAAGGTCTATTGATTCATTGACTCAGATAAGGGACTAACTAAAAAGGTGTTCATGCAATTTGACTGAAATTTCCAATGACAAAGTGAGCGGAATGCATTCATTTTCAATGACAGATGTTGAAAGGCTGTTGAGAACAAACTGATTCACATCCACAGAATGCAGTGTGTAAACTACCAATCACAGTGCAGACAAACTACATTCCCGTTCACACCAAGAACTATGACTATATGATAACTTTTTTTAGCATCCACACCAACGCAAAATATCGTTTATTAAAATTATACACCGCAGTTTTGTCGTCTGCCACTTTAAATGTTCAAGCTCTTTAAAGGAAGATGGATTCTGACTGTTTTTGTCATTAACTGAAAAAAAAAAAATGTTCTGAAAATGATTCCAATAATATCGTTTCACAGAGATGCCATTACGGAACAATTTAATGGAACAGTTCTTAAAAGAACCTTTTTCTCTTAGTGTGAAGATGTTTTTCAATCTGAAGAACCATTGATGCCACTGAAGAACCTTTATTTTTTTAAGTGTGCTTTTTTCAGAACCTGGTGCGTTTTCTCTCTTGGTTTAGTTCGTTTAGGCACATGGGAACACTGCAATCGTGCTCAGATCCGCACTAAAAACAATCGCTCTGAGACCGCCTAAACGAGGTGGTCTCGGTTCAATTGCAAACAAACTCTGGGGCGGTTCACTTGTGATGTGAAAGCAATCCGACCCAACGGACCAGCGAAATCATAATTCATAATAGGAAATGTGTTATATAAAATGCAGCAGTGTTTGATTCTGTGAGTGAGCACAGAAGTTACTGCAGTTGAAAACCAAAGATGCTTCTTCATCTTAAAACATTGTTCAATTGTTATAACATTAGTATAGTGTTTGCATGTGCGTGTGCATAAACACATTTTGGTACGCTTTAAAATGTTGCCTTGTGAAAGCGAACTGAACCAAGGAGAAAATGCAGCATTGTAACAAATTAAGTCCCTGTTTTGGAACAAAACAAATGATCTATAGGTGTAAAAATGCCTGTAGATGTATGGGGCACTAAGTGTAACCTGACTTGGACTGAAAATTTGACATTTGTGCCTTTAGCAGTCGCCTGGGGATCAAACCCATGACCTTTGTGTTGCTAGCTACAGGAACACCATTGTTCAATTATACTTTTATGCATTTCATACAAAGACAAAAATCCTTAATGGGGTGGTTGATTATGATTTTACTTTTTCAACTTTAGGTAGTGTGTAATGTTGCTGTTTGAGCTTAAACAATGTCTGCAAAATTACGATGTTCAAAGTTCAGTGCAAAGGGAGATAATTTCTTTTAAAGAATTCTCTGTTTAAGGACTACAAATGGCTGGTAGGGATTAGAACTATGGTGACATCACTAACCCTAAAATTTACATAAACCCTGCCCCCAAAAACACACAACAAAGGGGGCGAGGCCATGTTGGGCTGCTTTAGAAAAGAGGAAGAGTTGTTATAGTAGAGTGTTGTCATTTTATGCCGGACTGCTTCACAAACGAGGGTCAGTTCAATGCTGGATTTGCACAAAAGAATAGCATGACGGCACATGCTAGTCGATGAGTTGAATCAACTCTACACATAAATGTATCCACTAACCATTCAGAAACGTCCAGTTTCATTCTAAAAGTTGTAACTTCTTCCTGAGTCTCTCCTTCAGTGTCCGACTCCGGTTTGAACAATGTAAGGCTGAACACCGTTACTGACAATCCTCATTTTGACTGCGTGAGATTCTCCAGCTTTGTTGTTGTTGAGTAACTAAAGTGCGAACTGTTAAAGCCGGGAGCAGTAGCTCATTTACATTTAAAGGGACAGACACAAAAACAGCGTGTTTTTGCTCACACCCAAATAGGGGCAAATTTGACAAGCTATAATAAATGATCTGTGGGGTATTTTTAGCTGAAACTTCACAGACACATTCTGGG
The DNA here is from genome assembly GCA_037101425.1 of Elopichthys bambusa. Classification (NCBI taxonomy): domain Eukaryota; kingdom Metazoa; phylum Chordata; class Actinopteri; order Cypriniformes; family Xenocyprididae; genus Elopichthys; species Elopichthys bambusa. The sequence goes on along the minus strand of CM074451.1, from coordinate 26,512,017 downwards.
GACACCAGAGACTTATATTACATCTTGTAAAAAGGGGCATTATAGGTCCCCATTAAATGGGATTGTAAAGTCAGCACTTTATTTCATACACAAAATTCTAAAAACTTGATTTTATGAAATTCACACAACTTCATATTCGCCACGAAACCCGAGCAGCGTGTACCTGACCAGGTGTGTGAGCCGGCCAAGTCTTCCATCGCCGAGGGAGTGTTGGTGGACCTCGAGGGTCTGGAAGTGAGCCTGCCCACCCCCCCGCTACTGAGAGTGAGTTCGCTGAAACACGGCTGGACTTAAGGTGTGGAGAGGAAACCTGTCTTGCCCCAGTACTGTCTCCGTTCCAATTGGTCCCGTCCAGCATGCCTCTCCCACCATATCACCAACCTTCCTGTGACTCACTACTGCTCTTGGATGTTTTCATGGAACTTCAGCCTGTTTCCCAGTCCACAGCCATCAGTGCCCCCCAATCATTTCCTTCTCCCTCCAGTCCCTCGATACCACCTCCTCTCAGTAGCATGGTACCATCTCAGGCCTGCCGGGATCCGCCTCCTCCTGGGCACGAGGAGCCCAAAGCTCCGCCTCCAGCTTCGGATGGTCACGAGCTGCCTCCATCCATCGCTCTGACTCCTGCGCTTGCGTTCCTCCCACCCTCGACCTCGGAGTTGACCATTGGCCTTTCAACCACGCCGGACTTCGTTGCGGACCTACGGACCATCCGCTGCTCTCTGGTCCTCCACCCCTTCCACTACGGCTTGCTCTGCCCTACCTCAGGCTCCGTCTCCGCCCTCGGTCGCTCCAGCGTGTCTTCAGACCTCCGGATCCCCTCCTCGATCTCAGGAGGTCGTCACTGCAGCTCCGTCGCGGCCGCTTGGATCGTCACCACCTCTCCACCACCTCAGCTCATCGACTATGCGGTGGGCTCCATCCTCGCCGTCGTTGACTGCAGTCTTCCCCATGGCGGTCGTCATCAACACCCTTCCATGGCTCCTCCCTCCATCAACACCGCCGTGGGGCACTATCCTGGCTGGTGCCTGGCACAACATCCTGCAGCCCCTGTTCAAGGCCATCTCCCGGACTTCACCACCTCCTGCACAACCCTGGACTCCTGTTCTCCGCCTCCTCCCGGTTAGCGGTCCGCCTCCTGAGCCGCCTCCTACATCATCTTCAGCATCTTATCTTCATCTTCCCCTCTCTCTACAGCACGAGGGGGCATAATGTTACAGTCACAAGGACTTTCAGTTTGTTGTTATCATCGGTCACGTGTTCCTTTGTTCTAGTTTCCTGCCACAATCTGTTACCATGGACTCTAATCACATTCATCTCAGCTGTTCGTCATTTGAGTTCAATCATCAGTGTATTTAAGTTCCTGTTTCTGTTCAATATGTTGTTGGTTATCGTTCGTGTCTATACTGGTGTATGTTCCTGTCTGTTCCTGTATTCTCCTGTTGGATTTTCAAGTAAAGACTTATTTAGCTCTATCTCTTCTTTCGTGTGCTTTATACACTGGTGGTATTGTAACAGACACAAGGGTAAATGCACTTTTCATTTTATTTATAACAAAATCCTTTTCTGATTAAAATGTACCCAACCTGTCATGAAATACGTTTCATCCACCAAATGCTCAGTGAATGAGATGAGCATGAGATTTTGCTCTTGAAAGTTGTCTGAAGCACAAAATGCATTTTGTCCACAAAATATTTTTGTACGTTCAGTTGCGTCCTTCTTTTGCAGGCATGTATTTTTATTGTCATGTTTCAGTTTATTTGCCAGTTCGCTTGCCAACTGATGATGTGCCTAAGCTTTTGATTAGATAAAAAAATTGCAAAGTAGCGAGAAGGAGACTCATTCATGTAAGTACAATTTTAAGCCAGGATGGTATATAGATTCTATAGTTATTCTGTTAACTACATGCCTCGGGCTAGATTCAACACTATTATCTTAGTCGATAAACTGCACATGCCAGTTTTAAAAGACTGTCCTAAAATTTTAAAGTGATACCAAGTAAAGCCAACATGACCCTATTTGCTCTCAGAAGAACAGGAAGTGGCACTTCCACAGAACTGCAACATGATCAGAACTGTAAGAATGATAAAGTGATGTAAGCAATTAAAATGAAACTCTGTCAAAGCGTCTACTAAAGAAAATGTGTCAGGCTCGGTCATGTTTTTTTGTTTTTTCTTTTCTTCACAACTCCATGTAGCAATGCATATTTGGAATATTCTTTATATTACGCCACAAAAGCAAAATAACTAGGAACAAAATCACAAATGATAAAGGGGAATTACACAACCTTATTGGCATTAAATAAACAAATAACATTATTACTGTAATACTTTTTTTTAAATAATAAATAAGTAAAATTATTATTGTACAAATAAAAAACAAAATTATTTAGGTGTTTTTTTTAATTAAAAAAAATTTATGAGAGGTGAAAAGGATGGTGGTGTAGCTTAGTGGTTCCAGAATTATACAGGTTTGAGTGGTCCTCCAACTGTCAACAACATCCCCTTGAGCTTGACACCTGACCTCAGGTTTCTCCAAAGCAATTGTCATTTTATTTAGAGCACCATAAATTGATTTGAATTTGAAAGTTTCAGCTAAATGACTAATTAGCAAAGCAGCAGCAGAAAAGAAGCACTGAAAACAGAAGGGAAAAGGTCACGTTTCATTTAAGTTGCTTTCATCTTTTTGCACGTTGCCAAGTAAGACCCTGGGAATGATTAGAAACACTGAATAATGTATAATAGAGCATGACACGTGTTAAAGAGAAATCACACTGAAACCTTTACACAGTTTAGAGAGAACTCTTGGTATGGTGCATTTTATTTTCCAAGAAGCCAGAGTGGATAAGGCAAGTCTTTTATTCTTTTGGTGTGTTCATGCACACACTCTCACAAGCAATTGCACACATTTGGTTAATGTGCAAATTAATTAGCAGCCTTGGCACATACTCAGTGAGAGCATGTCAAGCTCTCTCTCACACACACACACACACACACACACACACACAGGCAAATGGAGCAGTGATAAGTTGCAAAAATACGTTGGCGGGAGTTCTTGAGCACATTGTTGTTTTCCAAAGTGCTTTAGCATTTCATTGCATGAGTGAATAAAACATGTTCTTCTGTTTTATTTCTCTCTCACTTTCTGTTCTCTCTGTCATTGTCTTTAAGAATGTATTATGTTATTTATTATGTTATTCGTTTTGCTTGCAGAGTAACATCTTAAGTGAGTGCTGTCAGAAGGTTACAAGTTATGCATGTGTTTATTTCATTTATTTGAATTTCATCAGTAATTAAAACCCATTACTGACTAGTTCTTTCCTGTTCTTATTGCCTGTACAGCCTCTCTAAAACTACATGAACTACTTTCTGTATGCAGTCATTAAGCCTGTCAATCAAGCCAACAGACACACACACTTCTTCAGCCAAATCTTAAAATCTTCTGACTGTTTATTGTAATAGTTGTAAATCACTCGGATACACAAGAGGAAAACACAAGGGGCTTTAAAGCAGCATGTGTGTCTTAATTACACAACAAACATGAATTCACAAGCCAAATGTTTAAAATATTGAAATTTATGTTCATACTGTATGCTGAATATGACTGATGAATAGAAGAATATATGCAGAGCTGGTTTATCATTACTACTTCTTTCTAAAGCAAGGATCATTTCATTTCGATTATTGATCATACTTAGTGTTTAGGGTCTTTTGTCTTAAAGTCTTTAAAGGGTTAGTTCACCCAAAAATGAAAATTCTGTCATTGATTACTCATGGTCATGTTTTTCCACATCCGCAAGACCTTCGTTCATCTTCTGAACACAAATTTGGGTATTTTTGATGAAATGGCTCCTCTATAGACAGCAATATTATCAACACTTTCAAGGTCCAGAAAGTTAGTAAAGACATCGTTAAAACAGTTCATGTAACTACAGTGGTTCAACCTGAGAATACTTTATGTGCGCAAAAACAAAACAAAAATAATGACTTTATTCAACAATCTCTTCTCTTCCCTTCCCTGTCATTATCCTAACGCAGGTGACGCAGTAAGAACAGTTAAGGCTTCAGTGTTTACGTTTGAACGCCGGCTCAGTATTGGCCAAAGCTGATCATGTGATGCATCAGCATCACAACATGCGTGTGATGCTGATGCAGGAGCCGGCCAATAATGACGGAGATCTGACGTAGAACCTAGAAGCACTGGACGTAAACAATGTATGAGAATGACACAGAAGAGATATTATAATAATATTAATAATATTAATGTTAAGGCCTTAAAAACGCGGCGCTCATGTGCGAGGCGCTGCAAGAGACACGAGCGTAACGGTCATGCACGTCTGTCAAACGCATGTTTACATAGAAAAACAATCGGAAAGTAGAGCATTGGAATAGAAAAACGCGTTCTTTGTGAACGGCCCCTAACATGTGAAATCAGTTATCAGTGTCACATGATCCTTCAGAAATCATTCTAATATGCTGACTTGCTGCTCAAGATAAATTTTATTATTATTATTATCAATGTTAAAACAGCTTAATATTTTTGTGGAAACTGAGAAAATTGAAAACAACAGCAAAATCTTTCATACATAATGATAATAATTAAGACATTATAAATGTTTTTACTGTCACTTTTGATCAATTTAATGCATCCTTGCTGAATAAAAGTATGAATTTCTTTTCCCCAAATGTTTGAATGATTTTTTGAAACGCAGTCCCTTGATGCTATTCTTTCATCAAAGTGTATTCATACATCTCTTCGGTGGATTGTAATTACCTTACACAAACTCCAGCAAAAACAGAAGACTGTTGTGTGATTGTTTACACAAACCATTTAGCCCACACTGCGTCTCTCCATTAAACAGTTTTACACCCTATTTCAACGCTCCCTGCCTCATAATTCACATAATTTAGGGCATTTGTAAACACAATTTATTTTAAATGACAAACCTTTCCCTTGACGACACATTGGTCTGAATACATCAAGTCTACATGATGGCGAAGCAAAATTCCAATGCGATGCAATTCTGAAATGAGTTTAAAGAGATTTCCGTCATATTTTTAAAGTGGTGTAGGAGGAAAAGATACGCCAGTGCTCCAATGCAGAGCAGTGCGGAGAGAAAGCGAGAGATGAATTATAATTAGCAGGTGTAATTAGAGGCTAGCAGACACTAATGAAGAAGGATTAATTGCTGTTATCATCAAGGACTCTATATTAATGCCCTTATTTAATACAAGTTGTCCACATGTTCGTCACGGCACTGAACTGCAGGCCTGAAATAGCTCAAGTCTCAGCGTGTTGTTTGGTCTCGACTCAGCTGATCGTGAGATATTGAGCCAGTGCTGTTGTATTGATATGTGCATCAGGTGTTTTGTCAAGTCACTGCTGCTAATTAGTATCGCTCTGTTAATGCGGGTTTGTAATTTGAGGGCGTTCATTTAGTTTAATTTTTCATTATTTAGTTCTGCTTTATTGTTTCACTGTGTTTTATTGGATATCTGGGGATAGGAAAATATTTATCTACCGGTTTTAGAGCTTTGTGTTTTATAAGATGTGTATTTGCTTAAGAAATGCACATTTCAAATTTGATGCCTGCTACAGGTCTCAAAATAGTTGGGACGGGGGCATGTTTACCATGGTGTAGCATCTCCTCTTCTTTTCAAAACAGTGTGAAGACATCTGGGCATCGAGGTTATGAGTTTCTGGAGTTTTGGTGTTGGAATTTGGTCCCATTCTTGCCTGATACAGGTTTCCAACTGCTGAAGAGTTTGTGGTCGTCTTTGATGTATTTTTCTCTATAGGTGAAAGATCTGGACGGCAGGCAAGCCAATTCAGCACCTGGACTCTTCTACGATGAGGCCATGCTGTTGTAATAGCTGCAGTATGTGGTTTTGCATTGTCCTGCTGAAATACACAAGGAATAGACGTCATCTGGAGGGAAGCATATGTTGCTCTAAAACCTTTTTATACTTTTCAGCATTCAAAAACTTGCAAGCAGCCTATACCGTATGCATTTGTGCACGCCCATACCATCAGAGATGCTGGCTTTTGAACTGAACACTGATGTCACGCTGGAAGGTCTCCCTCCTCTTTAGCCCGGAGGACACAGCATCTGTGATTTCAAATTTGGACTCCTCTGACCATAGAACACTTTTCCACTTTGAAACAGTCCATTTTAAATGAGCCTTGGCCCACAAGACACAACGGCGCTTCTGGACCATGTTCACATATGGCTTCCTTTTTGCATGATAGAGCTTTAGTTGGCATCTGCAGATGGCACGGCGGATTGTGTTTACCGACATTGGTTTCTGGAAGTATTCCTGGGCACATTTAGTAATGTCATTGACACAATCATGCCGATGAGTGATGCAGTGTCGTCTGAGGGCCCGAAGACCATGGGCATCCAATAAAGGTCTTCGGCCTTGTCCCTTACGCACAGATATTTCTCCAGTTTCTCTGAATCTTTTGATGATGTTATGCATTGTAGATGATGAGATTTGCAAAGCCTTTGCAATTTGACGTTGAGGAACATTGTTTTTAAAGTGTCTTTTTACATACTCTTTCACAGCTCTGCCCGTCTTTACTTCTGAGAGACTCTGCCTCTCTAAGACATCCCTTGTATAGCTAATCATGTTACAGACCTGATATCAATTAACTTAATTAGTTGCTAGATGTTCTCCCAGCTGAAATTTTTCAAAATTTTCTTGCTTTTTCAGCCAGAAAGGAATGCTTTTAGTGTTTTTTACTTCATGAAAGTTGCATTGATACATATTTTTGGTTTTAATATTTGTATTGTGTGGTAACTGTTTTATAAAAGCTGTGAAGCCGTGGTTTACAGTGAATTTTGAACAGCTAAGGGGGTTTTAGGCACTCTGCTTACTTTATTCTATTATATTCTATATATTAGTATTCTATACTATTTGGTCTAAATAAATACAAAAGTAAAACATTTAAAACTAAAGTCGTGTGAATGTTGGCATCACAACATTATCTATGAAAAGTGATGAAAAGTATGAAAACGTGAACATACACTTTTACTTAAAATGTATAAGTTACTAAATTGTTATTAATTAAAGATCAACTTTAAGTGCGTATAAAATTACAGCAAAGGTTACCTAAATGTAAAAATAGAGGAATGAGCTGCAAAATTAAATACTAATTTAAAAAAATAAAATAAAATAAATTGATGAATTAAATCTCTAATATGGACATATATCATACTTATAGTTTCCTTTTGGCCTGTGTGCTGAAGTGTTTGTTTTGCTATATTAAAAATATTTTGTCCAATGTTTTTGGATTTACCTTGTTGACTAGTTTGAGTTTACTAGTTGCTAGATGTGCATCTGCCACAGTGAATGAATGGATTCGTTGTATCTTCTTGTTTTGTTTATTATTAAGCGCATGTTATTCATAAGAACCTTTTGTGTTTAACTGTACACACAGACACACACACACACACGCACATACACACAGTCACTCTGGGTGGCTTTTTCTTTTTCTTTTTTTTTTAATGTAGCATGATAAGAGGAGCAAATGGATAAAGTTAATTAAAAAGAAAGGCCAGACAATTTGACAGTTCTTTTTTTCTTTCTCTCTTTCTGTCTCTCTGACAATAACAAAGACACGGTCTGTTGAGCTCCTCACAGTGGGAAGTTGGGAACTGTAGCAATTTTTCTGAAAATTCATAGCAGAATAGTCGTGGAATTAGCTGTGAATAGCAAAATTCCTGTTGGCTTTGCGGTCATAGACAGATGTCTGAAGTGTGTCTGGCCTGTCGTCATTTGTGTGTGTGTGTGTGTGTGTGTGTGTGTGTGTGTGTATGTGTGTGTGTGTGTGTGTGTGTGTGTGTTCAAGTACGCTTGTTGAATCAATACCTCTCTGCCCCAGACGGCCGTAGTCCATCAGGGTCTTTACACACAAACCCTCTTCTGTTATCAGGGCTTTATCTTGTGTGGTTGTCTTTTACTCAGACCACTTTACAACACACATTAATCTCCTGTTCAAGAAAGGCAGTATTTAGCTAGTAGTAAATGGGTAATCAAAGACATGAAATGCTTTTGGGATTTTAACATGTCCTGCGATGTGACAAGGTATATTTCATCTAAAACTATTTTAAGCAACATTTTGCTCATTCTTTTCTGAGCTCATATTAATTCAGAGACCACATGGAATATATGTACTCTTTAAAAATTCTTTTTTCGAAGCACAAATCCATCTAAAATGAATTATGAAGGGGGAAAAAAAGTGCTTAAAAATAGTGAAAAAGAAACAGCGACCATATAGTGGACTAAAGAGATAAATCCTTTTTTTTTATAATTTTATAAAAATATATAATTTTATATTATATTAAATATAATTATAAACAAATATAATTTATCTTTATATATATTTATATTTATTTTTATATACTTAGAATTGTTATATATATATATATATATATATATATATAATTATTAATTAATTTATTTTTGATTCAAATGCATTTTCAGCACAGCTGGCACAGTGAATTTAAACGGCAATCGCATCCATTTGCATGCAGTTTGCGCACACAAATCATTGGTATGTAAATATAAGCACTGTTTTTCTTCAAATGAAACTGGGCTATTGCAGTAATTCATCTAAATTTAAATGTGGCGGGCTTTCATTTAGAACTCATGTAAATATAAATAGCGAGGGCTTTCGTTTGAGGTGCTTGTTAATATAATGTAATGTAAATGAATGTTCTTGTATGCAGAGCAGCGTGGTCGTTGGAGCATAAACGGGATGCAGATGGGACCCTCGTCCTCGGTTTTGTTACGCCGCGATGCTCTGTTAACCCTTACCAAAGATGGGAGATGGGACAGGGGTGAGAAGGACAATAAATTGAAAGCAGCAGAGCTCAAGGTTACAACACATCAATCCTGAGAGAGTGGAGATGAGACGAGTGGGAATGGAATTATAGCAGGAGAGAGAGAGAGAAAGAGGGTGCGATAAAGCTAGAATGAGAGAGCCTGGGTGGGGGGGAGAAGGGAAGTGCAGAGAGAAGAGAGCGCACATGAGCGACTCCAACCGTGAGAGAGCGAGAGAGAGAGGGATATAGCTACAGCGCAGTGACCTACAGAGACAGATGAGTAAGTGCTGTGTGTGGAGTGTTACCACGGTATCTTGTTATCGAGGATCCCATTAAGATGGTCCCGTAGCTCTTGCGCTCCATATCTGGATATTTCTACTTCCATGTGGGATGAGCAGCTGTGCTGAGCGAGACCGAGGCATCTGACATCAACACCATGAGGTACTCACGGAACGGAGGGAACGAGACATGAGAGAGGTGTTTGAGAGCAGGAAGAGAGAGGGATGACAGTGATAACAAGCGGGAGATGCTGTGCAAGGTGGTGAGAGAAGAGGAAAGGAGATTTAGAATGATGAAAGCGGTGAGGGACGAGTGGAGGAGAAGTGTTTTCCTGAAAAGTGAAGTTGGGGGTTTGTGCCTCTGTTGAGGGACGGACTCTACATTAACCCAGATTATGCTTACTTCAGGCTAGTAAGTTGTCTAAATTCTGTTCCTTTTTTTAATTATTATTTTGCTCCTTTTAAACCCTTAAATTTGTTTAAATTTGTTAAAATTATATTTAAATGGAAATTCAGATACTATTTAGGTTTGTATTAAAATGGAAATCTAGATGCAATTCAGATTTACATTTAAATTAAATTTTGAATACAGTTCTGATTTATATTTAAATGAGATTATATGTATATTGAGTTCTCAGAAATCCAGATTTCAAATGTGCATTAAATGCAAATCCAGATTCAATTCAGAATTATATTTCAATAAAAATCAGGATACAATTCACATGTATATTTAAATCTAAATTCAGATACAATGTGTAATTCAGTTCACATTTAAATCCAGATTTTAAATGCGCATTGAATGCAAAATCAGATACAATTGAGAATTATATTTAAATCCAAATTCAGATACAATTTGAGTCCATAGTTCACATTTAAATCTAGATGTCAAATGTACATTAAATGCAAATCCAGATATATTTCACATTTATATTTAAATCAAAATCAGGACACAATTCAAATGTATATTTAAATCCAAATTCAGATACAAGTTCACAGTTCACATTTATACCCAGATGTCAAATTTACATTAAATTAAATCCAGTTACAATTCAGAATTATCTTTAAATCAAAATCAGGATACAATTCAGATACAAGTTCACAGTTCACATTTAAATCCAGTTAAAATTCAAATTCACATTTAAATCTAGATCAAATTTAAATATGATTTTAAAAAAAGTATATAACAGTTTTTATTTGTTAATTCCTTGAAACATATCTGTCAATACTACATTAAATTTGAATCTGAATTTGATGTGTATGAGGATATAATGTCAAATATTTTCAAATTCAGAGCAGATTATAAAAACGCATCCCTCCGACTGAATAAAATCTGATTGGATAAGCCTTGTTCAAAGTCTCTGTAAAAGCACTATAATAAACGCACTCCTATAAATGCGGCAATTTTCTTTGCTGCTTGGCAACCACAATATATATTATTTGGCTGAAGAATAGTTTATTTAGATTATGTCAGTAATAAATTTAACTCTTTACTGAACATTGGTGTTTATAGCATATAGCCGCCTGAGAACACGCCTTACTTTAACGCAATCTTCTCATAGCTTATTTTGACATTTTCCGCCAGCTTTGTAAATGGCAGAGTAAATGCTTCAAAAGTCTCTGCTCAAGCAGTAATAGCAATGTTCGATATATCCTGTTCTTTTGTATATAATCTTTGAGTGAAACCCCTGTTTTTACTGTTCCTGTGAGAACTGGCAGTAAAAGAGACTGTCTCAGTCTTTTTTCTCTCTGGGTATCCGTATATTGTGTTTTGGACAAAAGCAGCTGTAGTGTGAAATCTCTAGGAACGCAGATACAGTGTACAGTACAGTGTAAGAAAGCCAAGGGAAGAGCGAGAAATATCCAAGGGAATGAGAGCGTTTGAATGTGGAATGTGTTTTGCAATAGCATCAACTTAAAGTCTTTTCTGATTCATCTTATGTTAGACTCCAAATACACATGCAAGGGTCAGTCATGTCAACTGGACGTTCCTCACGCTAATTTTATCTGTGCCATAAAATAAGAGAAACACAGACCACATAGAACGAAAATAGAAAAACCGTAATGACTAAACGCAAGCTACCTATTAGACTCAATCATGTGCTTTATAATTTCCTGGAATCCTTTAAAAATCTTTCTATGCTGTCATTCTGAGTATAATTATATTCTGTGGACCTTGACGACCCTGGTCCAACCTGCCAAATGCCAGTGTGATTTTCCATAAATATAACAGTAATGTAACAGAAATCAATTCTCTCTTTCTCTGTTGGACGTTCTCACGGTGTTAAAGGGTCTTTACGATCGGTGCGCTAGCGTGCAGAGCACCAAAGAGTAAGTGTTTCTTCAAAGAGAAAGCTTTCCATCAATACACTATTTGTTACGTGAAGAATAACATTATTTTATGTTAATTTCTGCATGATTCAGTTTGACAGGAAATGTGCATTTGATCGCAAACTCGTGAATTCAGAGTGTTTAAATAGAGATGGAGGAGGTGTTTGTGTGGCTGTATTAATGTCTCGGAGGGGTTTGTGATTTGTCTCCTCAGAGACTGGTGTCTGTTTTCTTCACTCGCTTCTTTTTCTTTCTTTCCTTTCCTTCTTTTTAAATGCTTTCCTCTAGGCACTCAGCTGTCTTGGCATGAAAATACTCCTCAAAATGAAGAAGTCATCCGATTACTAACAAGTGTAATTTGTATAGATTGATATCTTTGCAGTTTTCTAATTGAATACAATTTAATACAAATGATAAAATCAGCATGGCAGTCTGAGTGAAAAGTCGAATGTAAAATAATGTGAATATTAGAATATTAATAATTAGTATGACGCCCTTTTGCACGAACTCCACAAGTTTAAGTGTAAAACTTCGATGACCGTGTTCTCCGGAGTGATTTGAGATGATCAAAAGCATCTTTTGCTTCAATGGAAAAACATCTGACCACATGATTAATGTCACAAGTTTACTAATAGGATTAGGAACCTTGGAAAAGAAGCTTAAATATTTCTATTCATTTGACATAATGTTTCTTTGTTTTATTTCCAGCTTTGAATTAGATTTTGAATTTCATATATTTGGAGCTCAGTGTTTTGATGGTTCATTTTGCAGGTTGACATACAGTATATGGTTATCTATAAGTTATTTACCCTTTGGCATGATCAAATTAAAGGTGATAATTTGTTCAGTGTGTTCAGTGAGAATTTGATCATTCTCATTCAGTGTAAATGTGAGTTGACTAACTTTTGAAAGTAAAGTCTTTCATGCAGTTCTGTGTTGAAGGGTAATTAAGGGAATAAATTCAGTTTTGCCATCTGTGTGTCAAAGCAACAAAGCTGTTATTTAAGTCTGTTGCATGATTTTGTTTGAATTAGGCAGTTTGAATAAGTGCAGACTGACATCTGTATGTTGTATTCAGGATAAGAACTGGTACATGTACAGACAGTCTGGAGCAAATTCACTGAAAATCATGCCACTTAATTAAGCGGTGTTTTACTGCAAAAGCCTCTGTCTTGTTCACAAACCACCCACAGTCTAGTTTAACCAGATGTTATCTGCACTGCTTGGTGATTCATTTTTAATGCATTATTTTTTCATTCAATTAAAGGAGACCTATAATGCCCCTTTTCTCAAGATGTAATATAAGTCTCTGGTGTCCCCAGAATGTGTCTGTGAAGTTTCAGCTCAAAATACCCCACAGATCATTTGTTATAGCTTGTCAAATTTCCCTTTAAATGCAAATGAGCTGCTGCTCCCGACCCCTTTCCAGGAGAGGGCGGAGCTTTAACAGCTCGCGCTTCGGTTGCTCAACAACAACAAAGCTGGAGAATCTCACGCAGCCAAAATGAGGATTGTCAGTAACTCTGTTCAGCCTTACATTGCTCAGTCATTAAAAACAATAATTGAATCACACTGTTAAATGATCCAGCCTTTGCGATGATTTCATGTGATGCCGACAACTGTGAAGACTTCAGATTATTGCATATTTGGATTGACATAAAAAAAGGGATTCAATATTATCCTTATATTGTAATATTGTGACTGTCAGCTCTTTTGTTCACCTACACAGCAACAACTATAGTGTAGCAAAATGTAAAACAAGCAACATGAGCCGCTTTGAATTTCACTAAGAAGAGTAATACAATATTAAAGAGTCGTTTTGTGTGATAATTCTGTGAAAGTGATGTTCTCAGCTTGGATTTGCGCTTTGACTCAGAGATGTGACATCTTCACGTTCTCCACCTCTTCAGCTCAGCCCGAGTCCTCTGGTTATCGCTCTCTGGCTCTCCTCCGCTTGTTTATGCTTTCCAGTTTTACCCCCCTCGCTTCAGATTAGTCCCTGCTGTGTGCGTGGTGTGTGTATTTAGCTCATGGTGGGTAGCAGTGGGTGGGGTTTTATTTTCCAACACAGATTAGCAGCTGAGAAGGGGATTCCATCCTATTAAATTATTCATGCTCAAGAAATGATTACAGTGCATGAAACAGCATTGTCCATCAATAAAAGCCTTACCCTAGACTGTGGGTGTGGGTGTGTGCGTGCGTGTGTGTGTGTTCCTAATTCACTGGGTTCAAATTAGATGGTGACCATAATATGAACTCAGTGAGAGAGACGGCTTATTCCAAATACTGTTCATCATCTCTCATGGTGGAAAGACAATGGCTTTATATATGAAAGTTATGAAAATGAATGTTCTCTGAATGTTCAAAACGTCCAGTTTTTTAAACATTTTAAAAAGCTTTTTTTCTTGATTATGCAAACATTCCATTTTGCAAACATTATGGGATTGTTACTTTTGAATGTTCATGGACATTCTGTGAGTAGTAACATTTAAAAATGTTAGATGAACATTTTTAAATGAATGTTTCAGAAAAAAAAAAACAGCTAACTTAAAAGAACATTTTCAGAACATTACGGACGTTCATTCTCTGTTAGCTGGATACCACCCACGGAAACATAAAAAAAAAAGTTAAAATTTATTTTTATTAAAAAAGATGCTTTATATTATAAAAGTAGTTGTTCATCAAAAGATGAATAAAGTAGAGCATTATAACTGGGCATATATCCATATGCTTGTTGTAGATAATGGCATCTTCTAATGACATTTTTTCCAGTATAGTGTGTCAGATTGTGGTATTCTCATTCTCAACAACCTACCACTCAGAACCGAAAGTGGGAAAGTGCGTGTGCAAATGTCCGATTTTTTTTGGCCATTTTGCCTACGGAAGCCAATTTCTGCCATATCTTAAAAATAAAGGTTCTTTATTGGCATCTGTGGTTCCATGAAGAACGTTTAACATCCATGGAACCTTTCCATTTCACAAAAGGTTCTTTATAGTGGAAAAAGGTTCTTCAGATTATGAAAAAGTTCTTTACACAATTTTTTTTTTTTGTGTGTGTGTTCTTTGAGGAACCAAAAATGGTTCTTGCTTAAATCATAATTATAAACATAAAAAGTCATAATTATGAGGGGAAAAAAAGACAAATTATGATATAAAATGTCAAAATTATGACATAAAGGCCCGGTTTCACAGACAGGGCTTAAACAAAGTCAGGATTAAACCTTAGTTCAATTAGGACATTTAAGTAGCTTTTACAAACATGCTTCGAAAAAAAAAACATTACTGTTGTGCATCTTGAGACAAAACAATGACTTATTTTAAGGTATTTCTTTCAGTTAAAACAGCTCAAACATGCCTTTTAGTCTGGGACTAGACTTACAGCAGATCTCGCCCTCTATTGACTGCCATAGTATTTTTTTCCCCCTACTATGTTAGTCAATGGGGGGCGAGATCTGCTTGGTTTACAAATATTCTTCAAAATATCTTCTTTTGTGTTCAGCAGAACAATGAACTTGAGGGGGAATTTTCATTTTTGAGTGAACTACCCCTTTAAGCCTTGTCTGTGAAACCAGGGGAAAGAGTGTGATAATAACTTACTTAGTTACTTTCTTGAACTTCATAAACTTTTGTTCTTCATTTTACAGTATGAAAGTTTTTCATTTGCCTCTGTAAGCTTGAGTGCTGAGAAGAATGTGGTGTAAAAGGAAGAGGAACATTTCCACTCAGAATACTAATAAATGTCAGATTATTTTGTTAGTTATTATTAAGTTAGTCCAGGGTTTTGCATCATATCTGCCAAAGTGTGGCATTTTAGTTAAAGTGTGCATCTCATCTCTGTCAGTATATCCAATTTGGAACAGTAATTTGTCTTAATGAAAATAAGGGCTCTAAATTTTACTTTGCACAAATAGGTACTAGCAAACAGTAGCAGGAGGTTTAGTCAGTGGCACTTCTGCATATTCACCATTTTTGGCACTTTGTTAGCTGGCTCCTTATGTTGAGTGTACCTTTGCGTCCAGGTCATGTTGTAGCCTACATTTCATGTAATAATTTAAGCACAAGAGAGGCTGCATGTTTTATTTATAGACCTAATTTATGGCTATATCAATCAAGGTCATTAAAACTTAGCATAAATACAAACCGCATGCGGTCACAACCCCAAGGTTGCAAAATTCATGCTAAAATTTGTTGGAACTGAACTTCCCTGCTTCATTTCTGTGTTTTATTTTCCCTACAGGTGTCACAAGGTGAAATCAGCATAGTGTGAGCGGAGCCCTGAGAGGGTCAGCGGTTGCGCTCATAGTTTGTGGCCATGGCGACGCAGGGGCCGGCGGCCCGGCTCTTGGTGCTGCTGGCTGTGTTGGCGGTGGCTCATGCTTCCGTCTTCCTGTCTAATCAGAGACTGAAACCTCGGTTCCAGCGAGACCGGCGCAACATCCGCCCCAACATCATCCTCATCCTCACCGATGACCAGGACATTGAATTGGGTGAGTGGAAAAAGAATATTCAGATACCTTTAGGATAATTTATGACAAGCCTCCACATCTTTTTTTTTTTTTTTCTTCCTAAAACTCCCTCAACCATGATTAAACAATTTATATGCTAATCGCACTACAATAAAATACACCAATGTTCAAGATTAATTTTATTTAATAAGAATTATATTAAACTATTCCTCAACCAAGTAATACAGTTACAGCTTAACTTAACAGCTTAAAGTATTATAGTGGAATTCAACTGACATGTTTATGTGTGTATATCAGCTTTTTAATGGCTTTAAACAGAGCTCACCCAATCAGATTCTAAAGCCAGAATAATTTAAATATACACTTCTGTTAAAAAGTTTGGTAAGATTTTTTTTTTTTTTTTTTCTTGAAAGAAATTGCTAATTTTATTCAGCAAGGATGCATTAAATCAAAAGCATCTGATCAAAAGTGACAGTAAAGACATTATAATGTTACAAATAAATGTCATTTTGACATTTTTATTCATAATAATAAATGTTTCTTGAGCATCAAATCAGCATATTTGAATGATTTCTGAAGGATCATGGGACACTGAAGACTGGAGTAATGATGCTGAAAATTCAGCTTTGATCACAGGAATAAGTTGCTTTTTACAATATATTACTGTTAATATAAAACTGTTATTTTAAATTGAAATAATATTTCACAATATTTCTGGTTTTACTGTATTTTACATTAAATTAATACAGCCTTGGTAAGCATAAGAGACTTCTTTTAAAAACATTAAAAAACAAACTTCGGAATGGTAGTGTATTTCTACTCCTTTAGGTTTTTAATTCGATGCATTTTAACAAGTATAACCTGACCGAACTGCTTGTAAAAAATAAATAAAGACATAAATAAAAAAATTCACAGTCACACATAATTGTGCTTCAAAAAATTGAGGATGTCTTTAACATTTCTAATGATTTTAACAAATGAGATATCTCAGTCCAAACAGGTTTTAGGTATGAGATGGAACTAATGCTGAAAGAGCATTTGGTTCTGTTGAATGTGTTTGTGTATGTGAGAGCTCATTTGTTTTTTTTTATTTTTTTTACGAGCAACTGTCTCTATGTGGTGAAAAAAAAAAGAGACATCTTTGGCTTTGTCAAAGCTGAAGACAGTGATTTAATTAGGAAGGAAAGTCCCCACTCCTCTCAGCAGTGGACAGTGTCGAGTTCATACACACACACACATACACACACAGACACACACTTGTATATGTGGTTTACGGGGACTCTCCATAGGCGTAATGGTTTTTATACTGTACAAACTGTATATTCTATCCCCCTACACTACCCCTAACCCTAAACCTAAATCACAGGAAACTGTCTGCATTTTTTGAATTTCAAAAACACAGTTTAGTATGTTTTTTTAAGCCATTGGGTTTACAAGGACACAGCAACCATGTTTACATTGTAATACCCATGTCATTATACACATTTGTGTCCTCATAAACCATGTATGCAAGAACACACTCACAGTTTTATGTGGACTTTCCATAGACAATGATTTTTATACTGTACAAATTGTATATTCTATCCCCTAACCCTACCCATCACAGAAAACTTTGTGCATTTTTACATTTTCCATACTGACCTTTGCATGTAAAGTTCACCGAGGATTTTTGCCACGTGTATGTTTGTATGTGCTGACCTTTCTGCACGAATCTGTAGAGGTGTGGAGATCCTGTCTGAAAA
Organism: Elopichthys bambusa; assembly: GCA_037101425.1. NCBI lineage: Eukaryota > Metazoa > Chordata > Actinopteri > Cypriniformes > Xenocyprididae > Elopichthys > Elopichthys bambusa. The sequence continues at coordinate 26,494,376 of CM074451.1, read as the reverse complement.
GGCCAAATTGAACTAGACTTCCTGTCTCCGATTATATCAGTTAAGTAGGTTGTGTGGATTTACTTAGCTATATTTCTTTCCCAGACGTTATTTATAAATGTTGTCATTTTTAAATCTAATTCATTAATAAAAATGAATTAATGCGCATTTTTTATTGTAAATATTCAAATTGTCTGTGCTGTTTATACCACTTTTGTGTTGGTACAATTTTTTTTGTTTGTTTTTGAAAGATGTCTCCTTACTGAGGCTAATCAGTTATACTCATTAATTTATTTGATGAAAAATAATAATCTATTTGAACAAGAGAAGGTCAAATAAATGCTGAGAAGAAGCAAAAACAAAGGGGTTTTGAAAAGTATATTCTGTAATTGAAACTTTTAATAAATAGTGTGTGACTTGTGAATATAAAGCTTGTATCATATATCTCTAAACATACACATTCACATACACACACCACTGGTGTCATATGAATTCCCATGTTGCAAACAATCAATACATTTCCTCTTAAAGGCTGGAATGTCACAAACAGAGAATTAATGAAAGAACTGATATCGTTATCATGCCGATGTCTAGTGTTTTGTAGAGGAAGAGAAAGAGGAGAAGCCTGTTCTCTTTGAAGCAGGGCAGTAAGTAGAGCAGACTTTATGTCACCTTTGGTAATATATGATAGATCCTCTCTCACTGTCTCTCTCATCCAGGCTCCATGCAGGTCATGAATAAGACCCGGCGGATCATGGAACAAGGTGGAACGCACTTCTCCAATGCGTTTGTTACCACGCCCATGTGCTGTCCATCACGCTCCTCCATGCTGACGGGGAAGTACGCCCACAACCACAACACCTACACCAACAACGAGAACTGCTCTTCACCCTCCTGGCAGGCCCAACATGAGCCACGCACTTTTGGAGTGTACCTCAACAACACTGGCTACAGGACAGGTGGAGACCATACAAACACATACACAATGAAAAGAATTACTTGGTTAAATTGCCATGTTATTATCACATGATATAATGATATATAAGTAAAATACAGAAGTGTAGAGTGCAGTATAGCTATGCAGAGTAATATACAATACAGTAATATAGAGAAAAGCATATAGAGTAGGGTATGAATGTAGAGGTATTGTCACATGAAGCCAGGTAGCATACAGTAGTGTTTAAATGTTATTTTCACATGACAAAGTATAGCATAGAGTAGTGTAGACTAAAACAGTAGAGTAGAATGAAGTGGACTAGAATAGCATAGAGGTGAATAGACTAAAACAGAGTAGACTAGAGTGGAATAATGCGTAGTAGTTTACTGAAGTAGAGTAGAAAAGGTGTTGGTAGACTAAAGTGGAGGAGATTGGCCTAGAGATGAATAGAATAATGTAGACTAGATTAAAATATAGTGGTATGGATGGAAGTAAAGTAGAACAGAGTTAAGTAAATTAGACTAAAGTAAAGGAGAATAGCCTACAGATGAGTAGAATAATGTAGACTAGATTAAAGTAGAGTAGCATAGAATGAAGAGGTTGAATAGAGTTGAGAAGAGTAGACTAAAGTAGAGGAGATTGGCCTAGAGATGAGTTGAGTTATGCAAACTAGATTACAGTAGAGTAGCATCGAATGAAGTAAAGTAGAATAGAGTTAAGTATAGTAGACTAAAGTAAAGGAGAATAGCCTAGAGATTAGTATTTGAATGTAGACTAGATTAATGTAGAGTAGCATAGAATGAAGAGGTTGAATAAAGTTGAGTAGAATAGACTAAAGTAAAGGAGAATTACCTAGTAATGAGTACAATAATGTAGACTAGATTAAAGTAGAGTAGAATAGAATTAGGTAGACTAGACTAAAGTAAAGGAGAATAGCCTACAGATGAGTAGAATAATGTAGACTAGATTACAGTAGAGTAGCATAGAATGAAGAGGTTGAATAGAGTTGAGAAGAGTAGACTAAAGTAGAGGAGATTGGCCTAGAGATGAGTAGAATTATGCAAACTAGATTACAGTAGAGTAGCATCGAATGAAGAGGTTGAATAGAGTTGAGAAGAGTAGACTAAAGTAGAGGAGATTGGCCTAGAGATGAGTTGAGTTATGCAAACTAGATTACAGTAGAGTAGCATCGAATGATGTAAAGTAGAATAGAGTTAAGTATAGTAGACTAAAGTAAAGGAGAATAGCCTAGAGATTAGTATTTGAATGTAGACTAGATTAATGTAGAGTAGCATAGAATGAAGAGGTTGAATAAAGTTGAGTAGAATAGACTAAAGTAAAGGAGGATTACCTAGTAATGAGTACAATAATGTAGACTAGATTAAAGTAGAGTAGCATAGACTAAAGTAGAGTAGAATAGAATTAGGTAGACTAGACTAAAGTAAAGGAGAATAGCCTACAGATGAGTAGAATAATGTAGACTAGATTACAGTAGAGTAGCATAGACTGAAGAGGTTGAATAGAGTTGAGAAGAGTAGACTAAAGTAGCGGAGATTGGCCTAGAGATGAGTTGAGTTATGCAAAGTAGATTACAGTAGAGTAACTTCGAATGAAGTAAAGTAGAATAGAGTTAAGTATAGTAGAATAAAGTAAAGGAGAATAGCCTAGAGATTAGTATTTGAATGTAGACTAGATTAAAGTAGAGTAGCATAGAATGAAGAGGTTGAATAGAGTTGAGAAGAGTAGACTAAAGTAGAGGAGATTGGCCTAGAGATGAGTAGAATTATGCAAACTAGATTACAGTAGAGTAGCATCGAATAAAGAGGTTGAATAGAGTTGAGAAGAGTAGACTAAAGTAGAGGAGATTGGCCTAGAGATGAGTTGAGTTATGCAAATTAGATTACAGTAGAGTAGCATCGAATGATGTAAAGTAGAATAGAGTTAAGTATAGTAGACTAAAGTAAAGGAGAATAGCCTAGAGATTAGTATTTGAATGTAGACTAGATTAATGTAGAGTAGCATAGAATGAAGAGGTTGAATAAAGTTGAGTAGAATAGACTAAAGTAAAGGAGGATTACCTAGTAATGAGTACAATAATGTAGACTAGATTAAAGTAGAGTAGCATAGACTAAAGTAGAGTAGAATAGAATTAGGTAGACTAGACTAAAGTAAAGGAGAATAGCCTACAGATGAGTAGAATAATGTAGACTAGATTACAGTAGAGTAGCATAGACTGAAGAGGTTGAATAGAGTTGAGAAGAGTAGACTAAAGTAGCGGAGATTGGCCTAGAGATGAGTTGAGTTATGCAAAGTAGATTACAGTAGAGTAACTTCGAATGAAGTAAAGTAGAATAGAGTTAAGTATAGTAGAATAAAGTAAAGGAGAATAGCCTAGAGATTAGTATTTGAATGTAGACTAGATTAAAGTAGAGTAGCATAGAATGAAGAGGTTGAATAAAGTTGAGTAGAATAGACTAAAGTAAAGGAGAATTACCTAGTAATGAGTACAATAATGTAGAGTAGCATAGACTAAAGTAGAGTAGAATAGAATTAGGTAGACTAGACTAAAGTAAAGGAGAATAGCCTACAGATGAGTAGAATAGTGTAGACTAGATTACAGTAGAGTAGCATAGAATGAAGAGGTTGAATAGAGTTGAGAAGAGTACACTAAAGTAGAGGAGATTGGCCTAGAGATGAATAGAATTATGCAAACTAGATTACAGTAGAGTAGCATCGAATGAAGTAAAGTAGAATAGAGTTAAGTAGACTAAAGTAAAGGAGAATAGCCTAGAGATGAGTAGAATAATGTAGACTAGATTAAAGTAGATTAGCAAAGAATGATGAAGTAGAATAGAGTTGAACAGACTAGACTAAAGTAAAGGAGAATAGCCTAGTCATGAGTAGAGTATAGTGATATAGAGACAAATAAGTTAGAGAGTAGTTTAAACTAAAATACAGTAGTATTGATTAACATATTTGAGAAAAGTAGACTAATGCAGAGTGGACAGAACTAAAATAAAGTACAATAAAGTAGAGTCAAGTAGACTAGACTAAAGTAGAGGAGAATGGCCAAGAGATGAGTAGACTAGATTAGAACAACACAGAGTAGATTCAGGTAGGAGTAGAATAATGTAGAGTAGAGTATAATACATTTGAACAGTGTATACAAAAAAAGAGTATAGCATCCTTGACTTAGACTTAACATCTTATATCTTTATAGCATAACTTCATTGTTGGACTCAGAGTGTAGCAGCACTGGCTTTAAGATCACTCTTTCCTATTCTTATGATGATTTCCATCTGACCCTCTAAACCTCTAAAATATACACCAAAGCATTATGGTACATAAATTCTTCCTAACAATAACAACCTGACATGAATGTAGAATAGTAAATTAATAGATTGAGCTCTCATTCATTTGTGAGCTGTTTCATACATCAGAGCTGTGTCTGTTGGGTTTTCACCAGAGATTCAGTGCGACAGGCCCCCAAGACACACACACACAGTCAAACACACACACACACACACACACACACACACTCTCACAGACTCTTGCACGAACATTGACATAATCTATCTCCAACAGATGATTTTCATTAAACAAATTTTTGGGCTGTAATAGATGGTTTTGTGTGTGTGTGTGTGTGTGTGTGTGTGTGTGTGTGTGTTTTTGTGACATATCAGGACTCAAATTTGTATAATGACATGGATATTACTAGGAGAGGGTGACTTATGAGGACATTACCCCATTTCCCCATTTTTCCAAAGGCTTATAAATCATACAGAATGAGTTTTTGTGAGAAAGTAAAAATGTGCACAGTTTCCTGTGATGGGTAGGTTTATGGGTAGGGGTAGTGTAGGGCGATAGAAAATACGGTTTGTACAGTATAAAAACCATTACGCCTGTGGAATCTCCCCACAATTCACAAAAACAAAGGTGTGTGTGTGTGTGTGTGTGTGTGTGTTAACTGTTAACTGTGTAAGATGTTAACTGTTTGTGACACAAACATTATCCACAACTACTATGTGCATGTAAACAGCATGACCAGCTGTGAATGTTATGCCTGCACACACACACACACACACACACACACACACACACACACCTGGCAGTGAGTCAGGCTTTTAGTGGTAACAGTGATCCATTAGAGCACACTTCCTCTAGGAGAGAGACCGGCTCTGACCAACATCCCCTCTAATGTAACATTTCCAGCACAAATATTCATCCATCTTCACGCAGCTCCCTGTCCTCTATTTATCTACATGTTACATTCTGCCTACATGCTTATTGTATTTTAAATGTGCAGTGTATTTTTAGTACTAAAAGTTTATTTTATTCTATTCCATTCTATTCTGCTTAATTCTACTCTGTTGTTCCTATCTCTGCTCAGCCATACTGTATTCTATTCGGTTCTTCTCTACTCAACTATACCATACATTATTCTGCTGTACTCTGTTCTACTCTTCTAACTTATTCTCTACCATACTCTACTGTGCTTTGCTTAATTTGTTTTACTAATTAATTTGTTTGACTAATTCTACTCTTGTTTTACTGTACCATAATATTTTACTCTTTTCTGTTTTACTCCACTCAACTCCGTTTTGCTCTACTCTGTCGTGTTCTACACTATTCTACTCTACCATTCTCTGCGTTTCTCTGTTTTACTCTATTCTGTTCTATTATACTCTATTGAATCATTCTACTATATTCTATTCTACTCTACTTAACTCAGTTCTGTTTTGCTCTACTCTGCCATGTTTTACACTATTCTACTCTACCATTCTCTGCTCTTCTGTTTTACTCTATTCTGTTCTATTATACTTTATTGAATCATTCTACTCTATTCTGTTCTACTATACTCTATTGAATCATTCTACTCTATTTTGTTTGTACTCCACTCAACTCTGTTTTGCTTTACTCTGTTGTGTTCTACACTATTCTACTCTACCATTCTCTGCTCTTCTGTTTTACTCTATTCTGTTCTATTATACTCTATTGAATCATTCTAATCTATTCTGTTCTACTATACTTTATTGAATCATTCTACTCTATTCTGTTCTACTCTACTCAACTCTGTTTTGCTCTACTCTGCCATGTTCTACACTATTCTACTCTACCATTCTCTGCTCTTCTGTTTTACTCTATTCTCTTCTACTGTACTCTATTGAATCATTCTACTCTATTCTGTTCTAATGTACTCTATTGAATCATTCTACTCTATTCTGTTCTACTATACTCTATTGAATCATTCTACTCTATTCTGCTCTACTATACTCTGTTGAATCATTCTACTCTATTCTGTTCTACTCTACTCAACTCTGTTTTGCTCTACTCTGCCATGTTCTACACTATTCTACTCTACCATTCTCTGCTCTTCTGTTTTACTCTATTCTCTTCTACTGTACTCTATTGAATCATTCTACTCTATTCTGTTCTAATGTACTCTATTGAATCATTCTACTCTATTCTGTTCTACTATACTCTTGAATCATTCTACTCTATTCTGCTCTACTATACTCTGTTGAATCATTCTACTCTATTCTGTTCTACTCTACTCAACTCTGTTTTGCTCTACTCTGCCATGTTCTACACTATTCTACTCTACCATTCTCTGCTCTTCTGTTTTACTCTATTCTCTTCTACTGTACTCTATTGAATCATTCTACTCTATTCTGTTCTAATGTACTCTATTGAATCATTCTACTCTATTCTGTTCTACTATACTCTATTGAATCATTCTACTCTATTCTGCTCTACTATACTCTATTGAATCATTCTACTCTATTCTGTTCTACTATACTCTTGAATCATTCTACTCTATTCTGCTCTACTATACTCTGTTGAATCATTCTACTCTATTCTGCTCTACTCTACTCAACTCTGTTTTGCTCTACTCTGCCATATTCTACACTTCTCTGCTCTTCTGTTTTACTCTATTCTCTTCTACTGTACTCTATTGAATCATTCTACTCTATTCTGTTCTACTATACTCTATTGAATCATTCTACTCTATTCTATTCTATTCTGTTCTACTGTACTTTATTGAATCATTCTACTCTATTCTGTTTTACTATACTCATCACTACTTTACTGTACTCTTTTCTACTCCACTGTTCTCTACTCAACTGACTCAACTGTACTAATGCGTTTCTACTCTTTTGTGTTACTGTACCATAATATTTTACTTTATTCTGTTCTACTTTACTCAGCACTGTTCTATTCTGCTCTCCTCTTTGTCTATACTCTGCTTTAACCTACTCAGACTGTACTCTACTCTTCTATCTAAAACACTGAAATGTGTCCTGAAATGATAACTATGCTCCCTTGTGTTTGTATTTTCCCAGCGTTTTTTGGGAAGTATCTGAACGAGTATAACGGTACGTACATTCCTCCGGGCTGGAGGGAGTGGGTCGCAATGGTGAAGAATTCCCGCTTCTACAACTACACCCTGTGCAGGAATGGTGTCCGAGAGAAACACGGATTTGAATACTCAAAGGTCTGTGTGCAAGGTGTTCGATGATGTGGAACCCTGTCTTTTCTTTTTGCATCTCCTTTATTAATTTCTTTCCATGTCTGCATCCATTCTTGACCAGTTTGATTAATAGTCTTGTTAGTCTGATTTATAACAAAGTCAGACCCTTCCCTGTCTGTCTCTCCAATTCTTTCTCTCATCGTTCTCCCTGAAAGGTCAGTGTCTTTTGTCAGGGTTCATCAGTCTCTCTTTTGCTTTATCTAAGCAAACCTTTTTTCTGTTGTTTTATACCATTCATTGCAGTGGCTGACATTCAAGCTCTCTGGCAACAGAAGCGTTTGCTTATGAATGGTGTATATGTGTGGGTGTATGTTAAGCTTTTGATTAACTGATAATAAAATATTTTAAATGAGTAGATTAATGATCAGATCTCTGTATCTCCTGTAGGACTACCTGACAGATCTCATAACCAATGACAGCATCAGTTACTTCCGCATGTCAAAGAAGATCTACCCACACAGACCCATCATGATGGTGATCAGTCACGCCGCCCCTCATGGCCCTGAGGATGCGGCCCCTCAGTACACCACTTCTTTCCCCAATGCTTCACAGCACATGTGAGTCCAAACCTCTATTGCAGGAGTGTCCAAACCTGCTCCTGGAGGGCCACTGTCCTGCAGAGTTTAGCTCCAGCTTATCTCAACACACCTGCCTGGAAGCTTCTATTATGCCTAGTAAGACCTTGATTAGCTGGTTTAGGTGTGTTTAATTGGGGTTGGAGCTAAACTTTGCAGGACAGTGGCCCTCCAGGAGCAGGATTAGACACCCCTGCTCTATTATTCATTTATTTTAAAAAGGTGGATCAGAAAAATTGCAGAATTTTAGAATGGCTTGGTATTAGTATTTGCTTGGTCTTCATTTGCTTTAAAGGGTTAGTTCACCCAAAAATGAAATTTCTGTCATTAATTAGTCACTCTCATGTCGTTCTAAACCTATAAGACCTTCATTCATCTTCAGAACACAAGATATTTTTGATGAAATCCGTGAGGTTTTTTTTATCCCCATAGAAAGCAACATAATTACTGCATTCAAGGTCCAGAAAAGTAAAGACATCATTAAAATAATCCATGTGACTATTTTTATTTCATCAAAAATACCTTAATTTGTGTTCCAAAGATGAACGAAGGTCTTACGGGTTTGGAATGACATGAAGGTAAGTAATTAATGACAGACATTTTATTTTTGGGTGAACTAACCCTTTAATGGCAGAAGCTCTAAAGCTGCATGAACTTTACCACTAAAACTTGACGATCATGTTCTCCAGAATGAATTGGGAACATCTCTACAAAGAGTCACATGGTCAATGTTACTGATTTTTTACTTGTTTAATTATTAACCTAGACATCGATGTAGAATCTGAAATATTTATTATTTTTATGTTTTTTGGTTTTACATTTTTTCAAAATCCTAAAATGTTATTTATTTTGAGGTTAGGTAGAAAGAAAGAAAAAAAAAAATCATTGAGGTCTCAGGCCACATCCACACGAAGCCAGAGCTTTCCCAATCCGATCTTCTTCTTTTTTCTCCTCGTCTCAAGAAATATCTGCGTACACACAAAACCACTGAAACCAACTCAAAACAATGTAGTATACATGCCAGACCAGTATGTGGCGCTGTAATTCTGCCACAGAGATGAAAAATGGAGAAGAAGACTTAGAGCATGCGCATAAAACTTGCGCACTGTATACAAACTTTAGTAAAGCTTAGAAATAAAGCTTTACTTTATTAAAGCTAATAGGCTGAGTAGCTTCTGCAGCACGAACACAAGCATGTAGTTCGCTATTGTTGCTGTTAGATGAGGTAGAAATGTCTGACTAGGGTCGAGATGTGGGGTGATCACTAAATATTTGGATTGGCCGTACACATGAAAACGATTTATCCACTCTGGGACCCGGTTTCAAAAATTAGCGGTTTCAGACTCCCAAAACGCCAGATCCGTCTGGACAAAACGCCTATAAGATTCCACATTTTTTCATATACAGCTAAACGCGCCTCTGTGTGGATGGGCTCTCAGACTTTGGGACAAAGACATGTAAAGTCAGTAGCAGTGGAGATAAACAAGAAGAGAACCAATTAAAAACTAATGGATAATAGAAATCTCATCCCACATTTCTCTATTTCTGTCACTCAAGTGCTACTGAATAGAGTGTTATAATGGAAACAGTCCTTTTTGGTTCACAGTAATGTAGCCACATACACACACTTGTTTTTTTTTTCTTTGTTTTTTTTCTGCCGTTTCTCCTGCTCTCTTGCTAATTCCCCACCAGCTGCTATCAGACCTTTTTTCAATGTCTCTTTCTCTCCCTTCATTCATCTCATCTCTCCACTTCTGTCCCACCAGCAGATAAATCCTCCTGTCTCTGTCTATGCTTTTCCCAAGGTAATCCCCCTGCCAGAGACAAACTGCCATTCCTCACACACTCACACACATGCTGAATACATACATGATGATGAAAAGAATATTTGTACACACTCACATAGTCTCAGTTAAATCCTTTCTACACGTGATGTTGTCTTTAGGTAACTGAATTTGCTAACCCTCTATAACCCCACTCTTACTCTGTGTGTACACCAAGTAATCTCAAAATCTTATTTTATAGTTCTGTGTCTACTGTTTTACCTGGTAATCTCATAAATTCAGCCTCTGTACACAAGAAATCTCTCACCAGGGCCTGATTTCATGAAAAATCTTCTTAAGATGGAAGTTAAATATTAAATGTTAAGTTAAATTAAATTTTTTTTTTTTTTTTTTTTTGCACTGCTAGAGCGAATGGTTCAAGTGTAATTTCTGTGCCACTAGCCTTTGCAAACAGCAAAACTGCAAAAATGCAAAAATAATAATGAATTTGCCAATGGGTTGAATAAATAGATAGCCCCTTCCCAACCTCATGCAATAGGTTGAGCCAGTGTTGCAACTTTCTAAGTAATAAACATACGAATGGCTTATGTTAGCAATGGAAAAAAGTACACACTTCTACTTTAGTGTGCTGAATCCCTCAAGGACAAAGAAAATTACTTTCAAATTTCAGTGCCAATAAACCAGATGTTATTATTTACATAACTCACTATAAGCATATTAACAGTTAACTAAACTAGGTGAACAGAAAGAGAAAACTGACCGTAGAAGAAGACAGTTTACGCTAATGTCTGCTATAGCTCCTCTTATGGCAACTCCAAGAATGCAACGCACACTGACACATTTCATACTCATAAAACAAGCTTAAAGGTTTACGTTTATACATGTATACAATCTATTGCGTGCCCTAGACACACCCGGCAGCACACACATATATATTATCTAGTTAACACACCACAAATGAGCAAACAAAAAGCCTGTAATGTACTAAATTCTCTCTCTCTCTCTCTCAGATTTGATTTGCTTTCAGGACATTGTGTCTCTAAGCACAAAACCACACAACCATGAGCTCCCATTTCTCTCGCATTCAAGCAAAAAAAAAAAAAAAAAAAGACAGGGTGAGAGAGCAAAGAGATACTGTAAATGAATATTACTGTCTTTTCTGAAATATTGAGGCATCAGGAATGAAATGAGACGTTAAAGGGACAGAATGTTCACAAACTTGCTTTTTTTGCTTTCTCATACATCCTGATGAGGAAGAAAACCAAAACAGATGAATAGGTATCAATTTTTTCATTAGTAGATGGAAAGCTCTTCAAATAGACTGATGCTGTGTGTGTGTGTGTGTGTGTGTGTGTGTGTGTGTGTGTGTGTGTGTGTGTATGTGTGCGTGTGTTTGTGTGTGTGTGGTTCAGGTATACTTACCCTACCTTATGGGGAAAAAATGTCCCCACAAAGAAGGCAATATCTGAAATCCTAGTCCTTGATGGGACATTTTTTGGTCCCAGTGAGGAAAACAGCTTAAAAAGTGTTGTGTTAGAGTGAGTTAGAGTTAAGATTTTGAGGGCTGTTATAGTTTAATAGGCGTTTGATTCACCACTGGAGTAGATAAAAACCAAAGATGCAAACCTGCCCCCTTTATGACTCAAATAAAACATCCATCATCCTTTCAAAGTGACTGCTCAAGGCAGCGTGTGTCTGGAATTCAACATGTTTTTATTATTTTTCTGATGTCATCTCGCTTTCACCAATAAAAGCAAACAGCCTTGCTCCTGTTTTGCTTGTCCAGTCTCTTTTGCACACAAACTCTTTATAAAAGCATGTTTTATGATTCCCATCCACCTCTATTTCATCACCACCTGTCTGATTGTACCTATATTGCAATGAATTATGTCACTTTTTTCACCACATAGCCATAAAAAATGGCCGCGCTCCACACACGCATTCGCCTGCTGTCAGGGGAGAATGCCCCAGAATTCTTCTATCCTCTTTTAATTTTCCATGAAGAATTCCAGGGACCGCCCTCATTCTCTCCATTCAGTCCGCTGCAAACCACCCGCCACCATCCACAATGGCCTCTCGCTAGTCCTGTACTTCTCTGCTCCTTGCCCTCGTACAGTGCTGTATGTGATTAACCCCTCGTTGCCCCTTGGACTGGCACAAGGCCACTGTAGAGATATTGTCTAAATCCTCACAGATAGTCAGAGAGCGTGTATTATTCGGTGGGAAAATCCCTCTGTTCTCATCGCCGCGTGAGCTTGCTGCACCTGTTTCATCTCTAACACTCCTGTGATGTAGGGAATAATGAAAATATGATCAGAAAAGAACAAGAGAGGGAGAGAAAGAGCGTTTTGAGAGGATTAAACGGTTTGTATGTAGACCAATAAAGAAGATGAAACCAGAGAGAAAGCGAATATGCCGTTTACTGTCTACATAGGCAGCTGCCTTATGAGGCAGTACTGTAACTGTGATGGAATCTCATGTGACTTATTTGGAACACTCTATATAGGAAACAGCTCTGCACACGCAAGTATGATTTCTCACTTCAAGCACACCAGAGACTCAATTTGCAGTTAATTCAGCTTGAGTTTGACATTAGCATGTTGCTAATGCTTTGATAGTCTAATAAATACATAGCACACACACAAATAATATTGGATGAAATAGTGTGTTGTGAATCAGATTAGAACAATTTTTACTCAGAACATTTCTGTATTAAAATATTTATTAACTTTTATGCTGTTTACGGGTAATTCCACTTGAGTTTGCAGTTAGCATACTGCTAAGCCAATTCCTCAATAGGTTTATTAGACTAAATATAGAGCACACACAGATATTGAGTGAAATGGTGTGTTGTGAATCAGATTAGAACTGTTTTTACTCAAAATGTTTCTGTATTGAATAAAATATAATCAACTATTCTGTCCACCATCTTGAACCAGTGCAGTGTATGAATACTACTAACTGAACAAACCCATGTTATGTGGATTACGAGAGGGAAAGGAAGCAAATGAAAAAGAAAGCAGCTGCAATTATGACCATAACCCATGTATTTTTGTATAAACCACTTTCTCACAACATGGCCCACAATGATTATGTTTTAGGTCAATTTTTTTTTTTTTTTTTTTTTTTTTGGTATACATTCGACCACTTGAGCACTAGGAAAGCAATTCGGTTTAATGCGTTTTCAGCAAGCGGCTGATGTTCCGTAGTGGCTTCTCTTGAAGCCAATACGGAAGTGACTTAAACTGCAATTCATCGACTGGCCGCTAGGGACAGGCTCCAAAAGAGAGCAGAATCTCATTGAGCCCCATGTTAAAATGGCCAACTTTACAGCAGAAAAAAAACATGTTTACAGCCTGGATCGGTTTTGGTCTACACTGCTAATTTTGCCCTTCATGACAGCTCTGAGGGGACTGAATTATTTTATAACTGGTCCGTTTAAATTATATTAAGCCTTAAAGTTCAGGTGTGGTCACCTGAGTGACAGGTTTGCCGCAGCTGTCTGTGAGCCGTCACTTTACCTCAGCTAATTCCAGCCGCTGAATTTGCCATCTCTGCCGTGTTTGTGCTTTTTTCAGGATTATTTTATACAATTATAAAATAATAATATATACAAATATAAAATAATATGGCTTGCTGCGTTAATGGTCGAGACTCAAGAAAGATGTGCGTCTGTGTAGATGTGCAGGCATGCGGAAGATAAACAGAACACCCGTTGTTGGATCGTGGCATTGTAGTAAATCTCAGGAACAAAACTTTTAGCCAATGACAATAGTAAATATAAAGGAGGATATAAAAACTCCGACAGCACTGCTTGGGTATTATAACTAAAACTGCTGCATTTTGAAAAATTTTACTTTGGACGCGGGCTTATTTGTTTGTGAGATATATACGATCATATACAGTTTTACAACATAAACGCTGCTCAGGTTGCATCATTTCTTGATGAACGATGGTGGAGAGATCATTCAGAAGAAATGTGATGCAAACAATGGATAATATATAAGATATATTTCATGGATTTAACGCTTTTGTGGACAAAAAGTACTGTTTTTTTGTTTTTCACTGGACACTCATGGACATTTTACCTAAGTGCCATGGATTGGATTCATGTCGCGATCGCTATTTCATTATAAAGGTATGAAGACCCATTTGATTTTTCATGTTATTTGCACACCTGACACAAATTACAATTACTATCTATATCGTAAAAAAGACACCGTAGATTGACAGTAAACCTTTAGAAATTTCAAATGATATAACTTGTAATCTTTATTAATATTTTAGATCTTATTAATTTTTAGTATCTTAGATTGATAGATAGCTCGTCTGCCTGCTAACATGATCACGTCGAGCTAGGCGGGCATGGTTTCAGTAACCAGGCACCTCAGTTCCAACCACGTCCCGCCTCTTTGCCCATTTTCAGTTATCCGGGAGTGACGCGCGGTGATGCACTGCTAAGATGGCAGCGGCCTCATTTTCGCTTCAAAAATGCTCTTCAGAAACTACATCCATATTTTTGGACAAGCTCAACAGTTTTAGACCCTGTTTACACTTGTATTTAGCATCTTCAACTTGTGATCGGATTGATGAAAATGCATCTTAATGCCAGGTTTTCACAACAAAACTGCTACTCAAAACTAGCCCAGTTGCTGGTAAAAATTGCATTCTGGGGATAAAATCCATGTTTTTGGGGTCACTACAACCCGTGGCAACAGTGTTAAAGTAACCACAGAAAACCACAGACTTGGCAACACTGCTTAATACTAAAGGGCCAGAGCGACACTGAATGAAGCATCATGTTTGTGAATGAAATGAATGAACTGGGAGGTGATAAAATAGAGGAAAAACTATATATTAATATAACATGCAGATATAACAAGGGTCAATGAGCGAATCAGTGAACGAATCTGTTTGAATATTTTTAGTAAATTGATTGAAATCACTGAGATGAATTAAAATATCCAACACTACTCCATCAGTAGGGAAATTTTAATTAAGATGTCATGTTTTGTTACCGTAAAATGTCTAGGTAGAAAGCACATTTAGTTTTGAAACAGAGCTACTTTCAGGTCCCAGTACAGACAGAAATAGATACACCATCAGTTACATCCCTTGCGCCCCTTGTTGTCACTTAGTTGTTCTCAGTTTAAGTATACAACACCCACAAAACAAAGCCAGGCAGCAAGCAGATCAGCACGATGATGCTTACATTGATTTGTCTGTAGAAGGGCTTTAAGTAATGGCTATAAACAATAGAGCTGGGGGCTTTTAATCACAACTGTAAAGGCGTTGAGTGTAAGTGCTGTTTGTTTCTAATAGGCCTTTCACGCCTGTCACAGGAGCGAGGAGGAGAAGCTACAAACACTTCTCGCTCTTTTTATCCCTCTATAATGGTTGAACAACCATTACATTTACAGAGTGTCAGTCTGTCAGTCAGCGCCTAAGAAACCATGAGACTGTAAAATTGCAATGTGTCATTTTCGAGGAGACAGGAGAGAGAGAGCACAGTCGATTGCTGTCATTTGTAATTCTGACCATACACACACACACACACACACACACACACACACTTCAGACACACCTTCACAGATTCACAGACACATCCCAGCTGTCAAAATCTGTCTGTGTGCTTTCCTCCAACATCAGCAGAACAGAGTCGACAAACAGTGTCTGGAGAAGCTCTGAAAACCCTCTCGATTTCTCTCAGTCATGCTCCAGCAGGTCTACTGACTGCAACTCTTTTCTTCTCCATTTAGAACGCCAAGTTATAACTACGCCCCTAATCCAGACAAACACTGGATTATGCGTTACACCGGCCCCATGAAGCCCATTCATATGGAGTTCACCAACATGCTGCAGCGCAAGAGACTGCAAACGCTGCTGTCCGTGGATGATAGTGTGGAGAAGGTACATGATATAGATTATATTATAATATAATATATTATTTAGGAACTACCCTTAGCACTAAAATAAATGATCATTTGTAGAATGGGAAAGAAAAAAATATATATACATTTTTTTTATTTATTTACTGCATGAAATATTTTCCCAATTGAGGACATCTCCAGATTTCCACAGAAGGAGGTTTTGTCAGTTTTCAGTCCTGCACAAACTTTATTTCTTAGTACATTGTACATTTATGGTGTCAGATTGCATTACTATGGTAGTTCTATATATCATGGTACTGAATAATTCTAATATTCTAAAATAATTCTAATCTTGTTTCCATTGTACACTGTTACTTCAAAAATGGTCAAAACAAACATTTTAGTGTTATTTTAGTATTCTTTATATACTATTATGCTATTTATTAATGTTTTGAATTAGCTTTTATTTTTTATATTTTCAGTTTATTTAATTTTACTTTAAGTTTTAGTATTTTTATTTTAGTATTAGTATTGTTTTTTAGTATTTTTAATATATTTTTTTAAGGTAGCTTTAATTTTTAATTTTTATTTTAGTTTTTGTAACTTTAGTACTTTAGTAACTCATTTTATTTCAGTTAGTTGCCAAGGCAACATTTCAATTTTTTTTCATCTAATATTTTGTATTTTATTTTATTTTATTATAATTCATTTAGCAATTTATTTTAAATTGTTCTACTTTTAGTTAACAATAAGAGCACAGATTAAAATGGTGCATTTCGCAAAACAAAACCATATTTAAAAAAGGTTTATTAAATTTACAGTTTTTTCATTTTAAATTTAGAGTCATGTGCATAATATTACATTCAACTTTTGTAGGAATTTTTCTGCATTTCTCCAATGTTTTAGTATGACCGCAGCCACAAAATAATCTATAATTTTTTCTACCATTGTCATGTTTCTTCTGTTTGAATATAGATATATAACATGTTGGTGGACACTGGGGAGCTGGACAACACGTATGTGATCTACACGGCTGACCACGGATACCACATCGGTCAGTTCGGACTGGTCAAGGGGAAATCCATGCCCTACGAGTTTGACATCAGAGTTCCCTTTTACATCCGCGGCCCAAATGTAGAAGCAGGAGGCATGTGAGTGCTTGAGTTTGTGTATCTGATGATGCCATCCAAGAAAGCAGAACCTGATTCCACTAAGTGTAACATGTTCCTGGAACAACATTCCAATCAACTAATCAGATTTGAGGGACAAGTTTACAACTTATGTCAAGTTTAGGCTTACAACCAGGGTTAGGTGCCTAACTCGACAGTACGAGTGTGTAAATAAATAAGAAACAATAACGGATTGTCTTTAAAAACCCTCTTTTGTGAGGAACTACTTCCTTCCGCCAAGGATTCAAATCTCAAGTTGACAGTTTAACAGTTGAGCCCAAGCCTCCTTTACTCATTCTAAAACATCACTTTATAACTAGCAATGAAGGAATGTTGAATCGCTTCATTGAAACTCATTGTAATATGTAGAGTATTATGAGAGAGAGATCGCCTGAGCGAGTGTATTACCTGCATCTAGCTGATATCTTCAGGTCAGTCATAATCACAAAATCAGTTTGAATGTCTGCTGAGGAAAGCGATATCTTTGTCCTTTTAACATTTAAGACATTCCCATGACAGCGCTAGTCAATGCATTTGTCAGTTGCGTCTCGTAAGATGTTGTTTAAAGTAAAAACAATGTCCTTGTTTCCTTGTTTCAGTCCATTTCAATATAAAAGTATTTGCGACTGACTGACTCACTCATAAAGACATAAAAACTTTCACTGAAGTCGAAATCACTACCACTCTTTCTCAATACCAAAAATACGGTATTTTATTTATATAAAATATTATTTATTGAACAATAATATTTAATTCAACAACAATAGCCATTATAACAGTATAAGAAGTAAAATAGGAAATAAACATGCAAACAGTTTGCAAATGGACAAAGGCAGCTCCCTAGTTAGTGCAGGATTTAATTTCAATGTAAATATAAAGTTATGAAACTTAATATAGCCCTTAATCCAAATCCATTAGCTCTGGAACAAGTAATAGATTAATAAAAACCAAAGATTGCCCGTTGGATATACCCAAAATGAATTATACCTCTTGTTTAAACATTATCTACATAAGAGCCAGCGGCAAATTCCTGAAGGATTGGCCGAGATGAAGCTGTTCTCTGTGGGTACATGAACGCTGAACGGCCACTGACGGCCTGGAGCTCACATCTCCGAAAGCATTTAAACAAATATGAGGTCTGAACAACTACATTCTCACCTAAAAATCTCTTAAAACTACATTACGTTACAAAATAACAGCAGTATCTATAAAAATATGGTGGGTTTGCTCATCGGCCATGACACTCACTGTGAGAATGCTGAAAGCGAAGTGATTCAAACGGTGAAACCGTTCCCGTGGCGATTCTGGTAGAATATCACATGGCTGGAAAGACCTCTCAGCCAATCAGATTGAAGAACCCGAACAAACTGTTTTATATATATATATATATTTGACAACGTAACATTTTTCTAGTCTCCTGACTGATTTGCTGAAAGGTTTGCAAAAGACTTTTGCTTGGTCTTAATGCTATTTACACAGTTGGCTTACTTTCATTGCACTATGCACTAACCTATGCAAATATTATATAAATAGGTAGCATATAATTTAATATATTATTTATGTCCATAGCAATTGCTCTTTGTTTAATGTTTTTTGTACAGAGGCTAATGTTACTCTTTAATGAGGTCTGAACTCTGGGTTTCTTGATTTATGGGCTTTTAATGACTTTCCAAAGTCCTGCCACATAAAGAGAGGGGGGAATGAGATCAGCACATGTTGCAGGCCATATTTGAACCTGCATCCCCAAGGAAGCACCAGACCAGACCTCTTTTTAAATGTAGAAAACTCACTCTCTCTTTCTTTCGCCAATGTTTAATATCATTAGTCAGTAGTCTTGTTTACCACTGCTGTGTGATCTGGCTTCTCTCTTTCTCAGAAAAGCTGATTAACAGCAGTAAAGTCCACTCATGTGAAGACCACAAGACTTTTTACTGTGAAAGAAAGGCAGAAGAGAGGATAAAGTATTTGGCAAGAGACTCCGGGTGAGAGAGGCACAGCTGGGCTTAGTTCAACATCAGATGAGCCTTTAGGCAATAAAATCAGAGAGAGATGAGGCCTAATTTACTTTTTTGAAAACTTTAAGCGGATATGATTGGATTAATCGCCACCGAGTTTCATTCCAATGACTTCACAGAATTTGAAATGGTCAAATGAAACCGACATTCATCAGTTTGAATTATTTTTTAATCAAAATGAAAAGCCTCAGTAGGCATAAAGCATAGTGAGGGTGTTTGGGTTTGATGTGTTCTCCGGTGTCAGAAGGTAAATGTTTAATATATCAGGCAAAGAGGTCTATAAAAGAAAGCTATCTGTTAGCTCACAGTGGTTCTCAACCAGGGAAGATGGTTTAAATTATTGAAAATAAGACAAAACAAGCTTTAAAATGAACTAAAACAGCTCAAAATCAAGATGTAAGATTGTGATATTTCTTATTTGAATTAGTTCCCTCAACTGTCATTTTTATTTAAGAACTGAAGAATTGAACTTACAGGATTCCCACAATCCAAACCTAGATATATGAGGGATTTTAAAAGTGTGATTTATAGACCTGGAAAAGTGCATAATGCATACTGTTTCGCATACTACTATTAACAAAAATAGTAAACAGAATGCAGCGTATACTGTATTCAATAGAGTGTTCAGTAGTAGTACAGCTCCATTTTGAACAAGTCCTGGATCTCTTACTTACTGGATTCTCTTACTGTCTTTATCTTGTTATCAGTCAGTGTTCATGTGCTGCTCATCTAGTTTCTGACCATCATGTCAAATGGCGACCCCCTCTTCTGTTTCCATAGCAACCCGCACATCGTGTTGAACATAGACTTGGCCCCCACCATCCTGGATATTGCAGGGATTGATGTTCCACCAGACATGGACGGCAAGTCCATTCTCAAGCTCCTGGACACAGACCGTATAATGAACAGGTGAGATTGTATTATGGAAGTATTGTATGAGTTTATTGGTCAGCATTATTGTTTCCCGCCTGTGTGTCTTTGGTTACATCAGCAGAAAAGAAAAGTCAGTTCAGTTGGTACATTTATACGAATAAGCAAAAATGACTTTAGTTAAACATCACTTTTTTTTTTTCTTTTTTTTTTTTTTTTTCCCTTTTTTTCTTTATTGCAGTCCAGAATGCCAGCACAGCTGAAAGGTTTGTTTGAGCTGCTCTACAGGCGTGAATTTACATTTCCTTTTGCATTTGCACTTTTGGTGTGAACGGACCTGAATTGTGCACAGTAAGGCCAGAAATATTTATTAGGTTTGGTATATTAAAGGAATAGTTCACTCAAAAATTAAAAGTACCCCATGATTTACTCACCCTCAAGCCATCCTAGGTGTATATGACTTTCTTCTTTCATATTTAAATATAAAGCTTCCAAGCTTTATAATGGTAGTGAATGGCACTCACGATTTTAAAGCCCAAAAAAGTGCATCCATCCATCATAAAAGCATCCACAAAAGCATCCATACATCTCCAGGGGGTTAATAAAGGCCTTCTAGAGCAAAGCGATTAATGATCCATATTTAAAACTTTATAAATTATAATAACTTCAGTTATGGCGGAAACGTAACCCCTGAAGCGACAAATGACGTATTGACGAACCCGGAAGTGCTGAAGATAGAGTAAAACAAAACACCGGTCACAAATTAGAAGTCTAAAACGAAAACTTTTAAAAAGAAATGTCAGAGGATTTTGATATTAGAGAAGAGGAGATTGTGTTTGTTGCAAATCCCTATTTGTTTGAACCACGATAAATGTCTAAGCTTACAATACTCCTAAATCCTGCTTTATAGATTACGCTTCTGCTGTAACTCGATGCGTATGGCCATGTGACGGAAGCTAGTTATTATAGTTTATAAAATTTTTAATATGGATATTTGTCTTACAAAAACCCATCCCTTCTCTTCAGAAGGCCTTTATTAACCCCCTGGAGCTGTATGGATTACTTTTATGATGGATGGATGCACTTTTTTGGACTTCAAAATCGTGAGCACCATTCACTACCATTATAAAGCTTGGAAGAGCCAGAATATTTTTAAATATATCTCCGATTGTGTTCATCTGAAAGAAGATAGTCGTATACACCTAGGATGGCTTGAGGGTGAGTAAATCATGGGATCATTTTAAGGGACAAATTGTAATAATGTCTTTCTTTTCTCCATCATTTGATGATCATATAATGAATAATTGCTTAATTATTATTATAATTGCTTAATAATTGCATGGATCAATAAAAAGTTAACATAAACACATCTTTTACTAGGAATGGAAATCTTTAGGCAGCTCACAATTCGATGTGATTCCACATTTTGAAGTCCAAAATGGTTCTTGACTTGGTTCCTGTTAATAGTTGAACTACTTGAAATATTTAATTTTTACATTTTTTTTTATTTATTTTTTTTTTATAATTGAATTACTTATTTAATTATAAGTACTTTTTTAAAGCAATTACAATTTAATAATAAATAAAACAATGATATGTTTAATAATTTGCAACTAACTAAACTATAGCTTCAAAATATCCAAGCAAAAGTCCATAATAATGAAAAGCAAAGTTTTCAGAATCATTGAAGAGAGAATCACGATACATTAGAGAATCGTTTTTTTTTTTTTTTTTTCCTCTCACCCCTTCTCCCAATCTTTTATAGGAAATTCACTTTACATGCTTTCCGCAAAGTGGAAAAATCACAACATCACAACAGTATGTCACGTACTATAATCTATAATGAACCTACTTTACAAATAAAGTAGGTGTGTTTGTGATGAAATAATGACAATAATTGAATTTACCTTGAATACCCACAGCACAGTGCTGTTTCAGCACATTTGGCACCTGGATGAATTGGATTGTGGGTGGTTTGTGAATAAAAGGTTACCACGTGCAAAAATTCGCCCCTCAATGTTATCTTTTTTAGTAGCCTACAGAATCAACAGCACTACTTTGCTATATTACTTGATCAAATTGTAATGCTGAGTTTCCTGAGGATAATGATACATTGCATTTGGCCTAATCCTGAGGCTATCAGAGCTGCAGGAACAACACCTCGCCTCACTTCATTGTCATTGAGTGGCAGCAGATGGCAGTCTGCCAGGCATCCTACTGGCACAGAACCCCTCATCACCATGACACCTGCTGAAATCTCATCTCTGCACTCTTCCGCTAGCCTGCGTACCTCTTTTATTTCAGACGAGAGGAAGAGATGCATATCTCAGCAGGGAGTGAGGGGGGGGGGGGGGGGGGGGGGGGATAAGAAATCCGGAGGGAAGAGGAAAAATGACTGGCAGGGAAATGGAGGGCTACACCTGCCTTGTGCTCTCAATCACCTCCGACACTAATTAAACAAGTAGATCTTTACCTTTTGTCTGCTTCCACATGTTCTAGCTGGTTTCTAAGACATCTCTAAGCAGTTGTTAGGGTCTCTGGGTGCTTACTTAGTCAAAAGAACCCAATCCCAAGATATTCTGGTCCTAAATATGTCCAAAAATAGGGCTGTGCAATATAATGGTTGTAAACTACACATTCTGCTTTTACAGTCAGATCATTAGTATTGTGCTACAGTGCACTAGGGCTGTGACAATACATCAATGCATCGTGAATCGAGAAATGATTCTGGATCGATTGTGATATTTTATGCAGATGGCACTGCATGCTTTAGAAACACCCGTACTCTGTTTCCTTCCAATTTCTTACACACACCACTTGAACCTTTTATAAATTAATAATTCATAAAGTTGCAAAGGTTGAAGCGAATTACAAGGGTGATTGCAGTGGGCTGTTTACATTAATCTCACGTCATAAAAGCATTCTGAGGTGCAAATACATTGTCAGACTCAGCCGAACGCACGAGCGCTCTTCTTCGTGAGCTTTTGAGCATGTGGTTAAAAAATAGCCTAGAGCGCCATCTGCTGTTGAAAACTAAGCTCAGAATCGATTTGCGATGCATTTGGAAAACATCAAAATCCATCCACGAATCACGATGCATCGATATATTGTCTCAGTCTTACAGTGCACATTCTATCAGTTGCGGTTCAATGGCTGTTTTAATTATTCTTGTTTCTGATTGTCATTTCTATCGTGGTTATGCCATTGAGGTTCTTCATCATCACAACAGTTTTAAAGTCTTGCCAGTTTAAACTTTCAAACTATTTTACTCAAATGCTGTTCTGTTTTTCAGCTCAGGGAATGTTCTTGGCAAGATTCTCTTAAAAAAATATTCTAGTAGTGTTAAAAGAACATTTGTTCAGAGTTATCTGATCTTTAATAATGATGTTCTTAAACATTAGTACAAAAACATTTTCTATATGTTGTTCATGGAACCTTTTTTTAAAAAAAAAAAATTTTTAGTTGGACGTTCGTCTAATGTTTAAATGTTACTACTTGTTTCAGAATGTTTAGAGAACATTCAAAAGTAACGTTCTGATAATGTTAGCGAAATGGAATGTTCCCTTAATGTTTGTGTAACCAAGAAAAAAATGGGGTTTTTAAAACATTTTAAAAACATTTTTAACATTTTCTTAACTTAATGGGAACAGTAAGTATCTTTCACATCATATTGCGCTTAAACTGTCAGATACAAACAAGTTTATGTCAAAAACACACAAGTAAATGAATGCAAAGTGAATGTAAACAGCTGGGGGAAAATTGGATGTGTGTCAGTATATTGGATCCATGCTTTAGCTCTTAAAGTGACAGCAGCCTAATATACCTGCAGCATCACAAGAAAAAGAGAAAATCACTCACTGCTCTTGGCTGAAGAACTTTTGTAGCTTTATTAAGACTCAATGTAATATTTAATCCATACAGTAAATACTATACAATTTTTCCATTTTGATTATTCAGTTTCTTACTTGAATAGCTAAATAGACCTTTAGTATTTAAAAAATTCAAAGAAGGGGCGGGTGGGTATGTGTTTCAATTAATTGAAACTTTCATTAAAGGGATAGTTTACCCAAAAATGAAAATTCTGTAATCATTTACAAAGGAAGATATTTGGAAAAATGTTTGTAACCAAGCAGATCTCGCCCCCCATTTCCTACCATACTAGGAAAAAATAATACTATGGTAGTCAATTTGCTTGGTTACAATCTTTCTTTTAAATATCTTCCTTTGTGTACAGCAGAAAAAATAAATTTTTTACAGGTTAGGAACAACTTGATGACAGAATTTTCATTTTTGGGTGAACTATCCCTTTAAAAACAGTAGTTTTCAAACCCATATGAAACCAACATGAATGCAAAGACTACATTTCTAAGAACTTGACACGTGTTAAAATATTTTTTTTAATTTTATTTTTTTATTGTGGACACTAATACATCATTGACCCTTTTTTAATCACCATCATTTAAAGTATCATCTGTATTGCAAATGGCGTGGGACAAAGTATGCATAACTTTAGGTTTGGGGGTTGTGTAACCAAAAAGTACCACTAACAAGATGAGTCTGAATAGGAGAAAAGACCAGCCAGAACTCTCTTAAATCTGGCAGAAACTCCTGCGGAGATCAGAGAGGGTTCGTGAGAGCACAGATCGATAGCTCATATCTGCAGAGAAGGTCAGGAGGTGCACAGAGCACTTCTGTTTCCTCACCTCCATACTTCCTTCTGTTTTTCATCAGGGACAGTACAGGGGAGAAAAACACTTTAAATTGCAAGCTGGATTTCTGTTTAAGCTGTTTGTCATTTTTTTCTGCTTTACTGTTTTTTTTTATTCTTTTTTTTATTCTTTTTCAATCTCGGGCTCAATTTGTTGAGTTTAGTCATCATTTGAAAACACTGAAAGACGGCCAATTTCTGGCCAATTTGCTGTTCCAGGTGATCAGTAACAAAGCCAGTAAATCAATATCCACCTGTCTCTCCAAATTGCAGGTTCCAGCTCAACAAGAAAGGAAAAGTGTGGAGGGACTCGTTCCTGGTGGAGAGGGGGTGAGTCAGCACAAATGAAATGTGAAAACAGCCTGAGAGCTTTGGGTTCTTGGTGTGAAAGGTCAACGTATGTTTATTCAGATAGCATGAGGTTTTTCTTTTCTTCTCTGGTGACAGGAAACTGTTACATAAAGTACTGAATGATGGGAAGGATATGGCCCAGGAGGAAAACTACCTGCCCAAATACCAGCGTGTCAAAGACTTGTGCCAGCGCGCAGAGTACCAGACACCATGTGAACAGATCGGTCAGGTACAACAACACACATAGGAGAATCTTTGTCTTTCCTTTTAATTTCTTTCTCTCAGTCTCACACAATTTATTGAAGCAACGAGAATACTTTTTGTGCGCAAAAACAAAACAAAAATAACAACTTCATTCAACAATTTCGTCTCTACCCTGTCAGTCTCCTACGCAGATGACGCAGTGCGGAGCTTCCGTGTTTACGTCCGAACGCTATATATATATTTTTTTTTTTTGTGCTAATAAAAATAGACCTAAATGAACAACAGCCTTTAAAATAACATATATAATAACTATGAGCCAATAATAATTACTTCAGAGAAAATATCAAAAGCAAGGAATTTTATGGTTTTATTGCACTAAACCCAAATAAGTTGAGGTAACTCAAAAAAAAAAAAAAAAATGAGGTAATCAGTTACAGTTATGATGTTCCCAATTTTAAGTAAGCGGAACTATCAAGTTTTGAGTTTGTAGTACTCATGCATGTTAATTGCTCCTTACTTGAAGTACTGAGTTAGCTAACTCATACATTTTGATAGAAATTAACATAAAATATTTAGTTAATTAACTTTTTTATTTTGAGTTCTTGCTAATCAAATTAGTTATTTACTTTACTGTAAACCCTAATAACTTGTCAGAACTCAAAAAAGTGAAATGAGAATTTAAGTTAAGAAACTCAAAGTTTAAGTAAGATTTTTATTTTGTACCCATACATTTTTATTGTTCTTAAACTTTAAATATTTGAGTACATTAATTTATACATTTAACTTAAAATTATCAGGTTATCTTAACGTAAATATTTTGCTAGCTATAACAAACTAATTCAGAAAATGCCAACTTGCTAATTTGATAACATGTTAACAATAGCATGGTATAGCTTTTACTGAATGAGTACAGCAACTTAAAACATGCAACTTACCTGCTCTTAAACCAGGCAAGATGCGCTACTTGTCACCATGATGGTAACTCTCCAAAAACCCACATTAATAGAACCTCTTCTAAATTAGCACAACAACATTAATCACTACTAAATCTCCTATTTAACATTAATCTTGCACACACACACACACAAAAAAACATTATATAACACTTAATTTTAGCATTTACTCTCCCTTTCGAGTGCCATGGGTAAAGCATGCAGGGAAATAGAAATCCCAGTCCAGTTTTAGTTAAACTTAAGTTAGTCTAAATTAAAAGAAATGAGTTCATACAACTCACAATGAAACCATTCAGGTTACTTGAAATATGTCAATGCTGTGAACTTGAAAGAAAAAAAAAAAAGTTATAAATACTCATAACAGTTAATTTAACTGAAATAATTTGTTTAAATTAAGTTTGTACTACTCAAACAAATTAAGTATTTTGATGTATATTTATATACTTTTTCATGTATATTTATGTTTATGTTAATATTAACATAGAACTAAAGTTTTTTTTGTTGTTGTTGATTGTTTGTCTTTTGAGCAACAGAGATGGTCCCCCCCTCCCAGGAGTTGGTGTCTTACGCAAGCTGCGTCCTCTCTGTATAGGGAGAGGTGGTACTCCTTGCAAATGAGCCAAAACTCTATCGCTGACCTCAATATGTCACATAGACTCTTTAAAAAACTAAAATCTCATGTTCAATCGTTTGTGCATAACCTAATAAATATTCATGAGCTATGGTGAAGACCAGTTAATATCATCATAACCAGCACGTATGTGAATCACACATCTATCTATCTATCACTGCTCACAAGTATGAGTAGGTGTGTGTGCGAGATCTGTCTTCTGAAACAGAAATAAGAACAGAGAGATGTCTGAGCTGTCGGATCAGACACCTGAAATTTCATGCTCTCACTTTCACTCTAACAAGACTGGCCCACTGTAGTCCTCTAGGGACCTGCAGCCCATTCCTGCATTATCTATCATTTCCTTCCATTCCTCTTTTCTCCATCTCTTTCTTTTTTTTTTTTTTTTTTTATGTCAGGCATTATTCCTCCATCTTTTTTTCTTCTTTGATCAAGCAGTTTGTACTTTCAAAGTACTGTTTTTGCAAAGCACGGGGAAAAAAAACAATTTCAAAATTAGAAAAAGGGGGAATTGCGCCTGCCAACAATGTTGTTTATGTGCACATGCTGTCTGCATTGTTTTAGCTCCTGATTTACTTACTTAATTATGTAAATCAGGTAAAGGTGCAAATTCCCAGCACAGATACAGTAGCACCTTGTACAGTATGCTGGATTAGCCTGGTTTAAACCCACACTCTTTCATTTACCAGTCTTTAAAGTCGGCATGAAACAGAAGTTGCAAGAGTCTTTTCTTCCCTTATTGTTACGTATAGGGCCAGATTTACTAAACAGGGCAAATTAGCATGAGAGCGAACTTTTAAAAAAGTGCCTATGGGAGTGGAAAGTTCTGCGCATGATCTACTGACGACGCATAAATTAAAGAACACAAACGCAGCCGGATCATTTCCATAATGACCAACACAATCTATCAAGAGCAGCGTAAATTAGCGTCTGGTTTAAGACATGCTTTTTTGGGCATTAAATAATGGCTCAAATACCAGTAAATTGACTAGCGCAAACCTTAGTAAATCACCTTACATGATTCATTTAAATACTCTCCTCCCATAAATTTTGCGTCTGAAAGGGAAACTCCTACAAATGCATATGCAATAAGGTCAGCTGCAAAAATAACTGTCCACGCCTTTTCAGCGCTAATCTTGGAAAGCGTGTCTTTAGTAAATCCTGGAAGTAGTTTTTTAATGCCAAAAGAGGGTTTGTGCTGGCGCAAGCTGTTAGTAAATCTGGCCCATATTCAACTGAAACGACAACATGAAAAAATAATAAAATGTCTTGTTTTTATCCACTATATTAGTACAAGCCAGTTTACCGATGAGTTTAAAACGTTTATTGTACTTCACACAAAAAATAAAGCGTCTGTTTTCACTCTAGAAAATCACTGTAAGAGCTTAAAACACAGTGCAAGTGTGCATTAAAATATTATCCATAAACTCTCTCTCTCTCCATTGCATTATCATCAACATACACAGCGAAGTACACAGAAACACTCATTACAACTAACAATAAACAAATATATAAAGACCTTATGCCTTTTCGGGTGGTGCTTAATACACTGGTAAACTTTATATCCGAAAAACAACTCAGATGAACTGTAATAAAGTGCTCTCACCTTCATTACTGCCGTATCCAGTATCGCTCTGGAGATTGTAAACTGGATCACGAACAGTTACTGATCTATCCTTGAGTAACAAAAAAAACCTATATTGTCCCTTTGTATTGACATTCGTTCACAAAGCAGTTTGTTGTGAAATGATTCGCGCAGACATAAACAAATTTCGGTAGAGTTGATGGAGCATTTTCTTCGAAAACAGAATGAATCCCCCTCATCTTCAGCGGCTCAGATTTAGGGAGTAAATGGCTAGAGCTATGTGGATTAATACATCCAGCTACTGAACACCTAAAACGCTTGGGAGACGTTCTCGTCAGTGCAGCAATGGTGGACTGTGTACAACTCACTGTGAACTCGCTCAGGGCGGTTCTATGTTAAAACGGCAGTGTCTGTCAACATTCGTGGGCGGGGCCTGTGGCTAATGTGACGTCACATTGCAAGGGATCTGGAAACGGCTTGTTCAGAGACACTGCTTATGATTTATGGGGATTAAAAAAAAAAGGAGAGGTTGGATTGTTATCATTATAGGGTGGTTGTGTTCACACACTGCCAACACACATTTATGTCCAAACACCATGCAAAAGTGAATTTTGCATAATAGGTCCCCTTTAAAAAATAATAATAATGATGTGCACAGATAAATTATTTATAATAAATTCTGCAATATTCCAAAAGTCACTTTTGGTTTCATGGTGACTTTAAAGGGTTAGCTCACCCAAAAATGAAATTTCTGTCATTAATTACTCACCCTCATGTTGTTCCACACCCGTAAGACCTTCGTTCATCTTCAGAACACAAATTAAGATATGTTTGATGAAATCCGAGAGGTTATTTTTTTCATAGAAAGCAATGAAATTACCACATTCAAGACCCAGAAAGGTACTAAAGACATCGTTAAAATAGTCCATGTGACTACAGTGGTTCAACCTATATGTTATGAAGCAACGAAAATACTTTTTTTGTGCAAAAACCCTGTAATTAAGTAATTAATGACAGGATTTTCATTTTTGGGTGAACTAACCCTGAACTAACAGGGCTACTACTATGAACTGCAACTAAAAAGATGCTTTTCTCTCTCATCTCTCTGATAGTGTGCAGTATAACTTGTGTTCCTTATTAACAAAGCTTTTAATGAGATGGATTTGTGATAATTACAGCTGAGTAAGAATGCCGACACTAGGCAGGGGG
Organism: Elopichthys bambusa; assembly: GCA_037101425.1. Classification (NCBI taxonomy): domain Eukaryota; kingdom Metazoa; phylum Chordata; class Actinopteri; order Cypriniformes; family Xenocyprididae; genus Elopichthys; species Elopichthys bambusa. Next base: position 26,465,004 of record CM074451.1, on the reverse strand, counting down.
TTAATTTTCACCTTTTACTTCCGGTGTATAAACACACACATCCACGCACACATACTCGTCATGGTGAAAAGTTAATGGGTGTTAAAAAAGTTAACAAATCATCTTCGTGAGCAGACACTGTTAAATACAGTTCAGTCATAGAGGAATGAGCTACGAATATTTTATAAGAACAAGTAAGATTAAGATAATTTCCCTTGAGTCATGTCAAGAGAGCTGGCGTGTTATGTGTATAAAGTATGGTATGGTAATAGATGGCAATACTTTTATGTACACCGCTTTTTACTTTCTAAAAAAACAAAACATGGTATCAAGCCATTTCAATACTATGGCACTTTCTGTTACTGCTCTATTAGTGTATGCATCATTCAGAGTAAAAAATGCATTGAGATGTCCCTCTTTCTCTGTCTCTCTGCAGAAGTGGCAGTGTGTTGAAGACGCCACAGGGAAGCTGAGGTTGTCTAAATGCAAAGGCATGGCCGGTCTGTCTGCAGTGCGGAAGCCATCTGTATCCAGCATCAAATCACAGATTTATCTTCAGAGCATGAGCGCTGATGTCAGCGTGAACTCTGAGCCTCAAGCCTGCAACTGTGAACCCAAAAGCTACAGCACATTCTCCAAGAATAAACTGTTCTCCAAAAAGAGTGAGTACGACTAGATATACTGCACTGCTACAAACACACAGCAACAAGTCCTCTGGAAAAAAAAATCATTCAGGATACATTCACTCAATTATTCTGTGTGCCTCTGCTGCCCTCTTCTGGAGGTAAAACATAAAAGAAAAATGCTTTTCTGCTATATTGTGTTATATGTGATATTTATTATAAAATTGCTCTATTAATTGTTATTAATATAATAATTATTAGGACTACTTTGTTCACTAAATTTAAGGAAATTTGCTCTAAACTTGCAACAAATACTAGTGTAGTGACAGACCCATCTGTCAATCATCGCTTCATAGTTGTTCTATATTTGTCTAATTTATCAGAAAGATTTATTTTGAATAGTAAACTTTGTCACTGTTAAAATTATTATTATTATTAATAGTTGTAGTTTAATTATATTTAATCATATATTATATTTCTATATATAATTATTATATAACAATTATTACTAGAATAATGATGTAATTATATATATATATATATATATATATATATATATATATATATATATATATATATATATTCTGTTTTACCGAATTACACTTTTGGTTATACCGAATGATTATATTTTCTAACAATGCTAACAGGTTAGCTTGCTATCTAGCTAGCAAAAGGACAATCAAAACATTTTATATTTAGTACAAGTTTTTAAAATATTACAACATTTTCCATGTTTTATAGTGGTTGTACCAAATGACCTGACGTTTCGGGACATGCGTATGAGCAAATGAAACACGAATTTTTCAAATAGTTAAGAGAGAGTTAGTTACTTTGCTTCATGACTGTATGGTCCCTTTCAGGCGTCTGAATGATATCACATCCTGTCACATGATAATGACCGCATGACTTGATCTAAAATGGTCCCTTTATATTGGTTACTCCGGATGATATCAGTGAAATTCATTTTTCCGGACATTCTTTCTCATAACAAAGAAACGACTTCTACAAATAATTGTAATACCATTTTGCACTATGTTGACATATGATGTTATAAAATCATGCCAGAATAAAAAATATATACATTTTAAGATATTTTAATCACACATGAAATGGCCATATTGGCCTTTGGACGGTTAAACCGAATGACCTTTTGACACTTCAAAATTTTTAAAATACCTTTATATGTAGCAAAATATAATTAAAACCTTTTGGATTCAATAAAAGAGATTTAGTTGTACTACCTTACATACTTTGGATGTTATATCTTTTTTTAATGATTAATATTAAGGCCTTTGGACAAAAAAAAAAAAGACTCTTTCGCGTCATTGACCCATATATATATATATAGGCAGAGTTTCACATTTTCGCTTGGGGGAGCACCTACCGGCAGACGTGCGGGGGGAATAAATAAAAGTAAAAATTGTCAAATAAGTTCTACTGCAGTTGTGTAGTAGGCCTAATCAATTTAAACTATTTGCAAATACGGTTTTGTTTTAAAATATGCACAAGTTCACTCTTACTGATATGTGATATGTCGCAAACGCAAAACGTTTCTTGTCTTGTCACATTCAGTTATTAGTTACATGAATCAAATGTAAATGACATCATATTTTACATTCAAAACAGTGACATTTTTGTAAAAAGTTGAGTTGCTTGCATCCCTGGATGCATTCCTCTCATAAAACAGTTAAATATTAATGTTTAGCTGCTACTTTCCACGTACTCTTTCAGAGATAAGACCCTGTGGATAAAACGAAAGCGTTGCGCTGGAAAACTCGTCTTCTGTAAGACCCGCCTTCTTTGATTTGATTGGTCATCTCACTCATTTTGACATTGACGAGCGCTGTTACTCTATTGAGACAGAGCAACCTAAAAACTTTTAAAACGTTTTGTCCTCCAAATAACAAACAGAGCTGCGCGTAACAAAGTGCAGCAGAGCAGCATCAAGAATATCAAGTATTTAGGGACACTTTGGCCATTTTGGGAAAACTTTGGGGGGTCCCTCTAAATGTCTATGGTGGCTATATATCTAACATATACTCTACATTTCATAAAAGATATGCACCATATCTTCTACATTTAAAATTTATAATAAACGACTACTAAACACAGAGTGTAAAAAAACATCTTAGGCCTAACTTACCTAATGCAGAGGAAGCCGCCTCTTTTCCTCTTTTTCGAGGCTAGAGCCCGTTCTAATTTAGTTGTGGGTTTATTTAAAAAAAAAACGATGAATAAATATCCATTTAGTTTAGTTAGCTTGCTATTTAGCACAAGCATAAACTATAGCGGGAACAGAACGAGAAGTGAGTCATCTCGCGTACCACCGCGTACTTGGGAGAGAATGGGTTTCTTGGTTTTTTAGTATAGTATTTAAAAATGATTTAGCCTAATTTACTCATTCTACTCACTAAAATAATAGGATAAGACAAATAAAATGAGAAAATGTGAACTATATATCCTGGACAAGTGATAATGTGAAGCCCTGCATTTGATTGACAGAACTCAAATCACTGAAGAGCTACTCCAGGAATCGCTTTGCCCGTGCTGTTTCCATGGAGATGGGAGGAGACCTTTACGCTGTGGACCTGGATCATGAATACAGACCCGCAGGCCCCAGGAACCTCAGCCTCAGACAGAACACAGCGGACGAGGAGGAGTTCAGCGGTATGGGACCCACTGCAGTCAGCCAGACCAGCAACAGCCTGACTGTGCCCTCGTCTATTAAAGTCACTCACAGGTGAGGAGCGTGTGTGTGCTTCAAGAGAGTCACATGACAGAGGGAGTGTAGCGTAGTGAAGAATGCATGTGTATATGTTTCAGATGTTCCATTCTGGCCAATGACACAGTGAAATGTGACACTGGTCTGTACAAATCGCTGCAAGCATGGAAGGACCACAAGCTCCACATCGACCATGAAGTATGACACACGCCGCCACCCTTCTGTCATCATTTGCTCATCCTCATGTTGTTCCAAATCTGTATGACTTTCTTCTGGGAAGGGGACGTTTAGCAGAATGTTCACCTTGCTTTTTTTCCCATGCGATGAAAGTGATCGATGACCATCTGCAAGCTCAAAACATTTACATTTACATTTAAATCAATAAAAGCTTATAAAAGTCACTCATGGATCATATTTCCAGTCTTACAACAATTATATTGAATACATTATATCATTATGCTCACTGTCATCTCTTTCCCAGATCGAAACACTCCAGACCAAGATTAAAAACCTGCGTGAGGTCAGAGGTCACCTGAAAAAGGCACGACCTGAAGAGTGTGACTGCAACAAATACTAGTAAGAGTGACATCTGTCAATCATCTCTTTATTACTGTCGGACTGTGTTTGTCAAATTATTTCTGATCTACTGTTCCTTCAGAATCATTATTTTTATTTTTAATAAGTATTATTAAATTAAAATAAAGTATATACAAATTTATATAATTATTAATAATTATCTCGATATTTATTATGATTAATTTTTAATAATTAATGTATTTAATATAACATACGTTCATTATACATTTCTTGTATTAATTATATATTAAAATTCATATATAAATATATTTTTAAAAAACATATACAATAAATAAAATATAAAATGAAATAAATATGAATTACATAAACTCATTTTAATGTCTTGATATTGATAATTAATAATTCATATATAGATGATATGTAACAAAATATATGAAATATATGTTTATATGTTTCATTTTTGTTTAAAATATGTTTAATAAACTGTTATTATATTTTTCGTCTCTTTCAGTTACAAATCAAAATACAAAAGTAAACTGAGGAAATACAAAGCAGGAAGTGTCCATCCATTCAGGTGGGTTTCTGTGTCTACTGTATGTACGTGTGAGTGAGTGCATATGTGTTGATTATGGTTTTGATTATTCTCTCTGCCTCTGTAGGAAAGGACAGGAGAAGGATAAGAAGGCCTGGTTGTTACTGGAGCAAAAGCGCAGGAAGAAGCTGAGGAAGTTACTGAAGCGTCTGCGTAACAATGACACCTGCAGCATGCCTGGCCTTACCTGCTTCACACACGACAACCAGCACTGGCAGACCGCTCCGTTCTGGACATGTAAGACACACACACACACTAGCTAGGCATTTCAGAATGACCAAAACAACATTTCAGATAATGTGCAATAAGATCGGTCTATTGGCTAGTCCAGTTATGCCATCCCATCGCGTAAAGTCACATGACTTTTTTGATGCGCGTAGAGAAATTTATTCTGTAAATATGTTTCCATCTTGGTTTATGCCCTTTTTTCTTATTGGATAAAAAAATGTCCAACTGAACTGAACGCATATGTTTGTATACGCATTTTTAGAATCGATGCGCATATTGGCATTTCCATCAGGTGTTTATTTTTATTTTATTTTTATTTAATATCCCAAAATGTGCATTAAAAATAGGTGGATGGAAACACGGCTACTCTCTTTGAGTCAGAACTGGTACTATGTGACACTCTCTAATGTGTCTTTTTGTTTTCAGTGGGGCCGTTTTGTGCGTGCACTAGTGCCAATAACAACACCTACTGGTGCATGAGGACCATTAATGAGACACACAACTTCCTGTTCTGTGAATTTGCCACTGGATTTCTGGAGTACTTTGACATCAACACAGATCCATATCAGGTCAGTGGTCATATATAAAGACAAAATGAAATCACCATGGGCCGGGTTTACTATTGTACACTATTCATCAGTGCATTATACTAAATATTTTGCACTGTATATATATTTATACAACAGTTCTTTCTGGTTCTCGAATCTGATTGTCTGAGAGCCGTGTGATATTGTAGTGATAACAGTACTCCTACCTTTTAACCGTTTGTGTCACTCTACTTGAAGCAACGGTCATGGCGACTGAGCAAATCCACCTGTTTTTTTTAATACAAATACTACACTTGTTGTACCACGAACTGCAGTTTTAAGAGTTTCTTTAGGTGATAATGTAGTTGTTTAGACCTGAAATATGTGACTCATATTTAATCATAGCGCCTATTTTACAATTTGTTTAAACGTTCTCAGAGATGCGCGCTCCAGGCCGTCAGCAGCCGTTCAGTGCTCGTGTACCCGCCGAGAACAGCTTAATCTCGGCCAGTGCTTCAGGGATTTGCCACTGGCTCTTATAGTGGTTAAACATGAGACATAATCCATTATGGGTACATAGAACGGATAATCTTTAATCTTATTAATCTATCCTGAGCAAATCGAATCGGGCTATGTAGATAGAAATATATATATATATTTTATGATTTAAAACTTTACAAAAAATGAATAAAAATTTAATAATTTTTGTCACTTCTGTTGGTTTTTCTTCTATAAAGTCATGAATATATGTATCACAGTGTCATCTTAGATTATTGTGTTTCATAACATTCTTGTGAATGGCATTTTGTAATAAAAGACCGCTTTATTTAGCTAAGGCTAAATTTATAGCTAGTATTTCATGTATCCTAAATACACACAGCTAATTCATACATTTTGCATCATTTTTCAAAATTACAGCTTGATTGGAAATGCACAATAAAATTATTCTGCTCACAAGTGATAGTTATCTTATTTTTCTTCGTTTCCTTCACACATCACATGACATATTTCACTTCCAGCTCTTCGCTGACACTGTTGTCTCCTTGGTAAACAAGACACTAAGGCCACGTTCACACAACATTTGTGTATTTGAGTCCTTATTATTGTTATGTTCACACACAGTTCAGTTATTTACGGGAGTGACAACCACATTCTATAACCAAACTCACCCGCAATTTTTCAGGACCCAAAACCGCAGATTATTCAATTATTCGAGACTCACACCTGTAAGTAATTGCAGTTGTCAATCCCAAAAACTGACAGTGTGAACGTGGTCTAAGTTCTAAAAATAAAAAACTATATTGGAGAATAATTGGTCGGTGTGATAAAAACGACAGCAAAACTTTGTATTATTATTTCTGACAATTAAAAAAATATATATTGAAATGGTTATGGAAGTTAAATTGCGAAATGTAATTTGTATATGTAATTTGTAAATGTATATTTTAAAAAATATTTAGTCAAAAATGTTTCCGAAAAGGAATGTACAGTATTAATTGCTGTGTTGTGGCACATCTTTCTCTGTATGTATGTGTAGTTGGTGAATGCGGTGAACACACTGGACCGGTATGTTCTCAATCAACTGCATGTTCAGCTCATGGAGCTCAGAGGCTGTAAGGGACACAAGCAGTGTAACCCTCGCACACGCAGCCTCGACATCGGTGAGTCACACACACTCATATGACACACACACACTTATACTGTATGCATACACACAGCAGCTAGGCATCCGGCCCAGAGGTTGCGACACACTGACTGATACATGTGCCACACACACACACACACACTTTCCACTGAAAGGACCGAAGGCAAAGGGTGACATGGAATATCACATCTTCATCATCATCATCCTCACCTGATCCCTGGCCCTGCCTTGCTTCCTGTTTTCTCCTTGTTTTTATATGCAAACAGAAACTCGTACCTTCACCTCCTGAGCTGCTGTCCTGAAGGTTAAACATGATGTGCCACACAGCATGCTGTCTGAGGATCTTACCATGTCCTTAGTTGTATCTGACATGAGGTCCCTTCTCTCAAAACTCTCACGGATGTGACTGAAATTCGTTTTCAGCAGAAGTGATCATTCTAGTGATAAAAACAGAAGAGGCACATTTATTGATCCACTTATTGATTCAATCAAAATGAACTCAAGGACAGCTCGTGTCACGTAAGGTCGCATTAAAATGCGACAGTAGAGTAAAAACTTAATGTTTGTGGACAGATGTGATTTATCTTAGTATGAACTTCTTAGCATAGAAAGGATGAATAGAACATTTATTTTTTGATTGTTTTTAAATACAAGTTTGGGGTCGGTACGTTTTTTTTTAACACTTTTGAAAGAAGTCTTTTATGCTCAGCAAGGCTGCATTTATTGAATCAAACGTACAGTAAAAACATTGTGAAATAATATTGCATTTTAAAATAACTGCTTTGTATTTTAAGATATTTTAAAATGTAAATGAATTTTCAGCAGCCAATAATTTTTTTTTTTTTTTTTTTTTTTTTAACAACATCTTATTGACCCCAAACTTTTGCAACCTGTCCACATTAGTATCTGCATTATTTGGTAAAATGATACATTCGCACAAAAATGTTGTAGAGTTTTCTTGGACACTTGACCTTTGACATCAGCAGGCATGGGAATTGCTTTTTTCTTCCATTTAAAAGTTGATAAATCTATTTATCTCTTGCTAACTCTGCACAATTATATTGTTAGTTGAATTTTATCATTTACATTTAGCATTGTTTATGTCCTGCTTTTTTGAACAGACCTGTTTGAGAACTGCTGTTTTACGGAACATGTAAAAAGTATTTTATTATGTATACTATGAAAATCATCTGAAAGGGATCAGAATAGCAACTTATCTGCTCAAGATGAACAGATTCATTCTTTTTTCGAAAGATGACTTTTATCAAGCACATTTATTCAAGCTAGCTTTGCCCGACACTTTACGACTTCATTCATAACAATGGATGACCTTATCTTGGCACTGCGACCTTCCACATGACCCATGGTCAGAAGCCCAGAGTTGTTTTTCCAGTGATGCTTTCCTGAGGATCTTAAATCATTGTTCTTACACTCTCTAACTAATGATATTGTCTCTTCTTCAGGGGGTAAAGAGAGAAGCAGCTATGATGAATACAGGTATCACTGCCAAATGAATTTAACCCCATTTTAGACTAGAAGGCTATTGTGAGATTATTTTGGATGAAGATACTAATCCACTTCTGCAGTTCTGTTGTAGACAGCTTGAAGCTTAAACGTGAATGTTAAAGTAGTCTGATGCACATCACACACACCTAAAGGCATCACAGGAATTCACTGCTCAATGTGAAATCAAGGAGAAGACCTCTCTGTCACAGAGGAAGACTTAGAAACTTGAACTGATTTGATGTCAGTTTGCTGTTAAAAGAACTTTCTAGGTTAAGCTCCACTGTAGAAAACAATCTTGACTTATTCTTCAGTTTGTAAAAATAAAAACCGAGTGTATGCAGTAATGTTCTTACAATGGAAGTCTGGAGAGTTTAAAACAAAAATGTGCAGCATGTATTTTTTAAAGCTATTAATTCTTCTGTACAAAAAAATGAGTGTTGATTGAGCAGTGTTAATTTTGTTGACTAATAATTTTCGCCAACGATATTTTTTCACTGACGAAAATGAGACTATAACTAAAAAACAGTTATGAATGAAAAAAACTATGACAAAAATCTATTGACATTTTCACCAACGAATAAAAACGAGATGAGAATGTTATGGAGGGACAATTTGGGAAGAGATCTTTTGAATCGTACATTTGAATTGTAACGTGCTGATCTACCCGGCGGGACATGAGTTGGCATAAACGTCTGGGAGAAAGAGAAGAACAGAGGTATAGATAAATCTGAAAAAGCGTGACAACGTGAAAGAGAGCTCGTCACGTCAGCACACGAGTACTGAATTGAGCTCTCTTTCGCGTCTTTTCACACTTGAATGGACAAATACACACAAAATTATGTCAAAATGTCTGTTTTGGTGAGTATTCACGTAAGTGAATGTAAACAGTTGGGAGAATATCGGACGTGTATCAGTGTATTGGATCCGTGCATTCGGTCTTAAAGTGACAGCAGCCTAATAATCTGCTGCTGTCTGTCATTAATGTTAATCAAACAACAAAAGAAAAAGAGAAATCACTCAATGTTCTTGACTGAATAACTTTAATAGCTTTAATAAGGATTAATCTATTTTAATTTATACAAATAAATGTCTGCTTCAAAGAATGACGAATGTTGAATGCAAGTTGTTATAAAGAATGCATATATCATTCATTCAAAAGAAGATCTTGTTTCTTTATGAGAAGTGGCTTTATTTAGTTTTAAGATAAATAAAGACATATTATATGTCACAGCAGTTAAGTCTGTGTCTGTATTGCATGTTCAAAGCTTAATATCAACAGGTTAATAGATGTTTTCTCCAGGAGTATATAATGAGTTTGGACATTTTAGAGAAATGCTTAATTGAAGCATTACAATTTAACTAAACCTAAAACAATTTAGATGACTAAAATATGACTAAAACTAAATGGCATTTTAGTCAAAAGACTATGACTAAAACTAAATCAAAATTTGCTGTCAAAATAAGCACTTTGGTCCTGTTTCCACCTGGTATTAAGATGTGTTTTGGTTGATCGGATCACTAGTGGATGACACTAAATACAGGTGTAAACAGGGTGTAAAGTGTGTCCACCTTCGACCTCTTTCATGCTCATGTGGTTGAATGTTATTGAACAGCCACTAAAGACTGTCTACTCTCCTCCTACTGACTTAGTACGTAAACATTATGAAAAGCGTGCTGGCCAGATTTGAAGAGAAAAATGTACCAAGCACAATGTTCTCTCACATTCCTGATTTCTAACACACACTCATCGCATTCGGCGGGGTCTTGTGGCTGTGAGAGCAGAAACGAAAGCTGATGCTCTCTCTGTTCTTCTGTCGTCTCCAGTAGTGTTTATATGTAAATCGCGCAAGCTTGTTTTGTCCATTAGATCGAAAGTTCTGTAAAAAAAAAAAAAAAAAAACCTACAATTACCCGCCCATAGACCCTCCCCTCGACGAAATCAGGACAGAAGTGGTTGAAAGTGGACAAAAGACACAGATTAAAACACCAGGTGTAAACGGGAGTGTGTCTCCTTCGTCCACTCGTGATCTGATCGACCTAAACACATCTTAGCCTGTGATTGAGCTGTAAAGCTGACTAAAATGTCCTTTACTGGAGAGACTACTGTGTAGGTGGACTAACCTTTAGGTGGCAATTTGTAAAGTCTCTTTCTGGTGTCCTTGCATGTATTATGTGAGGTGCCGAGCACCAAGTATCCTGTCCTTGCCCCACAGACTTCCACTTTAAGGGCTTTACTGTAAACACAACTTCTGCTCATTTGTAGAGGTTGACCGATAAATTTATTAGATATAAGAATGGGCAGAAAAAAACTAAAATCAATCAATGGTGGCACCGATTAATCAGTAAATGTGATAACTTTTACGGTCAATAAAAGTTGTTTTTTTACAAACTGAGGAACAAGTTGAAATTATTTTTTTATTGTAACTGACAGTATAAATATGGGAAGTTTTAATTTCAGTCTGCCAGTTCAAACTGAATAATGTGTCCACTAAAAATAAATAAATAAAATCTTTAAATTTTATGCATGCCAAATGGATTTCAAGAAACTGAAAGAGATTATATGATTATCAAATCTCCAGCCTAAGGACAATGTAATATCACATATTATACTTTTGTATCACACTATTGTTCAAAATTTTGGGGTCAGTAAGATTTTTTAAATACAGTTGTTCAGCAAGTACACATTAAATGTATCAAAAGCAGCACAACTGTTTTCAATATTGATAATAATCAGAAATGTTTCTTGAGCATTAAATCATCATATCAGAATGATTTCTGAAGGATCATGTGACACTGAAGACTGGAGTGATGATGCTGAAAATTCAGCTTTGCCAGGTTAAATTACATTTTAAAATATATTCAGATGGAAAACAGTTATTTTGAATTATAATATTTCACAAAATTACTATTTTTACTGTATTTTTCATCAAATAAATGCTGCCTTTCTGCACATTTCATAAACTTTTTTAAAAAAATCATACCAACCCCAAACATTTGAACTGTCGTGTGTAAGCTAATAGTTAGAGTTTTTACAAATGTCTTGACTGACCATCTGCAAACATTTAAGTGCACAGTTACTTCCTTGACAGATCAGATGTCTTCTCCTTCAGATTCTGTACTCTCTCTCTCTCTCTCTCTCTGTCTTTGTCTCTCTTGTTTTGTCTCCCTCTCTCTTGCCCTATACTGTGCCTTGCATGTATTCAGCCTTGGGTTTTGATGTGTGTATGTGAAAGCCTCTGAGTTCTCTGATTGGCTCTGTCTATCACATGCTTGAGTTTGTGGGCGGGGTAACAGTTTGTCTTATCGTTGCTTGTCGCATTAGGCAGTTTCAGCGCCGGAAATGGCCTAAAGTGAGGAAGCCTGTCTCCAAATCGCTGTGAGTTTGGACAATAATTCTGCTTCTCGTCCATAGGATACAATGCCACCAAGCCACTACCTTGTCTGAATCACCGTTCTCTCGCTCTCTCTTTAATTTACTTTCTCTTGAATGCATTCAGTTCTGCCTGGCCTGCATGATAGCTTGATTAGTTTGTAGAGGCGTCTATCTGCATGGAAACTGTTCGGAAAAAAAAAAGAAGGGAAGATTCCCTCCACATGCCCCCATCATCTTCACCTCATCTCACTCAATGCCTGAAACATTTATGTTCTTCCTGCCTTCACCATCCTTTTCAGGGTTTTTCGTTGTTTATATTTTCTATTTTTCCATTTAACATGAAATCACAAGCATCCATCTCCATTTTGATGCATCCACTTTTAATCAGTGCCTTAAATCATTTTGTCGCTAGACGCAAATGTGTAATTGTTGTGGCTGTGCTTCTGTCTGTGATGTTCCCCCACAGAGGACAGATTTGGGAAGGATGGGAAGGATAACTCATGGAACGAGGACGTCCCGGAAGACACCGACCTGTTTCCCGGCGAGTCGAACTGGTCCGAACTTGAACCTTTGTACAGACTTGATGAGCACGCCTACGATCTCAAACTCAACTTCACCCTCAGCCTCGAGGACTGGGCTCATTTCAGCCGCTCCGTGGACCACATGTTCACGCTCCTCAGCAACGACAACCAGCCGTACTCTCCGCCCCGCCCTGAGGACGAACAAACAGGGAGAGGCCACGCCCTGGTGTCCTCCAGCCAATCCGCTTCAGCCATCTACCTGACCACTCTGGCCACACCCGCTCTTTTATTGAAGGAAGCTGGTGCTGAGGTTTTGAGAGATGCCTTTGGGCTGAACCAACAGGAACGTCCCTCTTCTCCTTCGTCTTCATCACGTCCCACGCGACCTGTCGGGTCGCAGATGGACAATGCGGGCTGGGACGCTCCTCTTGGAGAACTGAAAGGGGACAGACAAAGAGAAGGGAGGGACGGCGATGAGGAGGAAGAGGAGGAGTTTGTTCAAAGACGGACAGGAAAGTTAAGCTCCACCCACTGCGACTGCAATGACATTTTGCAGGAAACGGTTTGACTCTCATGTAATGTTCCTCTCTCATACCGTCCCTCGTCAGAAAGACTTGACGGAAGTGAAGAAAGTGGAGGTTTAATGCCAGCATACAGTCCTTCGGTTTATTTTATCGTTCCCTTGCTCCGTTATCGACCGGCCTCAGAAGCGCAGCGACACCCAGCGGCATTTCCAGCTACAGAACGTTTCCCAACTTTGTCCATAAGATAGGCTAGGCTTTGAACAGATCTTTTAACTTCACTGTTTTTATTCATTTATCTTTTTATGGAAGGTCGGGGGTTAAAATTCATATCAGTAAAACTTGGGAATGGGAATGAGTTTTTTCGTCCGTTCATACTTGATTCAGTTTGAAAACGGTTTTGCACCACAATCCTTGATGATGGCTGCTTCTCTCTTGCTTGGAGTCTCCAGAAGGTGTCTCACTTTGTGGGACATTGTCCTATACAGCCTTACAACTTCACTGAACATCACCTCAGATAGGTCAATGGCAAATGTGTGTGTGTTGTATGAGTGTGTCAAAAGTGAATATGAGTGTGATAAATTGAAGCTTTCTGATTTCATTTGCTGCTCCCAGTGTATGTTATAGCATTATTTTGTTTACGCTTAAATATTGGACAATTTGTTTGACAAGTTTAAATTTCTTGCAAAGTTTCTCTGCTGCTTGTTGCAGTAGCATTATGAGTTGAACCAATGAACACAAAAAAGAAAAAAATGGTTCATTTGATGTATCGGTCATTATTTGTGTTTGACAAAAATGTACGTTTTTTCCCCCCCAAGCACACTGAGAAAGAAATTTTGCCATGCCATATTTGTAACCATACCTTGTTCTTAAACTTTTTGCTATACACAGTGCTACTAATATCAGAGCAAATATATGAAATGGATGTATGTATTTTAATGTGTGTTTGCAATGTAAATGGTTAAAGGATATTTTTACTACACATTTAAAGTGAAACTGACCACCAGACATAAACAGACATCACTCCAGCTTTCAAGTTTTATTTATGCAGCATCATTTTTAACAGTTCTTTAATACACATATTCATTTTTTTTTTGTTTTTTGTATCTGAGATTGTTTAAATTATTAATCCACCTTCCCAAAGTGTTTCATCCATGTTTTGAGATCAGTTTGGTTCTTAGATTGTGATTGAGATTATAATGTTCAAGAGGGTAATCTGATCCCTGATCAGTCCACTTACTCTGGGATATTTCATCAGTACAGGTCATTGTGTTCACATATATTTCATATCAATGTACAACATCCACCCCTCACCTCTCGTGGCTGTAAAAGCAGTTTTGTCTGAGATTGTTTATGGTTGTTTTAAGAACTATCATAATTATTGTAAAGATGTACTGTGTAGATACTGGAGGATAGGAGCCAACAAGAAGAGGAGGAGAAATTTTCCTTTGGCACTTTCAAAGGGATGGCTGTTTTTGAAATTTAAAAGAGATGAGATGGTTTTAACAAAGTCTTGTACAGTTCTATAGATTTATCATACCTATATTTTTGTTTTGGTTTACCAGTGAACATTTGATAGTGCTCATTACTTTGTGAATAAAGTGTTGAATGCCCAAATTGCTTTGTTACTGTTTTTTCTTTTTTTGTGCCTTGTGTTATATCACACAAAGGGGATTGATAGATATATTTAAATCAGTTAAATATTTAACATTATTATAGTGCATCAGAATACATAACTGCGTAAGTTTATTATTATTACTGTTACTCTTATTAATATTAATGATTTGGGTCTTTGCCTGCAGGTTATGCAAGTATTTGCCGACATTTTGTGTAATAGTGAATCAATGAATCATTCACTTTACCGATTCGTTCAACATTGATTCATTCAGAAACACTACCGTGTGTTGCTCAGAGATGCATTGTAATGTCTTCGTTTGGATCTATTTTCATTGATTTGCAAAACAAACAAAAAAAAACAAACAAAAAAAAACAGACAAAGTAGCTCAATATTGTGTCTAAAAGTATGTCTTGAACTTCTTGAAGTCAGTTCTTATTTTTTAATGGAATATAGCAGTACTTATAGTAAATGATTTATCAGTGCACATTATTATTATTATTATTTAATTCACGTGTCCTCCTAATCTTTAATCAAAATAACTTCCCCTCCCTCTTGCAGTAAAGTCTCTCTTCTCTGATGACGTTTTTACTAGCACGAGGCCAGGACAACCTGTCACTCATATGAAATCCACCAATAGCAAACTATAACCATCCAATCAATTCCCCATGGACAAAATCAAGTCCCGCCCTACATTTTTTTCTTGTTCGAGAAGCCATTTCACTCCGATATCATGGTGGTGAGAAACATGGCGGAATAGGCCTACCACAATATTTATAGCTATTTAGCAGTGACATTGCCAGGCTTTTTTATTTAGCTACACCAAAAAAAAAAAAAAAAAGATTATTGCCTGCACAAAATATGATAGCATTGCAATATAACGATAAAGTTTACAGTGGTTTCCTAAATTAATTACAAACATTAAAAAAAAAGCAAAACACACCTGATGTACATTCTTTGTTCTTCATTTTCTTTAAGTATAGAGTTAAAAAAAAAAAAAAAAAAAAACGCTGCATTTTGTGTAGTTAATTAATGCTGCCTTCACGTGCTATCGGAAATTCGATAATTCCCACTTCTTAAGTCGTGATTGCGAGCTCAGCGCATTCAACTTTCGAAATGGGAGGGAGTTCGTGTGCAATTTGTACTTAGGAAACTCGTATTTACGATAATTCCGAGAGCACGTGAAGGCAGCATTAGACCGCCATCTTTCTCCGATGAAAGTAGCTAAGGGAAGTATCATAAATACGAGTTTCCTAGGTAAACAACTGCACACGAACGCCCTCTTATGTCAAAACATGAATGCGATAAGCTGTACTCACGACTTAAGAATTGGGAAATATCAAACTTCCTATGAAGGCAGCAACAAACGCGCCTAACGTCGTAAACACGACTTCCCAACTCGGAAATACGAACTCTTGAACGCACCATTAGTCACAACAGAGAAGAATCAGAAAAGACTATCACAACTTAAAGCCATGCTTGCAAATTATACTGATATTCTAAACAACACTCTTCCTCGTGTGGTATTTATTCATTTTTATATCACTAATTATCATAATAAATTAACAGTATTATCCTCTACAGTGGACTAAAATGAACCTCGCCAACTATTTACTGTACTTGTGAACTAGCGCCATAGTAAAACAGCGGGCAGCTTGTACCGCTTTGACTCGCCAGCAGATGGCGCCACTCCTCGAACGATGAGCACCGACTGTGTGAGAGATCATTCCGCTTCAATTAAACTACAGCAGGCTGCAGTAGAGATCAGATTACTCGAGCATGTCCCAAACCGAAGAGGGCGGGGGAATAACCCACTGTCTGTCTCAAACTCCAGCGGGACAGAAAACCTGAAATCCACGTTCACAGACTCAGTGCAGTCTGCTCAGTTTCTGCCAGAGGACACATCTCACTGCTTTCACTCCCATTAGTCCGAACAATGTGAGGAACATGGCTGACAGAAGGTAAGATGGATCATTTTGCTGAGTTGTGAATACATGTTGCAATTGCACAGTGCAGTTCAGCTCTGTTTGCTGTTCGCGTGGGTAACTTTGATATTGAAACAATGTTTGTTCATTGTAATATGCGGCACATTACTGGAATGTACTGTAACTTCATCAGACCACACGGTTGCTGTACTGATAAGGTGTTATGCACGGGATTTTGCCACACAAGTGATTATATGTTCAAAGTTCACTAAAAACTACTTTGAAATCGATTATGATGTTCTCTGATTTTAAAGTGATTTAATTGATGTACAGTATTAAATAACGTAAGAACTCTTGGTGTCATTACATTAAAAAATATATATACTTTTGTGAACCCTCATGAACATGAAAACAATGACTTTACCAATGCAAAACTGACATTTTGTTTACAAAAAATAATTTTAGTGAGCATAATATTGTATTAAAAGCACTTTGTGTCCCCATGTTAAGTGTCAACCCTGTTACCATCATAACCTTCCCTTATTAAATTGATTTTCATATCCATAGATTAAAAAAAAAAAAAAAATGACTCTTTGATTAATGATTATCAGTAGGGTTTTAAATAGTCAACGCTGTTACAATGATGACATGTAATTATTAAAAACCGGATATGTAAAGTATCAGCATTCAACTGTATATTATCAGCATAATACACACTTTGTGAGTAAGATGCTAATAATGATAAATTAACTGTAAAACTGTCAACCCTGTTACCTTCTATCTTGTTACTTATTTAAAAAAAATACATGATTATTTATTTAAATTTTATTTGTTATAATTAGCTTAAGATGGCACAATGCAATGTATTGACACTTGTTTGATTAAAAACTTAATGCGGTAAACACCTGAATAGGGGTGGGCAATATACTAGTAAACACGATAAACCGGTAGAAATTGTGGATTATCATCTCTGTCGTGATTGTCGTGAAGTGACGTTGCCGTGGTGCGGACTGTGCCATCATGAAAAAGTGCGTTTTTAAGCTTTACGGTTTAAAAACAAGTGATTTTAAACCGTTCAAATGCAGTAAGCAGCGAAAGTGAACTCGTTTCACTATTTGCGCACACTGGAAACGCACACACATAAAGCCGCTGCTCATTGAGCATGTGAGTACTGAAATGAGTTCTTTTTGCTACCTTGAATGGTCAAATACACACATTTATGTGGCAAAATGCCCATCTTTGTGAGTATTCTCTTAAACACAGTCATTTATGTCTTAAATGAATGCAAACAGTTGAGAAAGAGAACTCATAATAAAAAGACCCATATCGTGATATGATTTGTGAACGTCAAAAAAAAGCCTCTGTGATCCATATTAGATGTGCAGACCAATGATGGATTGATTAGTAGGGTCAATTGATGAACAGATGCGATGCGGCTGTTGCAGGCTGGCCCAGTGTTGTCTTCCATGTGTCAGCCTTAATGGAGTTAATAGGATGGATTTTGACATGTTTTATTAATCATGTTGCAATGCCATATCCCTTTGCATTCTCAGAACACCTCCTCTGAAGCCAGGACAAACACTGACAGCTTTTCTGAACTATTGAAATATTCACAAAGCCATATGGATGGAGTTACTATTAGACTGGACTCTGGAGACTGAAAGTTTGATCATGTGTCCCAATTGCTCACACACTTGGTTGTCCATGCATCAATTATTTATGAATTAGTTAACTAATAAGGAATCATTCAAAAAAAAAAAAAATTATTTTCTCACTCTTTTTTTCATTGTAAACCAAAATGTTTTTATTCTGTAAAACAGAGATATTTTGAAGAATTGCTCTTCCATGCAAAAAAAAAAAAAAAAAAAAAAAAAAAACACATCTGATTTAAAGTTGTGTTTGATGTTTAATGTCAGAAAATGAACATTTTTGGGTGAATCTCTTCTTTTAAAGGGATAGTTCACCCAAAAATGAATATTATCCCATGATTTACTCACCCTCAAGCCATCCTAGGTGCATTTTGAAGCCAATAAATAAATAAAAATATGCATCCATCCATCATAAAAGTAATCCATATGGCCCCAGCTAGTTATTTGCCACCTGATGTTGGAGTTTGGGTTCCTTGCCGCTGTCGCCTTTGGCTTGCTTAGTTGGGGACACTTGACAATTGATATTTGATATTCAACAGTGCTTTGATCTGCCTGCATTGACACTATTCTTTAAGAGCTGCTGTGCAGCCAAAATAATGTACCAGTTATCACTGTAAAGCTGCTTTGACACAATCTACATTGTAAAAAGCACTATATAAATAAAGGTGACTTGACTTGACAACCATTATAAAGCTTGGAGGAGATAATTGGAAGGATATTTTTAAATATATCTCCGATTGTGTTCGTCTGAAAGAAGATAAGTCATATACACCTAGGATAGCTTGAGGGTGAGTAAATCATGGGGTACTTTTAATTTTTTGGTGAACTATCCCTTTAAACTTGGATTTGGAACTATTAAAACTATGTAACCTTATCCATTTGTCCATCAAAGATGCGATTGGGGTTGTTGTGTTAAAATTGACAGTATCACTTGTAAAGAAATGCATTCCTTTGCGTTATGTGCCACTTTAACACATCTTGCTTTCTGATGTTTACAATGCCAGCAGATGAATGTTTCCCATCACCAAAACAGTCAACAGTCTTACCCAATCATCTCTATGTTGCTATAGCAGCATTTAACTAACTTTGTAGTTGCTTGAAAGAAATGTTGGAGCTCTTATTGGTTTGTGGGAAAGCCTTAATTACTAGTTGCTTTTTGGATCTTCTCAGATGAAATTACAAATTGGCTTGGCATGACTAGAAAACATCTGAGGAACCCAAACCAAATTCCTTGTCCCCGATGGAAACATCAAGATGTTTCCCTGGTTCTGACCACTATTAAGAGGTTTTGGCTTTTTCTTCTTCAGTCTATATTTATTAATACGCACATATTATATGAAGTTGAAGTTTAGGAGTAAATCTTTTGGGCAGATGTTAGTTGTGTTTGCCGTTTTTAAGACTTAATATGGAATGGCAGAAGGACTGTTGAATATTAAATGGCCATTTGTGATAGATGTGGGCCAGATCAGATGGAAAATGAGTTTGTGGGTGTGTGTTTAATCCAAACTCTGCTCAGCTGTGACTGTAGGGTTTGTGTGTGAGATGATATATCTTGGCCTGCTCCTCCATTCACTTGTAGTATTGCTGGAAAGAGGCTCAAACAAAACACAAAGCTGCCTCTCCCGGTGGAGTCTTTCTGTTGGCCCATTTGGGAAACTCTTCCCACTGTGTCCTGCTTTAGAAGACTTTAAACATGGGACCTTTGTGGGTTTTACCAGAGAACTGGCAATGTGTGTTTCTCGATGTCAGGAGCACATCTCTGACCTGCATGACCAGATCAGGCAAATACTGTTGTGTAATGATGATGATTATGATTTGGCTTGCTGTTTAAATAAGAAACATGATGTTTGTTTGAATCTCTCAGCAACCACTTGCTCCTGTTAAGGCAAAATTATATATATATATATATATATATATATATATATATATATATATATATATATATATATATATATACAGTATCACACAAAAGTGAGTACACCCCTCACATTTCAGCAACCATTTTAGTATATCTTCTCAGGGGACAATACTATTGAAATGAAAATACAGCCATTATTGTCTAAATAACTGGCAACAAAAGTAAGTACACCCTAAGTGAACGTGTCAAAACTGTGACCAAAGTGTCAATATTTTGTGTGAGCACCATTGTTATTTAGCACTGCCTTATTCCTTCTGGGCATGGAATTCTCCAGAGCTGCACAGCTTGTTGCTGGGATCCTTTTCAGCTTCTCCATAATGACATCACGGAGCTGCTGGATGTTAGACACATGGCGCTTCTCCACCTTCCGCTTGAGGATGCCCCACAGGTGCTCAATAGGGTTCAGGTCTGGAGACATGCTTGGCCACTCCATCACCTTCAGCTTCCTCAGCAAGGCAGTTGTCATCTTGGCGGTGTGTTTGGGGTCGTTATCACTATGAAAAAATGCCGTTCGGTCCAGATTCTGAAGGGAGGGCATGGTGTTGTGCTTCAGAATGTCACAATACATGTTTCCATCCATGTTTCCCTCAATGAAGCAGAGCTCCCCAGTACCAGCAGCTCTCATGCAGCCCCAGACTATGCTGCTACCACCACCATGCTTGACTGTAGGCAAGACACAATTGTCTTGGTACTCCTCACCAAGGCGTCGCCACACATGCTGGACACCATCTGAGCCAAACAAGTTTATCTTAGTCTCATCAAACCACAGGACATGGTTCCAGTAATTCATGCTCTTGGACAGGTTGTCTTCAGCAAACTGTTTGCGGGCTTTCTTGTGAGCCAGCTTCAGAAGAGGCTTCCTTCTGGGACGACGGCCATGCAAACTGACTTGTTGCAGTGTGCGGCGTATGGTCTGAGCACTGACCTTCCGCTTCTGCAACCTCTAAAGCAATGCTGGCAGCACTTATGCATCTGTTTTTTTGAAGCCAGCTTCTGCAACGCACAGCACGAGGACTCAACTACTTTGATCAACCCTTGCGAGGCCTGTTCCGAGTGGAACCCGTCTTGGAAAACCTCTGTATGACGCTGGCTACTGTACTGTAACTCAGTTTCAGGGTGTTACTGATCTTCTTATAGCCAACTTTGTGGAGAGCAACAATTCTAATTCTCAAATCCTCAGAGAGTTCTTTGCCATGAGGTGCCATGTTGAACATCCAGTGATCAGTATGAGAGAATTGTACTCAAAGCACCAAATTTTAACTGCTCTAATAAAAGATACACAAATTTGTATGGTCCTGTCAAGCAGACAAAAACATGAACATGATGAATAGGACATGTGGCTTTGCATGGTTAAAAGATGTAGAGCTGTAATCACTTAGGGTGTACTCGCTTTTGTTGCCAGCTATTTTGACAATAATAGCTGTGTTAGAGTTATTTTCAGAGGACACTAAATCTATACTGCTATACAAGCTACCCATTGACTACTCTAAAGTATATCCAAGTTTGATTTCTATAGTATTTTCCTTTGAGAAGATATACTAAAATAGTTATTGAAATGTGAGGGGTGTACTCACTTTTGTGAGATACTATATATAATATATATGTAATCAGTCTTAAGGAAGCTCTGTAGCTGGTTTTGAAAATGGTAGCTAAAACATTTTTTTTTTTTTTTTTAACCAACCTAACTGCCCCCGTTATCAGTAAAATACACTGTATATGTGTATATATGTATATGTATATATATATATATATATATATATATATAATGTGTGTATATATATATATATATATATATATATATATATATATACACACAGTGTATTTTACTGATCACGTTTTTTTCATTTTAGCTTATCAATTTTGTTATGTGCTTTTGTCATTTTTATTAGTTTTTGATTAACTTTTATTTATTTGTATGTCACTTCTAGTTTTTGCAATTTTAGTACTTATACTTCCTATATTGCCAAAGCACCATTTTTAATTGTCTTTTTTAAAGTTTTATTTCATTTAATAATAATATTATATTTTATTTCAGCTTTATTTCAAAATAACTAAAATTATTTTTAATAGTTTTAGTGAATAATAACTACACTGATAGTATATAGTAGGGCTGCCCTCCATTTTTCTAGTCGACTAGTAGTCGTTCATTTAAACGATTAGTCGACTGATCACGTGTTTATATTAATAAACCATATAAATCATAATAATGAGTCTTTAATCCCTTATATATAATACATAGCCTAATCAGCGCTCAAGAGCATGCATAAAACTTGCAGCAGAGCACAGGCAAATGTAATGATTATGAATGTGGCGTGAACATTTTAAACATTTTATTAATTTATTGATAAACTAGTGTTTTGTGTGTTTTCATCTGCAGAGATGAAGTTGACGATGCTGACTCGTCATCTCCGCAGTAGTGGATGCGCCTATATGCACGTATTACATAATCTGAGAATATTTATTTTAGATTTGAGCTGAGTTTCGGTTCATTTTTGTGGCGCGCTTAAGTTCACTTGAGACCGAAACGGCAGAAAGCACATCCTGTTTGTTTTTATTATTTTACAAAAGCACAACGTTTTGTTGTTATTGTGAGTTTACAGAAATGAAAGCAAACCATTTACAGTTTCGAATGACGGAATATTTTAAGTTAAATGCAAGTGATCGCGCCGGCGCCTCCATGTCATGCAGTAAGAGTGCTCTCCACACAAACACTTGAGCCGCTTTTCCACCATCGGGTCGAATGGTTCTCATTGCATAACCTGTTCCATTCTGTGCCAATCCAGGCCAGCTGGTACGGTTACGGTTTCCCACTGTGGGGCTGGACGCAACGGTTTACTGATGATATGAGATGTATATAATGACCGAAACTGGTAGCCAGGCAACAAACAAGTGACCAATCCTGAGTCACGACGTCACTTCACGGATTCTACCAGCACAATCCTGGGCCAAGAATGATTTTTAATCATGCTGTACCATACCAGGCTCAAGTGGAAACACAACTGTAACCGTTTCTTACCATTCTAAGAACCTTTCGGCCCAACGGTGGAAAAGCGGCTCATTGGATATGCACCAAATAATAGCGCACATTTATCTAGGTTAACGTTAGAGCAAGCGGACTTGTAAAGTACATGTACTTACATGTTTCAAGTGATGAGCCATATTTGAGGTCGATGAGTGATAGGCAGATGTTTATTTCCTGCCGTTAACGATCTGTCCGTCACAGACTGCGTGATTTCGCCACTTCCTGTGGAGGTTTTTTTTTCTGCAACTATCCGACTAATACCAATTTTGGTCGACTAAGCCTCTTCTTGTCGACTACTGGTTAGTCGTCTATTAGGGGGCCACCCTAGTATATAGTACTGCAGTATTTAGTATATACTGTATAGACAATGTGTGTACTGACAGCAGTTTTGGATTTACATGCATTTTACTAGATAACAGATCTCTGCTCTGTTCTGAATGTCTGCAAACCATTCAGTGTTTTTCTTTTACAGCGTGCTGTCGAACACATTAGTCATAAAAGACTGCTTTTAATACCCATCGTAAATTAATGAAGAGCTCTGCTGAGTATCACTTCACAAACAACACTAACACATATCACTTCTACAATCTCTGTGTGTGTAGATGGCTTCATTGTCACATTAAACTTGCATATGCTCTTTGAGTCACGTTTTAAAGCAGCATTCCCAGAGTAGGTGGGTGTCTGCTGAATATTAACCCAATAGCGTCGAAGTAAAAGCGTTTAGCCTGGAGTGGCAGTCATTAAGAGCACAGTAGGGCATGTCTGCGGCTGTCTGAAAATATCTCACAACCCCCACTGAGATGATAGGAAACTGAGCCAGGCAGCGCTCAAAATCTAACCCTGCTCTCCCTCTAGCAAGGTGGGGTTTTCTTTACACTCAGTTAGAGTCTGCTGAAACTGGTGTCTTCAAAACAGACACACGTTGGCCTGATATAGAGAGAAAATGTAGCTATTTTATGATTGATTTGCGATAATGAATTTGATTAGATTTGTAAATATGCAATCTTAAGAAAAAAAAGCGTGAAGGTCCACCCCTAAACCTAACTGTCAGTGCAGCGTTAAGCAGATTGTATGAAAATATTCAAATGAGATTCTACTATTTCGCCATTAATTTGCCAAAACATAAAATAGTTACAAAATTCAAGAGTGAGTTGACATACTGTGGGTACGGAAAGTATTCAGACCCCCTTAAATTTTTCACTCTTTGTTATATTGCAGCCATTTGCTAAAATCATTAAAGTTCATTTTTTTTCCTCATTAATGTACACACAGCACCGCATATTGACAGAAAAACACAGAACTGTTGACATTTTTGCAGATTTATTAAAAAAGAAAAACTGAAAGGTTGGATGGTAAACGTTGGTGGACAGCCATTTTTAGGTCTCTCCAGAGATGCTCAATTGGGTTTGAGTCAGGGCTCTGGCTGGGCCATTCAAGAACAGTCATGGAGTTGTTGTGAAGCCACTCCTTCGTTATTTTAGCTGTGTGCTTAGGGTCATTGTCTTGTTGGAAGGTAAACCTTCGGCCCAGTCTGAGGTCCTGAGCACTCTGGAGAAGGTTTTCGTCCAGGATATCCCTGTACTTGGCCGCATTCATCTTTCCCTCGATTGCAACCAGTCGTCCTGTCCCTGCAGCTGAAAAACACCCCCACAGCATGATGCTGCCACCACCATGCTTCACTGTTGGGACTGTATTGGACAGGTGATGAGCAGTGCCTGGTTTTCTCCACACATACCGCTTAGAATTAAGGCCAAAAAGTTCTATCTTGGTTTCATCAGACCAGAGAATCTTATTTCTCAGCATCTTGGAGTCCTTCAGGTGTTTTCTTAGCAAACTCCATGCGGGCTTTCATGTGTCTTGCACTGAGGAGAGGCTTCCGTCGGGCCACTCTGCCATAAAGCCCCAACTGGTGGAGGGCTGCAGTGATGGTTGACTTTCTACAACTTTCTCCCATCTCCCGACTGCATCTCTGGAGCTCAGCCACAGTGATACTTGGGTTCTTCTTTACCTCTCTCACCAAGGCTCTTCTTCCCCGATAGCTCAGTTTGGCCGGACGGCCAGCTCTAGGAAGGGTTCTGGTCATCCCAAACGTCTTCCATTTAAGGATTATGGAGGCCACTGTGCTCTTAGGAACCTTAAGTGCAGCAGAAATGTTTTTGTAACCTTGGCCAGATCTGTGCCTTGCCACAGTTCTGTCTCTGAGCTCTTCAGGCAGTTCCTTTGACCTCATGATTCTCATTTGCTCTGACATGCACTGTGAGCTGTAAGGTCTTATATAGACAGGTGTGTGGCTTTCCTAATCAAGTCCAATCAGTATAATCAAACACAGCTGGACTCAAATGAAGGTACAGAACCATCTCAAGGATGATCAGAAGAAATGGACAGCACCTGAGTTAAATATATGCGTGTCACAGCAAAGGGTCTGAATACTTAGGACCATGTGATATTTCAGTTTTTCTTTTTTAATAAATCTGCAAAAATGTCAACAATTCTGTGTTTTTCTGTCAATATGGGGTGCTGTGTGTACATTAATGAGGGAAAAAAATGAACTTAAATAATTTTAGCAAATGGCTGCAATATAACAAAGAGTGAAAAATTTAAGGGGGTCTGAATACTTTCCGTACCCACTGTAGCTATGTTTCCATCTGCCTATTTTTATGCACATTTTGGGATATTGCATAAAAACGCTGGATTGAAAGATGCGCATTAAAACCGTATGCGTTCATTTGAGGGGGATACATTTTTATCCAACAAGAAAACATGCGCATGAACTATGATGGAAATGCATTTACCAAATAAATTCCTCTGCGCATCATAAAGTCATGTGACTTTTTGTGCGATGGGACGGCATAACTTGACTAATTCCAGTTTTGCGCATGAGTTAAATTCGCAAGTTTGGATGGAAACATGGCTACTGAAAAAAAAAAGGTGTGTTGAATTGACTTTGAAACCATTTTCACTCAGAAATTGCTAGAGAATTTGACAAATAATTACAAAGAAATGGCAAATAACACATTAAATTAAAAGTGAAATTTTGAAGTATAAAGGCTGAAATTGTATTTTCTTGAAAAAAAGTACTCTAACAATCTTATTTACAATATTTTTTTTTTTTTTTTTTTTTACAGTGTAGACTCAAAATGGACCCTTTCTACTGTTTTAATAAATGTTCCTGGTCCTATTGCGTAAATCATTTTAATTACTTTTGTCAAAATCTGACGTTACAGTAAAAAACGTATTTCATTAACTGATATAATGTTAATTTACCAGCCTATTGAAGTACTAATATCTGTTTTGTACTTTTGTAATACACGGACAACCAAACACAGCTGGTGATGAGTCACATGATGAATCAAAGCTCATCACAAGGAGCTTTTCCACCAGCTGAGGTAAATATTAGTATATAGAAGTCATATAGTCATTCACACAAACACTAAACACAACCATGGTAACACACGTGACATTAAAAAAAAAATGCAATAAAATTGAATTTAACAACATTAGATGTAATATAAAACCCTAATGTACATAACTGATAAGGACAAATTCATTACACAATCTAAATGCATTGTGAATGCTGCTTTATGCTGTCTAGTAGTGATGCGTTAAATTTAATGCTGTTGTTTTCTGATGTGTTGAGTTTAGTATTGTTTACGTCCTTCAGTGCTGACCTAAAACAAAACTGAGTGATTAGTTTTGATATGCTGCTTGACCCTACATGATGTGAAGAGGCACCATGTGAGTTAAACCTCAAGATATTGCCTGGTTTTTTCCAGTGTGTGACCACAAAAACTGTAAGAGGCATTAGCGTTAGCCCACCTCTGTCTTTCAGATGTCAGTGGTCTTTGTGTTTCAGGAGAGCATGTAATGTAGATACCAGTCAGTTTTTTTTTTTTTTAAGTTGGAGGAAGTTCACCACATGCTCCTTTCCTCGGATGAGTGAGACTGTGGCCGCTTGGGGAAATGCAACAGGAGGACAAGCGCACACACCTGCCCTGGAGGCTCATCTCTGTGCCTTTTAAGTCCCTTTTAAATCCCTGTTAGAAAGCTTTGTTTAATGAAAGTGGCAGAAATTAAGCATGTTTCTTCAGTATTCCCTAATGAACATGAGATGTCCCTCATCTGCGCTAATTAACTTTTCCGAATCCCCTCACATGACCACCCTGGCCCATCTGAAACACGCACACTTGTCCTCTGATCCACCCCTTACACCCGGCCGGCCATGCTGAACTTCCTCATCTGCCTGATAAGAGCGGTCATGACCCCAGAGGACTGTGGGCCAAGCAATCCCAAGCTTGTGTGTGTGTGTGTGTGTTCTCAGATTGAGGCATGTGCTCAGTCAGCGTAACCTTTTTTTTTTTTTTTTTTTTTTTTTTTTATGGCTGATATCTTAGAGAGCAGAGTGGCTGATGGCTGATATATATACTTTATTTGAATTCATGGGCGTCGGAACCATTGTACGTGGGTGGGACAAGACCCGCCCACTTTTTAAGACCAATGATATTGGACCCACTCACTTTTACCATCTCTAATTCAGCGCATATGTCGGTTCACTTTTCAGAGCACCGTCAGTCAGATCCATTACACTTGAGGTATGCCCTAATAAATTAAAACTCCATTCCATGTTTTAGCTACAGCCTTGACTTCAACACTGCTGCTTCCTCAAATCCATTCCACTTGGCTCATTCAGAGCCACTATTTGCACCTCAGTGTACGTTAAACGGTGTGCAATAATAACAGTGTAAATGGTTATATTTATTAAAATTATGAAATGGATGCCGCCTTATTGGGACAATAAAGCCCTCCCTACACCTAACCCTAACCGATAAATACTGTATTCTTGTATTATTTACAGTATTGCTGTAAAAATAAATCTCTAAATTAAACGTGAGGCACATGAAGGGGAGTGTGATTTTTGTCTGGGGAGTCAGATTTCAGTACAGCACCAGCGCCGTCAAAATAAAAGTCCCGCTTCCAACACATTGGCCAAACATAAAAACTTATCAGCTGATGCCGGTAATTAAAAGATGCCAAAAATCGGCTCCTATATTAGCCTTGGTGATATATCGGTCGACTGCTACTTCAGTCACACTGTGATCCAAAAAGATGCGCATCGTTCTGGATGAAATGCAACCTCTTTTGGTTCATAGTCAAAATCCCGCTCTCCTAATACCGTGGCAACTGACATTTCCTTGACAAATGTTGGCTGGTTGATGGATTGTTGTGATGGGCAGCTGAAGGTCTGGACAAATGTTAATATGTAAGGCATTGTGCTGCACTGTTTGCTGAGTAAATATGTCACTGATGATTTTTTTTACCAATCAGTGAGCACTTCGGGCCAGGTGCATGATGAATAGGACAGTGAAGTCATAGAGGAAGTCATGGGAACAAGCCCTTGAGCAAATGAATTGGGTCACACTTCTGCTCCCCAGGGTACAGTTTCATAAAGTCCAAGGGATTGTTCACAAAGGATGCGTTATTGCAAAAAAAATTCAACTTTTTGATATTTATTTATTTATTTATTTAATTATTTAATTATTTATTAGTTAGTTGGTTAGCTAAGATGAACAGTTCCTTTAGGTAATCAATTTTTAGGGAAATATTTAGCATCCGACTTGCTATGAATACTTTTGTTTTTTTAATTATTGCATATTTTGTTACTTTCATGTGATTTATTTGGATTGGACTTGGTGTGAATAAGCAAACAAACCTTTCTGGTCAGCTCACACACACGTGTTGAATGGGTGGACACGTACATCTGCCACATCCACCTTTTGTGTCTTTTTTTGCGTATTTCTTCTTAAGGGTTTTTCCTTTCTGATTGTGTCACAGTTTAAATGGTCTCCAGTGACCTCAGCCTGTGTATGAACTGCAGGGCTCAGGGGTGGAGGATGGAGGACACGTCTGGCCTGTGCACTACATCCACACCGTCCGTACCTCTTCCTTCCTGCCTGTCTTTTTCAGAAGAGCGGAGAGGTGTGGATTGAGTTAAAAAAAAAAAAGAGAGAGAGGTGTAGGCCACAGTCCCACAAATAGCTCAGTTGATGATATACTAAAATATCATTTTAAGGTGTTGAATGTCAACATTTTTGCTTTGAACTCTGTGACTTTTTTTCACATCTCACATTAGCAAGTCTACAACTAGGACTACATCACAGATATATTTTGGAATATACCCAGTCTGGAATTGAGATGCAATGAGGAAAAAAAAAAAGCAGCATTGATGCAGAAATATGGACAAATGTTCTCTGAAATTTTACACCATGGTGCTCATATAGGCAATTTAAGTTTGAATCCAGCTTGCAACATTTCCTGGTTAGAGCTGGATTTACGATATCAGTTAATCATTCAACATTCATTTGGATGAACCTATATTGATTCTTAAATCCCAAGATCAATCTTTTTTCTGATAATCGATGCTGAGAATCAATGCTGTTGATGCATTAACAAAACTTCACTAAACATTATTTGTAGTGTGCCTGCCATTCATTAATCGCAATAGGTTTTGTGCTTTTGTTGCTTTTAAATTTCAAACTCTGGCCAATTCTACTCAGTCCAAGTGAAGCGGCAGCATGGAGCGCTTGTGAACCGATCATCTCTTCCTCTTTACTACTAGTTATAGCACAAAATAAGCATGAATGTCATATCTTACCCAAATCCGTATCATATCTCGTGTAATCGCTCAATCAGTGTTTCAACCTCAGAAAAATGTCAGTAAAACAGCTTGTAAACTAAATGTGATTTGAAGGTGCTGTATGTAATTTTTTTTGAAAAATACCATAATATTTTTGCAGATATTTAAGAAACATGCTAAGTTCACATACTTGTTTCTTTGGTCTGTGTGATCCCGCCCACTGCAAATTTATCCAATAGTATTTTGATACCCCAGGTTGCCAGTTGGCGGGAAACACAGCATATTGCAGACATGGAAGCCAGCAAACGAACTGGGTCATAGATCGCAGATTCTACTCGACCTAAAAAGCCTCGCCATCCATCTAAAAATCTCTATGAATAGGAGCATAATAAAACGTGGATAAATAAACTCACCAACTTTTACAGTTGTAAAAAGTCTCCTCGCCTTCCATTGTCAATTGAGCTCGCTCCTGTTGTGTGTCATCAATCTGGCAACCTGCGTGAGCGTCGAGTCTGAGGAGGAGGAGGTGTGAGAAACAATATTGTGAATTTGGACTGCAAATTCTAAACTGAAAATAACTCTATAAAATAGCATTTTGATAATATATGCACCATATTACATATTCATTGTTTTTTACTTAACCTGTTATTATTTATTGTTTAATATATGTTTTTATGACAGCCGCTCACTGTTTAAATGTTGTATATTGTTGAAAAACATAATTTTATCATAAAAAGTTGATATATGTGCAATTTAAATGTTTGTTTACAACATTTGAGAAAAATTGGCATTTACTTGATATATGCATGATATCTAAATAAATTCTAAAAAGTCCTGGAAAAGACATGAACATTTCTATAGTTTATAAAGATTATAAAAATTAAAAAAATTAAAAAAATTGACTTCTACAAAAGTATTTTAAAAAAATTAAAAAATTGACTTCTACAAAAGTATTTTTAAAATATCATGAAAAAATCATGGGAATTTACTTGTCAAAACCCTCTTTTATATTAACCCTCTTGTTGTCTTTATTTTATAATGGTACATAATAGTGAAATATTAAAATATATACTGATGACCTTGTGAAAGGGACCTTCATAAAGGGATTTCACAGTTCTTCGTCATTTAGACTAACCTTGTGACTACCGTTCCATTTCTTCAGTTCGCTGTCTATCAAACCTACCACTGAATTTCGCAAGGGCATGAAAATCACAGAAGGGGCTGAAGTATAACTCTGCTTCCCCCTGCATTACCCTTTAACCTCAGGGGCAGGAATGTGGATCTGTGCTCCTCTGAGATCCCTAATCAGGCATCTCGCTCATTAACAGTGAATGGGAACCAGGCTAGTTTTAATGACAGACGCCGCCATTGTCAAGTGGTCAGGGTGTGTGGCTAGCACACACGCTAATGCTGGAATGCTAATTCCTTTAATTATGAGTGAGGCCACATTAGCAATAGCAACAAGCTAATTGCTTGAGCATGACTCATCCCTCGCAAATTGAGTGGAAATAAAAACTAAACAACTGAAATTGCATGTAGTTAATGTATTTGTGGGGGAAATGCACCAGTGCTACCACTAAATTGAGGTATATATTTATCCAATTTCAAGCCATACTGGCCTGCTGTAACTCTGTGGGAGCTTCAGTTACTGTATTTCACCGAGATTGTTAATCCAGCTGCCGTTTTAAATTAGGAAAGGAAGACAGGGGTGGGTGGTTGTCGGTTTTAGACCATCCTATCAGTTACTATGTTCGTGAGGAGAGTGTGTGGTGTGAAGCTGTCTGGTGAAACTCTAGCCGACAGCACAGCAGATGAAGCGGGCCCTTCCTCTGGGGGCTGCGCTGATGGGATCTGACTCACCATTTCATATTCAATTTCCGGAGGCCCACCATCACGTCTGTTCTAGAAGTCACCTTCATCATCTCTCTCCAAATGTGTTTGTTTGTTCCTGTCATGTGTCAAGCAGGAAAATGTCAATATTATAAGACAGAACGCATTCAAAAGCAATGTTAAAGGGATAGTTCACCCAAAAATGGTCATCATTTACTCACCCTCAAGTTGTTCCAAACCTGTATGAATTTCTTCTGCTGAACACAAAAGAAGATATTTTGAAGAATACAGGTAACCAATAGGGCTGCCCCCTAATAGTTGACTAAAGGTTAGTCGACCAAAATTTTATTAGCCGGTTAGTTGCAGGGGGAAAAAAACAAACCAAAAAAAACCCTTGTGGCGAAGTCACGACTGTGAGGGGACAGATCGTTAATGGCGAGTCTTTGTGGTACACAGTGGAAACAACTTAAAATACTCTGTCAGTTTTAGTCATACAGATAAGAGTGATACATAATTCAAAATTATAACTTGGTCTACTTTTATTTGTGTACACTCACAATGACAAGAAAATGGTGTGCCATTGTAAAATAATGACAAACAGGATGTACTTTTTTTGCCGTTTCAGTCTCTGTGAACTTTAGTGCATCACAAAAATAAACCGAAACTCTGCGTATACTTGCCTCACAGACATGAGAAATATATCTATTGAAAGCTTGAAATGTCTACTTTTAAACTAACCAATTGAATCGAAAAGAAATACTCTGTTTATGTAATCTGTATGAAATGTACATTTCTCTCTATAGGCACGTTCACTGTACTGTGGAAATGGCGAGTCAGCATCGTCAGCTTCATCTCTGCAGCTGATGCTGACTCAGAAAACACTAATTCATTAATAAATAATTAAAATGTCTTCTTGCTATTTTTTTCCCCAACACATTCATAATTATTACTTTTGCCGGTGCTTTGCGGCAAGCTTAATGCATGCGCTTGAGTGCGGAATAGGCTATGTACAGTTGTGGTCAGAATTATTGGCACCCTTGGTAAATATGATCAAAGATGACTGTAAAAATAAATCTGCATTGTTTATCCTTTTGATCTTTAATTCGTAAAATTAGCAAAAATCTAACTTTTCATTGAAGGAAAGTGGGGGGAAATCAAATGATGAAATAAATGTTTTTCTCCAAAACACGTTGGCCACAATTATTGGCACCCCTAGAATTTTTTATGAGTGAAGTATATCCCCATTCATATTTAATCATGAACATGAAATTGTCCAGCCATGACTTCCTGTTGCACAGGAGTATAAACATGAGGAAACAAAGGCCAAATTCCCTTAATCATTCATCACAATGAGTAAAACCAAAGAATATAGTTCTGATGTGCAGCAAAATGATCAAACAGCACCTACATCCCCACAAGTTGTTCGGGAGGGTTTCATGAAAATTCCTCTGCTCTCATCCAGAAACAATCTCCAGCATCTTCAGTTGTCAGACAAGACTGGAACTTCAAACAGGAACGGCTTCTGTGGTCAGATGAAACTAAAACAGCAAAACCACCAGATGGGTTTGGTGCACACATAGATAAAAAGTACCCCATGCCCACGGTTAAATATACTGCTGTATCTTTAATGTTGTGGGCCTATTTTTCTGCTGGTAGTCCTGGACATCTTGTACAGATACATGGCATCATGGATTCTATCAAATACCAACAGATAAAATAAAAACCTGACCCCTTCTGCTAGAAATCCAATAATGGGCCGTGGCTTCCATCGGGACAATGATCCAAAACAAACATCAAAACCAACACAAAAATGTGTCACTGAGCACTAAATAAAGCTTCTGCCATGGCTGTCCCAGTCCTGACCTGAACCCTAAAGAAAATGAGTGGAGTGAACTGAAGAGAAGAAGCACCAACATGGATCTGGGAATCTGAAGGATCTGGAGAGATTCTGCATGAAGGAACGGTCTCTGATCTCTTGTCAGGTGTTCTCCAAACTCATCAGGCATTATAGGAGAAGACTCAGAGCTGTTCTCTTGGGAAAAGGCAAAAATTATTGAATAAAAGGGTGCCAATAATTGTGGCCAACGTGTTTTGGAGAAAAACATTTATTTCATAATTTATTTCATAATTTTTTTTTTTTTTTTTCCCCACTTTCAATTCATTTCCTTCAATGAAAGGTTATATTTTTGCTAATTTTATGAATTAAAGATCAAAAGGATAAACAGTGCAGATTTATTTTTACAGTCATCTTTGATCATATTTACCAAGGGTGCCAATAATTCTGACCACAACTGTATATTAAATGGTCATTATGGTTTATTATTCTCCTCTGTATATATTTAGTTAATTAAATTAATATAAACATGCGATTAGTCGACTAATGGCTTAAGTAAACAATCTTTAGTCGGGGGCAGCCCTAATAACCAAACAGTTAATGGGCCCCATTGACATTTATAGTATGGAGAAAAATACTATTGTATATACTACTGTACTATACTACTAAGTCAGTGAGGCCCATCAACTGTCTGGTTACCAACATTCTTCAAAATATCTACATATATATTTGTGATAATTTTAACTGACATATTTCCATAGATTATCAGCCCTACTAAATTTGGTTATAGACGAAGCCTAGCTATAATTTTATTTTAATTTAGTTTTATTTAATTTTCTTTGTTTTGTTTTAAAAGTATTTAATTTTTTAAAATTCATTTTATTATTTATTTATTATGTAATATTAATGTCACCAGATGACCAAAACAGGAGGACTTTTTGTCAATATCTGGGGACCGTTTTGTTCCCGGACTATATCCAAGTAAACAAAAACACATACAACGTTGTAGTTCAATGTACATATTAATTTAATAATGTAATTATCATTTAACTTTATCAATCGTATTAAAAATATTATTTTGATTATTTTAATTATTACATTTTTAAAGGCAGCAGAAATTATGGATTTAAGAAATGCTTTATGTGTTATCCAAACATATAACATCCACTGGCACACAGTTTTTATGTTCTCTGTTTCCCTTTTTTTTTAACATTATTTCTTCCTTTGGAAATAGGAAATTCTTCCCCCTTTTGCCCCCTTTTTCATCCAATGCTTTCCAGACATGTAAATGTAATTCCCATTTCTGTTTCTGAAACACAAGCACACGTGAGAGCGAGTCTAAAGCAGCATGTAGTTCTGTGAAGCCTGCGAGATCGTTTAGTGGAGCTGAGTCCTGTGTTTTTCTGGACTGACCTGTTCTTGGCAGGTCGTAGTCACTGGAAATTGGGGTGATCCCATTATATGTTTTTCCCTGTGAATTAGACTGTGTGGACATGTACCTGTTTAGAAAGTGTTCTATAAATATTGTGTTAGAGGAGGAGGAAGCACTTTGCATTTAATGTAGTTTATTTGTCTAGACTGTAGGCCTGAACAGCCCATCTTTTCTTATCCCAGAGTCATTACGAGGTATTTTAAACCTAAGATCAGATTAAGACCGTATTAAATGAGGCGTTTAATTGCACGTCCTGGATGGACTGACTAAAGTACTACTGTATGTCTCTTTTTGATCTCTCTCACAAAATAGAAGAGCCGTTTCAGCATTTACAAATGCGCAACAAATTTGTCCTCAGCTGCAGCGTAGTAGTTCATTTAAAAATTATTTTTTTTAAATTGTGATTATTTATAATTAGAAATATTAAACAAAATAAGAAATTTCAATAATACTGTTTAATAATAAGATTATAATACTATTAGCCTATTTATTATTATTTATTTTTTCATTTTTAAATGTTAAACCAACAAGCTTTTATTTTGCTGGCAAATAATATATGCTCTGGTGGTTTCAGAGTGAATAGCAGCTCATGATAGTGTTTGTGATTTAAATATTGCATTGAACCATATCACAATATCAATTTTATTTTGATATATAGTGCAGTGCTAATTCCAAATTTACTGTATTGCCATTTTTGCACATCATTTACTCAACCTCTCTTTGCTACACATTCAAATTAGATGTTTGAAGACACTTTTTAGGTTGTGTTCACACTTGTAGTTCAGTTCTCTTGGTTCTTTTGGTCTGAACCAAACAAGAAAATGATACATTTAGTCCTGGTTCGCTTAGCATTCACACTGTAATGTTTAACCGAACCTAAAGATACAAATCAAAACAAAAAAGGTATTATGTATGGAACTTATTGGACATCCAAAACAACGCTATGCTGGGCTAAATGTGCCCATTGTATGTGTTTACATATGATGGTATTTTTACCAGTTGAGATTGTGTGAAAAGCTTATAAAATGTGTAAAGGGGTCAAAACAGCGTCAGGAATTCGTCTGTTATGCACACAAACGAAGATCTGCTGTGAGGAGACGTGGTTCTGATGCCTCTACCAGACTTTAATGGGCAAAGTAGCTCTTATGACAAGAAGAACCAGGTATGCTTGAGCATTCTGTCCTTTTTTTGGCTCACATCTTGTGACTTCACATCCTGTTTTTGGTTCGATTAGATGTCTTTGGTCCGTATTGCGTTCATATTTCATTCGAATCGCACCTGAGTTAGATTAGAAGTGGACTGAGACCCACATTTTCAGGGGTCTCGGTCCCCTTGTTTGGTACAAACCAAGTTTCGGATGGTGTTCACACTTATTCAAATGAACCGGACTAACAGAGCAATTGCACCAGAGTTTGTTTTGATCAAACCAAACCTGCCAAGTGTGAACACATCCTAAAGGTCTTTGCATGTCCGAAATGTCCGTATGCGTTTTTTCGTATTCGTCGTCCTAAAAATTTGTCACGCACCGAAACCTTTGCGTCCGTTGGGAGTCTTCAAGCAGTGAGGATGATTTTGTTGTCCTATCTCTTCTTAAAAAGAGGAAATATTGGGTCCATCCAATCCTGAGATTGCGTAGAGAGGAAGGAGAGTTCCACCCTTTGTTTTGAAATCAGTACCTACCATCCTGTTTTCCAAGCTGTCCCGCAATCATCTGCCACAATCTGTCTTTATATTCCAGCCTCTTTGTATTCCGCACTTTGTTTGTCATGCAGTGCTTTTTGCTGCAAGACGAAGTGGATCAACTTGTCAAACGCCATTCTGAATTTTGGCTTGTACGGTGGCTCTGAATTCAAAGTGCTTGCTAGGGATGCGAAAAACACCGAAAATTGAACCCAATCCGGATTTTTTTTTATGACGGACAAAAGTTTCAGAGGCAGTGTGTAAGCGTGATTAACACCAACGTGAGGTCGTATTTATTTTTTAACGTGTGAAAATTTCGGACTGCATGCAAGGACCTTAAAGCATGTATCGATGTGTATTGTATGGAAAACAGCAGCTTGGACATTGTTTAAGAGATTTACTTTTGTGTTCCACAAAAGTAAGAAATTTGTTACTTAAGAATTTTTACAGATTTGTAACAACATGAGGGTGAGTAAATGATGACACAATTTTCATTTTTGCATGAACTATCGCTTTAAATCAAACCACACCGGATTCTAAAAATGCTGGTTTGGTAATGAATAGTTATTTTGCTAGCTGTTCTGAGATGGGAGTTGGAGCAGCAGTGTGGTAATCCATCGTAATTCGGCCCTGCTGAAACCCACCCATAGTCCCCTCATGATTAAATCATGACTGGAATGAACTACTGTGACCTGTTGTGCTTTTTCGTTTGCTTTCTCTTTGATGGATACAGGCAGAAGAGTGATGAGTGTGAGAAAATTGCTAGACTTACAACAAAACGTCCGAAAGCACAGCCGTTTTTCTGCAGCCAGGAATGACTGAATAGTCTGGCAAGATCTAGACTTGCTCCTGAACTTCAGTCCAGACGCTTTCTCACTCTCTCTTTGTTTCTCATTCTTCATGATGTTTCTCTCTCTTACTCTGTTTATGGCTGTTTTCTCTCTCTCTCTCTCTCCTTTCATCCTCAAACTCTTGTGTTGTATCACACCATCAGCAGTTTGGGCTCATCTAGAGGAAACACATTTTGTGTCAGAAGTGCTCTAGAAGTTAGTCACAATCTCCTCTGTTCTTTGTCATCCTCTTTCCTGCTTTATACAGCCCCCTGCAGAGAGATATTCAGCTGTTTTTTCTTCTTTATTCCTCCCATCGCTCTCTCAGCGTGTGGCCTTGAACTGTTGTCCAGGTTGGACGTGAGTCGGTGGTCCTTCTCTCTTTCCTCTCAGTGTGTTCGTGCTGTTATGATGAGGAGAACAGTTGCTGTTTTACTTTCACAGGCCTTTTACACTTCCATGA